>CM055122.1:1200000-1830216 GCA_029206835.1 Rana muscosa
TAAGTGAAGCAACAATGCACTAGCTTAAAGGAACCTATTTAGAAAATAAAAAACGAACCTTTACAACCTCTTTAAGACGGCTCCCATAGGGAAACATTAATTTTCACACGTCATGCGACATGAGCTCCCAATGTCGGAGCGTTTGTCGCCCCAGTGTGAACCCGGCCTGAACTTCAAAGTGGCTACACCTGTTAAGGATGTCCTTCAATTACTAACCCATAAAAACAATCTCTGAACATGCCCCGAATTATCAAGGTGCTGTCCACACACAAAAAGCACCAAAAAAAAAAAAACCATCAGGCTGGGAATGCGCATAACACAAATGCAGCTATCAGAAATCCCCCCCCCCCCCCGTCCAAAATTAAGCACATCATCCAGCATGCTACAAAATTAGGGATGGGACAATCACCCCCTACCAACAAATACCATTGCAGTCTATGGGAACTGACTTGTTAATTTTGCTAGTTTCCACTTGGCTGGCTTTTCTTCTAGTTATTGGCCTTAAAATGGGGGCCCAGGTCCCACCCTAAGGGACATATATCAATGTCACCAATTTGGACAACACCAAAAACAAAACAAAGAGAAGTGCCTTTAAATATGCCAAATTGCTTAAGGGCCATTTCACACCACATGCAGTCCATTGGGTTTTTATGCATCAAAAATGCATGGAAAGTTGGTTATATGGTTCTAAATGGCAATGTTTGTTCCAGTTCCCCAAAAAAAGTAGAACATGCTGCATTTTACCTGCACTGGACTGTACTGGAACGCAGCAAAACGAATCAAACGCACTGGAACACACCTAAATGCACCAAAAACGCACTGGAACACACTTGTCCTTCTCTTTGGTTAATAAAAAAGAGGGGTGAAAAAAAAGCACTGGACTGCATCAAAATCGTAACAAAAATGCACTGGAACGCATCAAAAACGTGCATGCAGAAAAGCACCTGGACAGCATCCGGATTGCGTTTCTATGGTGTGAACTGGCCCTAGTTCACACCATAGAAACGCAGTCTGTATGCGTTCCAGGTGCTTTTCTGCATGCGCGTTTTTGACACGTTCCGGTGCATTTTTGTTACGTTTTTGATGCAGTCCAGTGCTTTTTTTTCACCCCTCTTTTTTATTAACTAAAGAGAAGGACAAGTGTGTTCCAGTGCATTTTTGATGCAGTCCAGTGCTTTTTTTTCACCCCTCTTTTTTATTAACTAAAGAGAAGGACAAGTGTGTTCCAGTGCATTTTTGATGCAGTCCAGTGTTTTTTTCCCCTCTTTTCACTGTTGCAGTGCGTCTTTGGTGCATTTAGGTGCGTTCCGGTGCATTCCAGTGCGTTTTTGGTACGTTCCGTTGCGTTTTTGATGTGTTTTACTGCGGTCCAGTACAGTTCTGTACCTAAAAAATGCAGAATGACCAATTTTTTTTTCCTTTATGAAACGCACTGGAACGGACTGCAGTGGTGTGACCTATGCCATTGGCATTAATGTGATCAACTTTCTTTGCGTTTGAATTGGAGGTTCCCGACGTGCGACGCTTCAGTTCTTCAGTTCTCCCCTGGGTCCGCTGCCACCCGGTGACCCCGCCCCCCTCTGACGCACATGGATTTTACGGGGACTTTCCCCGTGGTGTCAGAGGGGGGCGGGGCCACCGGGTGGCAGCGGACCAAGAGGAGAACTGAAGAACTGAAGCGTCACACAGCGGGAACCTCCAATTCAAACAAAGCGGCCGAAGAAGAAAGAAGAAGCCGGAACAAGATGCGGACGAGAAGACCGAAGGAAGATGAAGATGAAGATAAAGAGGAAGATGGAGGAAGAAACCTGAATGGAGAAAAGAAGAAGATGGAAGAAGAAGAAGAAGAAGGAAGAAGAAGATGGAAGAAAGGAGAAGACATTAATAAAGGAATTGTCTAAAACCGGCTCTTGTCATTTTTTACATTTTTTTTACACTTTTCTTTGTGAAATGGTAGGGGTACATTTGTACCGCATTACCATTTCACATAGGGGGGGCCCGGATCTGGGGGGTCTGTTAAAGGGGTCTTCAGATTCCGATAAGCCCCCTGCCCGCAGACCCCCACAACCACCGGGCAAGGGTTGTGGGGATGAGGCCCTTGTCCCCATCAACATGGGGACATCCTCCCCATGTTGAGGGCATGTGGCCTGGTATGGTTCAGGGGGGAGGGGGGGCCGCTCTCTCGTCCCCCCTCTTTTCCTGCGGCCTGCCAGGATGCATGCTCGGATAAGGGTCTGGTGTGGATTTTTGGGGGGACTCCACGCCATTTTTTTTTTAATTTGCGGCATTTTTTTTTTAATTTGCGGCAGGGTTCCCCTTAATATCCATTCCAGACCTGAAGGGCCTGGTAATGGAATTTGGGGGACCCCCACTCTTTTTTTTTTTTATCAAAGACTTTCAATGACTTTTCTCTATATTGCCGGGAGCCGACAATTCATTACAGCTGCGGGTGCCTTTTTTTTTTCTTTTAGAAATGTCATTTTGCTGGCGCACTGGGAAGTTCAGAGCTGCGCCTGTTCAACTTATGCAAATTGGTTTACGTGACCTGACATTTACTAAGATTTTGCCGGCGCAGTTTCTTGGCGCAAGAAAACAAGGAAAATTCCCGCACTGAGCTCCAAAAAATCTCCCGCAGCTCGAATCGTACTTGCCGGAGCAGCGGGCTGGTTTTGAAAAAGTTACTTTCTCACTCTATTTTGGGCATATTAGTTATTTGGCCAGGTGTCACTAAACTTCCTCACATCACCCCCATTATATTCTCACTTCCAGCTTCTTTATATTTAGAGTTTAACATGCCGTGCGCCAGGTCCATAGTGGCGCACTGAGCGCCTCCTCCCGTCTGCCGACAACACTATAGGAAATGTCAAATAGGGCTGCGCTACAGGCGCTAATGTTTTGTAAATACCAAAACAGCCATTGCTTGCGCAGATGCGCCGATACTCATGGCGCAAACGTTTTGTAAATCAGCCCCAGTGTGTCAACATGTGCTATCTGCCATCATGGGATATCAATGTATGCGTTTTGTGGGTGCAACCCCTTCCTCGCAACTCAAGTAGGTGAGAGGAAGGGGTTGCACCCCCGAAACACGTTCATTGATGTTAACATTAGGCATGGGATCAGGAGGGAAATACACATTTTGAATACCAATTTGTGTGCATCTTCAAAATTTGGCTTATACAGGGGTGACATCACCCCGTCTGATGAAGACAAGATCAACACAGTTTGGACATACTAATGTCTGATATTGACTTCACTTTTTCTACATTGAACTTTGGAAGTTCCTGAGTGGTGTATGTTATGGTTTGAAACATGCCTGTTTAAGCAAAAAAATTCTATTTCGAATGTCAAACTTTATTAAACCGAGGTGTTGGTTTGTTCAAAAAACTTTTCTAACACACATGTGAATGTGCACTGAGTAAAAGGTTTTCTACTCAACAATGTGTGGCTTCTTCTTTCAATGCTCAATACCGGTTTTTGGAGTAAGTTGGTGTTTACAGTGACAATGGGGGGTATTTACTAAAGGAAAATCCACTTAGCACTACAAGTGCACTAGGAGAACCTAGGAGACAGCTAAAAGAAACACAAGCAGTAAATCAAATAAAATATTAGTTCATATAAAAAAAAAAATCTTCATTTAAAAAATGTATCACACATTTGCTGGCATATCAATGGCCCCCCTACCCATAAAGTATTCCAGATATTTTTGACGGACTTAACGGGCGCTTTGGGGGGGCAAGCCAGGACGGCCAGCTTCAAGTGCCGTCAGGGTAGTTTGTTCTGGAAATGCCACCTCAGGCACAACTGAGGCCACAGTTTGTAGAATTTTTCGTAAAAAATTATGCAGTATGCAAGCACAATATGAATGAGTTTATATTCCGCCATGTTGATTGCCGTGAGAATTAGGCAGAACCGGCTGACCATTATCCCAAAAGCATTCTCCACCACTCTTCTGGCTCTGGCCAGCCAGCTCTGGTCCGGGGCGAGGCTCCTCATGGGGAATGGCTGCATCAGGTGTTCACCAAGCCCAAACGCTTCATCAGCGACGAAGACAAACGGCAGTCCTGCCACGTTATCTTCAGCAGGTGGCAATCCCAAACCACCATTCTGGAGACGTCTGTAGAACTCAGTCTGGGCGCTGACTCCACCATCCGACATCCGGCCATTTTTCCCCACGTCCACATACAAAAACTCATATGCCGCTGACACCACCGCCAACATCACTATGCTATTAAACTCCTTATAGTTATAATAGTATGACACCAAGTTGGGGGGTGGGACGATGTGTTTCCCATCGATTGCCCCTCCGCAGTTGGGAAAGTCCCACCGCTGGGCAAATTGGGAAGCCACAGTCTGCCATTCCTGTGGCGTTGAAGGAAACAGTCAAACCAGAAAATGTGTACTTTTGCACATAACATTGCAAGCAGATTAGACACAAACATTCTTGGCCAACATCAGTATAACATTTATTTTAAGGAGTATTTAAAGACAAAAATATAAGGTCCACTTATCAGATTCCTCACCCCCTCTGATGGCCCATTGTAAAAAATTTAGGGTGAGGGGGGGTTCCAAATGAGTTTGGGATCCCCAAAAAATGCCTCTGGCACTCTGCCTGAATTTAAGGACAACAATAACATTTGTACACATTTTAGGGGGTGTTTAGGGTAAAGCACTACAATGGAGCTGACAAAATACATTGTTAAGTGACTAGGCTAGGTGTGTATGGGCCCAGGATAGCATGCTGGAGAGGTTACTGAAGGCAAATATGCATGTAGGCCAAAAAAGAAGCATTAAAAGATTACAGCATGCATGAGGATAAAATGGGACATTACAATCATGGTAATTAGGAAATGATGAAAGAAATACAATACATTAGCAAACATTAAATACATAGAATGTGATTAGGGATGAGCTTTGTGTTCGATCGTTCGACGAAGATCGAACGTTATGGGCCGTTCACGCCAAATTCGAGTGACGCGAACGGCCCACAATACACTGCACCATCGCAGTGCAATCCTGGCGCTGTGATTGGCGAAGCATGCACTGTGACCCCGCATGCTTGGCCAATCACAGCGCCGGCAGCGAGGAGAGCCATAATTGGCCACAGGCAGGATGCCTGTGGCCAATCATAGCTCAGGGGGGTTTGGTACACGCCCTACACTATAAAAGGCCACCAGCGCGGCGGCCTTGTGCAGTGTGTTCCGGCGTGCAGGGAAAGAGATACATAGGCAGGGACAGTGTGTTCTATGTTCTGTTCTTTTCTCAGGCATCTGCAGGAGTTGCTGTTCATTGCTGTTCTCTAAGATAGATAGGCAGGCAGGGACAGTGTGTTCTTTTCTCAGGCATCTGCAGGAGTTGCTGTTCATTGCTGTTCTCTAAGCTAGATAGGCAGGCAGGGACAGTGTGTTCTTTTCTCAGGCATCTGCAACAGTTAGTGGGTGTTGTGTGTCCCCAAGCACAGTATACACCTATATATACCCGTCATTGCTGTTCTCTAATACAGGCATCTGCAGGAGTTAGTGGGTGTTGTGTGCCCTAGCACAGTATACACCTGTATATACCCGTCATTTCTGTTCTCTAATAAAGGCATCTGCTAGAGTTAGTGGGTGTTGTGGGCCCTAGTACAGTATACACCTGTATATACCCGTCATTGCTGGTCTCTAATAAAGGCATCTGCTGGAGTTAGTGGGTGTTGTGTGCCCTAGTACAGTATACACCTGTATATACCCGTCATTGCTGTTCTCTAATAAAGGCATCTGCTGGAGTTAGTGGGTGTTGTGTGCCCTAGTACAGTATACACCTGTATATACCCATCATTGCTGTTCTCTAATAAAGGCATCTGCTGGAGTTAGTGGGTGTTGTGTGCCCTAGTACAGTATATACTTGTATATACCCGTCATTGCTGGTCTCTAATAAAAGCATCTGCTGGAGTTAGTGGGTGTTGTGTGCCCTAGCACAGTATACACCTGTATATACCCGTCATTGCTGTTCTCTAATACAGGCATCTGCAGGAGTTAGTGGGTGTTGTGTGCCCTAGCACAGTATACACCTGTATATGCCCGTCATTGCTGTTCTCTAATAAAGGCATCTGCTGGAGTTAGTGGGTGTTGTGTGCCTCCAGCACAATATACACTACCCAATTGCTGGTTTTCCCATCTCCCTGCAGGCCATTACTATGTCTGGAAGGCCAACAAGGAGAGGCAGACAGTCACGAGTCAATAAAAGAGGGCAAGCAGGCTCTGTGTCTAGAGACAACAGTGCTGGTCGTGGACGCGGTGCATCGTCATCAGCACGTGGCCATGGGACACGCTTGTCCTTATTTTCGGCACCTGGACGTGTTGAGCCACATCATGCCGAAGACTTGGTAGAGTGTATGAACAAGCCCTCCTCATCCTCCCTCACCCAGGCTCAGGGTACTGGCAAAGCAGCTGCCAAAGCGTCCTCTTCCCTCGTATCAATGTCATCATCAGTCACTCCTTCCCTAGACCCACTGTGTCCTCCTGAGGAGTCCCCCGAACTGTTTGAGCACAGTGTTGGGTACATGCTCCAGGAGGATGCCCAGCGTTTCAAAGGGTCTGAAGATGATACCCAGCTAGAGGAAGGCAGTAGCGTGAGAGGGGATGCTTAAGAAGGACAGCAATCTGGCAGTCATGTTCCAGCAGCTGCAGCATACTGCCAGATTGGCTCCAGTGATGAGCAGGGAGGGGATGATGAGGTCACTGACTCCATGTGGGTGCCTGATAGGAGAGAGGAGGAGGAGGATGAGGAGGAGGCACATCTCCAACGAGGCAGGATGCACTCCGGGGGCCAGCGTAAGGGCAGCACACCGACTGAATCACACTGCAGAGCTCCGCCTGTGCAGGGCGCTGCCTCTGCCCGTTATTCCAAAAGTTCTTTGGTGTGGGCCTTTTTTGAGTCGAGTGCATCAGATCGCACCGCTGCTGTTTGCAACATATGTCTCAAGCGTACCTCGCGTGGCCAAAACATCAGCCGCTTGGGCACCACATGCTTGACCAGACATATGTTGACCTGCCATGCAGCTCGTTGGCAAGCGTACCTTAAAGACCCACACCAAAGAACAAAGCGGACCTCTCCTTGCTCCTCATCAGCTGGGATCTCCAACCCCACTGTACCTTCAGTCCTCTCTGAAACCTGCACTGAGAGGAATGAAGGTGTAGAATTAGGTGTGTCACAGCCAAGTACTTGCGGGCACTCTGCTAGCAGTACACCGACGTCTGATTATAGCAGGCAAATTTTCATGACCCAGCTGCTGGACCGTCGAAAGAAGTTCACTCCCAGCCATCCACATGCCCAGCGTTTGAATGCTAGCTTGGCAAAATTGCTAGCACTTCAACTGCTGCCTTTTCAGTTGGTAGACTCGGCCCCCTTCTGTGAGTTTGTGCAATGTGCAGTTCCTCAGTGGCAGGTTCCCAAACGCCACTTTTTCTCACGGAAAGCAATTCCGGCTCTCTACCGGCATGTGGAAGGCAATGTCCATGCCTCGCTGGACAGGGTGGTCAGCGGTAAGGCGGTAAGGTGCATATTACCGCTGACTCATGGTCCAGCAGGCATGGACAGGGATGTTACCTTTCTTTCATGGCCCATTGGGTCACTCTTTTGGCAGCTGGGAAGGATGCAGGACAAGGTGCAGTAGTGTTGGAGGTTGTCCCGCCGCCACGCCTCCAAAATGGTACTACTGGTTGTGACACACCTCTCTCCTCCACCCCCTCCTCCTCTTCATCCTCCATGGCCTCTTCCTGTGCTTTGTTCTCGGAACCAGCGGTGCTCCGTAGGCGTTCAAGGGGCTACGCAAGTACGCAGGCAAAAAGATGCCACGCCGTGCTTGCGCTGGTGTGTTTGGGGGACAGGAGCCACACTGGGGCAGAGGTTCTGTCAGCTCTGCAGGGGCAGGCCAAGAGGTGGTTGACGCCACGCCAGCTTAAGCCAGGAATGGTGGTTTGCGACAATGGCACCAACCTCCTCTCCGCCCTCCGACAGGGACAACTGACCCATGTGCCCTGTGTGGCTCACGTCCTTAACCTGGTGGTGCAGCAGTTCTTGGGCAGGTACCCGGGCTTACAGGATGTCCTGAGGCAGGCCAGGAAAGTCTGTGTGCATTTCCGCAGATCATATAATGCCAGTGCTCGGCTGGCTGAGCTGCAAAAGGAGTTGAACCTGCCCAAGAACCACCTTATATGTGACATGCCCACCAGGTGGAACTCAATGTTGGCCATGCTGCAGCGGCTGCACACGCAGCAGAGGGCCATCAATGAGTACCTGTGCGACTACAGCACCAGGACAGGGTCAGGGGAGCTCGGGTTTTTTTTCACCACACCAGTGGGGCATGATCAGGGATGCATGCACTGTCCTGGCACCATTTGAGGAGGCCACGAGGATGCTGAGCAGTGACAGTGCATGCATCAGTGACACTGTACCTCTTGTCCACCTGTTGGAGCATACGCTGCGTGGAATAATGGACAGGGCACTTGAGGCAGAACAGAGGCAGGAAGAAAAGGACTTCCTTGCCTCTCAAGGCCCCCTTTACCCAGACAGTGTTCCTTGTGTCCCACCCATCACACAGGAAGAGGAGGAGGAGGAGGAGGATTGTGTCAGCATGGAGGTGGAGCATGGCACTCAGCATGAACAGCAGCAGTCTTTTAGGAATGATTTACAGTCCCAACAAACCCGTGGACTTGTACGTGGCTGGGGATCATGTCGTCCTTAGTGACCCAGAGGACTCCGGACCGAATGCCTCAGCTAACCTATGCTGCATGGCCTCCCTGATCCTGCAAAGTCTGCGGAAGGATCCTCGTATTCTTATCAAGGAGAGGGACCATTACTGGCTGCCCGCTCTCCTTGATCCACGGTACAAGGGTAAGGTTGCCGACCTTATCTTGCCGTCGCAGAGGATGAGACAACTCCCGGAGGCCTTGCAGAAAGGTCTGTGCAACGCGTTCCCAGAGACTGGGAGGTTACAAACTCCTGGTCCTGGACAACGAGTTGCTGAGGCTTCGATCAGTAGCAGAAGGAGCGGTGGAGAAGGTGGCCATCTGACCGATGCGTTCAGACAATTTTTTAGTCCGCAGCCCCAAGGTATGATCGCTTCTAGCAACCATCGCCAGCGTCTGATATACATGGTGCAGGAATACCTAGGGGCAAGGTCAGACTTGGACACCTTTCCCACCGAAAATCCTCTGGCTTACTGGGTTTTGAGGATGGATCACTGGCCAGAGCTTGCACAGTATGCAATTGAGCTACTGGCCTGTCCTGCATCCAGCGTTCTGTCGGAACGCACATTCAGTGCTGCTGGAGGCTTTGTCACTGATCACAGGGTGCGCCTGTCCACCGACTCGGTTGATCGACTGACCTTCATAAAGATGAACCAGTCTTGGATCACCACCAGCTACCAAGCACCTGAAGCTGATATAACAGAATCATTTATTTTGAAATGTCACATCCCTTCAAGACTGCCTATGCTGATGCTGAGTGACTGTCCTGTTATGTTGACTGACTATCCTCCTCCTCCTCAATGATCTGATTCATGATGATAGCTTGGAAGAACATTTTTGTTTCTGGGTGCTGCCACCAGTGGCTAAGGCCCAATTTTTCAGCCCCTGTTTAACAGGGGCATGTAATTAAAAAATTTTATGCAATGCTTTGCAGCAGGGCTCATTCCTGCACTCCAACTAGAGTATCTGGGAGAGGTTGCAGTGTCGTGGCACCAGTGCCTAAGGCACTGTTCAACAGGGGCATGTAATTACAATTCTTGATCCAATAATTCACAGCAGGGCCCATTCCTGCGCCCACCAAGAGTAACTGTGAGGGCTTACAGTGTTGTGGCAACACCACAACCACCACCACCAAAGGCCCAATTTTTCTGCCCCTCTTCAACAGGGGCATGCAATTACAATTCTTGATCTAATAATTTACAGTAGGGCCCATTCATGCGCCCACCAAGAGTAACTGTGAGGGCTGACAGTGTTGTAGCACCAGCACCACCACCAAAGGCCCAATTTTTCCTACCACTGTTCAACAATGGCATGTAATTACAATTCCTGATATAATAGTTCACAGCAGGGCGTTCCAGCGCCCACCAAGAGTAACTGTGAGGGCTCACAGTGTTGTGGCAACACCAACATGTAAGGGGCAAATTTCAGCAGAGTATATACAGCAGGCCCCTACTTTCAAACATCCAACTTACAAACGACTCCTACTTGCAAACGGAAGGAGACAACAGGAAGTGAGAGGAAATCTACCCCTAGGAAGGGAAATTCTCTCCTGTAAGAGTTAATATGGGAAAAAGGTGTCTCCTCTCTACTGATGCTTTATCACCAATCTTTATTTCAATAAAAACCCCACTTTTCAAAAACATTTGTCATTGGGATGGAAAGTGAGGTGAAATGTTCTGAACAGGTGCACAGACAGCAAAACAAATATTACAGGGGTGATAAATTGATTTTTTGTCTGGAGCTACACTTAAACAATGTACCTGTTCAAAATTACAAACAGATTCTACTTAAGAACAAACCTACAGCCCCTGTTTTGTTCGCACCGCCTGTATACTGCTGTTCAGAGTATATAGGGCCTTTTCTTATTTTGGGTGCGGGGTTCCCCTTAATATCCATACAAGACCCAAAGGGGCTGCTAATGGGCTGGGGTGGGGGGGTGATGGGGTAGCCATGCCATTTTTCTCAAAGATTTTCATCAATATTACCGGGACCAGACATTACATTAAAGCCACAAGCAGTTTTAAATGGCTTTTTTTCCTTTACAAATATAATTTTGTGCAGGGACAGTTCTAAACACGAGAAACACATGCCACTTCACAGGCATACTTTAGACACCCCCCAAGTACGATATTTAAAAGGAATATTTACCTTTTTTTTCACTTTATGCATCATTAAAATGACTTCTCCTGAAAAACGGCCGTTTTTAAAACTTTGATTTGCATTGATACATGTCCCCTGGGGCAGAACCCGGGGGACATACCCTTTTTTAGGACAATAACATGCATATTAGTCGTTATAATTAGCACTTTAGATTTTGAACGTTCGCGTCCATTGTATTTAATAGGGATCTAACGTTCGCGCAAACTTTTGGTCCGTTCGAAGATTCTGGTGTGAACCGAACCGGGTGGTGTTCGGCTCATCCCTAAATGTGATGTTAAAGGAGAAAACTTACCTTAATATAGTCCTTCTGCAGAACACAAATTATGGCAGAACAGGTCTCTGGAATAATGATTCCCAGAGCCAGGGGGAGATGCCTGTCGAGAACTTGATGTCCTGCAGACTTCTCCCTGTCGCCAAGTACCGCAACGACTAGCCTTTGTTCGGGAGTGATGGCTTGCCGCATGCAGGTGTCCTGCTTCGTAATATATCAGGATCATCAGGATTATTCTCCTGGATCTCCCGCAACAAAGGCATATGAGAGAATTGGTCATGCTAAAGCAACCAATTTTTCGCCCATGAACTCCTTACCACCCTGTTCATGGACTGGGTTTGGGTCAAAGTAAGAACCCCAACATCAAGCCCCCTGTACAGCACAAACTCTACGATGAGTACGTAGCCGCAACATGTTTAGAAAACGGTCGGCTGGTCAGAACGAACTAACAGAATGCTCTGAAGAACAGAAAGGCCTGAGAAGAACGAGCTGAAAAACAGAAACGAGCGGGCAAGAATGCACTGAAAACCAGATACGAACTGACTACACGCACTGAACAACAGATACGAACCCACAAGCACAAACTGAAGAGCAGTAACGGATGGAAAAGCACAAAGCTGAAAAACGCAAATCATCTTTCACTAAACTTCTACTAACACGAGATTAGCAGAAGGAGCCCAAAGGGTGGCGCACTTGGTATGGAATTTCCATTCTATTGTGCCGTCGTACGTCACCGCGTTCTTGACGTTCGGAATTTCCGACAACATTTGTGTGACCGTGTGTATGCAAGACAAATTTGAGCCAATATCCTTCGGAAAAAAGTCCAGGCCTAGGCAGAACCCTGTGCGCTCACTTAACAGTGTAAAATGGAGAAAAGTGAGCGTTTACAGTACGTGCCGCCGACATTGTATTTCCAGCGTGATGGGATCACGCTGGAAATCAGCACTGCGAGGCTGTGCTTCTCTCTCTCGCCACCCCCACAAGATGCAGTGCATCCATTGGAATCTATTGGGGGCAGCGAGCGGGAGGAGCGACAGAGCTCGGCTCTGGCTCCTGCGACGGGCGAATATCGCTGATGCCGCGCCGGATTTTTACACAATATCGCGGTCAGGTACTGTAGTAGCAGGGTGCGCAGCAAGTCCTCCACAAACACTGTAGGGTTATTATCTTCCACTCCCTCCGCCAGCCCCACAATGCAGAGATTGTTTCTCCTGTTGCGGTTCTCCGCATCATCCGCCTTATACTCCAGTGTTTTGAGTTTGGTCTGTAGGGTGCGGAGAGCCGAGGTGTGCTCCATGAAGTTTCTCTCCGCAAGGCCTACTCGGTGCTCTCGGTAACACGGGACCAGAGTTTGTCCACGTCCTGCCTTATAACTCCCATTTCCAGCTGCACCACTTCCATCTTTGTAGTAAGCGTAGATTGGCACAGCGCAAATCGCTGACCTGATGTTAGCCACAAAGCTCGGGTGAGGAAACTCATCCAGCTCCGGCTGCCATGTTGGATTTCCGTGCCGCACGAGGCTCCACACGTGCAGGAGGAGAGGAAGGTATAATCTTCACAGTCTGTGGAAACCGGAGCTTTTTCCCCCTTCCAGACGTAGCTTGGGAGGAACGGCGTCTCATCCGGCTGAAATCTCCCATCTGCAGGTGGTAAATCTGCCCAGAAAGAGGATATTAGCAGCACCTGTCAGCAGAGCTCTGAAGTACGCGGCCACTCAGGTGGCCATCTTGGACACCTTTATTGTAGACTTTGACAATGATACACCCACCTCCTGGAGAGTGTCCTTCACTTGTCTGGATGTTGGGAATGTTTTTTTTTTACCATAGAGAATCCTGCGATCATCCACCACTGTTGCCTTCCATGGACGTCCAGACGTTTTTATGTTGCTGAGCTCACCAGTGCGTTCTTCTTTGCTCAGAATGTACCAAACTGTTGATTTGCTGCCATCTCTCTGATGGATTTCTTTCATTTTTAAAGCATTACAAGGGACTGTTTAACTCGCATGGACAGCTCATTTGAACACATGATGTAGGTTCACAACAATAGATTCCAAATGGAAATACCACACTTAGAATGAACTCCAGACCTTTTACCTGCTTAACCACTTAATTTGAAGAGGGATATCGCTGTTATGGCAGCAGCCAGCTGCCATAATCCTGGTATCTTCTTCAGTGAGGGGTCCGCTTTCAGATAAAAGTGGTCTCTGCGGCGGATTCGCCGTGAGATTACTTTTAATCGGTGGCGGGAGAGGGGACCTCTTTCCTGACGCGTTCAGGTGCCCTCCGGAGCCACCGGCAGCGACGGAGGCGATCAGTCTCTCTTCCGTGTTAGGTATGGAGCTGAATGAGGGGAAGATGGCCCCCACCCAGCTACATACCACTGCAGGGTGGAAGCGACGTAAAAAAAAGTGTATTTTCTCCCAAAAAAGTACGCTTGTAAGACCGCTGCGCAGTGGCATTGCTAGCCAGGTGCGGGGGGGGGGCGGGCCGCACCCGGGTGACACCCACCAGAGGGGTGACACCCGTGGGTAGCTGCACACCGACACCACACTAACACCGCCCGCCCGCTGCCTGTGCCTCGCGACTGTGTCCCTCAGCAGAGCGGAAGGAAGCCGCCGCCCCCTCCTGCCTCCTCTCTGTTTACATCCACAGAGGAGGAGGAGCCCGCGCTCGAGGGACACACCGCTGTGTGTATCTGCTGCTCTGTAAGGTAAGGGGGGGGTCTATACTGATGGGGGGAGGGGGTGTCTGTGCTGCTGGGGTCTGAACTAGGGGGGGTTTGCACCAGGGGGGGCTGTAACTGAGGGGGGTCTGGTACTGGGGGGTGTCTGTAACTGAGGGGGTGTCTGTAACTGAGGGGGAGTCTGTAACTGAGGGGGAGTCTGTAACTGAGGGGGAGTCTGTAACTGAGGGGGGGAGTCTGTAACTGAGGGGGGGGGAGTCTGTAACCGAGGGGGGGAGTCTGTAACTGAGGGGGGGGAGTCTGTAACTGAGGGGGGGAGTCTGTAACTGAGGGGGTTGTCTGTACTGAGGGGGTCTGGTACTGGGGGAGGTGTCTGTAACTTAGGGGGTGTCTGTACTGGGGGCGGTCTGGTACTGGGGTGTCTGGTACTGCGGGGGTCTGTAACTGAGGGGGTGTCTGTACTGGGGGCGGTCTGGTACTGGGGGGGTCTGGTACTGGGGGCGGTCTGGTACTGGGGGCGGTCTGGTACTGGGGGGGTTTGTATCAGAGAGGGTCTGTAACTGGGGGGGTGTCTGTAACTGAGGAAGGTCTGCACTGGGAGGGTCTGTAACTAAGGGGGTGTCTGTACTGCTGGGGGTCTGTACAGAGGGGGGAGGTTTATACTGAGGGAGGGGGTCTATATTGATGGAGGGGGGTGACACCATTTTTTTTTCGCACCTGGTGACACTAACCCTAGTGACGCCGCTGCGCAAGTACGGTGTGACAGAAAATATTGCAACGACCGCCATTTTATTCTCTAGGGTGTGAGAAAAAAAATATATAATGTTTGGGGGTTTGAAGTAATTTTCTAGCAAAAAAAAAGATTTTAACGTAAACAAGCTTGAGGAATAGGCCTGGTCTTAAAGTGGTTAATTGATGAAGAAATAATGAAGGGGTAGCCCACACCTGGCCATGAAACAGCTTTTGATTCAAATGTCCAATTACTTTTGGTCCCTTTGAAAGAGGGGGGGGGGGTTGGCCATTCTTAAGAGCTGTAATTTCCAAACCCTTCCTGCGATTTGGATGTACATACCCTCAAATTCAACCTTAGAATGTGCACTTTCAGCCCATATCCATTATATAACTATAGCTTGAATTTGTTTTGGTAAATATCTAAAAAATAATAATTGTGCCTGTGTCCAAATATATATGGACCCAACTGTACAACATAGTTTGCAGACTCTATAACTTTCACACGGACCTGGGCAAATTGCATCCCCCTTTGTCTGTCCCTATCCAGCCCATGATGCCTCCTCTGTCAACATGACTTAGCAGGCTCAGAGGGGCATGCTGAGAGATGTCTGTGTGGAGAGCTGCAAGAACTAGAAGGAGAGAGGCTGAGAAGTTCTGGTTAAGGAGTGTTGCCTGGGAGATGTCCCAATGCTCTCCCGCCACTCTGCTACCTGGCCAAGTTTTTCCTGTGTTCACGCCTGCTTGCTGCAAAAACCACAGCACAGCAGAGTCTGAAGCATCCACTTCCACGATAAAAGGTAGTTGAAGATTGGGATATACCAATATACTGTATTTATTGGCGTATAACACTCACTTTTTTACCCTGAAAATAGAGGGTAAACTGTGCCTGCGTGTTATACGCAGGGGGCTGTGTAAAGTTTTTTTCCTGAAACTTCCCTCTTAAAGTTAGGGTGCGTGTTATATGCCTGTGCGTGTTATATGCCGATAAATACGGTAAGTGAAGAGTCTTTAGCGTTCTAAAAGCAGTCTATGGCTCGGGTAACCACACAAAGGGCGTCCCTTTCTTTGTCCGCTGTGTAATTGGAGAAGTTTTTTTTTATTAATTTCTTGTAGAAGTTAGCAAATCCAACAATTCACTGTATTTCCTTAACGTTTCTAGGAGCAGGCCAATCCGCTACTGCTTTGATCTTCTCAGGATCCATGTTCACTCCTTCTGGAAGATGTCTAAACAGTTCAAAGGGGGAAGAGCAAATGATAATCATGAGGTCAAAGGAACTGCCTGAAGAGTTTAGAGACATAATTGTGGCAAGGCACAGATCTGGCCAAGGTTACAAAAAATTTTTAAGGTTCCTAAGAGCACAGTGGCCTCCATAATCCTTAAATGGAAGACGTTTGGGATGACCAGAACCCTTCCTAGAGCTGGCCATCCAGCCAAACTGAGCTATCGGGGGAGAAGAGCCTTGGTGAGAGAGGTAAAGAACCCAAGGATCACTGTGGCTGAGCTCCAGAGATGCAGTCGGGAGATGGGAGAAAGTTGTAGAATCCAGAAAAATCCATAGAATGCAGCGCTAATTCAGTGAAGATTAGTGTAAATAATCTAACCCAAAACCTAGTTCATGAAAACAGTGTAAAACCAAGATTGAAGAAAAAAAAAAAAAAAGGAAAAAAGAAAACAAATGCAGAGTCCAAAAAGTGACACAACAAAGTCCGTGAAGGATTTTAATCCAAAGAAAGCAAACAAAACCAAATCTGTGTTAAATAAAGTTCTATTTGAAGTGAGATTTCCAAAGTAAACCAGGGTATTCCCAGAAAAAGTGATGAATGATACCAATCTTCCTAAGAATAACGTGATGAATTCAGGTGTGACACCCAAGGGAGTAATGATCCTGCTTACCAGATAGCCGTGACTGTATTGAACAGTCTCACCTAGCCAAGGGAATAAGGTTTCCCCACAACCTATGGGTCTCTGTAGCTGTAATTGCTGATCCAGTGTTGCGCAAATATAAAAAATAAAAACCTCCATAGTGTAATATGTAAAACCATTAAGTTTAATAAAGGTTAAAATTACACTTACAGAATCATGGAGAAATATCAGCGGTGTATCAGCGGTATGAGCTGCGGCGTCTCTCTAGTCCTTTCCTCTCGTTCCTGTATCATTCGTAGCACCACCTCTCGTTCTGTGTAGCGTGATGACGTCACCGCCCCCTACGCATTTTGTCACTAATGGACTTCAACTGGGGATTGGCCGAAGGCGAGCGTCACCACGCCAGAGGTATAAATACACACCGCGCCATTTTGATTACTGGCAAACCATTAAGGTGCAAGGGAGAAAGAACAGGGCAGCCAACACTAAGACTGGCCATTCACAGGAAGACGGAAAGGCAATAATAGACAACAGGAAATGTTACAGCCATCTTGTGGCGAATTAGGATACCCCTCAATTGGAAATAGTTGATACAATAAAATACTTGGGAATACATATAACGACCAACCCTAATAAATACATAGATAATAACATAGTTCCCCTCCTGTCTAAATTTAAAAACAAAATCCAAATATGGCGGCGTCTCCCATTATCAGTTGCAGGGAGATGTAACCTGATTAAAATGCTGTGGATGCCACAGTTACTGTACTTTTTACATAATACGCCAATATGGATACATAAGAAATGGTTCAGGAAAATCGATACATTTAGAGAACTAATATGGAAGGGAGGTCAGTCCAGGATAAGGTTGCAAACCCTGCAGCTATCAACAAGGGAGGGAGGTATGGCGGTGCCACACCCTCGGTGCTACTTTCTGGCAGCACAATTGCAGCATATAAGAGGAAGATCAGAGCCAGGAGGAGATATAAACGGGGGACTAATGACAGTGGGGGCACCCCATAAAATAATGACAGAGGTATTGGAGGCCAATTCATTTGCCCATAGATCCCCTACAGCTAAGATGGCCATAAAAGTATGGAAAGCAGTAAAATCAATAGGAGGACAAGGTAGAGTAACAGAATACGCGCCTCTCTGGGACAACAGGAATCTTCAGGAGTTGGAGGCGGTGGGGAAAATTAAGGAATGGGAAGTAAAGGGGATAGTCAGGATAGCCCAGTTGTAGAAGGGAAGTACCCTAAAAACCTTCACTGAACTGAGAGAGGAATATGATTCCTAGATACACATTTTATAGATATCTTCAAATTAGACACACTTTAACGTTCAGTTTGACAGGACGGGGCCAGCCTGGTGTAAATCTCCTATTCTCCAGAGACTGGATAATCAGAGTAGGACTGGGGGCTTTATTTCTGAAATCTATCCACATATATGTAAAGGAAGTATTGAGGGCCCTGAACTCCTCAAAAGTAAGGGCAAATGGGAAGAAGACCTAGGGCCCATATTAGAGGGGCAATGGAAGAAGATATTAGAGAGGGGACACCTGGTAACAATGTCGCCCGCACAAAAGTTCTCATATCTGATGCTGCTACATAGGATGTAGTATACACCAAAAAGGCTGTTTAGGTTTGGGTGGAGGATAGATGCAGGGTGTCCCAGGTGTCGGGGCATGGGGGACTTGATGCACATGATATGGAGATGCCCCAAATTATTCAGATATTGGTCAGAGGTCCTTAATACCATAAATAGGATATATAAAATGACATTAGAAAGGGAACCTAGACTGTGTATCTTGGGATTAGGGGAGGTAATAAGCAGGGAGGCTAGTACAATAAAAGCAGTGCTCAGGTATCTCTTCTACGCAAGAAAACTAATTGTGGAAAGATGGCAAGCAGAGAGACCACCGTCGGTAAAAGATTGGGTTAACATAGTCACGGAAACAATATGGAAGGAGAAAGTAGCCTACACTAAGAGAAGGAATATTAGAGAGTTCGAAAAAGTGTGGAAACCATGGTTAGAAAGTATGGGGGTACCCTCCGTAAAATAGAAGTAATGCAGTAAGCAGAAGAAGGAAAAAAAATATAATAATAATATAAAAACAAAATAAATAATGTGTGAAAAAGGAAAGAAGATAGAAACCATAGAATCGGGGGGAGGGAGGGGGGAAAAGGTTCAATAGAAAGGAAAAAGGTGTTAATTATACAAATGCGTGTTATTACTATTATCTTGTCAATATAAGGGATGAAAATTACTAAAGCATATGTATGCTCACTGTTATGTATAATGTTGAAGAAAATCAATAAAGAAAATAAACAAAAAAAGGAAAGTGCTGACAGTGCATATCAGGAACAAAGGAAAGGCTTAGAAATTGGTTGGAGACGTTAAATTCCTATGAAACATAAAGAAAGCAGATGAAATGCTATTTGATAATCACTGATAAAACATTCAAAATACAATAACATATCACAAATGTAAGTGTAGAAACTATTTGATAAAGGACAAAAATTATAAAAATAGTATATTTAAAAAGGAAATCAAGAATTGTTGATAAAACAATTAATATCCCAGTCCACGTTTAGATCAAAAGGTTTAAGAGACTTCATAAGAAATATCCATCTAGTCTCTGATCTAGAGATGACTCTGACCATGTTGGTTCCCCTCCAATGTGGACGGATGGAATCAAAGGCTAAGAATGTGGTTCCCTTTAATTGGCGGTCGTGGTGTTTGTCATAATGTTTTGACAAATTGTGTTTCGGAAAACTCCTTAGAATATTACCTACATGTTCATTTAAAAGTACATGTAGTTCCCTTTTAGTACGTCCTATGTACTGTTTGGAGCAAGGGCATTGAATCATATATACCACATACTTAGTGGAGCAGGTTATAAATTAATCAATATCATGGGTTTTATTAGTCACGGTGGATGAGAAACTTTCACACTTGTGTCCACTAAAAGAGTTAATCTTACATACACTACACCTACGACAGGGGAAAAAAATTATATATTTGTCCATGATTCTGCAAGTGTAATTTTAACCTTTATTAAACTAAATGGTTTTACATATTACACTATGGAGGTTTTTATTTTTTATATTTGAGCAACACTGGATCAGCAATTACCACTACGGAGACCCATAGGTTGTGGGGAAACCTTATTCCCTGGGCTAGGTGAGACTGTTCAATACAGTCATGGCTATCTGGTAAGCAGGATCATTACTCACTTGGGTGTCACACCTGAATTCATCATGTTATTCTTGGGAAGATTGGCATCATTCATCACTTTTTCTGGGAATACCCTGGTTTACTTTGGAAATCTCATTTCAAATAGAACTTTAACACAGATTTGGTTTTGTTTGTTTTTTTTCGATTCAAATCCTTCACAGACTTTGTTGTGTCAATTTTTGGACTCTGCATTTGTTTTCTTTTTTGATTTATTTTTCTTCAATCTTGGTTTTACACTGTTTTCATGAACTAGTTTTTGGGTTAGATTATTTACACTAATCTTCACTCAATTAGCGCTGCATTCTCTGGATTTTTGTTATTTAAGTTTTTTGTACTGAACTTAATGTGCGAGCTGCTATTTTACATTTTAATATCACATCAATTTTGATCTGCTTTTTTCTTTCATCTAGCGCAGTGCTAGCCTTAGGGCTTCTTCTTATTGCATGCTAAAACCTTGCTGCTGATAGTGCCATCATATTTTTGAATTTAGATCTCAGCACAATATCAATATTGAGGGTGTGTTTGATGAAAATGCTGAAGAGACCGATGAAATAGGCGGCCTCTTCCTTAGACTCAAGAATATCTTAGTATCAGAATTACACACCAGCTGGGATATTGTGTATCTGGAACATTATGTCTCAAAGAAAATGGTGCCTCGTAGTCTCAGGTGGGAGGTTAGTCCCCAGACGGGCGAAACTGACCTAGAAGGTTGGTTTGTCTATTTCAATGACATTGGAGTAACATTTTTACAATTCCTTTTGGGTAAAAAACAGGCTAAATTGCGAATAGTTTTTTTTTTTTTTCTCAAACAAAGGTCTTTATTGAGCAAAAGTAAAATAACAACAAAGAGTTCCAGATTATACACAGTACATTCAAGCAGTGTGACGCAGCACACCCATAACCACCCAGTCCATCATAGCCTACATTCCCCCCATCAAGATATTGTTAACCCCACTACCGGGGCATGTAATCACCCTTAAACTACGCCCCCCATCAATATATTGTGACAAGTATACAACATAACCAGTTAAAGAAGATCACACACCCACCCTGAGCGGGCTCAGAATAGTCGGTCATATACAAGATCCATCGGGGCCAGACCCGGGACTTTCAGCCATGGGTCCCATAGTTTATCATATTTAGCACTAGTCCCTCTACGTTGATACACACGTTTTTCCAATCGGAGTGTAACCCCCATCTGTGTGATCCACTCCTGCACCGTAGGTGGCTCAGTATCTTTCCAGTGTCTCAAGATCATCAATCGGGCCTGAAACAAGGCTCTGCCAACAGCCTGCTTGGAGATATCCTCCATCTGGAGGCCATCTATTATCCCCAGCAGGCAAGCTTTAGGATCCAAAGGTACCTGGACCTGGAAAGCACCATTAAGAGTGTTGATGACCCGCGCCCAATACAAGTGGAGCTTCGGGCATCTCCACAGCAGGTGGATAAGATCACCGTGATCCCTGCAGCACCTGGTACAGGACGGATCAACAATCACCCCCATACGGGCTAGTCTAGCTGGTGTGTAATGGACCCTCAGGAGGATATATAGCTGAGATAGTCTGTGTGCCACGTTCAGGGAGCACATGGGGACTGCCTGCAAGGCCTCCTCCCACTGCTCATCCTCAAACGTGCCCACATCTTGTTCCCACAGGGACACTGCCTTCAATGGAGCGCCCTGAAGAAAGAGATTAAGCAACCTGGCATAACAGCAGGAAATAAATCCCTTATAGGTAGTCACCTCAAACATGTAGTTAAAGACAGGTGCAGAGTCCAAGGACCAAACATCCGTCTCCTTCTGTGCGTCAACTGCATGCCTAAGCTGCATATAGTAGAATTGCATGGAAGCCGGCAGCCGGAACTCCACACTGAGCTCCTGAAAGGATCTCAGTCTGCCCTCCCTAAATATGTGAGTCATACGTGACACCCCATATTGTGTCCACTTCAGACCATACGGTAATTTGGCTATTTCCCTGTAGTATTGATTGTCCCATATGGGGCTATAGGTAGTAAATCCAGTCACCCCCTGAATTATTCTGACCTTGTTCCAAATCTTTTGCATGAGTGCGTACGTGGAGAAGAGCT
Source organism: Rana muscosa (assembly GCA_029206835.1). Classification (NCBI taxonomy): domain Eukaryota; kingdom Metazoa; phylum Chordata; class Amphibia; order Anura; family Ranidae; genus Rana; species Rana muscosa. The sequence continues at coordinate 1,221,758 of CM055122.1, forward strand.
TATTAGATTTAGTGTACTGCAAGGCCTTCAGACCATCCGCCACCCCCCTCCAGTTGTGAAACCGAGCAACTGGACCGAGGAGTCCAGCAAATTCAGTTCGAGGTCCTGTCGAGGGCATATGACCCGTGCAATATGTTGCATTTGGGACGCTAAGTAATACACCCAGGGATTGGGCAATGCCAACCCACCGGTGTCCTTTGAGCGTTGCAGCTGTTCAAGTTTAACCCTAGGGGGCTTGGCGAGCCATATAAGTGTTCGAAAGATCAAATTAATAATTCTAAACTTTTTCAGGGGAATGACCATAGGATAATTGTGAAGCACGTATAGCAGTTGCGGCATAAGTATCATCTTTATCAAGTTTACCCTCCCCATCGGGGACAGCTTCAGTTTGCTCCATACCTTGACCCGATCGCGGCAGCGATTGATCAAAGGGGTGAGGTTAAGGTTGACATATTCCAGCAAACAGGCGGTAACCTGGATGCCCAAATATTTAATGGACGTGGCAACAGGGATGTCCTGCACGGTCAGAGAGGATAAGGAAGGCTCACGGTCTAATAATAAGAGAGAGGACTTAGTCCAGTTAACAACTAAACCCGAATATATTCCAAACTGCCGCACTATAGTCATGGCCTCCGTCAGTGAAGTGGAAGTATCTCCCAGGAGCAGCATAGTGTCATCTGCGTATAGCATGATCTTCTCCTGAAGATCTCCATAGCAAAATCCCTGTACTGAGGGACAACTCCGGATCATGGCAGCCAGGGGCTCAATGGCCAGGGCAAACAGGAGAGGGGACAGGGGGCAGCCCTGCCGTGTGCCTCTATGTAAATTAAACGTCTGTGAAATTCTCCCCCCCTCCCGTATAGCCGCTACTGGGGATGAGTACAGAAGTGGACCCACTGGATAAACTCGTTCCCAAACCCAAACTTCCTCATTACCGCCCAAAGATATTCCCACTCGACGCTGTCAAACGCCTTATGGGCATCTAAGGATAGCAATGCATGGTCACCCATATTGTCCGCCCGGGATTGAATATTAAGGAAGAGCCTCCGTAGATTTATCGCAGTCGACTTTTGGGGCATAAACCCGGACTGGTCAGAGTGAATTATAGTGGAAATGGTCGCTATTCAGTCGTACAGCTAAGACTTTGGCGAGGATCTTAACGTCATTTTGTAGGAGAGAAATGGGTCTGTATGATCCCGGGTCTAGGGGGTCCTTATCTGGTTTTAGAATCAAAACAATATTAGCTCTGGTCATAGACTGGGGGAGAGTACCGCTCTCCCTTGCAGCATTGAAGACTCTCAACAGGTGTGGTAGCATCTGCTCCCCATACTCCTGGGGCTTTCGAGTTAGGAAACAAACTAGTCGCCATCTGCAACTCACCTAGGGTCAACGGGGCATCAAGCATTTCCCTAGCGGAGTCCGACAGGGTAGGCAGGTTAACAGGGTCTAAGTATTCAGCTAAAGACTCTAACGAGTATGCTCGCTTAGATTCATATAGGGAGGAGTAGAAAATTACAAGCTCTGACAGAATTTGGTCTGGGGAGCTAGTCACCCCACCAGAAGGAGCGCGTAGCACTCCAATTGAAGGGGACAGCTGCTGAGAGTGGGCAATAGTTGCTAACATGCATCCAGTGTGCTCACCCTCCTCATAGAATGCTGCCCTCTGAAAGAACCGTTTCCTCTCCGCACCGGAGGCTGTGACCCGGTACAGAGCATCCTACGTCGAAAGCCACGCCCCCCTGTTAGGCTCAGACAGGTCTGCAACAAAAGTGTCCTCTAGCTTCTTAGCCAATAGTTCCGTTCCCTCCCTCTGAGCATGTGTCTTCCTCTTAATGGCTTGGATCTCTGTAATAAATAGACCTCTCAAGACGGCCTTAAAGGCCTCCCAATCAGTGGCCACACTCTCTGAGGCTGCATGAATACGCCAAAAATCTAATATACGGGATTCTATGCTTTCATGGGAAGGAAAGAGATTTAGCCAAAAGGCGTTCATCTTCCATGGAGCCTTGGCTACCGCAGAAGGGGGACGCACCTCCAGGGACACAATAAGTGCAGAGTGATCCGACACACTTCTAGGGGTGTATACCATCCCCGAAATGTGTCGTTCAGCCGCATAGGAGCATATACACAGATCTATCCTGGACAAAGATGAATAACTCTTGGAAAAGCAGGAGAATTGCCTCATACCCGGATTCCTTGCCCTTCAAGGGTCCTTCCATCCCACCTCCTCTATAAATTTCCTTAGGGCAGTGCGATTCGTCCCCCTCCCTCCTCCCCCCGGGGGATGCTTGTCCAACAAAGGGTCAGTGTAACAGTTGAAATCCCCGAAGGCGTACAAAGGCACCTCCGGGAATCGCACCTGAAACTCCACCAAGGCTCTTAGTACCTGGTTATTGTACGGGGGGGGGGTATATACACAAAAGCAAGAATACATTTGAGAGTAAACAACCTGCACAAAAGAAAGACATATCTACCGCAGAGCTGAGCTCCTTAAAATCTATGGAGCTGTGTATCGATACACTCACACCCCTGGAGTAGGAAGTGTGGGTGGAGTGATAGGCTCTGCCCACCCACCGATAATTCAGGCAAGATTCAGTATCAGCAGTAAGATGTGTCTCTTGTAAGGCACAGATAGCAGGCAAACGTTTTCTCATCAGGGATGACACCATAGTACGTTTCAGAGGGTCTTGCAGCCCCCTAATGTTCCATGACAGCACTGTAACCGTCTCCATCAGGGGGTGTCAAACACGTAACCATCAAGGGGAAGAGGTTTTCAAAAAAGTGTGCCTGGCCCCTCAGGATGACTCTAAAGCCCCGTACACACGATCGGTTTGACTGATGAAAACCGTCCGATGGATGGTTTTCATCAGACCAACCGATCGTGTATGGTACCCATCAGTCTTTTTTCCATCGGTTGTAAAAAATAGAACTTGTTTTAAAATTTTTCGATGGATAAAAAACCGATGGGAATTTCCCATCGTCTATGGGCAAGTCCATCGGTTAAAAAACCCACGCATGCTCAGAATTAAGTCGACGCATGCTCAGAAGCATTAAACTTCATTTTTCTCGGCTCATCGGAGTGTTTTACGTCACCGCGTTTGGAACGGTCGGTTTTTTGACTGATGGTGTGTGGCCAAGACTGATGAAAAACAGTTTCATCGGATTTCCGATGGACAAATCCATCGGACGAAAATCCATAGGTTATCCGATCGTGTGTACGGAGCTTGAGTCTTAGAGCATAGCATAAGACGCCTGCAGTTTCTGCAAGCGTATTTTAGTCTCAGTGAAGAGCGCACGGCTCTTCTGGACAGCAGCAGAGAAGTCAGGGTAGAAGGAGACCCATGTGCCATTAAACTGGATGTTTCTCTTTTCCCTGGCCAGTCGCAATATGGTTTCTCTGACCCTGTAGTTTAGCAGCCTGGCCAGTATCGGGCGAGGATGATTGCCCGGTGGAAGAGGTCTGGTGGGTACTCTGTGGGCCCTCTCAACTGCATACAAGTGTGTAAAAGCCTCTTTCCGAACACATCAGTCATCCACTGTTCTACAAATTGTGTGGGGTCCCGTCCCTCCACCTTCTCCGGCAACCCCACTATACGCACATTATTACGCCTGAGGCGATTCTCAAAATCTTCTGCCCTTATATCAGTGGCCCTGGCCAGCCGTGCAGTGGATTGAGTATCCCTGGTCAGCATGGGGAGTTTTTCCTCAATATCACTTATCCTGCTTTCTGCTGCAGTGGTTCTTTCTCTTATCTTTTGAGTGTCTTGTCTGATCAAGCAAACCCCCTCCTCCAGGCTCCCAAAGCGGACCTGCAGGCTATTCACAGAGGCCGTGCATTTATTGACTGCCCTCAGCAAGGGAGCTAGTGTGGGCTGCTCACCCCCCTCCACATCAGGGTCTTCAGTCTCCTCCAGCAAGTGAGGGCCTCCCTCAGCCTGAGCCATCATGGCGCCTGCTCCCAGCCCTCTCTCCCCCTCCTCCATGTCAGTGTCACTGAGTACAGCTCCCTCATCCAGAGTCTGCGCTTCCGTTAAGTTCAGTTTCCCTGTCAGTTTCTGGGCATAGTACCTCATATCTTTTGGGGGATCTCCAGCAAGATCTTTGGGGTGTTTCAGCTGCTTACTCCCCCCCTCCTTTGCCTTCTCTGCGCCGCGCGCCTTCTGTGCTGATGGCGGAGCGGCGCCATTTTGGAAATCCTGCCTCGAGCTTTCTCCGTTCTGTCCTCGGGTTATCATGCCCCTAAAAGGTACCTGGAGATCAGCCGGGTGATGAGGGGACGCTCCCAAACTCGGATGGCACAAATTCGGGCGTTTTGCGGTGCCGGAAACCGGATCAATGCAGGATCAAGGTGGGAGCTCCGTGAAGAAGCGACTGCTCACATGTCGCGCTGGCCACGCCCCCCAAACTGCGAATTTTAAAAGGAGATTTCACTGGTTAAAGAGAAATTAACCTCATTTAGGGGTCAAGAAATATATAAACAGAAATCTGACCATTTGAAACAGTTTTTAGAAAAGGGGGAATTTGAACAAAAAAAAGAAAAAAAGAAAAATGTAATTGTGATTTTTCAGATTATTCCAACAAAGTCGTTTTTAAATGGCAGACTAAACTGGAGGGAACAGTTAAGAGTGGAATGGCAGGTGACAATCTGACGTGTTACCTTCCACTAATAGCGTTATACCTCCCCATTACAGAATAAGGGCTCCAATGGGAAAGGTAGTAGGAAAAAACTACCTGTACCTAATCAAAGGGGTTATCAGGGAGGTTATAACCAACCTTCTCCTAATCCCAACTCCAATTATGGTAACCCTCGCCCACAGAATATTCCCAACCATCCACGGCCTAATGGTATGCCACAACAAGCATGCCCAAGGGGTTCCATTTATGTAAATAATGCCCAAACTGGTTACTAGAGGTGCGCATCTTCACTGGCCTCACGATTCGATTACGATTATCAGGTCAACTATGCGATTCGATTTGATTCCGCGATGCATCATGATGCATCACGATTACAGCGCAAGTGTGCATGGTTTTCATCAAAAAAATTCAAGCAGTCAGGAGAACTCCATTTTTTTTATTCTATCTGTTCTTTTTTTTAAAAAAGACAACACTCCCTGCATGTAGCAAAGTCTAAACAAAGCAGACAACAACTTGTACATAGTACAGGAGATGGTCAGAGGCTGCAGACATAGTACAGGAGATGATCAGAGACTGCAGACATAGTACAGGAGATGATCAGGGACTGCAGACATAGTACAGGAGATGATCAGGGACTGCAGACATAGTACAAGAGATGATCAGGGACTGCAGACATAGTACAGGAGATGGTCAGAGAGTGCAGACCTAGTACAGGAGATGGTCAGAGACACTGCGGAAATGCTACAGGAGATGATCAGCGACTGCGGACATGCTACAGGAGAGGGTCAGAGAGACTGCGGACATGCTACAGGAGATGGTCAGAGAGACTGCGGACATGCTACAGGAGATGGTCAGAGAGACTGCAGACATGCTACAGGAGATGGTCAGAGAGACTGCGGACATGCTACAGGAGATGGTCAGAGAGACTGCGGACATGCTACTACAGGCGATGGTCAGAGACTGCGGACAATTATATAGGGCTTTCCAAACAGCTGTGGCCCCCCGGGGGATGGACATGGGCAGGGCAGGACTTAGGGTGGTGGGGGCCTCTGGGCTTGAGTCACTTTCGGGCCCTACCTTCTATACAAATACATTACTTTAAATAGACGTAATAAGTAACTGCCAATAACCAATAAGCATGATGGGGGGGTGTTTTTGCTGCTGGACACCGCTATATTATAGATATGCACGTGTATATATATGTGTATATATGTGTATTGTGAGGGGGTTAGCTTGGCAGCGGGTGTGTGTGACCCCCCGGGATGGGCTCCCCACACAAAACCAGGCCCAGCAAACGGAGGTTGTGGTTTTCAAAATCAAAAAAAAAAAAGGTGCGGTTTATTTTCTATTTACAGTGACAAAACACAGCAAAGCCAAAAGAAACATAAACAAATTAAATCCTGGTCAACTTGACCTCTGACTAAACATACAGGTTTCCTAACTAACAACTGGGATCAGCCTAGTGCTGTCCTAGTCCCTAAGTCCCTGGTTTTAAATGTCCAAGCAAATAGCCACACAGGCTTTGTCTCACCGGACAAGGGTTCACTCTCTCCAGGAAGTCCACACAGGTCTGCTTCCAGGCATGAGCTAACACCTAATGAATCTGGGAGTTCTTATAGAGGCCTAAATGAGCTGACAAGCTTCAGCTGGCCTCATCAACTCCCTGTCTGTACGACGCCCCACACTCTCCCTAGAGGTATGAGTCATCCATGAGCCTACTAGCCTCAGCTGGGCTTATACAACTCTCCACCCTAGTTGTACAAGTCAGCATAAAGCCTGAATCTGGGAGAAATATATCTACCCCCCTGGATGCAACCAGGTGACTTTACCTTCCTGCTGTCACATACCCCCCCTCTTGTTTTAACCTCGGGGTTGGAACACCAGCAATCAGGCATTCATGTACTCGAGACAAAGCATCCACATTCCCCATTTGAACGCCAGGGCGATGCTTTACTGTGAAGTTGAATTCCTGGAGGGCCAGGAACCACCTATTCACTCTTCTATTTGTTTCCTTGTTTTGAGCCATCCACTTTAACGGAGCGTGATCCGTAACCATGTCAAAGTGCCTACCTAGCAGGTAGTACCGAAGGGAATCTAGAGCCCACTTCACCGCTAAACACTCCTTTTCAACGGTGGCGTAATTTACCTCATGGGACTTCAACTTCCTGCTGAGGTAAATGACTGGGTGCTCTTCCCCGTTCCAGACCTGGGACAATACTGCTCCTAACCCCACATCTGACGCATCACTTTGTACGACAAAGTCTTTAGAGAAGTCGGGTGAGTACAACACTGGCTGGCTACATAAGGCTTGTTTCAAGAATTGGAATGCTGCCTCAGCCTCGGGGGTCCATTTAATCATGACCGACCCTTTCCCCTTCGTTAGGTTGGTTAGGGGCACAGCCTTAGAGGCAAAGTGGGGAATGAATCGCCGATAATACCCAGCGATTCCCAGAAAGGCTCGTACCTGCTTCTTGCTGTTGGGACGTGGCCAACTCTGGATGGCCTCGACTTTGTTGAGTTGGGGTTTTATTACTCCCCTCCCAATGGTGTACCCAAGATATTTGGCCTCCTCCTGCCCAATGGTACACTTCTTGGGGTTAGCCGTAAACCCCGCTTCCCGAACAGAGTCCAGGACTGCTTGCACTTTTGGCAGATGTGAGGCCCAATCTGTGCTATGGACAATTACGTCATCCAGGTAAGCCGCAGCATACTTCCGATGGGGCCTCAGCATCTGGTCCATTTTCCGCTGGAACGTGGCCGGCGCATTCTGTAACCCGAACGGCATTCTTTTATATTGGAACGCCCCGTCTGGGGTTACAAATGCGGTTTTCTCTTTGGCCAATTTGGCCAGGGGGATTTGCCAATACCCTTTTGTGAGGTCAAGAGTCGTCATGTATCGGGCTGTTCCCAGCCGGTCGATCAACTCATCTATACGTGGCATGGGGTAGGTGTCAAATTTTGTAACTTTGTTCAACTGACGAAAATCGTTACAAAATCGCCAGCTCCCATCCGGTTTAGGCACCAACACAATGGGACTAGACCAATCACTTTGGGACTCCTCTATCACCCCTAAGTTCAGCATTTTCTGTACTTCCTCCCGTATTGCCTCCCGTCGGGCCTCTGGGATCCGATAGGGTTTTAACTTCACCCTTTCACCGGGCGGGGTAATGATGTCATGCTCTACCCCAGATGTTTGTCCCGGCAGCTCAGAGAATACCTCCTTGTTGCGAAGCACAAACTCCTTAACCTCCTGTTGTTGGGGTTGTGACAAGGTGGCTGCTATTCCAACCTCAGGAATCACGCAACCAGTTTGAGCTGGTGACCAAGTGTCTGCGACTAGGGACTCTCTATCCCTCCAGGCTTTCAACAGATTAACGTGATAGATCTGTTCGGGCTTTCGCCTTCCTGGTTGTCTGACCTTGTAATTCACTTCGCTCACTTTTTCCATTATCTCGTAGGGGCCTTGCCATTTGGCAAGGAATTTACTTTCAACCGTAGGGACAAGTACCAGTATCCTATCCCCCGGGGAAAAGGTACGGGTCTTGGCTCCACGGTTGTACACTCTCTGCTGTGCTAACTGCGCTTGGGCCAAATGTTCCTTCACGATGGGCATTACCTGTGCAATTCGGTCTTGCATCAGGGCGACATGCTCAATCACACTCCTGTGGGGAGAACTCTCACTTTCCCAAGTTTCCTTGGCAATATCCAACAGCCCTCTTGGGTGTCTCCCATACAGTAACTCAAAGGGGGAGAATCCCGTAGAGGATTGGGGCACCTCCCTAATAGCAAACATCAGATAAGGAAGTAGACAGTCCCAATCCTTTCCATCTCTATCCACCACTTTCTTCAACATTTGCTTTAGGGTTTTGTTGAATCTTTCAACCAGCCCATCGGTTTGGGGGTGATACACAGATGTACGTAATTGCGTCACTTTGAACAATTTACACAGCTCCTTCATAACCCGGGACATAAAGGGTGTACCTTGGTCCGTAAGCAGTTCTCTACAAATACCCACCCGGCTAAACACAAGAGATAGCTCTTTGGCTATGGTTTTGGCCGAGGTATTTCGGAGAGGGATCGCTTCTGGATAACGGGTGGCATAGTCCATTATAACTAATATGTACTGGTGCCCCCTAGCGGACTTGATTATAGGACCTACCAAATCCATGGCGATCCTCTCAAACGGGACCTCAATGATGGGTAGAGGGACCAGCGGGCTACGGAAATGTGGCATCGGGGCCGACCTCTGACACACAGGGCAGGAGGAACAATAATTTTCTATGTCCTTTATCACCCCCGGCCAATAGAATCTCTGTAATACCCTCTCTCGGGTTTTCTCTGTCCCCAGATGACCTCCAAGAATGTGCCCATGGGCCAACTCCAACACCAACTTCCTGTAAGGTTTGGGCACCACAAGCTGCTCAACGGTTTCTTCTGCCCTTTTTGCCACCCGATACAGTAGGTCCTTCTCTACGCTGAAGTATGGGTAAGTGCAGGTATTATCTGGGTTCACTAACTCGCCATCTATTTTCACTACGTTTTCCCGTGCCTTTATTAGGGCGGGGTCTTTCAACTGTTCTGTGGCAAAGTTTTCCCTGTGAACCTCAAGATCAGAAAACTCCACAGACGGTAGGTTTTCGTCTGAGGAGGTGGGCTCCTCTCCAGTTTCTTGAGTCTCCCCTGCCAATACTGATAAGGGAAATTCCGGAGAGTCCTCACCACTCTCAGGGGAGTTCTGGCTATCCCATTCCTGGTACATAGGGGCACCAGTGGGGGGCTCAGGATCATCCCACAGTTCCCAGAACTTCGGAAAATCCCTTCCCACAATGGCGTCATGCGGTAACTGAGATACTAAGCCCACTGGATGAGAGAGGGTACCTTTGGGGGTCTCGAAACACACTGTAGTCACTGGATACTCTCGGGTGTCCCCATGCACACAAATAACAGCTACCTTGCTATTCCCAGAGACCTCTGTTTTAACTAACTCAGCCTTTATCAGGGTCACAAGGCTACCTGAATCCAGCAATACCACAACATTTCTACCATTAACACACATTTTGCATAAATGTTTCTCAGTTCCTCGAATGGCAGTGCATGCGACTGTCGCACACAGCGACTGACGTCTGCCCATCAGAAAGTCACACTGCATGGGTTCCTCCACAACCGGGCAATTGGCTGCAATATGTCCCGCTTGCCGGCAGCGGTAGCAAACGATCCTTCTTGCCGCCTCTTGAGCCGCTGATTTCCCAGGCTGTTCTCGCCAAACTTGGGGTAGAGCTCCCACCCTCTCACTCTCTCCACCCTCACCCCTTGGAATCCTCTTATCCGCCCCTGGGGATGGTCTGGTCTTAGGGTGGAAAGTCCGAGTGTCTCTGGAAGAGGCCGTCAGGTTCTCTGTAGCCAAGTATTTCTCCACACGATCCACAAGACCATCGGCCGTCTCTGGGTCTCCATGGCTTACCCACTTTTGGATGGCAGTAGGAAGAGCTCTCAAAAACCGATCCATTACAACACGTTCCACAATCTTTGGTGCGGACAAAGTCTCTGGCTGTAGCCACTTTCTGCTTAGGTGAATGAGATCATACATTTGAGACCTGGGGGGTTTTCCAAGCTGGAAAGTCCAGTTATGCACACGCTGAGCCCGGACAGCCTGGGTGACACCCAGCCTTGCCAATATTTCAGCTTTTAGCATCACATAGTCTTTTGCTTGGTCAGGCTCTAGGTCATAGTAAGCCTTCTGCGATTCACCAGTTAACAGAGGAGCCACCAGTCCAGCCCACTGCTCCTCAGGCCACTTTTCTCTTTCAGCAGTCCTTTCAAATGTGGTCAAAAATACCTCTGGATCATCCTCTCCAGTCATTTTTGTCAATAAACGACTCACCCCAAAGGACGCGGTATTAGTGGGACGGCTTTCCTCACTGGTCTGCGGACGTTGCTGCATTACTGCGTCCATTTGTTGTAGTCTCTGCTCTTGCTTCTCTAACAGGTCTATGAAGCGGGCCTCAGATTGCTGCTGGGCTTGTTGCTGAGCTGCAAGGCTCTGTTGATGAGCTTGCTGCTGGGCTGCGAAGTTCTGTTGTTGAGCTGCAAGGCTCTTTTGCAAACCTGCATTTGTCTGCTGTTGATTGGCATTTGCTAGAGCCAGCTGCTTCAGTATCTCCTCCATGCTGGCTTAAAAAAAAACTGCCACTGGTTCTCCACCAACTGTGAGGGGGTTAGCTTGGCAGCGGGTGTGTGTGACCCCCCGGGATGGGCTCCCCACACAAAACCAGGCCCAGCAAACGGAGGTTGTGGTTTTCAAAATCAAAAAAAAAAAAGGTGCGGTTTATTTTCTATTTACAGTGACAAAATACAGCAAAGCCAAAAGAAACATAAACAAATTAAATCCTGGTCAACTTGACCTCTGACTAAACATACAGGTTTCCTAACTAACAACTGGGATCAGCCTAGTGCTGTCCTAGTCCCTAAGTCCCTGGTTTTAAATGTCCAAGCAAATAGCCACACAGGCTTTGTCTCACCGGACAAGGGTTCACTCTCTCCAGGAAGTCCACACAGGTCTGCTTCCAGGCATGAGCTAACACCTAATGAATCTGGGAGTTCTTATAGAGGCCTAAATGAGCTGACAAGCTTCAGCTGGCCTCATCAACTCCCTGTCTGTACGACGCCCCACACTCTCCCTAGAGGTATGAGTCATCCATGAGCCTACTAGCCTCAGCTGGGCTTATACAACTCTCCACCCTAGTTGTACAAGTCAGCATAAAGCCTGAATCTGGGAGAAATATATCTACCCCCCTGGATGCAACCAGGTGACTTTACCTTCCTGCTGTCACAGTATATATATATATATATATATATATATATATATGTGTATATAGCTGTTTCCAGCAGCACCCCCCCCCCCCACTGGTTATCAGCTATATTATATACAGGTATGCCAAGTGAAGTGGTCTGATAACCGGGGGGGGGGAGGCTGGGAGTGCTGCTGGACACAGCTATATACACACACACACATATATATATATATATATATATATTGTGACAGCAGGAAGGTAAAGTCACCTGGTTGCATCCAGGGGGGTAGATATATTTCGCCCAGATTCAGGCTTTACGCCGACTTATACAACTAGGTGGAGAGTTGTATAAGCCCAGCTGAGGCTAGTGGGCTCATGGATGACTCATACCTCTAGGGAGAGTGTGGGGCGTCGTGCAGACAGGGAGTTGATGAGACCAGCTGAAGCTTGTCAGCTCATTTAGGCCTCTATAAGAACTCCCAGATTCATTAGGTGTTAGCTCATGCCTGGACCCAGACCTGTGTGGACTGTCTAGGGAGAGTGAACCCCTGTGCGGTGAGACAAAGCCTGTGTGGCTATTTGCTTGGACATTTAAAACCAGGGACTTAGGGACTAGGACAGCACTAGGCTGATCCCAGTTGTTAGTTAGGAAACCTGTATGTTTAGTCAGAGGTCAAGTTGACCAGGATTTATTTTGTTTATGTTTCTTTTGCTTTGCTGTGTTTTGTCACTGTAAATAGAAAATAAACCGCACCTTTTTGATTTTGAAAACCACAACCTCCGTTTGCTGGGCCTGTTTTTGTGTGGGGAGCCCATCCCGGGGGTCACACACACCCGCTGCCGAGCTAACCCCCTCAGAATATATATATAAAATATATAAAAAAATATAGCTGTGTCCACTCTTAGCACTCCTCCTTCTTACCACAGCAGCTCTGGTCAGCTCAGGTGTGACCAGGGCTGGACTGGGACACAAATTTGGCCCTGGACTTCATCCAGACCGGCCCACTTTATTTTGGAAACACGCACAAAAACAGTATATAAACTATACGCAATTGCGGAAATAAAAAAACATTACATTTCTACTAAGGCCTCGTTCACATGGGATCTACTAAAGTGTGAAGGCCATGTTACAAGCATGGGGATGTACAGGTGTTCTGTACATCCCTGTACAGGCAGTCCCATTCATGTCAATTGTGATGTAGTGGCTGCAAGGACACTGCTACCTAATCTGACATGTGGGTGTGAGTGCACAGACCCAAACAAACAATGTGAGTTCAGGGACATACACCCAAACTGATGTCAAATTGAGAGTGTTGGCTGTGTCCATTCAGCAGCTGCATCCCAATTGACATAAATGGAACTGCCTGCATGGGGATGCACAAAACACCTGTACATCCCCGTGCAGGTAAAAGAGATTTGTAAAACAGAGAAAGGGCCTGAGGACATAGAGCCCCATTCCCTTTCTGTGTAGCCTTAGCTGCACTGCAGATAAATGAATAGTTGCTTTGTACAGAGACTCCTATTCATTCACAAACTGAAGCATAGTAAACAGTTTACTATGCTTCAGTGATAAATGGACACAGGAGTGATACGTACTGATCGCATGGTTTTTTAGTCTGATCAGACTATGTACATGAGTGAGGTGCGTAGTGTATGATGGGGGGTAATATGTACATGAGAGGGGTGCGGAGTGTATGGTGGGGGGTAGTATGTACATGAGTGAGGTGTGGAGTGTATGGTGGGGGGTAATATGGCATGAGAGGGGTGTGGAGTGTATGGTGGGGGGTAGTATGACATGAGAGGGGTGTGGAGTGTATGGTGGGGGGTAATATGACCTGAGAGAGGTGTGGAGTGTATGGTGGGGGTTAGTATGTATATGAGAGGGGTGTGGAGTGTATGGTGGGGGGTAGTATGTATATGAGAGGGGTGTGGAGTGTATGGTGGGGGTAGTATGTATATGAGAGGGGTGTGGAGTGTATGGTGGGGGGGTTAGTATGTATATGAGAGAGGTGTGGAGTGTATGGTGGGTGTTAGTATGTATATGAGAGGGGTGTGGAGTGTATGGTGGGGGGTAGTATGTATATGAGAGGGGTGTGGAGTGTATGGTGGGGGTAGTATGTATATGAGAGGGGTGTGGAGTGTATGGTGGGGGGGTTAGTATGTATATGAGAGGGGTGTGGAGTGTATGGTGGGGGTTAGTATGTATATGAGAGGGGTGTGGAGTGTATGGTGGGGGTTAGTATGTATATGAGAGGGGTGTGGAGTGTATGGTGGGGGGTAGTATGTATATGAGAGGGGTGTGGAGTGTATGGTGGGGGGTAGTATGTATATGAGAGGGGTGTGGAGTGTATGGTGGGGGGTAGTATGTACATGAGAGGGGTGTGGAGTGTATGGTGGGGGGTAGTATGTATATGAGAGGGGTGTGGAGTGTATGGTGGGGGGTAGTATGTACATGAGAGGGGTGTGGAGTGTATGGTGGGGGGTAGTATGTACATGAGAAGGGTGTGGAGTGTATGGTGGGGGGTAGTATGTACATGAGAGGGGTGTGGAGTGAATGGTGGTGGGTAATATGACATGAGAGGGGTGCACATGGTAAAAAAGTGGTATATGGTGGTGTGAATGAACCCTAATTTTTTGCTCCATCACTGCAGAGACCACCTTGCAGTGACATGCATGGAGCAACTGAAGTTAGCAGCACAGCACCAGATTTAGTTTCCCACCTTGCTGCAGACACTGCTCTCACTGCCCCCTCCCCCATCTCAAGTCCCGGCACACAAGTTTCAAGTTCTCCCACACATCCTGTCGCAGAACGAACTCTCGGCTGCCTCCATAGCCTCGGGCACCGCCACAACCCGCTCCACTCTCACTGCTTCTCATCGCACTGAGCGGACAGACACAGGGCACAGCGTGCTGCGCCGAGCACACAGATCGAAGAGGAGAGGGAGCCGCAGCGTACAGAATGACCACTAGGGGGTACTGTAGGTGGGCTTCGCAATTCATTGAGAACATCTCCATCCAAATGGTCAGTCCCTCCCTGGGCAGTACAGCGGTGCTCAAAGTAATGGCTGCGTGGCTTGCGCAGCCATTACTTTGACAGGTTGTCACTTAAACCAGCCCACTGAGCCATCGGCCCACCGGGATACTCCCGGTAGTCCCGATGGCCAGTCCATCCCTGGGTGTGACTGGGTGGCGGGCACCATGACACCCCCTCCCCCCACAGGGATGGACTGGCCATCGGGACTACCGGGAGTATCCCGGTGGGACGATGGCTCAGTGGGCTGGTTTAAGTGACAACCTGTCAAAGTAATGGCTGCGCGACTTGCGCAGCCATTACTTTGAGCACCGCTGTACTGCCCAGGGAGGGACTGACCATTTGGATGGAGATGTTCTCAATGAATTGCGAAGCCCACCTACAGTACCCCCCAGTGGTCATTCTGTACGCTGCGGCTCCCTCTCCTCTTCGATCTGTGTGCTCGGCGCAGCACGCTGTGCCCTGTGTCTGTCCGCTCAGTGCGATGAGAAGCAGTGAGAGTGGAGCGGGTTGTGGCGGTGCCCGAGGCTATGGAGGCAGCTGAGAGTTCGTTCTGCGACAGGATGTGTGGAGGAAGGTGAGCTGGCAGCTTTGTGGGAGAACTTGAAACTTGTGTGCCGGGACTTGAGATGGGGGAGGGGGCAGTGAGAGCAGTGTCTGCAGCAAGGTGGGAAACTAAATCTGGTGCTGTGCTGCTAACTTCAGTTGCTCCATGCATGTCACTGCAAGGTGGTCTCTGCAGTGATGGAGCAAAAAATTAGGGTTCATTCACACCACCATATACCACTTTTTTACCATGTGCACCCCTCTCATGTCATATTACCCCCCACCATTTACTCCACACCCCTCTCATATACATACTACCCCCCACCATACACTCCACATCCCTCTCATATACATACTACCCTCCACCATACACTCCACACCCCTCTCATGTACATACTACCCCCCACTATACACTCCACACCCCTCTCATGTACATACTACCCCCCACCATACACTCCACACCCCCTCTCATATACATACTACCCCCACCATACACTCCACACCCCTCTCATATACATACTACCCCCCACCATACACTCCACACCCCTCTCATATACATACTAACCCCCACCATCCACTCCACACCCCTCTCATATACATACTAACCCCCACCATCCACTCCACACCCCTCTCATATACATACTAACCCCCACCATACACTCCACACCCCTCTCATATACATACTACCCCCACCATACACTCCACACCCCTCTCATATACATACTACCCCCCACCATACACTCCACACCCCTCTCATATACATACTACCCCCCACCATACACTCCACACCCCTCTCATATACATACTAACACCCACCATACACTCCACACCCCTCTCATATACATACTAACCCCCACCATACACTCCACACCTCTCTCAGGTCATATTACCCCCCACCATACACTCCACACCCCTCTCATGTCATACTACCCCCCACCATACACTCCACACCCCTCTCATGCCATATTACCCCCCACCATACACTCCACACCTCACTCATGTACATACTACCCCCCCACCATACACTCCGCACCCCTCTCATGTACATATTACCCCCCATCATACACTACGCACCTCACTCATGTACATAGTCTGATCAGACTAAAAAGCCATGCGATCAGTACGTATCACTCCTGTGTCCATTTATCACTGAAGCATAGTAAACTGTTTACTATGCTTCAGTTTGTGAATGAATAGGAGTCTCTGTACAAAGCAACTACAGGGTATTCATTTATCTGCAGTGCAGCTAAGGCTACACAGAAAGGGAATGGGGCTCTATGTCCTCAGGCCCTTTCTCTGTTTTACAAATCTCTTTTACCTGCACGGGGATGTACAGGTGTTTTGTGCATCCCCATGCAGGCAGTTCCATTTATGTCAATTGGGATGCAGCTGCTGAATGGACACAGCCAACACTCTCAATTTGACATCAGTTTGGGTGTATGTCCCTGAACTCACATTGTTTGGGTCTGTGCACTCACATCCACATGTCAGATTAGGTAGCAGTGTCCTTGCAGCCACTACATCACAATTGACATGAATGGGACTGCCTGTACAGGGATGTACAGAACACCTGTACATCCCCATGCTTGTAACATGGCCTTCACACTTTAGTAGATCCCATGTGAACGAGGCCTTAGTAGAAATGTAATGTTTTTTTTTCCGCAATTGCGTATAGTTTATATACTGTTTTTGTGCGTGTTTCCAAAATAAAGTGGGCCGGTCTGGATGAAGTCCAGGGCCAAATTTGTGTCCCAGTCCAGCCCTGCCCCCCCATTGCAAGAGCTCACCTCGGGCTATGGCGGCGGAGGACACCCCCAGCTCGGGGCCAGGGCGGGCGGCTCAGATTGATTCGCGATACACCCGGCGGCAGCTGGTGAGGACATGAGCACACACAGTGTGCAGCCGCGCTGCCCGGGAGGAGAAAGTAGTGACAGACTCAGCTCAGCAGAGCAGTAGTGAGAGGGGACTCAGAGGAGAAAAACGGAGACAGGAGCAGCCCCAGCACGCACCAGATGTGTTCAGACTAAAAAAATAAAATGCTGGACGGAGCGGGGCCCCCTATTGGGCGGGGCCCATGGGCTTGAGCCCAGTCAAGCCCAATGGTAAGTCCGACACTGGAGATGGGAATAGTAGATATGGATGTTTAAATAAAAACAAAATTGCCAAAACATAAAACAAAAAAACGAGTTGAAAGAAGAGAGACTTATATGTCAAGCGGGAATAGCAAGTAGATAGTAAGATAAATCAAATTAGTATTGATAACTGTCCTTCCAAACTGCTAATAAAATATTCCCGTGATATTGCTATACTCAACTTGCTAGGGAACAAAAAAACGAGGGGGCAGAAAAAGTTGTTGCTGCTTCCCTGGAAATATTGCTGTGTTCCTTTATGTTGAGATACCAAAGAGAGTCTCATATATCATGCTTGTCTTATAGGGAACTGTAGATGTTTGGAGCTTGTCCTTATCTTAACCACTTAAGCCCCGGACCATTTGGTAGCTAAAGGACCAGAGGTGAATTCAGAATTTTGCACTGCGCTGCTTTAACTGTAAATTGTGCGGACATGCAATGTTGTACCCAAACGAAATTTGCGTCCTTTACTTCCCACAAATAGAGCTTTCTTTTAATGGTATTTGATTGCCTCTGCGATTTTTATTTTTTGCGATATAAACGGAAAAAGACCGAAAATTTTGAAAAAAAATGATATTTTCTACTTTTTGTTATAAGAAAAATCGAATAAACTCAATTTTAGTCATACATTTAGGCCAAAATGTATTCAGCCACATGTCTTTAGTAAAAAAAATGTCAATAAGCGTATATTTATCGTTTTGCGCAAAAGTTATAGCGTTTACAAACTAGGGTACATTTTCTGGAATTTACACAGCTTTTAATTTATGACTGCCTATCTCATTTCTTGAGGTGCTAAAATGACAGGGCAGTACAAAACCCCCCCAAATGACCCCATTTTAGAAAGTAGACACCCCAAGGAAATTGCTGAGAGGCCTGTTGAGCCCATTGAATATTTATTTTTTTTGTCCCAAGTGATTGAATAATGACAAAAAAAAAAAAAAAATTACAAAAAGTTGTCACTAAATGATATATTGCTCACACATGCCATGGTTATATGTGGAATTGCACCCCAAAATACATTCTGCTGCTTCTCCTGAGTACGGGGATACCACATGTGTGGGACTTTTTAGGAGCCTAGCCACGTACGGGACCCCGGAAACCAAGCACCGCCTCCAGGATTTCTAAGGGCGCAAATTTTTGATTTCACTCCTCACTACCTATCACAGTTTTGAAGGCCATAAAATGCCAAAATAGCACAAAACCCCCCCAAATGACCCCATTTTGGAAAGTAGACACCCCAAGCTGTTTGCTGAGAGGCATGTTGAGTATTTTACAGCTCTCATTTGTTTTTGAAAATGAAGAAAGAACATTTTTTTTTTTTCTTTTTTTTTTCAATTTTCAAAACTTTGTGACAAAAAGCGAGATCTGCAAAATACTCACAATACCTCTCAGCAAATAGCTTGGGGTGTCTACTTTCCAAAATGGGGTCATTTGGGGGGTTTTGTGCCATCTGGGCATTCCATGGCCTCCGAAACTGTGATAGGCAGTGAGAAGTGAAATCAAAAATTGACACCCTTAGAAAGCCTGAAGGCGGTGCTTGGTTTTTGGGGTCCCGTACGCGGCTAGGCTCCCAAAAAGTCTCACACATGTGGTATCCCCGTACTCAGGAGAAGCAACAGAATGTATTTTGGGGTGTAATTCCACATATGCCCATGGCATGTTTGAGCAATATATCGTTTAGTGACAACTTTGTGCAAAAAAAAAAATATATATATTTTTTCCGCAACTTGTGTCAACATATAAAATATTCCATGGACTCGACATGCCTCTCAGTATATAGCTTGGGGTGTCTACTTTCCAAAATGGGGTCATTTGGGGGGGTTTTGAACTGTTCTGGCATTTTATACACAACATTAGGAAGCTTACATCCACTCTTCTAACCACTTGAAGACAAAGCCCTTTTTGACACTTTTTGTTTACATGAAAACATATTTTTTTTTTGCAAGAAATTTTTTTTTCTACACAGTATTTGCGCAGCGATTTTTCAAACGCATTTTTTTGGGAAAAAATACACTTTTTTTCATTTTAATGCACTAAAACACACTATATTGCCCAAATGTTTGATGAAATAAAAAAGATGATCTTAGGCCGAGTACATAGATACCAAACACGACATGCTTTAAAATTTCGCACAAACGCGCATTGGCGACAAACTACATACATTTTTTAAAAGCCTTTAAAAGCATTTACAGGTTACCCCGTTAGATTTACAGAGGAGGTCTACTGCTAAAATTACTGCCCTCGATCTGACCTTCGCGGTGATACCTCACATGCATGGTGCAATTGCTGTTTACATATGACGCCAGACCGACGCTTGGGTTCGCCATTGGGCAAGAGCAGGGCAGGACAGGGGTGCTTTTTTTTTTTTTTATTATTAATTTTGCTTTTTTATTTTATTTTTAAACTGTTGCTTCCAGATTTATTTATTTTTATTACTTTTATTGTTATCTCAGGGAATGTAAATATCCCCTATGATAGCAATAGGTAATGACAGGTACTCTTTTTTGAAAAAACTGGGGTCTATTGGACCCTAGATCTTTCCTCTGCCCTCAAAGCATCTGACCACACCAAGATCGGTGTGATAAAATGCTTTCCCAATTTCCCAATGGCGCTTTTTATATCCGGGGGGGGGGACATTCCCTCCCACTGCTTGTAAAAGCAGTCCAGAGGCTAATTAGCCACTAGGATTGCTTTTACATGAAAGCCGGCCGCTGGCTGAAAAGAATGATACCAAGATGATACCTAAACCCGCAGGCATCATTCTGGTATAAACATTCAAAGTACAGCAACATACCAGTACGTTGCTGGTCCTTGTTGGACATGTATTGTAATCTTTTTTTTTCATGCAGCCTGTTGGCTGAACGAAAAAAAAAGATTGATCGGTGGGTATGCCCACCATTAGAATACCGCCCTTCATCCACCCACTTCTAATGATGGGCATACATGCACCATTTATATATGCATGGGGGCATCTTCTCGCAAAAGTTATGCCGCGTACACATGGTCAGACTTTTCCACGGGCAAGCCTCCGTCGGAATTTCGACCGTATATACGCGGCATTAGGAGCAAAATCGCTCCTCCGCTCCTGCTGCCCCAATGCTTCGGCATATATGCTTTTTTTTTTTTAACTGTGGTGGTGAAATCACCTCCTACAGCACTGGAGTCGCAGGGATCAGGCCTGTCTCTGCGAACGCTGCAGTTATGTGTGTTGTGTTTTGTAAGTGACAGTGATCGATCGATACTGCACTTCGGTGGCCTGGGCTGGACGGAGGGGCAAAACGCAGGTGCTAGCAAGTATCTGGACTGATCCACTAACAGTGCGTTTTTGGGAACCCTAAACTGCTGGGGACGCTAGTATAGATCTGATCAGATCAGATATTGAGCTGATCAGATACTATACCACTAAGGGGGGTGTATGCTTCACGTGTGGGTGTTAGCGCTACTGGCACTAACCTGACGCTGCCTGAAGTGTGACGCAGACCCTCTCTGACGCTAAAACCTAACTGATATCACCCGCCGGGCGATCAGGGGGTTAAACCTTTATTGGGTTATATACGGCGGGTGCCCTGACACTATAAAAAGCAAACTAACTAACCAGCGTCACCCGTAACACTTATATGATGATCACTGGTGAAAGGGTTAACTAGGGGCAATTAGGGAGTTAAAACCTTTATTAGGTAATATATGGGGGTACCTGACGCTATATAAAAACCTGACGGCGAACCTAAAAAAAAATTACTGGCTACCTATCGGCATCACCAACACTAAGACAACGATCATAAAAACGATTGCTTAGCGACAGTGGTGATAGGGGGTGAAAGGGTTACCTGGGGGGCGATCAGGGGGTTAAACCTTTATTAGATAATATATGGGGGTACCTGACGCTATAAAAACCTGCGGCGAACCTAAAAAAAATTACTGGCTACCGATCAGCATCACCGACGCTAAGACATCGATCAGAAAAATTATCGCTTAGTGACAGTGGTGATAGGGGGTGAAAGGGTTACCTGGGGGGGCGATCAAGGGGGTTAAACCTTTATTAGGTAATATATGGGGGTACCCGACGCTATAAAAACCTGCGGCGAACCTAAAAAAAATTACTGGCTACCGATCAGCATCACCGACGCTAAGACATCGATCAGAAAAATGATTGCTTAGTGACGGCGGTGCTAGGGGGTGAAAGGGTTATCTGGGGGGTGATCAGGGGGTTAAACCTTTATTAGGGGGGGGTTAGGGGGCTACACTGGACCTAAAACTAAATGTAGTGACACTTTTACAGTCACAAATGTCACTGATTGCAGTGATCACTAAATAAATGGTCACTGCAATCAGTGACACTGTGACTGGGGGCTGGGGGGGGCGATTTATGTGCCTATGTGTCCTGGTGACAGTGTAGTGTTGTGTGCACTAACCTGCATCTTCTCCTGTATGGCGCTCGGTATATGTGAGCGCCCCAGGAGAGATGACATCACTTCCTCCTTCCTGGCAGGCAGGGGAAGCTCTCTCATTCGCCGGGAGCGATCGAGAGGGGGTGGCCGGAATCGAACGGCCGTCCCCTCATGCCGGATCGCTCCCGAAGGTAAAACGACCACCCACTGTAAAGAAGGGGGGTCCGATCGGACCCCCCAACTATACAAAGGCAATCACGTATATGTACGTGATTCTGCCTGTCGGTGCCATTCTGCTGACGTATATTTACAGTGGGCGGTCGTTAAGTGGTTAATGAGTTTCACTCTGACACTTTCACATACCAAGGATGAATTTCCTTTGTATGTTTTGCAAAAAAAAAAAACGGTATGAAAATAAATGATAGTCAGTACCTCCATAAGTGTCCATGCTTGCCCTTTGATTAGTATATTCATGGCAGTCCATGAGCTGGGATCAGTAGGCTCCCCACATATAGCGGTATAAAAGGTGCTGATAGATATATGAGTGAAGAGGATTTTTATCTTACCGTCCGGTCACTTAAATGAAAGACCCACCGATATGATGAATTACATCTCCACAAGAACCGGAGGCTTGACTTTCATCTGGTGTTCTCTTCATGTGTACACACATTCCTCCTTGGGGGTGAAATAGCGACAGACTTCACGCTGTCTATTCCCGGAGGTTCACCTGCCTTCACCTATGGATCCTTCTCCGCTTCCTCTCTCACTCCCGCATCAGCTGTAACAGCTGAGATGTAATTAATTCCGGCTTCCTGTCTGCAACTCTCCACACTTCATCTCTCTCACCCCGTTCAACTGGGGTTACATGGCTTCTTCTGCTCTCACGTCTCTCCTGGCGTCAGCCCCGCCCACCTCTCTTCTGATGGCTAGTCAGTGGGAGGAGCAGACGCCAGGAGAGACGTGAGAGGAGAGAGGGCAGTCACATGAGCGCGGCATATACAAACAAATGAGGTAACAGCTCTCCTGGGAGGGGCGGAGCGGGGGCAGGGCTAGACATCGATTATTATGGTTGCCTGCATCGGTGCCGCATCGGGGACACCTGAATCGCGATGCAGCGATTAAATTCCGCACCCCTACTGGTTACCCACTTTCAATGGGGCCCCACTTTGAGAATTCTAATTCTCAAAGACCATGAGAATATAGGGGTAACTCGAGAAATAACTGGCACCAAAAATCTTATTCCCAGGGATCAGGGGAATATAGGAGTGATCCGAGGGATACATGGTTTCAAAAAACTAAGCACCAAAGATCTGATGATCCTAGAAGAGACCCTAGAGATGCGATACGTTATCACAACTCTGGGTCTATTAACCAAACTCCCCAAGGGAGACATATTTCTCTGGAAAACCAGTTCGCCCTTCTTTCAGATTATCAATTATGAGGAGAATTATGTAATCACACAACATCCGAACCAATTTAATGATTTCCCTACATCTCAGAGAGAATATTGCCAAGAATCACCTCAAGATTTTGGAAAAAAATCTCAGCGTTTTTTTCCCATGGCCAACAACAGGGGCAAAAGGGGGTACGAAGACAGAGGCACCAGAGGGGGGAGGCGAGTCAGGGCCAAAAAAAAAAAAAGAAGCAGAAACTAGATATGAGCGGTATATTTAATTTGAGTTCTGCATTACTATCTGAAGGTGAACAAAGAGTTTTAAGTCAAGGTTTGAAATTTGCACCTCCACATAAGTTGAATAAGTTTGAAATGTTTACTGATGTGCACAAATTCATAAGAAAAATTAATATCAAAAAGGCATTTTATTTTGAACCCCATTTTGCAATCAAAGTCAAATTGTCCATAGGGTTCCCACTCATCCAAATACGAATCGGGTGATTTGTACAACTTCTCATAGATTGAGAATAGGTGGTGCCCAGATTCGGCATACTGACTTGAGGAATGCCTCACTTTTTAACCCACCTGGCTTTATTGCTCCTTCAGTACAGGTCTTTAACCACTTCGAGCCCGGGCCATGGTCAAAAGACGGCCGCATTGCGGCGCTCAATTGCCGGGAGGACGTCCATGGACGTCCTCCTGTTTACTTCCGCGATGCGCGCCGCCGCGGGCGCGCATCGGGGAAAAGCTGTGTCATGCGGGTGCCGATGCGCGTGCCTGGTGGCCGCGATGTCCGCCAGGTACACGCGATCGGCTGTCACAGAGCAGGGACGTGGATCTCTGTGTGTAAACACAGAGATCCACGTCCTGTCAGGGAGAGAGGAGACCGATGCTGTGTCCCTTGTACATAGGGACACAGATCGGTCTCCTCCCCCAGTCAGTCCTCTCCCCCCACAGTAACAATCACCTAGCAGGTTACACATTTAACCCCTTCCCGCCCCCCTATTGTTAACCCCTTCCCTGCCAGTCACATTTATACAGTAATCAGTGCATATTTATAGCACTGTTCGCTGTATAAATGTGAATGGTCCCAAAAATGTGTCAAAAGTGTCCGATGTGTCCGCCATAATGTCGCAGTCACAATAAAAATCGCAGATCGCTGCCATTACTAGCAAAAAAAAAAAAATACAAAAAAATGTCATTCTATCGCCTATTTTGTAGGCGCTATAACTTTTGCGCAAACCAATCACTATGCGCTTATTGCGATTTTTATTTTTTTTTACCTAAAATACATAGACGAATACGTATCGGCCTAAATTGAGAAAAAAAATTATTTTTTTAAATAAAAATGGGGATATTTATTATAGCAAAAAGTAAAAAAGATTGTGTTTTTTTTCAAAATTTTCGCTCTATTTTTGCTTATAGCGCAAAAAATAAAAACCGCAGAAATGATCAAATACCACCAAAAGAAAGCTCTATTTGTGGGGAAAAAAAGGACGTCAATTTTGTTTGGGAGCCACGTCGCACGACCGCGCAATTGTCATTCAAAGCGTGACAGTGCCGAAAGCTGAAATTTCGCCTGGGCAGGAAGGGGGTTATGTGCCCAGTAAGCAAGTGGTTAAATAACTGGTTCTCAATGATCTGTTAGCATTGAAGATTCCTAAAAAGAGAGCCATGATGGATGAACATCAAAATCATATTAAAAAAAAATACAGTGAATGTAATGACATCTTGATACGTCCAGCAGACAAAGGAGGGAGTATAGTAGTCCTCGACAAATCTCAATATGTTGAAGAAATGAATAGACTATTATCAGATCATTCAACCTATACTCCGCTTGCTTCTAATCCTACAGTTAAGTTTAGGAAAGAATTATCGAATCTTATTGAATATGATTTTGAAAAGGAGATTCTCAATAAGAAGGAGAAAACTTATTTAATTCCTATTATACCTAGAGTGCCTGTCATCTACTACTTGCCCAAACTTCACAAAAACCCCATCCATCCACCAGGCCGCCCTATTATAAGAGGTATAGATTCTGTAACATCCAGAATTGGCAAATATGTAGACCATTTTCTACAACCTCTGGTGATTAACACTCCAGCATACCTGCGAGATACTACACAAGTTCTTAACCTGTTGGGTGGTTTTCAGTGGAAGGGGGGTTACGTCTTAGCGACGGCTGACGTGACCTCTCTATACACTATTATATCCCACCATCATGGATTTGAAGCAGTTGATTTTTATCTTCAACATGACTCCTCCCTCTCTTGTTTACAGAGAGATTTAATTATGGACTTATTGCGTTTCGCAACTAGTCACAATTATTTCTGGTTCGGTGGAGACTTCTTTTTACAGACCAGGGGTGTCGCTATGGGGGCTAAATTTGCCCCCAGCTTAGCGAACCTCTTTATGGCCTATTGGGAATCTGAAACCATTGATGTCAATCCTCCTAAGGAATTACTTCTTTGGAAAAGAAACATTGATGACGTGATTCTTAGCTGGGAAGGGGATGTTTCATTCCTTGATAAATTATTTTCCCAATTGAATAATAATAACAAAAGGTATTTCATTACAATATAAAGTGAGTGATACACAAATCCACTTTCTGGATCTAAATATTGCTGTTAAAGAAGGTCTTCTCACCACCAGCACTTTTTTTTTAAAGAAACAGACCGCAATGCTTTTATCCCTACCAACAGCTGCCATCATAAATATTGGCTTGCAGCTGTCCCTAAAGGTCAATTTCAAAGAATCAGGCTGATGTATTGAAACATAGATTTCTAAATAAAAGTTATCAAGTGTCTGAGATTAATGAGACTATTAATAAACTTGCTGCTATGGATAGAAACTCTGTTAATAAACACGAGAAAGGATCATACTTGATCTGGAAAATTTGGGTGGTCAATGATCACTAGAGATATTCCAACCAACATTTTTCCATAAAGAAAATTAAAAAAAAAACATTGGGATGTACTAAGGAACGATAAAGTCCTGGGTCCTGTCATCCCTGAGCGACCAGTCATGATTTATAGAGGTGCACCGACCTTAAGACTTAATGTTGCCCCAAATGTAATCGATCCACCCAGGCGGATTTCTTTTTTTCAGAATATGAAAGGTTTTTTCCCCCTGTCGTAGGTGTAGTATATGTAAGATTAACTCCTTTAGTGGACGCAAGTGTGAAAGTTTCTCATCCACCGTGACTAATAAAACCCATGATATTGATTCATTTATAACCTGCTCCACCAAGTATGTGGTATATATGATTCAATGCCCTATTCCCAGAAAAAGTGATGAATGATACCAATCTTCCCAAGAATAACGTGATGAATTCAGGTGTGACACCCAAGTGAGTAATGATCCTGCTTACCAGATAGCCGTGACTGTATTGAACAGTCTCACCTAGCCAAGGGAATAAGGTTTCCCCACAACCTATGGGTCTCCGTAGCAGTAATTGCTGATCCAGTGTTGCTCAAATATAAAAAATAAAAACCTCCATAGTGTAATATGTAAAACCATTTAGTTTAATAAAGGTTAAAATTACACTTACAGAATCATGGACAAATTTGAAAAGGTTTTTCCCCCTGTCGTAGGTGTAGTATAAGTAATATTAACTCCTTTAGTGGACACAAGTGTGAAAGTTTCTCATCTACCGTGACTAATAAAACCCATGATATTGATTCATTTATAACCTGCTCCACTAAGTATGTGGTATATATGATTCAATGCCCTTGCTCCAAACAGTACATAGGACATACTAAAAAGGGAGCTACATGTACGTTTAAATGAACATGTAGGTAATATTCTAAGGGGTTTTCCGAAACACAATTTGTCAAGACATTATGACAAACACCATGACGGCCAATTAAAGGGAACCACATTCTTAGCCATTGATTCCATCCGTCCACATTGGAGGGGAATCAACATGGTCAGAGCCATCTCTAGATCAGAGACTAGATGGATATGTCTTATGAAGTCTTTTAAACCTTTTGGCCTAAACGTGGACTGTGATATTAATTGTTTTATTAACAATTCTTGATTACCTTTTAAATATACTATTTTTTAGGCTTGTGCAATTAGTTTCGTAACGAATCGAAATTCGTCCGAATTTAGCAACTTTCAGAAGCATTCGAATTTCCGAACAAAGCAATTACGAATAAAACCGAATCCGAACTAAATTTTCATAAATAGCGAATGCCTTCGGCATAATTCGTTAATGCGTTAACGCGGCCTAATGCAAGTCGACTTGTGATCGTAATCGCATAACAAATAATTTAATTATATTCGAATCGGTACGTTTTACTCCCTAGTGAGCTACTAACAATTGGAAAGAAATTGATTCATCAGAATGATTGTCCGCTAAATTTAACGAATAGTGAAATGAAATCATTCGTTATGCAAAACCACGAGTCGACTTGGTGTTTCATTAGGCCGCGTTAAAGCATCAACAAATTACACCAAAGTTATTCGCTATTTGAGATAATTTTTGTCGGATTCGGTTTTATTCGTAATTACTTTGCATGGAAATTCGAATGCATCCGAATGTCCCAAAGTTGCAAAATTCAGATGAATTTCAATGCAAATGCATTAGTTATTCCGGATATTAGAGAATTACAGTTTTTTTTAGCCAATCAGTTGATTCCTTGGGGGCTGGATTACTGCCATGGAGTAATTTACAGGCCAATCAGTTGATTTATTTTGTGCTGGAGGTTGGATTAAGGGCAAAAGGTCACTGCATTGTGCATTCCACCAGTGGTAACTAAGTGAGAAAGGGAGTTTGAGCAGAGGAGGGGGAGACAATATTTGAGAAGTAGCAGAAGAGAGTCCAGTCTAGTAAATTTTACTGTCAAGATGGATTCAAGCTCTCAACATGAGGTTCCTCCTCCTGGTACCAGCAGCAGCAGTGACACAGCAACAACAACCACTACCAGCACCTGTGAGTTTGTACCACCATTGTCTGTGTCATGTATGTCAGCATCTGTATTGCCAGGCCCAGACAGTCATACTTCCACCGCCAGTACTACACAACGTTCCAGTAGTCGTGTTAAGTCTAAAAGGAGTGACTTTTCAAAGGGGAGGCAAATGAAGCAGCAGAAGCAGCTTGCATGTCCTGTTTCAGTGCCTCAGCCAAAGCATTCAGGCAGATCTAGGTGCAAAAGGCCTAGCTCTGATACTTTGACTATCAGTAGTAGTGCTATGCTAAGGCCACATTCCAAACAGAAAAGGTCAGAGAGGGAAACTGTTGGTTCAAAATCCCCTACTAGCAGGGCTGAGGAGGTCCTGCTCTGAGACCAGGAAGCAGTCGGCATCTATTGCATTTCGTCGCCTTTTTCAGTATCTTCCCCCAAGAACAACCTGCACAATAACTACTAGTGCCAGTTGTGTCACCACCATCTCTGCTATGGGCACTTTGAGAAATGTGGTGACACCAAGTCTTTTTTACAGGAAAGGCCTGACACTACCACCTACACAGGCTTTTGATTCTGAGCATCCATTTAAGCAGCCTAAAAGTGAAATATTAGAATATGAGCAAGACATTTTGTGCGCTCATAGTTCCACCACCACCACTCTCATTGGCACCACCATCACCACTGAAAAAATTACATCTGCAGGTTATAGAAGTAATGAGGGAGATTTTTTAGATTTCCCATTGGCCATCCGAGAGAAAAGGGAATTCAGCAGTACCCCCCAACATCTG
Source organism: Rana muscosa (assembly GCA_029206835.1). Classification (NCBI taxonomy): domain Eukaryota; kingdom Metazoa; phylum Chordata; class Amphibia; order Anura; family Ranidae; genus Rana; species Rana muscosa. The sequence continues at coordinate 1,250,369 of CM055122.1, forward strand.
ATGGTGCTAAATCCTCCTTCGCAAACATGGCGTGGCTTTGATAAAGAAGTTTTACACTTCGAAACGCGTCAGCCGATAGTGCGCCCCATCACGGTCTCCTTGATCGGTCGAAGTGTGGTTTGGGTTCACATGCTGCAGCTTCCAAGGCACTGTTTGTACAATGCGAACTTTTGTACTAGTTTTGTGAGTACCTTTTCATTGCTTTCATTTTAAATACATTTTCCTAAACTATATCACACCAGGCTGGTGCACCCTTGTTTTTTCCTTTGCTACTAGGACACCCCTATCCACGAAGGGCAGCAAGGCCAGTGCTTTCGTTGTGGACTATTGAATGGTCGATGGTCATCTCGTGCGCAGGATTGTTTGTTGTTTTTTCTGCCATTTTAGGATTCAGATTATACCTTACCTTTTAATCTCAATCAGGAACCAAATATTTTTCTTTTTCGTACATCACGGGACACAGAGCGACTTAGTCATTACTAATGGGTTATATAGATTACCTTCAGGTGTTGGCACTGGCCAATTCCAAAACCGGAAGTACCCTCCCCTATATAAGCCCCTCCCATCCGGGAGCACCTCAGTTTTTTCCAAGTGTCTAAGGTGTTGGCCAAAGAGTAACATGTGTTTTCACTGGGCTTGCGTACAGGTTCTTTTGGGCCTTAGTAAGCTGTTCCGGATCCCACCAAAAAAGCTTCATAGCTAAACGGTCGGTACCCGGGCCTTGCAGCAGAAGAGCAAGGTTTTGCCTGTAATGCCTCTCTTAGGAGGGCTGGACCCTGGGATCCAGAGCTCTGGTCATACCCACGACCAAGATGTTGTCTGTGCAGGGTGCTATACAGGTCCAGGGGAGTGGAATCCTTGGGAACCCGGTCCCTGAAGGTTTAATTACAATGCCTGCCGTGATAGGTGAAGTTTGGACTTCTGTGGACCAAACAAAGTCCTGCGGCGGGGATCAGGTAAGTGGGGGCCCCCAGGAACTTGGTTCTATTGGGGGACCCCCAAGCCTAATTTGTCTTTCTGTCTGTTACCTAACGGTATTCCCGCTAATATCTGTGTTTGCCTGTAACTACTGAAAATGTAAAATTTTAATAGTAGTCAAGAAAAAAAAAAAAAAAGGGACCGCGGTACCTGTGTTAAACCACTAGAGGCCGCTGTAGTCCATTTTTCTTGTCATGTGGATCTTTGGTTTTCTCAAGTCAAAAGATCCAGGCAGTTGGTAAGTTTCTCTGTGGGAATCCACTTCCTCTGCCCTGTTGCTGCGCTCATCCACCGCACAGGCCCTCCGGCAAAAAGGGCCCTGGCTCCTAGTCCCTGTTTGATTTCGAAAAGGGCGCCTCCTATGAAAAAAAAAGGGGCGGGGCGGGTGGATGACGCTCGATGCGCGCCGCGGCGCTTCTGCGCATGTGCAGGCGTCCCAGCATGGTTAAAAGACACAGTACAAGTGTCAGCTGGATGCAAACAGAGCTAGCAACAAACGGTGGCACACAGAGGCGGTTGATGCAGGCATCCCCATAGAAAGGCACTTTAGTGGACACCAGCTGGTATATAGCAGCAACTGTGTTAGACTATTACCAGCAAAAATTGGTGTATGATGACGGGAATACCTCAGCTTTGTGCTTAAAGGATATGTCGTCCAGGCCCCGCCGGAAATAGGTCTTCCAGGAAGCCAAAGGGGTCTCCATCGGGCTCTGAGGATATTGGGCATGCTTGTACTGCACCAATCTCCCCTGAGAATTCAGAGGTCAGTAGCCGTAGAAACCCCGCAGGAGTGCCTGGTGCTGCGGCTGTCCCCAGTCCACCTGCTCCTGTATATATAACAGAGGAGGTTTTATCCTCAACTCTGGGAGGATTGGAAGAGAGATTAACAGCATTGATCGCTGCTTCCCTGTCACAGGAAAAGCGCGTCCGATCTCCGTCTCCTCCTTCAGAGTGCCTGTTAGTGGAGGAACAGCCCCACACAGAGATCGACCTACCTGAAGGGGATCAGGATGAGGTTGATTCAGTTATGGAGGAATCAACAGTGGAAGAACCTTTCTCAGCATCTCAGGCTGAAAGATTATGGGTTCAGTCTCTGACTAACATGGTCCGATCAGCATTTAAAATGCCTCTGGCGGAACCACCATCCACTACGGTTTCCTCGCTGGGGTCGCTAAAAGCTCCCCAGGCTGTCTGTTCCTTCCCAATCCACCCTTTATTAGAAGGGCTTATTTACCAGGATTGGGAGCATCCTGATAAAATATTTGCTCCCCCCAAGAGATTTCCGGTGATCTATCCCATGGAGGATAAGTTCATAAAAAAAATGGAGGGTCCCTACAGTGGACGCAGCCATCTCTTCTGTTAACAAATCACTGACATGTCCAGTAGATAATGTTCCAATGTTCAAAGACCCAATAGATAAAAAATTGGAGTCTTTACTAAAATCTGCTTTCTCTACAGCAAGCATGGTGACACAACCTGCGGTAGCAGCGATTGGAGTCTGCCAAGCAGTGAAAGATCAGTTGAAACAAGTCTTAAGGGACTTACCAGATCAGCAGGCTCTTGCCCTAGCTGACCTGCCTAGAGCCTTGTGTTTTGCGGTGGACGCCATAAAGGATACAATCCAACAGGCCTCCCGCTTTACGCTGTCTATAGTACATATGCGTAGGCTTCTGTGGCTCAAAAACTGGTCTGCTGAAGCTCCCTGTAAAAAACTGCTGGTTAGCTTCCCATTTCATGGAGAACGCTTATTTGGGGAAGATCTGGACAAATATATCCAGAAAATTTCTGCCGGTAAAAGTTCACTCTTACCGGTTAAGAACAAGGGTAGAAGTCCTTCTTTTAAGAGGCCTACTTCTCCAGTCCCTGGCACATCGGCTGTGAAACAGTTCCGACGGCCTCCGCGGTCAAATCCAGGGGGCAGAAATCAGGGACAATCACAGGGTAACAAGAAACCCTGGGTCAAGAGAGGTACAAAACCTCCCCCTAAGTCATGAAGGGTTGCCCCCACTCAGTCGGGTGAGGGGAAGACTTCAGTTGTTCACAGAGACCTGGCGGGACACCATCAGAGATGGGTGATCTCCGCAGTAAGTCTGGGATACAGGCTGGAGTTAAAAGACATTCCTCCTGCCCATTTTATAAGGTCAAACGTGCCAAGCGATCCCCAGAAGAGTGGATCCCTCCTTCTGGCACTAGAGCAACTATTGCCCCAAGGGTAATCATGAAGGTTCCCTTGGAAGAAAACGGGTTCGGGTTTTACTCGAACCTTGCCACAGTCCCCAAACCAAATGGGGACATGAGGCCCATATTAAATATAAAAGGGCTAAAACAAGTTCCTACATATCAGGACTTTTTCGGATGGAGTCGATCCGATCGGTGGCCACCGCCCTACAAGGGCAGGAATGGTTAGCCTCGATCGACATAAGGGATGCTTATTTGCATATTCCCATCTGTCCGGCCCACCAGAAATTTCTACGCCTTGCAGTAGAAGGGCGCCATTTTCAGTTCAGAGCCTTACCTTTCGGTCTGGCCACGGCACCACGAGTGTTCACAAAAATTCTGGCCCTACGATTGGCCAAACTAGGAACACAAGGTGTAACGATAATGGCATATCTAGACGACTTGTTGCTGATAGACCACTCAGTGAAAAAAACTAGAAGTGGTCGTTCACAAGATAATCAAGTATCTGGAATCTCACGGTTGCATTATCAACCGAGACAAGTCAGCCCTAAAACCAGTCAAAAGCCTGGAATACTTGGGGGCTAAGACTGGATTCAAATCAGAGAAAGATTTTCTTACCTCCAGAGAAGGTGTCGTCTTTGAAAGATTTGACCCACTTAGTGGGTACAAAAAAGAAAAACCATCCATACGCCTGTGTATAAGGCTGCTGGGAAAAATGGTGGCTTCATTCGAAGCGGTACCCTACGGTCAATTCCATTCAAGGAACTTGCAGAGGGCCATACTGTCAGCCTGGAACAAAAAAGTTCAGGCTTTAGACTTACCAATGTCCCTGTCCCCTTCCGTTCGCAAGAGCCTCCATTGGTGGTTGGTGCCCCAGAATCTGGAAAAAGGGAAACCCTTCAGTCCGGTTTCTTGGAAGGTGGTCACTACAGTTGCCAGCCTCATAGGCTGGGGGGCAGTACTGGAGCAATGGTCTCTCCAGGGCAAGTGGTCAGAAGCAGAGAAGGCCCTGCCCACCAATCTCTTAGAGATACGAGCAGCCCGGTATGCCCTAGTAGCATGGACATCCAAACTCCAAGGGTCACCTGTCAGAATTCAATCAGACAATGCCACAGCAGTGGCATATATCAATCACCAGGGTGGCACCAGGAGTCGTGCAGCCCAGAGGGAAGCGAATTGCATCCTGGAATGGGCAGAAAGGTATGTCACAGCCATATCCGCGGTTTTCATCCCAGGAGTGGAAAATTGGAGAGCGGACTTTTTAAGTCGCCAGCAATTATGCCCGGGGAATGGCACCCCGAGGTTTTCCAGGCAATATGCCAGTGGTGGGGAACACCGGATGTAGATCTGCTAGCATCCAGATTCAACGCAAAGGTGGACAGATTTGTGTCTCGCACAAAGGATCCCCTAGCTTGCGGTTCGGATGCCCTAGTGTTCCCTTGGGATCAGTTCAAGCTGATATATGCATTCCCACCGCGATTAACCCGCAGAATCAGGGTAGAAAAGAAACCAGTGATTCTGGTGGCTCCAGCGTGGCCCCGAAGGGCATGGTACGCGGAGATTGTAAAAATGTCAGTGGGAAGTCCTTGGACCCTCCCACATCGTCCGGACCTGCTTTCGCAAGGACCGATATACTACCCTTCCTTACCAGCCCTAGGTTTGACGGCCTGGCTATTGAAGCCCACATTCTAAAAAAGAGAGGGCTCTCTAATCCTGTGGTATCTACCATGATCAATGCCAGGAAGCCGGTATCCAGGCAGATCTATTATTGGATCTAGAAGGCGTACATCACGTGGTGTGAGGCCAGGAAATGGCATCCACGTAAGTACGTAATAGGTAGGATTCTGGACTTCCTACAGTGGGCTGTACATAGGAAGCTTGCCTTGAGTACTATCAAGGGTCAGACGGCCTTGTCAATATTTTTTTCAAAGGCCCTTGGCTTTGCATTCATTAGTCAAAGCTTTCATACAAGGAGTGATGCGTATTAGCCCTCCGGTTAGTATTCCCATATGTCCATGGGACTTAAACCTGGTTCTGTCGGTTCTACAGAAACAACCATTTGAACCATTGCGGCACATTTCCTTGGTTCTTTTCACCAGGAAATTGATTTTCTTAGTAGCCATTTGTTCGGCTAAAAGAGTATCGGAATTAGCCGCCTTGTCCTGTAAGGAGCCATATCTGGTTATCCATAAGGACAGAGTAGTATTACGTCCTCATCCAGCCTTCTTCCTAAGGTGGTATCGAGGTTCCATTTGAACCAAGATGTGGTTCTTCCTTCCTTTTTCCCCAAACCTAGTTCGGTAGAGGAAAAGTTATTGCATTCTTTGGATGTAGTAAAAGCAGTTAAAGCTTATCTTAAAGCCACTGCTCAGATTCGTAGAACGGATACTTTGTTTGTTCTGCCGGAAGGCCCCAGAAAGGGTCAGGCAGCATCAAAAATCTACTTTAGCCAAGTGGATTCGACAGGTCATAATACAAGCCTATGGCTTGAAAAGGAGACCGCCTCCGTTCAAAGTTAGGGCGCACTCCACAAGAGCAGTTGGAACTTCATGGGCATTGCATCACCAAGCCTCCCTGGCTCAAGTCTGTAAGGCCACAACATGGTCCTTAGTACACACGTTTACTAGATTCTACCAGGTAGACGTCAGAAGTCAGGAGGATGTCGCCTTTTGGGCGCAGTGTGTTGCAGGCCGCAAAAGAGCCTCATGCCTGATGGCGCCCAGCTTATGTATCCCTCCCCTCATTTGGCATTGCTTTGGGACGTCCCATTAGTAATGACTAAGTCGCTCTGTGTCCCGTGATGTACGAAAAAGAAAAAGGGATTTTTATAACAGCTTACCTGTAAAATCCTTTTCTTGGAGTACATCACGGGACACAGAGCTCCCACCCCTCTTTTTGGGACACTTATTGCTTGGCTACAAAACTGAGGTGCTCCCGGATGGGAGGGGCTTATATAGGGGAGGGTACTTCCGGTTTTGGAATTGGCCAGTGCCAACACCTGAAGGTAATCTATATAACCCATTAGTAATGACTAAGTCGCTCTGTGTCCCGTGATGTACTCCAAGAAAAGGATTTTACAGGTAAGCTGTTATAAAAATCCCTTTATGAGACAGAATATTCTCCTTCCTATATTAAATTTGATTCCCCACTGTTGTATTTCCCTGAAAGAACGGCACCAGTGGCACCTGCCTCTCCTATTCCGGTTGAGTCTCCCATAAACATTAGAGCCGCCAGCACAACTGTTTTTTTTTATCTCAAAACAAATGTTTTCTTGAAAAACAAAGTACTTTACATCCATTATTGGCATCAGAGCATCATAATACATTAGACCTGTACCACTCTTGGTTTCAGATAGTACTGCACATAACTCACAAACGTGTACATTATTTGCATCTTCCCATTCAAGACATTAAGCAATACCCCGAGACAATTGTGCATCCAATTAACTGGGTCCCTGCTACCAATGCAAGAGCACTGAGAAACTCACAACAACCTATCCAGTACTAATTCCACCGGAGCCAACCCTGGTACACTCAACCATGGATCCCATAATTTGGAAAAAATTTCTGTACTGCCTCTATGTTGGTAAATACGTTTTTCTAACTTCAAGGTGTTACCCATTTGTTTTATCCACTCCTTCACAGTGGGGGGTTCCGTTGACTTCCAGTGCCGTAGAATCAGCATTCGGGCCTGAAAGAGGGCCCTAGCAATCGCCTGTCTGGGCATCTCCTCCAGCGTGTCACCCTCAATAATACCCAACACGCAGGGTTTGGGCTCTTTAGCAATTTGAACCTGAAAGGTTCGGTTAAGGACCTCCACCACCCCCGTCCAGTAAGCATGAAGTTTGGGGCAACGCCACAGCAGGTGTATCAAGTCACCGTGATCCCGCATGCATCGCGTGCAGGTGGGATCGTCACGCACCCCCATTCTAGCCAGTCTGGCGGGCGTATAATGAACTCGGAGAAGTATGTACAACTGCGATAGACGCTGGGCTACATTCAGCGAACACTGAGAGACTGCCAAAAGTGCTTCCTCCCACTGTTCCTCTTCAAAGGGCCCGACATCTCCCTCCCACTGGGCTATCACCTTACGGGTCAGGTCGGGCAGAACATGTTAAGAAGCATAGAATAGGTACAAGATATGAAGCCTTTATACGATGCCACCTCCGCCATGTAGTTAAAGATAGGAGCTTTAGTCTGGACCCAGACTTCCACGTCCCTCTCGGCCCTCACCGCATGCTGGAGCTGAACATAGTAGAATAGCATGGAACCAGGGAGTCCGAATTCCTCTTGGAGAGCGGCAAAGGGACGCAGCTCTCCATTTCTGAATATTTGATACAGGTAGTTAACACCGTACTTCTGCCACCATTTACTGTATTGTAGTTTTCCTATCTCCATGTACCGTTCATTGTGCCATATAGGGCTGAATTTAGTAAACCCCGTGACCTGCTGTAGTGACCTGGCTTTATTCCAGATTTTTTGCATTAGGTTATAAGTGGGGTACTGTTTATTAGATTTACCCATCCGCAAAGCTTCCAACCCTTCCGCTACTCCCTGTTTAATCGTAAATTTAATGAGTGAGGTGGTGGAGTCCACCAAGTTCAACTCTGGGTCGGGGGCCGGGTTCTGTGATCTAGCTATGTGTTGCAATTGGGCAACCAAGTAGTACAGCCAGGGATTTGGCAGGGCTAGTCCACCTGCCTCTTTAGGACGTTGAAGCTGTTCCAATCTCACCCTAGCTGAAGAAGAATGCCAGATAAGGGAGCGGAACATAGAGTTAATGATTCGGAACTGTTTTAGAGGGATTACAAGAGGCGAGTTGTGCAACACATAAAGAAGTTGTGGCATAAGAATCATTTTTATCAGATTGATCCTACCTACTGGTGACATTTTTAGCCTGGACCACACCTTGATCCTATCACGACTGCGATTCAGCAAAGGGGTAAGATTCAGCCTAATATACTACAAGGGATCAGGGGTGCCATTTATTCCTAAGTATTTAATTTTCCTGGACACTGGGATATCAAGAATCGTTGGTAGTCGCTGGTTCGAACCCTCGTCAAGAAACATGAGCGAGGATTTAGTCCAGTTCACCACCAGCCCTGAATAAAATCCGAAGGTCTCAACCACCCTCATAGCTTCACTCAGTGAACCCCCGGTATCTCCCAGAAACGGCATAGTGTCATCCGCATACATCATTAACTTTTCCTGTAGGTCCCCGTACTGAAAGCCTTGGATAGCATTGTTGGAGCGGATGAGGGCCGCCAGGGGCTCAACAGCCAGGGCAAATAGAAGTGGCGACAGGGGGCACCCCTGTCTAGTGCCCCTGTACAGCCGAAAGTCTGGTGACACTCTGCCTGCCTCCCTGATGGCAGCCCTTGGGGTGTGGTATAGCAACTGTACCCATGAAATAAATTCCTCCCCAAACTTCCTCAAAGTAGCCCACAGGAATGACCATTCAATACTGTCGAACGCCTTGTGGGCGTCCAAAGACAGTAGCGCCCTATCCCCCCCATTATCCGCCACCGACTGCATATTAAGATAAAGTCTACGTAAATTTATTGCCGTGGATTTCTGGGGCATGAACCCTGCCTGATCAGAGTGTATAACAGTGGATATTACCCCATTTAAACGCACCGCCAGAACGTTTGCTAGAATCTTGACATCATTCTGTAAGAGGGAAATCGGTCTATAGGAGCACGGATCCAAGCCTGGTTTCAGAAGCAGTACGATAATAGCTTTGGTCATAGACAATGGAAGGCAGCCTGTTGCCTTGGCAACCTTGAACACATTAAGTAGTTTGGGCAGCATACCCCCCGCATATTGCTTGTACACTTCAATCGGTATACCATCCTCCCCCGGAGCTTTAGAGTTAGGGAACATCCCGACCGCCGACTGGAGCTCCTCCAATGTAAGAGGAGCATCCAATTGCTGCCTAGCAGCTTCAGATATTTTGGGCAGGTCTACCATTTCTAGGTATGTGAGTAGTAGAACTCTCAGAGTAGGTCTGTTTAGACTGATATAGGGTAGAGTAGTACGATACTAGTTCAGACATGATGACATCTGGGGCATTGGTTACTGTACCAGCCCTGGTTCTAAGTGCGCCAATGGAGGGTGACCTCTGTTGCGCGTGGGCAATTTTGGCCAGCAGGCGACCGGTTTGCTCCCCCTCCTCATAGTATGCCAGTTTACTAAAAAAACGTTTTCTTTCTGCTGCTGAGGTAGCACACCGACTGAGTGCCTCGCTGGCAGCCAACCATGAGTCCTTGCTCTCCACAGTAGGGTCCGATATAAACCTCGCCTCCAGATCACTCACCAGTCGCTCCAATCCCTCCCTCTGTGCACTAGTAGTTTGTTTAATCCCGTGGATTTCCCTAATAAATATACCGCGAAGGAAGGCCTTAAAGGCCTCCCAAGCAGTCTCTGGCCCAGTATGGTCCCCCTGATCCTGCCAGAATTCCCCAATCTGGTCCGCTATCTGAGCATGTGAGGAGAACAGATTAAGCCAGAAGGCATTCAATTTCCAGGGGGCCTTAGTCATAGTCGACTGGGGTCTCACCTCTAATTTAGTAATCACTGGCGAATGATCAGATATGCTGCGAACGGCATACGTGATCTCCGATATGAACTGGGCGGCCACTGTAGAACAAATAGTTAGATCTATGCGGGATAGAGACATATATGATTTAGAAAAGCAAGAAAAACTTTTGTTACCCGGGTTTCTATCGCGCCAGGGATCAGTCCAGCCCACCTCCTCAATGAACTTTTTCAAAGGTGTGCGGTAAGCGCCCCGCGGCGCAGTTACCGCCGGGTGCTTATCGAATGCCGGGTCCAAAAAACAGTTAAAATCACCCATGATGTATAAGGGGACGTCCTGGTGACACAACTGGTATTCCAACACTGTCCGGAGCACCTGGTGATTGTACGGAGGCGGGATGTACACAAATGCAAGAATACATTTCAGAGTAAAAATGCGACACAACAGAATTACATATCTCCCCTCTGCATCCATGACACTTTCTATCTCCTGATAGTCTAAGGAGTTATGAATCAGTACACTCATACCCCTTGAATAGGCGGTGTGAGTGGAGTGATACGACCACCCCACCCAAGACAGCTTCAAACATGAGACCGAGTCAACTGTAAGGTGAGTCTCCTGTAGTGAACAAATAGCGGGCATATACTTGCGAAGGGAGGTAAATACCATGGTACGCTTCAGGGAATCATGTATCCCCCTAACATTCCATGAGACTACTGGGATCGCAGCCATTTTGGATCCAAAAATCTATACGTTACAGTGTAAATAAGAAGCACAATGTCCCTCATCAATTTAACTAGATTTGGAAGATGCACATTTATAACTACCAGTCTTGTGGAAATGTCTCGTAAAATAGGTGATGCTCTGAAAAAACGGAGACACAAAAATAACAATAAGAACAACAAAAATGAAAGGTGGTGTATCACCACAGTCTCACAGGAATGGGTCCGAGGCACACGACCAGCAAGCTGAGCGTGCACCCCCGGCCGCCAGACACTATCCCCCAATGTGCACCGAGGGATCTCACATACAGTACCTGTGGCAGTGCATATCACCACCGAATCAGTGGTAGGACAACAGGTCCTCCCTGTCCTTAGCAACATGAGGTCCAACAGGGACCAAAGTACCATCTTGCAGAAAAGTAGAAAATGGGAATAACACATTCCACTGGGAAAAGAAAAAACTTCTTGTTGACAGAAAACGCTCTCGTTGAACCAAAAGGAAAGCATGTTCCCGTCTCCTCACTCAGACACTCCGGTGGCACTGTGTATTAAATCACCCGCCGGTCCTCCTGGGAAGCTGCAGCGTAGCCACGGCCGACTCAATCTTCTTCCTCAGCCTGCCGTCCGACCCGGGGAAATGCATTTGCATGAGCATCCAGCCAATCAGAAGCCTCCGCTGCGTTTTCAAAGAAATGCGCTTGCCCCCGAGCTATGATCCGGAGCCTGGCAGGGTATAGCATAGCATATGGCGCCTGCAACTTTTGCAACCGCTTTTTGACTTCGGTGAATCGCGCCCTGCGTTTTTGCACATCCGACGAAAAGTCAGGGTAGAATGAAATCCGCACGCCATTAAACTGTATATTCGGTTTTTCCCTGGCCAGCCGCAGGATTATCTCCCTGTCCCGATAATGTAATAGCCGAGCCAGCATGGGCCTTGGAGGGTGACCCGGTGGGAGGGGCCGCAACGGGACTCTATGCGCCCTTTCAATTGCATACATGGTGGTGAAGGCCTTCTTCCCAAAAATGTCCACAAGCCATTGCTCCACAAATTGTGTAGGGTCTCTCCCCTCCACCTTCTCTGGCAGACCGATGATGCGCACATTATTGCGTCTCATCCTGTTTTCGAGGTCGTCAGCACGCATATCCACCGATTTGATCAGTCTGGTGTTAGCCTGTGTTTCCCTGATCAGGGGAGGGAGCTTGTCCTCCAGGTCACTGATCCTGCTCTCCGCTGCAGTTCTCTCCCTGATTTTTTGCATATCCTGTCTGATCAGGATCACTGCTTCCTCGAGCCCACCAAACCTAGCCTGTAACGCATTCACTGAAGCAGTGCATTTAGAAACTGCCCGCAGTATATCAGCCAGAGTCGGCTGTTCAGTGTCCTCAGCCTCTGGCTCTGGCTCTGACTCATCCTGCTGCTCTTCAATGGCTGCCTGCGTCTGGCCACCATCCCCCTCCTCCTGCTCCATGTCCTCTTCCTCTGTCCCTGCCTCAGCTACGGACTTATCAGCCAGTGTAGACGGCCCTGTAAGTTTCTGGGCATAATATCTCATGTCCTTGGGCTGATCGCTGGCTAGTAGTTTGGAGGACTTGGGGATTTTACTCACTGTGTCCTTCTCACTGCCGCGCTGGCCACGCTGCTGAGGAGTCCCGGCGGCGCCATGTTGGATATTGGGCCGGTCCGCTCCCTCCTTGTTTTTGCGGGTTACCATCATCTCTGGAGGACTCACAACGGGTCGGGTTACTCGGCGGTGGTTCCGGTACCGATCTGTGCCGTCGGATCCAACCGAGGAAGCCGGGAACAGGATCAATTACAGGGTGACTCGTGGGAGCTCTGTGTAAAAGCGGCTGCTCACATGCCGATCCTGGCCACGCCCCCACCAGCACAACTGTTAATCAAGTAACCTCCTTCACTATCCCTGACATGAGGCCACCTCCCATTTTATCACAAAAACACTGCAGCATAGGCCAGGCTACAACCAAAATTAAGCAACTTGCTCTAGCATCTGCAGCTGAAGAGGAAACGCTCTAAAAAAATTTCACTCTTAGGAAAAGTTTATTGTAAAAAGAGTCAGGTGGGGGCGTGACCGGATGTGGATGTGGGAAGCGGGAGTGAGAGAGTTCCTTCCTCTCTCCACGCTCCTCTCCCCAACTAACCTCCACCCCCCGGCTGGGGGAGCGCCTGGACGCTCGGAGAGGAATGGGAACAGGCACGGGCACATAGGAGCTCTGTGAGCGGCGGTCACCCGGAAATCATGCTGGACGAGCCGAAAGAGCGGCCTGCAGGACACTAGCACGCCGCAATAGGGAGAAATGGCAGTGGCGTGAGAGATCCCCACCGCCCTTCTGACGGGGGTGGTTATGAACCCCGGGACCAGCATTAGCATCAGGTGCAGGAAGGGGACACGGCACATGCAAACTCCATGAGGAGTGCCGGCTTGTCTCTCTCATCCCTCTGGCAGAGACTGGATGGTCGGTGTGGCTGGGTGAGAACTTTCTATTTTTGTTTGGGGGAAGGGGTGGAGTATTGGGGTGCCCCACTGTACCCTCTCTGTACCCTCTCCGCAGTGTGGATGCAGGAGGCACATACGCAGCCTTCGCGGGGGACAAAGGCAAGCCAGGCAGCAGCTGCAGCAAAGCTGGAGAAATTTACGCATATCCCGGTACAAACAGCTGGTCAGACTCCTAAAAGGGGATCAGGGGGGGGTCACAGCCAAACACCCCGAGGAAAAACCAAGGCCAAGGTCAGGCATCAGCGCCAGCGACACCGGTAACCACTGTAAGTAACCCAGGGACAAGGAAAGCAAAGAAAAAGGCACAGACAGAAACAATGGAGGTAACCACCGGAGCAGCGGAGGAGGAGGAGCCGTCTATGAAAGCAATCTTCCAAGCAATTAATAACTGTAAATCATCATTAGCTGAAATTTTTGGCCAGCTGAAAGAAATTAAAGAGGACATGTCTGTACTTAAACATGATGTACAGGGAATCAGCACTCGGACCACGGTGCTAGATAGAGGAGAGACTCAGTCAGTTGGAAGATGAAGTTAGCCCGATGGAAAAAAGAGATGAAAGTAATGAGAGATCAGCTGAGCATGTGCGTCAGTAAAATTGACGACATGGAAAACAGATTGCGCAGGAAGAATATCAGGGTGCTAGGCCTCCCCGAGAAAAGTGAAGGCAACCATCCTACTAAATATATGGAATACTGGCTCAAAAGGTGTGGTTGGTGAGGACAGTTTATCAAAGTTTTTTTAGATTGAGCGAGCCCACAGAGTTCCTTTTAGGGCCCCAGCGGAAGGAGGTCTACCAAGGCCAATGATTCTTCAGATAAAAGGAGCATCCTCCAAAAAGGCAAGAGAGGTGAAGGAAATACAACACAAAGGCGCAAGAATCTCAATATACCCGGATTTTTCGCCCGAACTTCAGAGACAAAGGGCAGGATTTAACGAATGCAAGCGTAGACTAATGCAAAACAGAGTGAAATACGCAATGTTCTACCCAGCACGACTGCGGGTAACAGTAAGGGGGGAAAATATGTTTTTTAGCACACCAGCTGATTTGACATCATGGCTGGATGCGAATGAGGGGAAATTATAGTCGGAGGGTTTTTTTAATCCCTTTTTTTTCTCAAATTACCCCCTTTTTTTTGGTCCTTTGGGGTTTTTTTTCCTCTCTTTTGATACACATTTGGATATTTGGACACAGTTGGACATAGTTGGTCATGGGTGGGTGATGGGGGAGGGGGGTGGTAAAGGAAGTGGGGTGGATCAAAGTGTTTTTTTTTTTGTTGTTATGAATGTTTTGAGATTTGCACAGAGACGGGGATATAGAAATGTACAATTTCATGGGGAAAAGATAGCAAAACACATCCTAAAGGGTAGTTACGGTCACTTAAGAAGCCCTCAAAGGGGTTCCCAAAAAGGGCAAAGAAGGGGTGGGAAGGCAAGGTATGGGAACGAGTGAAGAGGTGTGATTGTGAGGGAAGGGGACGGGGGAAGAATGCTGGGGTGGGGTACAAGCACATATAAGGGGGAATCCACAAGTAACATACAATTTTTTGAAGTGGAATATTAAAACACAAGGTATATGGTGTCTATGGTGGTACACTGTAAAAATAGGGATAAAAAGGGGTAGATGACAGACAGTAGGGAAAACAGGAGGAAAACCCCAAATCTAGCCAGAAGCATAAAAGGTGTGCTCATGGAATGTCCGGGGGGGAAAAGAACCGGTCAAAAAACTAGCAATTTTTGCAAACAGCGGAAGCGGGTAATATTAAAATACTGTGCCTGCAGGAGACGCACCTGGACAGGGAGACGATTAGTATACTAAAACATAAGAGATACCGGGTACAATACCATTCCATATACACCTCCTATTCAAGGGGGGTAAGTGTACTGGTGGATTCTGGACTGGTAGGCAGAGCAAGGTGGACTCGAAGAGACGTTATATATTTCTTTTTTGCCGGATAGAGACAAAAGGACTATGTGGTGGCTAATATTTATATCCCTCCTCCGTTTAGCACAGAGATACTTTGGGAGTAAATGGAATTCGTTATGAATAAGACGGGTATACCTGTTATGGTGGCGGGGGACTTTAACATGACGATGAACAAAAATTTGGATAGATACCCGGCCGGGGCCTTCGCCGCTCACACGCCTGGCAGCCCCCTTCTCCAATTTTGTGGGGAGACGGGGCTGGTGGACGTGTGGCGGGGAAGACACCTGGGGGAAAGACAGTTCTCCTGCCACTCAAAAACGCATGCGACACTGTCCAGGATAGACTTGTACTTTGTAACGAAGAAGCGGTGGGGGAGGTGGAACACAAACCCAGAAGTATCTCGGATCACTCAGCAGTGACTTTTGAAATCATGATAGGTAGCAGCCACAGCAAAAGGGATTGGAAGATAAACCCATTTTGATTGGAAATAATTAAAGAGCCGGGGGCGATAACTGCTAGCATAAAAAGGAGTTTATAAACTTGAACAAAGGCTCAGCTTCAGGGGGGGTTATATGGGATACGTTGAAAGCATTTCTTTTCCCTTCTTTTTTTTTTCAAATCAATCATTTTATTATTATTTAAACATATCACATCTCTGATATCACATAAAACAAATAGGTATTCCGACTTAATCAAGGGGTAAACAAAACATATTTCCATAAATACATAGATCTACATGGGACCGGACCATGCATTTTAATTAACCTTCACAGTTTTATAATGAAAATTATTACCCCTTTACCCTCATTTGGAGCCTGATTCCTCAAGCCAAAATAAAAAGAAAACACAATACTCTTCTCGTCTATTGACGTATAGTCAGGCTTCTCTCCTCTACCATCTCTTCCTAATCCAGATCCATATCTGTCTCTATAATTACATTAACCACCTATCAGTTGTTCCAGAGAAAAAAAACATCACTACTCAAAAACAAAACCAAAACAAAAAGAAAAGGGGGGGGGAATTTAGGATGTGGTATAGTGCACGTTCCCCTATGGAGACCTCCAGGTGTCTCAACCAATGCCAAAAAGGCCAATTACTCAGGCACTTCTTAACTACCCATTTAGTTATTTCAATCCCTATCAAGAAGGGTTCTTCCCTCTTCTGAAGCTAGGGAAATATTCCAGGAACACCAGGTCTTAGAATAGCGTTCCTGCTGATGGCGTGCCGAGAGCACTAAATCTTCTAGTTGACTTATTTCTTTAACTTTACGTATCCACATTCCAATCGTCGGTGGTACCAATGATTTCCATCTCAAAGGGATGCATGTCTTGGCAGCATCTAACAGGTGACCTATGCTAGATTCACTATATTCTTTCCCTGGTATCTGGTTGGCATGTAAAAGAAAGAACGCCGGATCCTCCGGTATCCTTTGGTCTGAGCAGGTTTGAAGAATTCGTCTGACTTCCCTCCAAAAGTTCCTCAGTTTAGGGCAACTCCAAAAAATATGTAGCATAGTGCCTTTATCTTCCTGGCATCTCCAGCACAGATCTGAGGTGTCAGGATAGATTTTCTTTAATCTCACTGGTGTTCTGTACCATCTGGTAAGGATCTTGTAATTAGTTTGTTGCGTTTTAACACAGATTGAAGATTCATGTGTGAATCTGAAGATATGCTGCCGTTGCCCCAAGCTGAAAGATTCCCCTAATTCCCTTTCCCAGTCCTGAATGCATTTCAGAGAATAAGTCTCTGACAATGTCATCAGTATTTCATAACTAGCCGCTAGAGAGTGGGATATTTTCCCCTCCTCTGCGCATAGTTTATCAAATCTATTGAGCGATCTATCAAATTGTCTTGATAGTGGGAGGGTATTCAGGAAATGGGTAATCTGTACGGCATTCCAAAGCTTTAGTCCAAAGTTACCTCCTTGATCAGTCAATTCCGCAATTGTCAGCCATCTTCCCCCTTTTATATAGTTTAATGCCTGTATATACCCCTTTTTCACCAGGTGTCTAAATGCACCATCCTCATACCCTGGTGTAAACAGGGGGTTCCCCAATATCGGGTACAGAGGGGAAGTGGTAGGTATTATACCAGCGATAGGAAGTTTCCTTGAACAAAGTTTAGCCGTATTTCCTATCAGCGGATGTTTAATCACCTCTTTAGGTAAAGAGGGAAGGCACCATGGCACTCTACCCAAGGGTATCGGAATTTGACCCTGTTCGATCTGCACCCAAAGCTTAGTATCCCTATGTCTATTCCAATCAATGACCCTGCTCATATGTATTGCTTTATGATATCTCTGTATATCTGGGACCGTTAGTCCCCCCTTTCTTTTAGGTAACATTAATTGTTTCCGTTGTACCCGGGGGTACTTGCTTGCCCAGATAAAATCAAAAATTAGTTTCTGGCTCTGCTTGAAGTAAGTTGGTGGGATATATATGGGTAATGCTTGTAATAAATACAAAAATTTAGGGAGAATGCTCATCTTAATGATGTTACAACGTCCCAGCCAGGTATATAGGCCAGCCTTCCATTTATTTAATAGTATCTTAAAATCTTGCAGAAGTGGGGGAAAATTTAACTCATAGATCTTAGTTATGTTCAATGGGATTAGAGTACCCAAATATGTTAATGCTTTATTAGTCCACTTGAACTTGAAATTTTGTTTGAGTTGCTCAACCCGGGTTTGTGGTAGATTAACCCCCATTGCCTCTGACTTACTAAAATTAATACGAAGATTGGAAAGCCGGCCATATTTCTCGAATTCGCTCATCAAGTTGGGAATTGTAATCAGAGGATTTGTAAGGGAGAATAGCATATCATCGGCATACGCCCGTTGAAAGCATTTCTGAGAGGAATCTTATTTCAGAAAATTACACTCATTAAAAAACAATCACGTTCCAAGGAGGTGGTAGCAAGGGAGAAGGTGAAAAGGGTAGAGGTTAGATACGTGGAAAACCCAAACTCGGAGAGACACAAAGAATGGCTGGAAGGACAGGAAGAGTATAAAAAGCTGCTGCTGCTGGGAAAGGCGGAAAACAAAAGGCTGTTCCAAAGGCAGTCCTTCTTTGGGGAGGGAGAGAGAGTGGGTAGAATCCTGGCCCTAATAACTAGGGACAATGCTCCTCCATCTGTCATTCGAGCAATTCATGATGAGGAAGGGGAAATTAAGAGCGGAACCCCGGGAATAGTAGAAGTCTTTAGAAAATATTATCAACAGTTGTATAGTAGCACGCAGCATAGCGGTGTAGGAGGAGAAATGGAGACCTTTTTTGAAGGACTGCAGATTCCCCAGCTATCAGAGGAAGACAAAGAGGGACTGGAGGCACCACTTGCGCTGGAAGAGCTACAACTGGCAATAGCCAATATGGCAGGCCAAAAGGCCCCAGGGCCAGATGGCCTGCCAATTGAGATATACAAATCCTATAGCGAGGCGTTGCTCCCAGGACTCCTGGAGGTATTTAATTGGGCGGCAGGTGAAAGGAAGCTACCGGCATCTATGACAGAGGCAACAATTATCGTTCTGGTAAAAGAGGGAAAAAAACAATTCGAGACATCTTCATATAGGCCGATATCTTTATTGTGCTCAGATGTGAAGATTCTAGCCAAAATACTGGCAACGAGATTCAACAAACTGGTCTCAAAATTGGTATATCCGGACCAGACTGGATTTATTCGAGGTAAATCCACAAGTACCAACATAAGAAGAACATATTTAAACATACAGTTGCCAATAGAGGAGGAGGGGTCCAGAGCGGTTCTGTCTT
This sequence comes from Rana muscosa, assembly GCA_029206835.1. Taxonomy (NCBI): domain Eukaryota; kingdom Metazoa; phylum Chordata; class Amphibia; order Anura; family Ranidae; genus Rana; species Rana muscosa. Next base: position 1,268,989 of record CM055122.1, read on the forward strand.
TGGATGCTACCAAGGCGTTTGATAGCGTGGAGTGGCACTACCTATGGAGGGTGCTGGCAGGATTCAATGGATAAAAATCTTGTATGAAAGCCCTAGGAAGAAGTTGAGGATAAATGGTGAGTGCTCGGAGTGGTTCCGGTTGGAGAGGGGGACAAAGCAGGGGTGCCCGTTGTCGCCCTTGTATTGGAGCCACTGGCTATCGCCATAAGGGCATCCCCGGAAGTACAGGGTTTCAGGAGGAGACTGGGGGAGGAGAAGATCGCAATGTATGCGGATGACATCTTACTTTTTCTAGGGGATACGCAGGCCTCACTGACAGTGATGGGCATAATAGGGGCTTTTGGTAAATTCTCAGGGCTAACAATAAACTGGGACAAATCAGCACTCTGATAGACCCACTGTCACGCCAGATAACTCAGGTGAAGGTTGTGAACCAAATGGAATATTTGGGAATAACTGTCACCAGAGATCCAGGGCAGTACATAGATGGAAACATGGTACCTCTGATGACTAAGTTGAGACAGAAGTGCAGAGTTTGGAACCAGCTCCCACTCTCCGTGGCTGGACGGTGCAACCTGGTGAAAATGGTTTGGATGCCGCAAATTCTGTATATCCTGCATAACTCTCCCGTATGGATTCCCAAACTCTGGTTTAAAAAACTGGATAGTTTATTTAGGGAACTGATATGGAGGGGGAGGACAGCTAGGAACCGCTTCCGAATCCTACAGCAACCAAAAGAGAAGGGGGGAGTGGCACTTCCAAACCCGAGACACTATTTCCTGGCCGCACAGATGCAGCATATGCGGGGTAGCAATCTATTTGCAGGTAGAGAAGCTGTAAAAGGGTCAATTCTGAACGATACCAGCCATGATACAATGGTTGAGGCGGACTCTTTTTGCTCTAGGTGCCCCACGGCACAACTGATGGTAAGATGCTGGGACATCACTAAGAGGATGCTGGGATATAGTGGATTTTCTGAATTTTCCCCAATATGGGATAACAACAACCTAATAGAATTTAAAGCTATGGGAAAAATCGAAGAATGGGATAGGGGTGGAATACACCTACTATCACATATCTTCAAAGCAGGGCGAATTAAATCATTTCAGGAGATGAGGGAAGAATATGCAGTCCCAAATAGATCCTTTTACAAATACCTGCAAGTTAGACATGCGGCGAACGCACAATTTGGCCAGGGCCCACCAGCATGGAACGACATGCCTCTCCTCCGCAAGCTGGTAAATGCAGAAGACTCCAGAGGGATATCAGAGCTGTATGGGTATATAGAGGAGGCGGACCAAGGTGTGGAATTAGACACTAAACATAAGGATAAATGGGCAAGGGATAAGGGCCCACTGTCAGAGGGACGGTGGAAAAGCATATTAGAAGCAGGACCCAGAGTGTCACTGTCTCCCTCACAGATAGTGTCCCACCTTTTTCTGATACATAGAGCATACTACACACCTCAAAGAATGTTCCAGTTTGGTAGGAGACAGGATGCAAGATGTCAGAGATATTGGAAGGAGATTGTGGAAAAAATAAATACGGTATTTGAGACCGCTTTGCAGCTGGAGGCTAAGACATGTGTATTGGGCCTCGTGGAAGAAAGGGGGGTAGTAGGAGATAAAACAACGGCAATTACAAGGCGTTTGTTACAGGGAAGGAAACTTATTGCGCAGAAATGGCAATCGGTGAACCACCCCCACAGTGCTAGAATGGAGGAAGGTGATAGAGGACATGATTAATAAAGAAGAATTTATATACACTAAAAGGGGAAACAAGAAATTTAAAACTATGTGGAAACGATGGACAGAAGTGGAAGTACATTAAGGGTGGGAGTTTGAATGTGAAGTTGGTGAAGGGAAGAGGGATAAGGGGGAATGTAAGGGTGGAATGGAAGAGGAAATAGTGAAAATTTTTATCTTTGCGATATTTGATATATACAATGCTATATTCAAAGGATGTTGGTTGTATGTTTATATGTGGTGTAAACCAAGAATAAAAATAAAAGATTTGATTTAAAAAAAAAAAAAATCTTCACCACACAGTGGCAGCATCCGTCGTTCTAAAATTTGGCAACATTTCGTGACAGTTGGTGATGGCCGCACAGCTACATGTAAAATATGCAGCAGAGAAGTAAGCCGTGGGAGACTGTTGGGTCATCTCACGAACGCTGGGATGAAGCAACACATGCTTAGCCACCATAGGCCAGTGGTGCTGGGGGAAGAAATGGGTGTGGCTCCCCCATCTACCACCTCTATTACCAGCAGCAGTGTCAAAGTCACAGCCACTTCTGGAGCTGCAGGTCGTAAAATGCTAAATAAATCCATACAGCCCACAATTGAACATTTTGGAGGGGTACATTACCGGTGTATGTCAAAACAGCAGTCCCGTAAACTTACGCGCCTCATTGGACAACTTATAGCTGTTGGGGGGGCTTCTTTCAGTTTTGTGGAAGGGGAGCCTTTCAAGCAGCTGATGCAGGCTGTGGCACCACAATACCAGGTCCCTTCACGCACCACATTCAGTAGAACTGTAGTGCCCTCGCTGTACTGGTCATGTGTTGGGGTTTTGAAGGATTTGCTGGGGAAGGTTGCTGGCCAATCAGTTCACTTTACAACTGATTTACGGAGTGCTACTAGTGGCCAGCATGCCTTCCTGTCCTTGACTGCCCATTGGTGGCAGCCCAATGAGTCGCAAGATATACAACCACCACCACCACAAACAATTGCAAGGTCAAGAAAAACCTCAAGTGCTGTGACCGCTGCCACAGTGCACAAGACAGGATTGCACTCCTTCCTCCTCCATGCTGAGGTGATGGATCAGCAGCACACATCACAGAATATTTTAAACGCACTTCAGAAAATGATAGGGAGGTGGCTAGGGGAACAGGCAGGCACTAATGTCAAAATGGGATTTGTTGTCAGTGATGGTGGAGCGAACATGACAAAGGCTATCCATGATGGAAGATTTGTTGGTATGCGCTGCTGTGCACACATCCTTCATCTATTTGTTAGGTCTGATCTCGATGATAACACTAACAGTGGAAGGTTAGCAGCACTTTTAGAGTCATGCCACAAAATTGCTGGTCACTTCCACCGTAGTGTGAAGGATAGCCACCTTCTCAGGCAGGAACAGAGAAAGGCAGGCCTCATGGAGCACTGCCTTAAACAGGATGTGGGAACAAGGTGGAACTCAACTAGACATATGCTAGAGCGTATCCTTGAGCAACAGAGGGCAATTAACGCAATGGCATGTGAACATTTTATTGGTATTGCCAGACCACTAGGCAGGGAGGACTGGGTAATGATTGACCAAGTTGTCACAGTGCTCAGGCCTTTTGAGGATGTCACTGACAATTTAAGCCAAGAGAGTGCTAGCCTGGCACAAGTGGTTCCCCTCTTTGCACACCTTACAAATAAAATAGATTTGTTCCTTTCCAATAGGGAACGATTGCCTGGTGGCAATATACTTGCTGAAGTTGATGCCCTTCTGAGGAGGCTGAAGGAGCAACTCAGTTGGCGCATAAAAGAGCTCATCGACTCTCACACCGAGTTCATGTTAGCCACAATTTGTGACCCCAGAGTCAAAGGCAAGATAGCACTCCGCAAAAATACTCTCACCACCTGGAGGGATAGATTAATAGAGAGGGTACGTGAGAGGGAAAAGGCAAATGGGAATACATTTAGAGGAGGGAGAAGAAGAGGAGTTGGAGATGTCTGATGATACTCTGTTAGCTGGTACTAGCAGCACTGCTGACTCCAGAGCATCAGCTTTTTGGGCTGAGGCACTTGACAGTTTGGTGGGACCCACTGAACAACCCCCTAGAAAAGAAAAAACTGCTGGTGACATAGTTAGGGCTTACCTAGCGGAACCTCCTTTGCCCCCCAGTACAGATCCCTTGAGTTTTTGGGATGAGAAGAAGGATGTGTGGCCTGCTTTGTTCTCGGTAGCCCAGGAGCTTCTTTCCTGTCCCTCACCCACGGTCCAGAGTGAGCGGGGGTTTTCTGTAACAGGAAATATATCTTCTTTTTCGTACATCACGGGACACAGAGCGACATAGTCATTACTAATGGGTTATATAGTTACCGTCAGGTGCTGGCACTGGCAACTTCCAAAACCGGAAGTACCCTCCCCTATATAAGCCCCTCCCATCCGGGAGCACCTCAGTTTTTTGCCAGTGTCTAAGGTGTTGGCCAAGAAGAAACATGTGTTTTTCACTGAGCTTGCGTACAGGTTCTTTTGGGCCTCAGTAAGCTATTCCGGATCCGACCAAAAAAGCTTCATAGCTAAACGGTCGGTACCCGGGCCTTGCAGAGAAGAGCAAGGTTCTGCCTGTAATGCTTCTCTTAGGAGAGCTGGACCCTGGGATCCAGAGCTCTGGTCATACCCACGACCAAGATGTTTTCTGTGCAGGGTGCTATACAGGTCCAGGGGAGTGGAATCCTTGGGAACCCGGTCCCTGAAGGTTTGATTACAATGCCTGCCGTGATAGGTGAAGTTTGGGCTTTTGTGGACCAAACAAAGTCCTACGGCGGGGAACAGGTAAGTGGGGGCCCCCAGGAACTTGGTTCTATTGGGGGACCCCCAAGCCTAATTTGTCTTTCTGTCTGTTACCTAACGGTATTCCCGCTAATATCTGTGCATGCCTGTAACTACTAAAAAAATGTAATAATTTTTAATGGTGGTCAAGAAAAAAAAAAAAAAAAAAGGAATGTTTTTTTATATATGTTTAGTATATTAAACTGCGGTACCTGTGTTTGTCCACTAGAGGCCGCTGTGGAATGTTTTTCTTGTCATATGGACTAGTTTCTTCTCAGAGAACAAAGTCCAGGCAGCTGGTGAGTTCTCCTACAGGAAACTGTTTCCTCTGCCATGTTGCAGTGTTCGTCTATCCCCCGGCCTGCGGCAAAGGGGGCCCTGGCTCCTGTCCCTGGTTTCCATGTTTGAAAATTAGCGCCGAGGCGCACGTGGCCGCGCGCGTGCGCGTGCACGCGCCTCTATATATAGAGGTGGCCGGAAAAAGGGGCGGGGCCTGGGGGATGACGCTCTGTGCGCGCCGCAGCGCTTCTGCGCATGTGCGGGCGTCCCAGCAGGTTTTTAAAAAGCCACATTATTGCAGTAAGCTGGCTATGAAGTACAGAGACAGAGCTGGCAACATTTAAAGGCATACAGCAAGCGGTTGATACAGGCATCCCCTAGAAAGGCACATTAGTAGACACCAACTGTTATATAGCAGCAATTGTGCTAGACTATTCTCAGTAAAAGTGGTGTATTACGGCTGGAATACCTCAGCTTTAGGCTTAGGAATATGCCGTCCAGTAGCTCCGGAACTGAATCTTCCAGGAAGCGAAGGGGGTCTCATCGGGCTCTGAGGATCTTGGGCATACTCCTGCTGCACCAGTCTCCCCTGAAGTTCAGAGGTAAGTGACCGTAGAGACCCCGCAGGGGTACTTGGTACTGTGGCTGTCCTCAGTCACCTGCTCCTGTGTATGTAACAGAGGAGGTTTTTTCCTCAGCTCTGGGAGGATTAGAGAGAGATTGTCAAAATTTATCGCTGCCTCCCTGTCAGGGAAAGCACGCCCGATCTCCGTCTCCTCCTTCAGAGTGCCTGTTAGCAGAGCAACAGTCCCATACAGGGATCGACCTGCCTGAAGGGGATCAGGATAAGGTTGATTCTGTTATAGAGGAATCAACAGTGGGGGAACCTTTTCTCAGCATCTCAAGCTGAAAGATTATGGGTTCAGTCTCTGACTAACATGGTCCGATCAGCATTTAAAAATGCACCTTGCGGAACCATCAACCACTACTGTATCCTCGTTGGGGTCGCTAGAAGCCCCCAGACTGTTTGTTCTTTTCCACTTCACCCTTTACTGAAAGGGCTCATTTACCAGGATTGGGAACGTCCTGAGAAAATATTTATTCCCCTAAGAGATTTCCGGTGGTCTATCCCATGGAGGATAAGTTCATCAAAAAAAAAAAAAATGGAAGGTCCCTACAGTGGACGCAGCCATCTCTTGTATGTATAAATCACTGACATGTCCAGTGGATAATGTCCAAATGTTCAAGAACCCAATAGATAAAAGATTGGAGTCCTTATGAAAATCTGCTTGGTGATACAACCAGCAGTAGCAGCTATTGGGGTCTGCTAAGCAGTGAAGGATCAGTTGAAACAGGTCTTGAGGGACTTGACAGATCAGCAGGCTTTGCCCTAGCTGATCTACCTAGAGCCTTAGGCTTTGCGGTTGACGCCATAGAGGATTCAGTCCATCAGGCCTCCCGCCTTACGCTGTCTATAGTACATATGCGTAGGCTCCTATGGCTCAAAAACTGGTCTGCTGAAGCTCCCTGTAAAGAATGGCTGGTTAGCGTCCCATTTCATGGTGAACGCTTATTCAGGGAAAACCTGGACAAATATATCCAGAAAATTTCCAGCGGTAAAAATACGCTCTTGCCGGTTAAAAGCAGAGTTAGAGGTCCCTCTTTAAGAGGCCTGCTTCTCCAGTCCCTGGGGCATCGGCTGTGTAACAGTTCCGACGGCCTCCTCGGTTAAATCCCGGGGGTAAAAAACAGGGACAGTAGCAGGGTAATGAGAAACCCTGGGTCAGGAGAGGTACAAAACCTCCCCCAAAGTTAAATTCATTGAAGCCCCCACTCAGTCGGGTGGGGGGAGGACTCCAGTTGTTCGCAGGAGACCTGGCGGGACACGATCAAGACAGATAGGTGCTCTCCGCAGTAGGTTTGGGATACAGTTTGGAGTTAAAAGACTCCCCTCCTTCCCATTTTGAGGTCAAACGTGCCAAGGGATCCCCGGAAGAGAGAGTCCCTCCTGTTGGCACTAGAACAACTATTGCTCCAAGGAGTAATTATGGAGGTTCCCCTGGAAGAATGAGGGTTCGGGTTTTACTCAAACCTCTTTACAGTCCCGAAGCAAACGCGGACGGGAGGCCCATATTAATTCTAAAAAGGGCTATACAAATTCCTGTATATCAGGACTTTCCGATGGAGTCAATCCGATCGGTGGCCACTGCCCTACAAGGGGAGGATTGGTTAGCCACGATCGACATCAAAAATGCTTATTTGCACATTCCCATCTTTCCAGTCCACCAAAAATTTCTACGCTTTGCAGTAGAAGGGCGCCATTTTCAGTTCAGAGCCTTACCCTTCGGTTTGGCCACAGCACCAAGAGTGTTCACAAAAATTCTGGCCCTTTATTGGCCAATCTAAGAACACAAGGTGTAATGATAATGGCATATCTGGATGACTTGTTGCTGATAGACCACTCAGTGAAAAAACTAGACGTGGTCGTTCACAAGACGATCAAGTATCTGGAATCTCACGGTTGGATTATCAACCGAGACAAGTCAGCCCTAAAAACCAGTCAAAAGTCTGGAATACTTGGGGCTAAGGTTGGATTCAGGCCAGAGAAAAATATTCTTGCCTCGAGGAAAGGTGTTGTCTTTGAAAGATTTGATCCACTTAGTGGGTACAAAAAAGACAGCCGTCCATACGCCTGTATATGAGGCTGCTGGGAAAAATGGTGGCATCATTCGAAGCAGTACCCTACGGTCAATTCCATTCAAGGAATTTGCAAGGGGCCATACTGTCAGCCTGGAACAAAAAAGTTCAGGCCCTAGACTTACAATGTCCTTGTCCCCTTCCGTTCGCAAGAGCCTCCGTTGGTGGTTGGTTCCCCAGAATCTGGAAAAAAGGAAATCCTTCAGTCCGATTTCTTGGAAGGTGGTCACTACAGATGCCAGCCTTATAGGCTGGGGAGCAGTATTGGAGCAATAGTCTCTCCAGGGCAGATGGTCGGATGCAGAAAAGGCCCTGCCCATCAATCTCTTAGAGATACGAGCAGCCCGGTATGCCCTAGTAGCATGGACATCCAAACTCCAAGGGTCCCCTGTCAGAATTCAATCAGACAATGCCACAGCAGTGGCATATATCAATCATCAGGGGGGCACCAGGAGTCGTGCAGCCCAGAGGGAAGTAAATTACATCCTGAAATGGGCAGAAAAATATGTCCCAGCCATATCTGCGGTATTCATTCCAGGAGTGGAGAATTGGAAGGCGGACTTTCTAAGTCGCCAGCAATTAGGCCCAGAGGAAGGGTCCCTTCACCCCGAGGTTTTCTGGACAATATGTCAGCGGTGGGGAACATCGGATGTAGATCTTCTAGCATCCAGATTCAACGCAAAGGGGGACAGGTTTGTCTCTCGGACAAGGGATCCCCTAGCTTGCGGCTCGGATGCCCTAGTGTTCCCTTGGGATCAGTTCAAGCTGATATATGCATTCACACCGCCACAATGGTTACCTCGATTACTCCGCAGAATCAGGGTAGAAAAGAAACCAGTGATTCTGGTGGCTCCAGCGTGGCCCCGAAGAGCGTGGTACGTGGAGATTGTAAAATGTCAGTGGGGAGTCCTGGGACTTTCCCACATCGTCCGGACCTGCTTTCGCAAGGACCGATATACCACCCTTCCTTACCAGCCCTAGGTTTGACGGCCTGGCTATTGAAGCCCACATTCTAAAAAAGAGAGGGCTCTCTAATTCTGTGGTATCTACCATGATCAATGCCAGGAAGCCGGTATCCAGGCAGATCTACTATAGAATCTGGAAGGCGTACATCGCCTGGTGTGAGGCCAAGAAATGGCATCCACGTAAGTACGTAATAGGTAGGAGTCTGGACTCCCTACAATGGGCTGTAGATAGGAAGCTTGCCTTGAGTACTATCAAGGGTCAGATTTCGGCCTTGTCAATATTTTTTCAAAGGCCCTTGGCTTCGCATTCACTAGTCAAAGCCTTTATACAAGGAGTGATGCGTATTAGTCCTCCGGTTAATATTCCCATATGTCCATGGGATCTAAACTTGGTTCTGTCGGTTCTACAGAAACAACCATTTGAACCATTACAGCATATTTCCTTGGTGCTTCTCACCAGGAAATTGATTTTTCTAGTAGCCATTTGTTCGGCTAAAAGAGTATCGGAATTAGCAGCTATGTCCTGTAGGGAGCCATATCTGGTTATCCATAAGGACAGAGTAGTGTTACGTCCTCATCCAGCCTTTCTTCCTAAGGTGGTATCGAGGTTTCATTTGAACCAAGATGTGGTTCTTCCTTCTTTTTTCCCCAAACCTACTTCGGTGGAGGAAAAGTTATTGCATTCTTTGGATGTAGTAAGAGCAGTTAAAGCTTATCTAAAAGCCACTGCTCAGATTCGCAGAACGGATACTTTGTTTATTCTGCCGGAAGGCCCCAGAAAGGGTCAGGCAGCGTCAAAATCTACTTTAGCCAAGTGGATTCGACAGGTCATTATGCAAGCTTATGGCTTGAGAAGGAGACCGCCTCCGTTCAAAGTTAGAGCGCACTCCACGAGAGCAGTTGGAACTTCATGGGCAGTGCATCACCAGGCCTCCCTGGCTCAAATCTGTAAGGCCGCAACGTGGTCTTCAGTTCACACGTTTACTAGGTTCTACCAGGTGGACGTTAGAAGTCAGGAGGATGTCGCCTTTGGGCGCAGTGTGTTGCAGGCCGCAAAAGATCCTCATGTCTGATAGCGCTCAGCTTATATATGGTGTATCCCCCCCCTCATTTGGCATTGCTTTAGGACATCCCATTAGTAATGACTATGTCGCTCTGTGTCCCGTGATGTACGAAAAAGAAAATAGGATTTTTATAACAGCTTACCTGTAAAATCCTTTTCTTGGAGTACATCACGGGACACAGAGCTCCCACCCCTCTTTTGGGGACACTTATTGCTTTGCTACAAAACTGAGGTGCTCCCGGATGGGAGGGGCTTATATAGGGGAGGGTACTTCCGGTTTTGGAAGTTGCCAGTGCCAGCACCTGACGGTAACTATATAACCCATTAGTAATGACTATGTCGCTCTGTGTCCCGTGATGTACTCCAAGAAAAGGATTTTACAGGTAAGCTGTTATAAAAATCCTATTATGCCCTCAGCGCTCACAATTGCTCCCCCAGCTCTTAGAGCAAATGGCTTTTTTAAAAATCAACATGCCAAAGCTTGGTTACCCTGCTCTTGACTTTGATGCTGCATAAAAAAAATACTCATCCATGATAACATAATCTCCAATTCTCCACCTGACCCAGTCCTACGTCTCCCCTAAGGCCCTCATTCCATGCCAGAAATCATCACATGTCCCATCCTGACCATTTCCGTGAGGGCCTAAATGTCAGATATGGTAGTTACTCCATGTCTGACCCTATACCATCCTATCAAATTTAATGAACATCTGAGGTTGAAAACAAAGTTCCATTTGGAATGTGATGATTTGGCATGGAATGATCCCCTACCAAGTCCCACCTCCTCATACCTCCTGCCCTCCTATTTTACTGCCCAAGGTTTTAGCTACTGATCTGGTATTATAACTTAAATAGTTGTCCTTTTTGAGACAACTGTGTCATTTAGTACTAGCATAATAAATAAATGGGACAGCTGTATCATTTGTACATTTAAATTAAAAAACTTTAAACCATTCAGTTTGTGAAACTTTCCTGCTGCAATAGTCCTGCTATTTCCATTCCACATGCCTTCTTCTCAAATCTCGAATACCTAGGACACTGGAATACAAACGCAGTCCCTTTAAGTTCGGTATAAGCAGCACCATGAAGGTGAAAGGCAAACCGTTTGTCAGTGCGACTGCGCATATGGTCATGCAATATATCAGGAAAGCACAGACCACGCATGGGTGCAAACAGCACCTTGGTGGATTGCCTCCTGTCAGGGTTTCACTACCTGGACAGGTGTCAAAACGGTCTCAAGCTGCTGTACTTATGTACTTATAAGAAATAATGTTATAAAATTATTCCAGTCATTTTCATAATTTAAACAGTGCACTTTAAACATAATAATACCATTGGATTTTTTCCTAGTTAGTTAAACCATTATTTGTATTTTATAAGTTAAATCTGTTGTTTTCGTTTTGTTATGCACCTTGCCAACCAGGCTGCTTGCTTATACTTGTAGTACTGGTGGTGGAAATAGTGGTGATACTGAGTCTGCTGCTAATTTACATACAGACAATGGAAAATGAAGGCCTACAAATGGTACTACGATTCTCCTATACTCCCACCACCAAAATGTTTTTTCTTTCCACCCTCTGATGGTACCTACATCGTGGTAAGGAGATTTTGCTGCTAATATATCCAGTCCACCAAGATATTCATGTAATCTCCAGGCCACAGTGTTGGCAACCTGGCACTTGTAAGTTGGCACTCTGGAAAGTCATCACCCACGACAAGGAAGGAAAGACTGTAATTGCGTTGCCGTGAGTCAGAAATAGGTGAGTACCTGCTCACCTGCCCACTTACTCCCCTATCCATCATTGATTTCCATTAATTTATGTAACTCTTGTTTTATTTGCCAATTTAGTGAAAGTACCACTGGAATGAGTGGATGAGGCTTCTTTATGACAGACACAAGTCGAAGACTTCACAGGTATGTATTAACCATACACATCTTTTAGGATGTATGAATAATGGCAAACTTGTATGTAGGGAGCACGATAGCAGTATTGGATACGAGTAATTTTTTATCTGTACTTGTCGTCAATACCAAAGACCTTTCAGGTGCATCCAGGTGCTGTTAGAGAGCGTGACGCCGGCTTCACAGCTTATCAGGAAGCCAGGCCTCCCGGATTCTTGATTGGCAGGGAAGCCGGCGTCAAGCTCCCTGGATGCAGGTAATGGTATTTGGTATTGACGAGTACAGATAAAAGATAACTCGTATCCATTCAATACCGGTATCAGACATATCCATACGTAGAGGGAATCTCAAATGATGCATGTTCCTTTCAAACATAAAATCAAGACAGCTGTATAGAACACATACACTTTTCCAGATTATTATATGTTGTAGTTCAAAGTTGCAGTAACAGAAATGGAAATAGTATTAGTCATCAGGACTAATACTATTTCCATTTCTGTTACTGCAACTTTGAACTACAACATATAATGATGCGGAAAAAGAAAGAGAATACTAAGGTCAGCGAGGCAGTATAATACCTAGCTAAACCTAAATGAAGTTGTTGGTGATAACTGGCAAGGATGTTCTTTTAACTGATTAAGTTGATTACCATGTGTGATAGCATGTGAGTTTTTATATTAAGCAACCAGATATGTAATAAAGTGTACAATGTCACATAATAATCAATATATAAGCACTAAAGTATGCTTTTATTAGGCAAAAATTATTTGCATTTATTTATTTGCACAAACGTAGAAAAACAAACATGTAACACGTATAGGTGAGCTGAGCTGACTTGGGTCCTGAAGCAGAGGAAGAACTAGCCCTCAGATTTCCTAAGGAGAGGGTTCTCTGCTGCTCTGAGTACTAGCAGACGAGCTCCCAGGCAATGGAGCATTGTGCCTGGAAATTGCTTCTATCAAAGAGAGTCTCAAATGCTCCATTGCCTGGTTCTGCTGTTGGTTAACCCGGGCCAACATACTCTCCATATGGTCAGTCTATTGCCTGGCTACAAGTTGAATGATCCAGGTTAGGCTCCTGATGTCCCGCCGTGACATCCTTCTATTGTCACTTGCCTGCCTCCGAAGTTTTGTGAGGACCCTCTGATGCTCTGCATTGTGGACAGTTGCTGGTCCAGGCGGTACAGCAGTAGGTGCCAGTGCCATCTGGGTAGGAGGAGGCAACAGCTGTGGCTGCTCCTGTAGAGGCACACCAGGGGCAGCATCAGATGGTGGCAGGATGTGGGAAACATGGCCCGTGACCTCCTCTGGCCATGGGGAGAAGACAGGAGTATCGTTAATCACAGGGGTCAGCTCTGGCTCATTCTGGAGCTCAATGCCCTCGCAAATAAGGACAGGTGAGCGAGGTGGGCTGCACTGCGCTCTCCCCTCTGACTGGTTTTGTTGATCTGAAATAGATGAGATAGCCAATGTTGATGATAGCATTTAAAGAAATAGATTTCTAGAGATTAGAATAAAAATATTTATTTAACTTTTTATTTTTTATAGGACACTGTCCTTTAAAAAAATAAATACATTTTGTGTCACATATATTCCTATTACAAGGAATGTAAACATCCCTTGCAATAGAAAAGAATGACAGGTCCTCTTTAATGTGAAATCTGGGGTCAAAAAGACCTCAGATCTCATATTTACACTAAAATGCAATAAAAAATTTATATAAAAAGAAATGTCATATTCCCCCCCCCCCCCCAAAAAAAAAATCCCCTTTAAGACTGGAGGGCAGAAGTGGACCTGATCGTCTCCACCGCTACTGGTAAGTGGCAGAGGCGACTGGAGCATGGCGGGCCTCTCCTGCCCCTGATAAAAGTGAACTCGCGGGAAGTCCACCGCAGTGACCACTTTTATCTGAAAGAGGACCGCCCACTGAAGAAGATACCGGGGTTATGGCAGCTATCTGCTGCCATAACAATGGTGGTACTCTTCAAACAGCCGACGTATAACTGCGGCGGATGATCCTTCCTTAAGTTAAGGGAACAGGTTTGTTTTTTTTAGGTTAACAAACGCTTTAAAGAAAAACAAGTTTGTTTCTCTTCATTATATAGCAAATATTTTATTTTCGCTACTCTTTTCTAAGTTCCACCCTAGTTAGTGGTGGCCGATTGTAGCGGCGGTCGGATACTAAGATCAGATGCATTTCCAAATATTGTAGTAATAGAATAAACAATTATAGGTTACAATACAAACACTGGGGTCTATTTACTAAAGGAAAATACACTTTCCACTACAAGTGCACTTGAAAGTGTAGTCGCTGTAGATCTGAGGGGGACATGCAAGGAAAATAAAAAAACTGAATGTTTGCTTGTACATGATTGGATGATAAAATCAGCAGAGCTTCCCCTCAGATTTACAGCGACTGCACTTCTGGGGAGGACATGCCCTCCGGCTGTTTGTAATAACAGACAAGCGGCTGCTTCGCCACATCGGTTGTTAAAAAACAGTACCAGGTGATGTCTGCCGCTGCAAGCATCACCCCAGTACAACACCTTGAAGCACTATATTGGTAAGTTTGTCAACGATAATTACAAAAAAGTGGCCACCAATAATCGGTCACCCCTAGTTTGAGGGGTGTGTGTGTATGAACTTAAAAATGGATGGTTGTTAAATAGCTTTTTATGTGTTTTATAATGCCTGTTTGTAAAGCGTGGATGATGATGGTGCCTTGTGTCCTGTTTCTTTATATTGGCAGCTTGCGTATTCTACTTACGTTGAGGAGTAATGGGCCGCTGCTTCCTGACAGAAGCTGACGCTGGAGGGTCCGGGATATGGCTCAGGCTTTCTGTTAAAGATAGAATAAAAGAGTTAAGGTAACCACTTCTGGACCAAGCCTATTTCTGACAGTTATTGTTTACACTTTAAAATCATTATTTTTTGCTAGAAAATTACTGAGAACCACAAACATATACATATATACATACACACACATATATATATATATATATATATATATATATATATATATATATATATATGCACAGCAGCCTTTCAAAAGCAATTTTTGGGGTAAAATTTACTGAATTAAAAAAAAAAAAAATTACATTAAATTGAGCCAATTTTTTGGGGATATTGCGATAGACGATGTTACTCCAAGTTAATATATATCGAACATGTTATGGTTTAAAATTGCAAACGCTCTTGGAATGGCGAGAAACTACGGTACTTAAGAATCACTATAGATGAGCATGTAATTTTTGTTTAACGATTACCAGTTTAGAGTTAGAGATCTTTTGCTAAAATTATTTATCTCGATGTGAGGATCGCGCCGATACCTCACGTGTGATTTGAACACCATTTACATTTGCGGGCGCCACATATGTGTGTTTTCTTTGGTAAACGAGCATGCGGGGCACTTTCAAATAATTTTTTTTGTTCTTATTTGTTTATTTTTTCCAGTTTTACTTTTAAAAAAATCCCAATCCCCAAATCCCTCCTTTGCATGTACAAGTATTCAAAAAGCAAAAATCTGCATATTTGAATACTGTGGATTTTTTCATATCGGCGCCATTGGCAGCCAAGTAAAACGAGTACGTAACTTCTGAGTTACTACATTGGAGACTCGATTGAAGCCGATTCCGGCTTTGTTTGCGACTCTGGCATGCCGGCGGACGTGCCGGCTGGTCGCTCCGGACTGGAGACCCAGGCGAAGCGGTGTAAGGCGGCGGGCGGGTGGCTTGTCGTGTCCTCTCCCACTCCTTATGACAACTGAGCAGCTTCTGAGCCGCATCAGTTGTTAGCATAACAAAGCCGACCACCAGATCTAAAAAGCAGTACCGGGGTGACGGCTGCAGCTGCTTATCACCCCGGTACAACCACTTCCTCAAAGAACTGTACAGATACATTGTTTTGTGTGAAGTGGTATGCTACAGACTTATTTGAGCTTTATTTTTTTTTATTTCCTTGCAGTGTGCCATTTATTGGCCGAGTACAATCAGCTAATCTCTCAGCCAGAGAATGGACGGCAGAGGATTGTCACCCGGCTTCGGCAGCACAGCAGAAGCCAGATGTCGTAAATCTGACTTCATAGCAAAAAAGGATCCTAGCAAGTCCCAGGTAAGAGGACAAATCATTGCTAAATGGTTTGTGCTTCGACAGCCCTTCCTCTTTTATTTCTCCATCCCATTCTCACATCAGTTTCCTCAGTCCCCTAGCATATTACAATCCCCCTTCACATCAGTTTACAGTAGTGTTCCGAACCTCCGTTCACAATGGTATCTTAATCTTCTCCGCCCCCTTCACAGCACCTCCCCACAGCTTTGTCCACTGCCCTCCTTCACATCACAGCACCCTGTATCTCTGCCAGTTTCCCATCTTAACCTCCCAGCTCTGCCCTCGTCAGAATACAGCCTCCACAGCTCTGCCCCTTGCTACCTTATTTGGGCTCACAGAGCTGGAGACACAGTGGGAGACACAGCAGCACTGAATAGTGGGCAGGAGCGGGAGGTGCTGAAGTTAACCAGCAGGTGATTGGTTGCTAGGGCTGCCTAGCAACCAATCACCTGCTGGTTAACTTGGAAAGTTATCTTCAGAAGCTCCGTTCTTGCCCAATATTCAGAGCTGCTGTGTCTCCGGCTCTGTGTGCAGAACGACACATAAATGGCTGGACTGTGGCGGTCTGGATGGCACAGTGTCTCGTATGCATTTAGCCCACAGTCCGCCATTTAGTGAGGTATGCTTTAAAATGTTAAATAGATGTTTGCTTTGTGTTTATGTTAGGTAGGTACTCACCACCACCACCACTGCCAGAATCTTGGAGCTGTTCCCTCCACAGATGACGTTGCGCGATCTGGAAAACATGAATGTAAAGCAAAACGTAAGTCTCACATGCGTAGTCATAAAAAAAAAATAGTGAGCTGGAAACAACCATATAACTGCAATATATAATGACATTTTATTTTATTCACCAGCTCTCTGATGCTCGGCTGGACCCTTTCTGCTGACTCCAGGGACATCCTCATCTGCAAGCAGGCCATCTCTCAGCTCTACCTCCCACTGTCTGAAGACCACAGCCTTTCCTCCAGTAGACTGGGCCAGAAGATGCTTCTCTATCTTTATATTAACTGACGCCCGACAATCATAGAACCTGCAAATGAAAAAAAGATACAGTATAGTTAATACACGTTACAATATTTTTATTTTACATGTTACTTTTCTGTGTCTGTGCCAAATAAATATTTGTGTTACGTTCAAATCAGTTTATTGACTAGACTACTAAACTGTATTTTTCACATATATGTGGTGTGTTCTAAGAGTGATATTATATTTGAATAATTACCTGTGCCTGACACCATCGGTGGCCCTGCGAACCTTGGAGACTGCATTCACGGAGTCCCGGACTCGTTCCCAGGCTGCTCTCTTCGCAGAGGTTGAGACATTTAGGCGGAAGAGTCTCACTTTTTCTATGTTCACTGCAGCAACCAATGCAGAATTCTCCTCTGGGGTAAATACAGGCCCCCTTGATCTTCTCTGTCTCTTGGTTCGCTGCTGCAGGTCGGCATCAGAAATCTCTTCTGATGTAGGGGTGGACACTTGCCTCTTTTTTTGGCCATGCTCCCGCTCCACCTCCATGGGCATGGGCATGCTCTCTTCCATGCCTTGGCTTCACTAAACACCTCCACTCTTCCTCTCCCCTCCACACTTTCTCTTCCCTCCACTGATCCTCCTCTCCCCTCCCCTCCACTGATCCTCCCCTCCCCTCCACGCCCCCCCTCCCCTCCACTGATCCTCCCCTCCACGCCCCCCCTCCCCTACACTCCTCCTCTGCCCTCCATGCCTCTCCTCAACTACACTCCTCCTCTCCACTCACACCAACAACTCACCTACCAACACAGACATTCTCACTCACAAGACTCACACGTCCATTCTCACTCCCAGACATTCTAATTTCACCAAAAGCACCAAACCACACAAAAACAAATCTAACACAATAACACTCTCAGCTCCTCCCTCACCACACCACTATACGACCTCTCAAAATGACATACAGGGGCGGAGACTGTAGGCATTCGGCACATGTCAAAAAAAAAAAAATCAAGATTTAGAATAGTTACGAATAACCGCGATGTATTAGAAAAGTACAAATCCATTCGAAGCACGCAGCGCCACTGTCAGACATGTAAATTTACGAATCAACGACCAAAAAAAGTTACAAATGTAAGAATCCATTCGAAGCACACTCTACTCTGCTCTCTGCTTCTTCCCTCACCGTGCTGAACTCCCTCTCAAAATGGTGTACAGGGGCGGAGGCTATAGCCGCATGTCAAAAACGAAAGTAAAATACGAGATTTCGAATCGTTACAAATAACTGCTATGTATTTAGAAAAGTACAAATTCATTCGAAGCACATTTGGCATAATAGGGCAGCGTCGTGAGAGAGACACGGAAAATTACGAATCAACGAACCCAAAAAAAGTTACGAAAGTAGGAGTTGTGTCCAGAATCAACGAAAAACAATACTCCACCGAAAGTACGAAATACAAATAAACTAAAAATAAGGCTCTCATTAATACCAATCATTCCGATTCAACGAAAAATGTCGCTTTCGAAAATACGAATTAGTCCGAACACGAAAAATCCTGGCTAGCAAAATTACGAACGATTATGAATCAACAGGACCGAAAAGAAACGAACCGAAACTAAACAAATTTTTCCGTTGTGCACAAGCCTACTATTTCTATAATTTTCGTTCTTTATCAAATAGTTTCTACACTTACATTTGTGATAGGTTATTGTATTTTGAATGTTTATCAGTGATTATCAAATAGCATTTCATCTGCTTTCTTTATGGTTCATATGAATTTAACATCTCCAACCAATTTCTAAGCCTTTCCTTTGTTCCTGATATGCACTGTCAACACTTTCCTAATTCGCCACAAGATGGCTGTAACATTTCCTGTTGTCTATCATTGCCTTTCCGTCTTCCTGTAAACGGCCAAGCCCTAGTGTTGGCTGCCCTGTTCTTTCTCCCTTGCACCTTAATGGTTTGCCAGTAATCAAAATGGCGCGGTGTGCATTTATACCTCTGGCGTGGTGACGCTCGCCTTCGGCCAATCCAGAGTTGAAGTCCATTGGTGACGAAACGTGTAGGGGCCGGTGACGTCATCACGCTACACAGAACGAGAGGTGGTGCTACGAACGATACAGGAACGAGAGGAAAGGACTAGAGAGATGCTGCAGCTCATACCGCTGATATTTGTCCATGATTCTGTAAGTGTAATTTTAACCTTTATTAAACAAAATGATTTTACATATTACACTATGGAGGTTATTTTTTATACTTGAGCAACACTGGATCAGCAATTACCGCTACGGAGACCCATAGGTTGTGGGGAAACCTTTATTCCCTTGGCTAGGTGAGACTGTTCAATACAGTCACGGCTATCTGGTAAGCAGGATCATTACTCACTTGGGTGTCACCTGAATTCATCACGTTATTCTTGGGAAGATTGGTATCATTCATCACTTTTTCTGGGAATACCCTGGTTTACTTTGGAAATCTCACTTCAAATAGAACTTTAACACAGATTTGGTTTTGTTTTTTTGGATTCAAATCCTTCACGGACTTTGTTATGTCACTTTTTGGACTCTGCATTTGTTTTCTTTTTGATTTCTTTTTCTTCAATCTTGGTTTTACACTGTTTTCATGAACTAAGTTTTGGGTTAGATTTACACTTCTTCCGTCCACATTTTGTTCTGCTTTTTTTCTTTCATCTAGCGCAGCGCTAGCCTTAGGGCTTCTTTTTTTTCTTTATGGCAGAGTGGTCCGACAGAAGCCTCTCCTCAGTGCAAGACACATGAAAGCCTGCATAGAGTTTGCTATAAAACATCTGAAGGGCTCCAAGATGGTGAGAAATAAGATTCTCTTGTCTGATGAGACCAAGATAGAACTTTTTGGCCTTAATTCTAAGCGGTATGTGTGGAGAAAACAGTCCCAACAGTGAAGCATGGTGGTGGCAGCATCATGCTGTGGGGGTGTTTTTCAGCTGCAGGGACAGGACAACTGGTTGCAATCGAGGGAAAGATGAATGCGGCCAAGTACAGGGATATCCTGGACGAAAACCTTCTCCAGAGTGCTCAGGACCTCAGACTGTGCCGAAGGTTTACCTTCCAACAAGACAATGACCCTAAGCACACAGCTAAAATAACAAAGGAGTAGCTTCACAACAACTCCGTGACTGTTCTTGAATAGCCCAGCCAGAGCCCTGACTTAAACCCAATTGAGCATCTCTGGGGAGACCTAAAAATGTCTGTCCACCAACTTTTACCATCCAACCTGACAGAACTGGAGAGGATTTGCAAGGAGGAATGGCAGAGGATCCCCAAATACAGGCGTGAAAAACTTGTTGCATCTTTCCCAAAAAGACTCATGGCTGTATTCGATCAAAAGGGTGCTTCTACTAAATACTGAGCAAAGGGTCTGAATACTTAGGACCATGTGATATTTCAGTTTTTTTATTAAATCTGCAAAAATGTCAACAATTCTGTGTTTTTCTGTGAATATGGGGTGCTGTGTGTACATTGAGGAAAAAAAATGAACTTAAAATGATTTTAGCAAATGGCTGCAATATAACCAAGATTGAAAAATTTAAGGGGGTCTGAATACTTTCCGTACCCACTGTATAAACAAACCAAAAAATACTACTAGAATGAAAAACGCTAGCACCAAAAATTGATGATAAACATTAAAAATAATTATTGAATAAGGAATTAATGACAAGATCTCATTATAACAGTATGGGTATCCAATTATTCGTTCAAACCTTAGGGAAAGAGTGAATTGAGTAACAACGTAAATCTTTTGTTGTTCGTGAGGGACCCCTTAGGTATATGCTCAATGGCCAAAACTGTCAAAGCTTTGTAGTTTCTCGTGAAAGATGGGAAAATGTCACAGGAAACTATGCTCATCTACTCCCTATCTGATATACTTACAGGTGTTCACCCACTCATGCGTAAGGTACGTATTGTTCTACCCACATTGGAGTAGATTGCACGGACACTTCAAAAACGTATATAACGTATTAGGTTGAACAAGTAAAGAATTGTCTAGGGGAATAGACGTTCCCAGAGGTATCCGAAAAAGAGGATTGGCCGTGTGGTATAGGTTGGCATGTGAGGCAACCGTTATTTCTACATTGGAAGATGCCCACTCTGTTATTGAAATAATTTCTAATGTCCATAGGTTTTAGATGTTTTAACAGATTATCCCCTACATTAGGGCTTTTAACTTTTTTTGCTAGTGTAATGACACCCCCAAATATGAAAGAGGTTAACGCCATTTTAGATATCTTCCCTCTCCTGGACACATTCGCTGTCGATCCCCCACAGTCAGACGACCCCTTCCTATAGGAATTAATCTTTCCGAAAGAACGAGACGCACTCTGTATCTTTCCAAAAATGAACTCCGCTTTGAGAAACACTAACTTTTTATACACTCAACCAATACTGCATTAATCTAAATGAACAATGGTCCAGCTCCACCCACAACATAAGGCCCAAAACACATCATTTTGACACCTCTTAGACGGCAACAGGTTAGCTTTTGTTTCCCAATCCACATTATCAAACGACTTCACATAATGAAAGGATCTGTAGCATACACAAGCTGGCATGTGACTCATCAGCATCTCTTCAATTAACCTGTCTGCTAGTTCCACAACCTATAATTATAGGCTTAATTTTTATCAAAAATCAAAAGACTTTACACAATAGAAACATAACGAGCTCCCCTATAATTACAGACTTAATTACCACAAGCCACACTAGACAGTAGAATGCAATCACACCTTACCTCATCAAAGCAATGATTACATAACCCCCACACATAGTATACATCCAATCTATACACAATGTATATACCGCATTGAATATGGCTATCACAGATCATAGTGGGGTTTTCATTCCCCCTGTGCTCAAAGGGACCCCTGTCACACATCTCCCCTTTTGGCAGGAGACTAACACAGGAGGCGACCCCAGACGGGTTGATTCCGAAGTTAGTCCATAGTTCCATTCTTCTAATGTCTGGACAACCCATCACCATTGCACTAAGGGCCCGGGATGACGTCTGTTTGTCGGGACAACCCATCAGCATTGCCATTTTGCTTACCGGGTCGATAGCTGATGGTGAAATTGTAAGGTTGCAGGGCTAAGCTCCACCGCAGCAACCTGCCATTGTCTCCTGAGACCCGGTTAAGCCAGACCAATGGGTTGTGGTCGGTGACCAGTGAAAATTCCTGTCCGTACAAGCAAGGGTTCAACTTTTTAAGGGCCCAGACCAGGGCCAAACACTCCTTCTCCACTGCCGCATAGCTCACTTAACGGGGTAATAGCTTTCTACTCAGGTATGCGACAGGGTGTTCTCCTCCATCCTCCCCAACTTGGCTCAGCACAGCCCCCAGTCCAAACATGGAAGCATCTGTGTGGACAAGAAAACGTTTGTTCGGTACTGGGGCAGCCAAGACAGGGGCATTTACAAGTGCTTGCTTGAGGGCTAGAAACGCGGTTTCACAAGCTGGAGACCACAGGACCTGCTTAGGTAAATTATTTTTCGTCAGGTCCATCAGGGGTTTGGCGATAGCACTATAATTAGGGACAAAATGTCGGTAGTACCCTGCAGTCCCCAAGAAGGCTAATACCTGGGTCTTAGTACGGGGCGTGGGCCAGTTAGCTACTGCCACTACCTTGTCTGGCTCTGGTCTCTGATTCCCACACCCCACTCAGTGTCCCAGGTACTGCTCCTCCACCATACCTAGATGGCACTTGTCTGGTTTCAAGGTCAGGCCTGCGGCCCAAATTTTGTCCAGAACCACCCCTACGTGAACCAGGTGCTCCTCCCAAGACCCACTGTAGATCGCAATGTCATCCAGGTATGCACATGCAAAATCCTGGAAGCTATCAGGGAGCCTATCCACCATACGTTGGAAGGTGGCCGGGGCATTCTTCATCCCAAATGGCATGACCCTAGACTGGTACAGGCCAAATGGAGTAACAAATGCCGACTTGGGGATAGCATTCTCGGCCAGGGGGATCTGCCAATACCCTTTACACAGGTCTATTGTAGTTAAATAACGTCCCCTGGCTATACGATCTAGCAGTTCGTCTACCCTGGGCATCGGGTAGGCATCGGTGGTGGTCTTCTCGTTGAGTCGCCTGTAGTCCAGGCAGAACCGGGTAATTCCGTCTTTCTTCACCAGGACTACAGGCGAGGCCCAAGGGCTGTCAGAAGGCTCAATGACTCCCAACTGAATCATCTCCTGTATCTCCTTCCACATTTCTTCTCGGACTGCTTCAGGGATACGGTAGGGGGGCTGTCAAAGGGGTGCTTGTCCAGGGGTCTCTACCTTATGCCCAGCCAGGGTCGTATAGCCCGGTTTTTGGGAGAACATCGCCTGTTTCTCCCACAGAAGCCGCTTAGCCTGTTCCTTCTTTGTGGGGCTTAACCGGTCTCCTAGCTGTACAAGGCTAATGAGGTCAGTCTGGGGCTCTCTCTATAGTAAGTCAGGGAGGGGTAAACCTTCTGAGTCGTCCGCAGCAGGGGCACATACTGCAGCAACAGCCTCCTGCCGTTCCTGATACTCCTTCAGCATGTTCACATGAAAGGTTCGCTGGATTCTTTCATCTGCACAGCTGGCAACAACATAGGTAGTATCACATACCTGGGCTACTACTTTATACGGGCCCTGCCAAGATGCCTGCATCTTGTCGGTCTTCACAGGTTTGAGCACTAAGACCTTCTGCCCAACCTGGAAGATACGCTGTCGGGCCCCCCGATCATACCATCTCTTCTGTCTTCCCTGGGACGCCTGGAGATTCTCCCTTACCATCAGAGACAGTTGCTCCATGCGGTCCCTGAGTTCCAGAACGTAGGGCACTATGGGGGTCCCTTCTTGCTCTGTCTCTCCCTCCCAGTGTCCTCTGATGAGATCGAGGGGTCCCCGGACCCTTCTCCCATAGAGCAACTCGAAGGGCGGGAACCCAGTAGATTCCTGGGGTACCTCTCTGTACGCAAATAACAGGTGAGGCAGGAATCTCTCCCAGTCTCTGCAAGCGTCCGAAAAGGTCCTCATCATTTGCTTGAGGGTCCCGTTAAAGCGTTCACAGAGACCATTAGTCTGGGGGTGGTAAGGTGAGCTCAGCAAGGGCTTAATATTGCACACCTTCCACAAATGCTGGGTGAGCACCGCGGTAAACTGGGTTCCCTGGTCAGAGAGAATCTCCTTAGGGAACCCCACTCTGGTAAAAATCTTAACCAGGGCATCAGCTACTGTCTCTGCTTCAATGTTAGACATAGCTACTGCCTCTGGGTAATGGGTGGCGTAGTCCACCATGGTGAGAATATACTTCTTCCCGGATGGACTAGGCCTGGCCAGGGGACCCACGATGTCAACGGCTATGCGGTAAAAGGGCTCCCCAATAATAGGCATGGACATGAGTTTAGCCTTAGGGTGGTTCCCCCTCTTACCTATCCGTTGACATGTGTCACACGTTTTGCAGTATTGTCACACATCCTGGCTAAAATTGGGCCAGAAGAAATTCTGTGTAATCCTATGGGCTGTACGACGGAACCCTAGATGTCCTGCTAGCGGCACATCATGCCCGATTCGCAGAATCTCCAGCTGGTATTTCTTAGGTACCACCGGCTGTCGTTTCTACAAAGGGGCCTTACTTCTCTGAGATGGCTTAGGGATCCTATACAGTCTATCCCCCACCCATTCAAAAGTTCCCCATCTATTCCCCTTTCCTGAGTATCTGCCTTAGCCCGTTACTTGTGTAAGGTCGGGTCCTCCCGAGTTTCCCTCCCGAATGCTTCTGGGGTATCCCAGCCTAGGAGCGCCTGATCTAAGGTACGTGTCGGGGAAGATAGTCTCACCTGTGTCTCAGCAGCAAGCGGGCCGGTTCCAGCAGTACGTGTCTGGGCACGGGTAGTCATAGGGTTAACTTCATCGGGGCCAGGGTCCTTTTGTCATGTCCCCAATATTACTACTCTCCATTGTTGCTTGCCAGCCATGCGATTTATAAAAGTTCTGTTATTTTATAGGGACCCTTGTCCTTTCTTTTCTTCTTTCTTTTATAGTTTTGGATTTTTTATCCATATACCATTCAAGAAATCGAACGGATTTGGTCTCTCCTTTTGCACAAACTAACCAGTGGCTGATTGATTTTAACTATGTCATAATATTACATGTTGGTGTTCAATATACTGAATATGTGTGTGTTTTGGTTGCTCCTGTTTTAGGTTATATTGTGTTTATTTTTGAGACCAAGGATCACATTTAGCCCATATGAACATGTACATATACACAGTACATTGCGTTTTTCAACTTATGTAAATTCGTACATAACATTTATGGGTTATACGTGTTCCTTATCTGTGGTATTAGATGTGTTCATTTGGTGATAGATAGGCATGTGTAGACCTGTTTTACATGTTTATACAGGCAAACTGACTTAAAATGTGTCTTGATCCAACAACAAGGCTTTAGATTTTCATGTCACACCTGTCCTAGTCCATGCCATACATTTAGTGATATGGTGCACTAGCCTAATGCACCATTTACTGATTTTCACCTAGGTCATTATAGTTGGACTGGTCTTGAGACAACTTTCCACTTCAGACATTGCCCCCATATTATATGTATACACACGCATGCGTTTCTTTGAAATTTTTAATTTATATGCATATTCTTTTGCGCCTCATGCATATAATTCCCTTTTTTTCAAGTTTACCTTTCATTTATATCACATAGGTTCTGGTCTGAGACATACTGACATTTTCCTATATCAGATGATTAACTCCATACATCGCATTGCATAGCATGATTTACACATGGAGTCTTTCATTGATGAGTGACAGTCACCGACACGGGTTTAACTTTTTCTCGCGTAGACGTGCATATGGATTATGCACGTTGTATGTGTTGTGACAGCAGGAAGGTAAAGTCACCTGGTTGCATCCAGGGGGGTAGATATATTTCGCCCAGATTCAGGCTTTACGCCGACTTATACAGCTAGGTGGAGAGTTGTATAAGGCTAGTGGGCTCATGGATGACTCATACCTCTAGGGAGAGTGTGGGGCGTCGTACAGACAGGGAGTTGATGAGATCAGCTGAAGCTTGTCAGCTCATTTAGGCCTCTATAAGAAATCCCAGCTTCATTAGATGTTAGCTCATGCCTGGAAGCAGACCTGTGTGGACTGTCTAGGGAGAGTGAACCCCTGTGCGGTGAGAGAAAGCCTGTGTGGCTATATATTTGCTTGGACATTTAAAACCAGGGACTTAGGGACTAGGACAGCACTAGGCTGATCCCAGTTGTTAGTTAGGAAACCTGTATGTTTAGTCAGAGGTCAAGTTGACCAGGATTTATTTTGTTTATGTTTTTTTTTGCCTTGCTGTGTTTTTGTCACTGTAAATAGAAAATAAACCGCACCTTTTTGATTTTGAAAACCACAACCTCCGTCTGCTGGGCCTGTTTTTGGGTGGGGAGCCCATCCCGGGGGTCACACACACCCGCTGCCGAGCTAACCCCCTCACAGTTGGTGGAGAACCAGTGGCAGTTTTTTTTTTAAGCCAGCATGGAGGAGATACTGAAACAGCTGGCTCTAGCAAATGCCAATCAACAGCAGACAAATGCAGGTTTGCAAAGGAGCCTTGCAGCCCAGCAGCAAGCTCATCAACAGAGCCTTGCAACTTTACAACAGAGTCTGGAGGCTCAGCAACAAGCCCAACAGCAATCTGAGGCCCGCTTCATAGACCTGTTGCAGAAGCAAGAGCAGAGACTACAACAACAGATGGAAGCAGTAATGCAGCAACGTCCGCAGACCAGTGAGGAAAGCCGTCCCACTAATACCGCGTCCTTTGGGGTGAGTCGTTTATTGACAAAAATGACTGGAGAGGATGATCCAGAGGTATTTTTGACCACATTTGAAAGGACCGCTGAAAGAGAAAAGTGGCCTGAGGAGCAGTGGGCTGGACTAGTGGCTCCTCTGTTAACTGGTGAATCGCAGAAAGCTTACTATGACCTAGAGCCTAACCAAGCAAAAGACTATGTGATGCTAAAAGCTGAAATTTTGGCAAGGCTGGGTGTCACCCTGGCTGTCCGGGCTCAGCGTGTGCATAACTGGACTTTCCAGCTTGGAAAACCCCCCAGGTCTCAAATGTATGATCTCATTCACCTGAGCAGAAAGTGGCTACAGCCAGAGACTTTGTCCGCACCAAAGATTGTGGAACGTGTTGTAATGGATCGGTTTTTGAGAGCTCTTCCTACTGCCATCCAAAAGTGGGTAAGCCATGGAGACCCAGAGACGGCCGATGGTCTTGTGGATCGTGTGGAGAGATACTTGGCTACAGAGAACCTGACGGCCTCTTCCAGAGACACTCGGACTTTCCACCCTAAGACCAGACCATCCCCAGGGGCGGATAAGAGGATTCCAAGGGGTAAGGGTGGAGAGAGTGAGAGGGTGGGAGCTCTACCCCAAGTTTGGCGAGAACAGCCTGGGAAATCAGCGGCTCAAGAGGCGGCAAGAAGGATCGTTTGCTACCGCTGCCGGCAAGCGGGACATATTGCAGCCAATTGCCCGGTTGTGGAGGAACCCATGCAGTGTGACTTTCTGACGGGCAGACGTCAGTCGCTGTGTGCGACAGTCGCATGCACTGCCATTCGAGGAACTGAGAAACATTTATGCAAAATGTGTGTTAATGGTAGAAATGTTGTGGTATTGCTGGATTCAGGTAGCCTTGTGACCCTGATAAAGGCTGAGTTAGTTAAAACAGAGGTCTCTGGGAATAGCAAGGTAGCTGTTATTTGTGTGCATGGGGACACCCGAGAGTATCCAGTGACTACAGTGTGTTTCGAGACCCCCAAAGGTACCCTCTCTCATCCAGTGGGCTTAGTATCTCAGTTACCGCATGACGCCATTGTGGGAAGGGATTTTCCGAAGTTCTGGGAACTGTGGGATGATCCTGAGCCCCCCACTGGTGCCCCTATGTACCAGGAATGTGATAGCCAGAACTCCCCTGAGAGTGGTGAGGACTCTCCGGAATTTCCCTTGTCAGTATTGGCAGGGGAGACTCAAGAAACTGGAGAGGAGCCCACCTCCTCAGACGAAAACCTACCGTCTGTGGAGTTTTCTGATCTTGAGGTTCACAGGGAAAACTTTGCCACAGAACAGTTGAAAGACCCCGCCCTAATAAAGGCACGGGAAAACGTAGTGAAAATAGATGGCGAGTTAGTGAACCCAGATAATACCGGCACTTACCCATACTTCAGCGTAGAGAAGGACCTACTGTATCGGGTGGCAAAAAGGGCAGAAGAAACCGTTGAGCAGCTTGTGGTGCCCAAACCTTACAGGAAGTTGGTGTTGGAGTTGGCCCATGGGCACATTCTTGGAGGTCATCTGGGGACAGAGAAAACCCGAGAGAGGGTATTACAGAGATTCTATTGGCCTGGGGTGATGAAGGACATAGAAAATTATTGTTCCTCCTGCCCTGTGTGTCAGAGGTCGGCCCCGATGCCACATTTCCGTAGCCCGCTGGTCCCTCTACCCATCATTGAGGTCCCGTTTGAGAGAATCGCAATGGATTTGGTAGGTCCTATAATCAAGTCCGCTAGGGGGCACCAGTACATATTGGTTATAATGGACTATGCCACCCGTTATCCAGAAGCGATCCCTCTCAGAAATACCTCGGCCAAAACCATAGCCAAAGAGCTATCTCTTGTTTTTAGCCGGGTGGGTATTTGTAAAGAACTGCTTACGGACCAAGGTACACCCTTTATGTCCCGGGTTATGAAAGAGCTGTGTAAATTGTTCAAAGTGACGCAATTGCGTACATCTGTGTATCACCCCCAAACCGATGGGCTGGTTGAAAGATTCAACAAAACCCTAAAACAAATGTTGAAGAAAGTGGTGGATAGAGATGGAAGGGATTGGGACTGTCTACTTCCTTATTTGATGTTTGCTATTAGGGAGGTGCCCCAATCCTCTACGGGATTCTCCCCCTTTGAGTTACTGTATGGGAGACACCCAAGAGGGCTGTTGGATATTGCCAAGGAAACTTGGGAAAGTGAGAGTTCTCCCCACAGGAGTGTGATTGAGCATGTCGCCCTGATGCAAGATCGAATTGCACAGGTAATGCCCATCGTGAAGGAACATTTGGCCCAAGCGCAGTTGGCACAGCAGAGAGTG
This sequence comes from Rana muscosa, assembly GCA_029206835.1. Lineage (NCBI taxonomy): Eukaryota > Metazoa > Chordata > Amphibia > Anura > Ranidae > Rana > Rana muscosa. Next base: position 1,297,670 of record CM055122.1, read on the forward strand.
TACAACCGTGGAGCCAAGACCCGTACCTTTTCCCCGGGGGATAGGATATTGGTACTTGTCCCTACGGTTGAAAGTAAATTCCTTGCCAAATGGCAAGGCCCCTACGAGATAATGGAAAAAGTGAGCGAAGTGAATTACAAGGTCAGACAACCAGGAAGGCGAAAGCCCGAACAGATCTATCACGTTAATCTGTTGAAAGCCTGGAGGGATAGAGAGTCCCTAGTCGCAGACACTTGGTCACCAGCTCAAACTGGTTGCGTGATTCCTGAGGTTGGAATCGCAGCCACCTTGTCACAACCCCAACAACAGGAGGTTAAGGAGTTTGTGCTTCGCAACAAGGAGGTATTCTCTGAGCTGCCGGGACAAACATCTGGGGTAGAGCATGACATTATTACCCCGCCCGGTGAAAGGGTGAAGTTAAAACCCTATCGGATCCCAGAGGCCCGACGGGAGGCAATACGGGAGGAAGTACAGAAAATGCTGAACTTAGGGGTGATAGAGGAGTCCCAAAGTGATTGGTCTAGTCCCATTGTGTTGGTGCCTAAACCGGATGGGAGCTGGCGATTTTGTAACGATTTTCGTCAGTTGAACAAAGTTACAAAATTTGACACCTACCCCATGCCACGTATAGATGAGTTGATCGACCGGCTGGGAACAGCCCGATACATGACGACTCTTGACCTCACAAAAGGGTATTGGCAAATCCCCCTGGCCAAGTCGGCCAAAGAGAAAACCGCATTTGTAACCCCAGACGGGGCGTTCCAATATAAAAGAATGCCGTTCGGGTTACAGAATGCGCCGGCCACATTCCAGCGGAAAATGGACCAGATGCTGAGGCCCCATCGGAAGTATGCTGCGGCTTACCTGGATGACGTAATTGTTCATAGCACAGATTGGGCCTCACATCTGCCAAAAGTGCAAGCAGTCCTGGACTCTGTTCGGGAAGCAGGGTTTACGGCTAACCCCAAGAAGTGTACCATTGGGCAGGAGGAGGCCAAATATCTTGGGTACACCATTGGGAGGGGAGTAATAAAACCCCAACTCAACAAAGTCGAGGCCATCCAGAGTTGGCCACGTCCCAACAGCAAGAAGCAGGTACGAGCCTTTCTGGGAATCGCTGGGTATTATCGGCGATTCATTCCCCACTTTGCTTCTAAGGCTGTGCCCCTAACCAACCTGACGAAGGGGAAAGGGTCGGTCATGATTAAATGGACCCCCGAGGCTGAGGCAGCATTCCAATTCTTGAAACAAGCCTTATGTAGCCAGCCAGTGTTGTACTCACCCGACTTCTCTAGAGACTTTGTCGTACAAAGTGATGCGTCAGATGTGGGGTTAGGAGCAGTATTGTCCCAGGTCTGGAACGGGGAAGAGCACCCAGTCATTTACCTCAGCAGGAAGTTGAAGTCCCATGAGGTAAATTACGCCACCGTTGAAAAGGAGTGTTTAGCGGTGAAGTGGGCTCTAGATTCCCTTCGGTACTACCTGCTAGGTAGGCACTTTGACATGGTTACGGATCACGCTCCGTTAAAGTGGATGGCTCAAAACAAGGAAACAAATAGAAGAGTGAATAGGTGGTTCCTGGCCCTCCAGGAATTCAACTTCACAGTAAAGCATCGCCCTGGCGTTCAAATGGGGAATGTGGATGCTTTGTCTCGAGTACATGAATGCCTGATTGCTGGTGTTCCAACCCCGAGGTTAAAACAAGAGGGGGGGGTATGTGACAGCAGGAAGGTAAAGTCACCTGGTTGCATCCAGGGGGGTAGATATATTTCGCCCAGATTCAGGCTTTACGCCGACTTATACAGCTAGGTGGAGAGTTGTATAAGGCTAGTGGGCTCATGGATGACTCATACCTCTAGGGAGAGTGTGGGGCGTCGTACAGACAGGGAGTTGATGAGATCAGCTGAAGCTTGTCAGCTCATTTAGGCCTCTATAAGAAATCCCAGCTTCATTAGATGTTAGCTCATGCCTGGAAGCAGACCTGTGTGGACTGTCTAGGGAGAGTGAACCCCTGTGCGGTGAGAGAAAGCCTGTGTGGCTATATATTTGCTTGGACATTTAAAACCAGGGACTTAGGGACTAGGACAGCACTAGGCTGATCCCAGTTGTTAGTTAGGAAACCTGTATGTTTAGTCAGAGGTCAAGTTGACCAGGATTTATTTTGTTTATGTTTTTTTTTGCCTTGCTGTGTTTTTGTCACTGTAAATAGAAAATAAACCGCACCTTTTTGATTTTGAAAACCACAACCTCCGTCTGCTGGGCCTGTTTTTGGGTGGGGAGCCCATCCCGGGGGTCACACACACCCGCTGCCGAGCTAACCCCCTCACAGTGTTTAATACTAGCTTGGTGCGCTTCACACAGGACACACATTTAGATATATAGTATAATACGAGTTTGATTAATCAATTAATATAGTAGTTTTTCATCCACAGTTAGTGTATATATAATATATCACACACACACACACACACACACACACACACACATATACATACATACATATACACACACAAAAAACAATAATAAAGTTAATTATAATAAATAATACAAAATCTATTACTAAAAATTTAAATATAGGAACATGTTATGACAATCAAGATTAAGAACACCACATTGATTGAATACACAAACATATTCATACAAAAACAAAAAATAAAAATAAGGATGTTGGAGTTTGCATTAATTAATTAAACTTGGTATTGTATGGCTTGGAACGTGCACTTTTAATTCATTCATCTATAGTGTCATTCTGTCTATTGACTTCACCACCCAATATATATACACACACACATATCCTATGTTTTCGTTAAAATTTTCACTTTCACCTTTACAAGGGGTTAAAATGACTTATGTAAATCTCCTTATGCTTCATTATTTCCACGTCAATCAGTCATTATACATATAGTTGTTCTGTCACACATATTACATTTATATGAATTATATCTTTTCTGTTCCAATTTATTATTCATATTCTTATTTTTGATGTTTATTTTTAGTGTTCACTATATTTCACACATTATTATACCACACCTTATTATTGTTCACACCACATTTTACATACATATACATACACATATATATATATATATATATATATGTTTCTTTTTCATTGAACGCGTTTTTTGAGAAGGATTCTTTTTTCATATCACAGTGGTTGGTGGACCACACCCTTCTTTTTCACTCGAATCACCTCATTCACAGCCAATCACTGAATCATTACTTTCACTTGGTGTTGGATCACATGACCCTTCTTTTAGGGTATATATTAGATTAAATTTGTGCACTAGGTAGCTATGAATAAGCACTAGTACAGTGTGAAACGCGTTAGCTAGTTTTTGACCAGTGTGACGTGATGTGCAGTGTGTATTTGGATCCCTGAATTTTAAAATAAAGGCTTTTATTTTTGGAGTGCTGCTATCCAGAAGACTTTTTTGTTCCTGTTTGCTGATATTGGCATTGCTTGCACCCTTGGCTGCTGGGAGGAGGTAATTTGGAGGATTTCTACACCTGAGCGGCTTCCTTTTCTCTGATCCAAGGTACGTGTCGGGGAAGATAGTCTCACCTGTGTCTCAGCAGCAAGCGGGCCGGTTCCAGCAGTACGTGTCGGGGCACGGGTAGTCACAGGGTTAACTTCATCGGGGCGTAAGCAGAGAGGAGGGGGGCCAAATTATTCAGTAGTACATCCGCTGGCAAATCTTTCATCACCCCCACATTCACGTGTCCCGAACCAACCCCCCAATCCAGGTGAACACGGGCAATGGGTAGCCGGAAGACGGTACCTCCCGCTACTCTTACGGCTACAGTGTCTCCGGTGTGTTGGCTCTCTGGGATGAGGTTCTTCTGTAGTAAGGTCATGATAGCGCCACTATCACGCAAGCCATTGGCTACCGTTCTATTAACCCAGACAGTCTGCCTGTGTTGTTGCCGGTTGTCCCGGTTAGCTTCTTGTATTGGATCGGCCTCGTGCAGGACGCCCCAATGTTCTTCCTCCTCGATGCAGTGGGCCGCAGGCATGGGCGTTAGGGGGCTCCCCCTTGCTGTCTCCATGACTGTGACTGGATGGCTGGATTCAATGGACAGTCTGACTTTTTGTGCCCTAGCTGTTTACATCCGAAACACCTGATGGGTTGTGCGTAGTCCTGGGAGTTGACCCTGGGCTGCTGAGGTTAAGTGGCTGCTGGGGTTGGTGCTGATAAACTGGGCCGAGATGGTGGATAGCGCTCGCTTCCACCTGACCTTCGAGAGTCCAGATATTCATCGACCAAAGTAGCCGCTTTCTGTACAGTCCGTGGTCACTTATCTCGCACCCAATCCCGTAGTACCGGAGGGGTGTGGTTAAAGAACTGTTCCAAGAGTACTAGCTGGGTGATGTCCTCTATGGTGCGAGCGTGGCTTCCCTGGAGCCAGCCGTTAGGGTCTCGCTGCAGACGATGTGCCCACTCCACGTATGTTATGTGGGTTTGTTTCCGGGATTCTCGAAACTTAATCCGGCTGACTTCGGGTGTAATGGCAAATCTGGCTAGCAGAGCTTCTTTTACTCGGTCATAGTCTTTAGCGTCCTCATCCTCCAGGGTCCGATACGCATCCGCCGCTCTGCCCGTTAAATTACTTGCCAGTAAGGCGACCCAATCTTGGGGCAGTACTTCATGTATCTGGCATAGTCTCTCAAAGTCCTGCAGGAACACTTCAATTTCCTCCTCTCCCTCCTTAAATAGTTTGAACACCCGAAAGGGCAACTTACGGACAGGCGCTGCATCTTTAGGTGTTGTCTCAGATTTCCGTATTTCTGCCATTCTCTGCTCATGTTGCCGCTCTAGTTCTCCCTTTTGTCGCTCATCCTGCAGCTGGATGTCTCTAGTGGCATTCTGTATAGCGGTCTCTGATGGGTTAGCACCATATAATGCCACCCGCTGTCAAACTCGTTGCTGAAACAAGTCTTCAACTGACAGGGGTCCTGCATCACCATCCCTCTCATCCATCTTGGCTAGCTCACTGATCAGGGTGGCCTTGTTCTTCGTCCCACCGGTCCCTCCACGGCTCTCAAGCAAGTCTTTCAGCGTGGCTTTCCTGCAGGCTGCATAGCTGGTCATTCACTGTGGTGGTTTAGAGTGTCCCAGTAACTGAAGAGCAAATCCCACCGCTGCCAACCAATGTAACGACACCCCCAAATATGAAAGGGGTTAACGCCGTTTTAGATATCTTCCCTCTCCTGGACACACATTCGCTGTCGATCCCCCACAGTCAGACGACCCCTTCCCATAGGAATTAATCCTTCCGAAAGAACAAGACGCACTCTGTATCTTTCCAAAAATGAACTCAGCTTTATTGAGAAACACTAACTTTTTATACACTCAACCAATACTGCATTAATCTAAATGAACAATGGTCCAGCTACACCCACAACATAACAAGGCCCAATACACATCATTTTGACACCTCTTAGACAACAGGTTAGCTTTTGTTTCCCAATCCACATTATCAAACAACTTCACATAATGAAAGGATCTGTAGCATACACAAGCCAACAGTTGACTCATCAGCATCTCTTCAATTAACCTGTCTGTCTGCTAGTTCCACAACCTATAATTATAGGCTTAAAGGGGTTGTAAAGGTTAGTTTTTTCTTTTCTAAATAGGTTCCTTTAAGCTAGTGCATTGTTGGTTCACTTACCTTTTCCTTCTATTTACCTTCTAAATATTTTTTTTTTTGTTTACAAACGATTACTATTATAGAAAAGGTCAAGGTATAAAAACAAATTACAATGATGGTACAGGTATGTATATAAACGTTGTTAATATTGAGCATTGTACAGAGGAAAGAGAAAAAGGATTTTGTCAAGTCAGGTATAGAAATGCATATAGTTCAAATAAAGTCAACCAGGAGCACTGTATTGGAGAGAAGGCTAAATGACAATTGCATATATTTTAGGAGTAGGAGGTAAAAAAAAAAAAAAAGAAGGTACTAAACCAGAGAGGTGGTATCCCAGAGAGTCCATTTTTTTTGGTGAAGGGGCATAGAATCATATAACATGTGGTGAATTATTTCAGAAAGTTTAATGTTTGACATGCGGTTAAGAATTTGTGGCCAAGGTACCGTAGTGGAGCGCCAATTAAATGCTATGGCCCAATGGATGGAGCTGAGGAATGTATGGATTAACCTTGTACTAGTCATTGGAATATCCTGTATAGGGGTGAATAAAAGACATATTTGGGGTGTAAGAGTTCTACTGGATATTTTTCCTATTATAATACTGGCCTTATGCCAAGTGTCTAATGTGGGGGCAATCATTTTTTTTCTTAGTTTTCTTTGTCTGAATTTCTCACTTCCTGTTCCTCCTCAGTAAGCTGTTCAGTAAGCTGTTCTGGCTGACTCCACACCACTCGGATGATGGTGTGAAGTTTAGTGAGGAGAAACAGGAAGTGAGAAACTCAGACACAGAAAAAAAACATTTAGAAGGTAAATCAAAGAAAAAAAAAAAAAAAAAGGTAATTCCCAGTATCAAAAGACTTTACACAATAGAAACATAACGAGCTCCCCTATAATTACAGACTTAATTACCACAAGCCACACTAGACAGTAGAATGCAATCACACCTTACCTCATCACAGCAATGATTACATAACCCCCACACACAGTATACATCCAATCTATACACAATGTATATACCGCATTGAATATGGCTATCACAGATCATAGTGGGGTTTTCATTCACCCTGTGCTCAAAGGGACCCCTGTCACAGCTAGTATTTATGATATACATGTATAGGAGGTCTCAAATTCATTCTCGTTTAAGCGTATACCTGTTCATTGCATTGCATAACCGTTTCAAACGTAAATAATACTTCAAGTATAGACCCATCAGTGAGAATGGCTGAAGTGTTGTTGCGTGGTTGTTAGAGGTGAGTTTCCCCCCCCCCCGCAACATGACTACCGACTGAATTAGTAGGCTCAATTCCCTTTTTGGGTCATTTCAGACACCCAAGGGTAGTGACCCATCTGATACACCACCCCCACAACATTCCATCCACAAATCCCAACCTCCTCATTCTGAGGAATTTGAGAAAGGCATTTCTCACCCTACAAAATGTACCCAATGGTGGGACAAGTCATTATTGGAAAAGTATTTGAAATTAAAAATTACACCTAGGTGCCTAAGAATAAAAAAAAAAAAAAAAGTGTTTTTTTGGATGAAGATCTCAAGAGAGACTACAATCTCTTTTCTGAGTTCTGTACAAATAAGTGGATCCAACTCATTATAAAACAAGGAGAGAGGAAGTTGGAGAGGGCAAAGAAGTCAGTGGAGGAACAAAATAAAAAATAAAAAACACACTTGAGGCTTTGTCACTTCCTGTCTCTTTGAAAAATGGTATCTATCAAGTCCTCAATCAGAACTTAAAAAAATTGGAGGAAAACCTGGTACATAAAAAAAAAAAAAAAAAAAATAAGGTAAAGTTTGAGCGTTATTTTAGAGATTACAAAGAGGGCAAGATTTTCAATTGGAAACACCCTTTGAGGACTGCCCCATCTAGGAATAACAACAATAAGAATGACTCCATCAATAGTTCATCTAATAACAGAGTAATCTAAACAAAAAGAATAAAAATTCAGTTCTCCCTTCCTGCATTTCCCAGGATAACACCCAGTCCAGAGCAGCCATTGCTTCTCATCACATTAATGATCCTACTTTGGTTATAACTGTTTCCCAGATAACCAGCATCTTATCTAGGACGATGTCCGGTTCCACTTCGGAGACCTCACAGCCAGTGGTGAAGTTTTAGGATGGGGGTGCAAGACCCCGCCCCTCCACGGTTGGCCCCTCCCATTTATCATAAGCCACACCCCTGATAGAATCCACCCACTCAGTGCCCTGTATTCCACTCAGTGTCAGCATTATACACCAGGCTCTACATTATACACAGGGCTCTGCACATCATACACAGGGCTCTGCACATCATACACAGGGCTCTGCACATCATACACAGGGCTCTGCACATCATACACAGGGCTCTGCACATCATACACAGGGCTCTGCACATCATATACCAGGCTATACATTATACACAGGGCTCTGCACATCATTAAGGATGAGTTCTGGCGCGTTCGCATACTCCACGTGCAGAGCCCGCCAGGAAATCGGCACAGCGCTGTGCTAATCACAGGCAGGGAGACATTTCCCAATCTCTGCAGCCAAGTATCGGGACAATGTCTCCCTGCCTGTGATTAGCGCAGCGCCGTGCCGACTTCCTCTGCACGTGGAGTATGCGAACACGCCAGAGCTCATCCCTACACATCATATACCAGGCTGCACATTATTCACAGGGCTCTGCACATCATATACCAGGCTGCACATTATACACCGACGAATCTTCAATTTGTTTTAAAACCCAGACGATATCTGGAGATCACAGACTAGGAAATGGTTTAAACTTGCATTTTAAGTTCTGACTTTATTAACCCATTGCATAGCCTCTCTACAACATTAAACGTTAGATGACAGGGGTTGCACTTAAAAGGAAATATTACCTTTTGATAAGAAAAAAAAATGTAAGTACTACACTACATTTAGTATTTTTACAATTACCTATGTAGTTTCATCTGCTGCCCGCTATGACTCATAAAACTAGCAAATGTTTAAACATGGTGTACATGTGGGGTGGTGTTTTGTACCCGTCAATGTACAGAACACCAACTGTGTTATGCAAGTTTCAATACAAGCAACAAGTAGGGATCTGCAATGACATTTGCCAACTTACAACCTGGAAATATGCTTTGTTTTAGGTCCAAATGCAGGCAAAAATTCAGGCCCGATTTATTCCTGAAATGGAGAACAGGGACGCACCGGCAGGCCTGTCGTGACAAGACAGGCCAAACAAGCATTTGCTTGGGGCCCCGAGCTGGCCTGGGGCCCCAGCCATGCTGCCGCTTCCTATAAGCAGCAGCCTGTAGCGTGGCCGAGCTCCTCTTCCTTCCTCCTGCAGTCCGCGCAGTACAGGAGATTCCGTTTCCTGTTCCCGGCCGGACATAAAAATATGGTAGCTTGCTGACCATAACAACCCTACCTGGATGATATGTTACGTACCATAAACAAAACAATTACCATAGCTTTCTTTCCATTTTCTTTTACCATCTTTTTTTTTTTATTGTTTATCTATCATTTTCAAGATATACAAAATATACATGTAATCCAGACCATTGTATACATTCAGACATGGCATATGTAGACAAACATGATTACAAAGCGTCAAAGATCCTGGGTGTCCATTTCAAGAAAAGAAAGAAGAGGAAATACAACTTAAAACACTTAAAAAGATAGGGAATGAGCAGGGGGTCTGACGTGTCTAATAAGTCATGGTTGTGCCAGATAAGACCTCACACATACGAAAAGGCCAGAGGTAAAAAAAAAAAAAAAAAAAAAAAAAACACATCCTACTGTAAGATAACATAAAGCCAGCATTCTGGAATCAACATGGATCTGGGCCAAAATCTGTGTTATATACCGAAGTATCCCAAATCCCATTTCCATCTTATTGCTTCTTTTTTTTAATCAGGAAATATTTATTAAAGCTTTTTGCAAAAATTTACAAAGCAGAGGAAATACTCTACTGTAGAGTCTTTTCTCTGCTTTGTAAATTTTTGCAAAAAGCTTTAACAAATATTACCTGATTCAAAAAAGCAGCAATAAGATGGAAATGGGATGGTAAAGAAAGAAAATGGAAAGAAAGCTATGGTAATTGTTTCTATGGTAAATCTGTCTTTTTTGCTCTCCTCATTAGATATACTGTGTCCACTGTACACAATGCTTCCATGTTGGTGTGTACGTAACCCTGCTATTTTGGTTGTTCCAGAGTGGAACAATCAAAATAGCAGGGTTACACTGTGGTACACACCAACATGGAAGCATTGTGGCAGTAAACAATGAGGTCTTATATGCCCAGCCATATGGGTGCTTTAATGGATAAGGGATAAACATCTTGTACAGTGGACACAGTATATCCAACGATATCTAATGAGGAGAGCAAAAAAGAAAGACAGTTCCAGATGTATAACAAACCTGTGGGACACAGATGTATGTGTTGTAAAGGACTATATGGGTCCTGACTCCTGCTACTAGTCCAGAGAAGAAACGGCTGGAGATGTCAATAAGGAGGATGACAAGGAAACCACACTTTTTGGAATTTTTTTGGAGAGCCCCTATGCTGGTAGGTAAGTTTCTCTCTCCAATATAGTGTTAACTGCATCTCATTAATGTATATTTGATTTTATGGTACAGTGGTGTTTTTTGCAAATGTTTGTTGAAAATGTTCAAATTTTTTTTTACTTGAAAAGCATTATCTAAGCGGCATTATAATGTAATTAGTTCTCAATTGTACTAAACCAAATAATATTTGTTTGTTCGTTATCTTACCATCTACTGTAACATACATCTATAGTGCGTGGATGTATCCACCGTTGATTTCTGCTTAGCCCTTAGAAACTATACAGCAATATGCACATTGTAGACCATGAATTTACTACTTATTCTTTATAATAGAAATATGTAGTCAATGTTCTACAACCATTATAAATGTATGATCTGTACATTTCTGTTACATCTCTTTCAATAAAATACTTTAACAAGGAAAATGTTCAAATTTTATGCAACAGCAGTATTTGCACTGTAAACCTTTTTTAGTTATATAAAGTGTGTGATTCCTTCAAATGGCCCTGCGCACCGGACCCCTGCTGTGAGCCTCTCTGCACAACATTGTGAATCTAGCCTGAACGGGGCCTTAAACTTACTTCTGAAGCATGAATCGGACTGATGTTATATCAAGCACAGAGACTTGTGATGATCGTTTAGGAATATGGCTACATGAGATTACAAAGGGCTCCGATTAAAGCTTAAAAATACTGGCAATTGACATTTTTTTTCTCAGCCTGTAAAAGCACCTGTATGTTAGCTTATGTGTCCATGTACACACAGGCGTTTACAGACATATTAGAAGCAGAGCAATTACAGTCTGGAAAAAAAAAAAAAAACATGGAAAGCACGTTTAGGAGAGGAGGTGACGCGCAGAAAAAAGCTAAACACACTGAAACGCTAGACACATTTGAGAGGTAATGCATTTAAATGGCCAGAACAAAAATATTTTGGCCAATAGGATACATTTAGGCCCCTTTCACACTGAGGCGTTGAAAAAACTCCAAAAAATTATGATTTTTTTACCGCGTTTTTGCGGTAAAAAGGATTATTTGGTATCCCACAATCCTACACTCTACTGCGGTCATGTGACCTTCCCACAGCTTCTGGGTGTTTTTTACCACGTTTTTACAGCGGTACTTATTAATTTCAATGGGGATAGGCGTTTTTACAGCTCTATTTTATGCGCCCCAAAGATGCTCCAAAAAAGCGGTTTGCAGGATTTTTTCCAACGCACAGCCAGCAAAACGCCTCAGTGTGAAAGCCCTCAGGGCTTTCACATTGAGAATGATGGGACAGGATTATTTCAGGCATTTTTACAGCGCCGTTTTTACTGCGAAAACGCAGTAAAACGCCTCAGTGTGAAAGGGGCCTTATGATAAAAACGCATGACGCGCCTGCAGTGGGCTTTTCTCCTGCCAGGAGTTCTGATGTTTAGAGGAGCAAAGCAAACACCCTGTGTGCATGAGGTCTATTGGGTACATTATGACATTTTATGGACATTAGACTATTATTAAAGTAGTAGGGAATCCGCGCTCAGGAAAACACCAGACAGAGGTTGCAGCCCCCCTAATAACTCCCTAGGGAGAATAGGATATAATATAAAAGAATGGGGTGTTGGCGCTACCTCCCACTATAGAGACCCACCGGGTCTAAGTGATCTCAAGTAAATGTATAAGGACAGGCTGTACCGAGTTCCCGGGTCTGTACACCTACGGTGCTCATTATGCGGGTTTCCCACCATCCCTGTGCAGAGTTCCTGGGTCTGTACACCTGAGGTGCCCATTATGAGGAGTTCCCACCATCCCTGTACCGAGTTCCCAGGTCTGTACACCCGCTGTGCCCATTATGAGGGTTCCTCCCACCATCCCTGTACATCTACTGTGCCTATTATGAGGGGTTCCCACCATCCCCTGTACTGAGTTCCTGGGTCTGTACACCTATTGTGCCCATTATGAGGGGTTCCCACCATCCCTGTAACGAGTTCCTGGGTCTGTACACCTGCTGTGCCTATTATGAGGGTTCCCACCACCCCTGTGCCGAGTTCCTGGGTCTATACCTTCTGTGCCCGCCCCCCCCATCTGTCTACTAATCTCTGCATTCTTATCTCCCATCAGTACAACTCTGCCCCTAACTCATCGTCTTCTAACCTCTGTCCCCCAAACCCCTACTTTGCTAACCTCTGCAATCAAACCCTTCCTTCCCATCCACTCTGCACACTACCTCTGACTGCACATCTCCTCTGCTCAACTCTGCACCTCAAGCCCCCCTTTTTGATTACCTCTACATGCCCCCTATGCTCACCTGTATGCTGTCTAGGTGGGCAGCATGCAGTGGATGGGGCATGATTTGCATATGAATCGCGGCTGCCGATCTAATTTGCATAACAATGCACGCGCAATTTACATGTGAATAGTAATTTAAGAACAATGCCTTTTGTTTCTCTATAGCAGCTGAACAGGCAGGGGAGAAAAGGGAAGGTGTACAGACTTACATTACATGGAGAGAGGTGAAGTAAAGTTGGAGATTAAAATGCTGCTTTACAGGAGTCAGGACACAGTGATAATAGCCCCTTCTGCCCCCTCCCCCTACAGTCCTGGCATGTAGCAATGTACCTGAAGATTTCTGTGTGATCCCTCTGTGTGCACTGCTGGATGCCGAGTCTGTGTCACAGGGATGAATGGAGTTGCCTCAGCTCCCTGTCTGCCCAGACCAGTTCTCTTCTGCTCGTGATTTCCCCCTCGCTTACTGAAGGAGACAAGCAGCCTGTGAGCCAATGATGCTGCAGGTCTGATTAAAGCCCCACCCTATGGACCCAATCAATTACAAGCACTGGAAACCTAATGCTAGAGCCTAGAGGTGGAGTTTTCGTGGCTACAGGCTTTGCGTCCCAAACACTCTAAACTACGCCAATGTCTCCAATAACACCCCGTGTCCGGCGCCCTTAACACACCCACAAAAAAAAAAGTGTGTGTATATAAAAAAAATTATTTTTTCAATAAGTAGCTCGGGGGGGGGGGCGGCGCCCCCTATTGACAGCTCATAGAAGGGGGCTCCACATCAACTATCACATCAATAGATCACCTACTCACACCATAGCAACAATGGGGGTGATTTACTAACGCTGCGCTGGTTCATAACTTAATTGGTGCGCCAGATAAATCATTGATTGGGCGTGCAAACCGGCGCACGCCGACGTGCATCGTGATAGTAAATTAAAAAATCCTACCGGTGTAAGGGATTTTCTCATTAATATCAGCGGCGTTTCGCTGTCTCTATTCAAAATCAATGGTTCCCTATGGATGAATGAATAGAGGTCGGATCAAGAGGATCCGGCTTGCGGTGCGACTTGTGTGCTGAGAATCTTGAGGGGGTAACCCCCACGAAAATTTTAACATTTTTTGCGTGAGGTTCCCCTCTAAGACGACACCAGACCCTTTGGTCTGATATAGGTCTTAAGGGGGAACCCACACCAAAAAAATGGCGTGGGGGTCCCCCAAGATCCATACCAGACCCTTATCCGAGCACGCAGCCCAGGAGGTCAGGAAAGGGGGGCGAGCGAACGCTTTGGGGCAGGGGGGCCCTGCGCCCCCCACCCCCAAGCACCTTGTCCTCATGTTGATGAGGACAAGGGCCTCTTCCCAACAACCCTGGCCATTGGTTGTTGGGCTCTGCGGGTGGGGGGGCTTATCGGAATCTGGGACGCCCAGATCCCGGTTCCCCCACCCTATGTGAATGAGTATGGGGTACCCCTACCCATTCACCTGGAGGAAAACACACACACACATTTTAAAAGTAATTAGGCAGCTCCGGGGGTCTCTTCCTTCTGACTTCGGGGGTCTCTTCTGACTTCTCCGCTCTCTTCTGCCGCTCTTCTGCCGGGCTCCTGCGATCTTCTGTTCTTTTGCTAGCGTTGGTGCGGTCTTCGCCGACGTCTTCTTCCCTCTTCTCCGATGTTGACATGACGCTCTCCCCCGCTGTAATGCCTTGTGCCGGGGCATGATGGGACTGACTCCATAAGGGGCAGGGTCACCGCGTGACATCACCCGGTGACCCCGCCCCATGCCTATAAAAGTCATTGCGCACCTCGCACACGGCATTACAGCGGGAGAGACCGTCAAGGTAACAGTGGGAGAAGAGGGAAGGAGAAGACCGGGCCAACGCTAGCAAAAGAGCGGAAAAAGAGCAGAAGATAGCAGAGGAGCCCGGCAGAAGAACCGGAGAGCAGGAGAAGAGAGCAGGGAAGTCGGAAGAGACCCCCGAAGTCGGAAGAAGACCCCTGGAGCTGCCTAATAAATTACTTTAAAAACCTGTCTAGTGCATTTTTTTTATTGCCACTTCCCCCCCCCCAGGTGAATGGGTAGGGGTACGATGTACCCCATATTCATTCACGTGGGGGGTCAATATCATGGGGCCCCCCCTATTAAAGGAGGCTCCCAGATTCCGATAAGCCCCTCTCCCACAGACCCCGACAACCAACGGCCAGGGTTGTCGGGAAGAGGCCCTTGTCCTCATCAACATGGGGACAAGGTGCTTTGGGGTGGGGGGCTCAGTGCCCCCCTGTCCCAAAGCACAAACCCCCCCAATGTGGCTTGGTATGGTCTAAGGGGGGGCGCGCTCGCTCGCCCCCCTTTCCTGACCTGCCGAGCTGCGTGCTCGGATGAGGGTCTGGTATGGATCCTGGGGGAACCCCCACACCATTTTTTTGGTGTGGGGGCTTCCCCTCAAGACCCATACCAGACCGAAGAGTCTGGTATCGTCCTGGGGGAAACCTCACGCAATTTATTTTTTTACATTTTCGCAGGGTTCCCCTTCAAGATTCTCCGCACACGAGTCGGCCCGAAAGTCGGATCATCTTGATCCGACATCTATTCAAATCAATGGGCTCCCATAGGGAACTATTGATTTTGAATAGAGAAAGAAAAACGTGGCTGAAAGCTAGCTTGAGGAAACGTACATTGAATTCAAGGAAAAAACGCAGAAAAACACACATTAAAATGACGTTTTTTTCCTGGCGTCTGTACTAGCTTTACAGCCCATTTTTTAAAATGTCCGTGGGCATGAGGCCTAACACCTTTTGCCGGTGTCTGACGTTTTTACAGCTCTAGTGCTGGAGCTTCAGAACGCACTGGTCCTGTTTTTCTTTTGCAGCTTAAGGCCCCATGTAGTAAACGCGCATTCAGAGGCAGTCGGACATTTTTTTTCAAATGCCCCTGAACCCATTCAGGGCCAGTTCACACCAGATGCGGTGCAGTGCGTTTTTTTATGCATGAAAAACGCAAGGGAAGTCGATCACATTAATGCCAATGGCATAGTTCACACCACTGCAGTCCGTTTCAGAAAGGGAAAAAAATAAAAAATTGGTCATGCTGCATTTTTTTTATGTACAGAACTGTACTGGACAGCAGTAAAACGCATCAAAAATGCACCGGAACGTAACAAAACGCACTGCAACACACTTGTCTTAATTTAAGGTTAAGAAAAAAAAGACGGAAAAAAAAACAAACACTGGACTGCATCAAACACGCATGCAGAAAAGCACCTGGAATGCATCCGGACTGCGTTTCCAAGGTGTGAATTTGCCCTTAGGCAGTTGCGTTTAACCTCGTTTTTCAGAAGAAAAAAAAAACGTAGTTAGACTTACCGGTGACGGTATTTCTAAGAGCCTTTCAGGACAACCTTGGAGAGAGCGTAGCTCCGCCTCTTTAACAGGAAACACATTCAGCCTTTAAATCCCTCCTCTTCCACCATGGCCTCAGTTATTGTGGTCTCCGACAAACTGGAAGACAAAGCACAGAAGAACCACAACAACCATGATAGACACTTAATCAATAATTCTAAGATATATTAGGGAGGGAAATAGCGGTTGTCCTGAAAGGCTCTTAGAAATACTGTCACCGGTAAGTCTAACTAAGTTTTTCTCAAATTGCCTTTCAGGGCAACCTTGGAGAGGATAACCGAGTAACTTACCCTAGGGTGGGACTACTGTCTGCAGTACCTTTCTGCCGAAGGCTTGATCTGCAGCAGACAGTCCAACCTATAGTGACGGAGAAAAGTTGAGTAGTTGGACCAAGTGGCAGCCTTGCAAATCTGATCAGGCGTAACACCGGCCCTCTCGGCCCAGGAAACTGCTGTTGATCTCGTTGAGTGGACAGCAATACCTGAGGGAGGTATTTCTCCTTTGGCTTGATAGGCCTCTGTAATTGCTCATCTAAGCCATCTGCCTAATGTACTTTAAGAAGCTTTCTACCCTTTGCGGGGACCTGAAAATATCACAAAGAGAGCATTTGTTTTTCTAAACTCTTTGGTAACTGCTAGAAACTGGAGCAGGCATCTTCTCACATCCAGTGTATGGAAAGCTTCCTCTCCTGCATTGTTAGGAACTGAGGAAAAAGTAGGTAAGGTTATTTCTTGCGACCTATGGAAAGTAGACGACACTTTTGGTAGGAAGGCTGGATCTGTCTGAAGGATCACCTGGTCTGAAAAGACCCTTAAAAAAGGTTCTGTAACTGCCAGAGCCTGGAGTTCACCGACTCTCCTTGCCGACGTGATGGCAACTAAAAATATTGTTTGGAAAACTAAATTTCTTAGGGAAGTCTCTTGAAGGGGTTCAAACGGAGCTCCCGTGAGACCCTGTAAAACAATAGATAAATCCCAACTGGGAAAGACTTTAAGGGCTATAGGTCTGTTTCGAGCCAGAGACCTAAAAAAAATCTGGAAATTAAAGTTTATTTTGAAAAAACTCTGTCCAAAGAAACTGAAAGAGCCACAACCTGAGTTTTCAGGGTGCTGGCTGCTAGTCCTTTCTCCATTCCTTTATGAAGAAACTCCAGAACTGAAGCGACACTCTTAATTTCAAGGCTTTTGGAAGAACATCGAGAGTTGAATTTCTTCCATACTTTAAGGTAGATGGCCCTAGTTACCTCCTTTCTACTGGACAGTAGGGTCCTTACCACTTTATCTGAAAGTCCTTTAACTTTTAGAAGGTCTTCCTCAGAAGCCAGGCAGTCAGATGTAGTCAGTCTACTTCCGGATGGTACACAGAACCCTGTGATAGCAAGTCCTTCCTGAGAGGTAGCTTCCATGGAGGATTTGTGGCTAAGTTTAGCAGTGTTGCAAACCAAGGCCTTTTTGGCCAATATGGAGCAATCAGGATCAGGTTGGTGTTCTCTTCCCTGAACTTCCTCAATATCAGTGGGATTAGAGGAAAGGGGGGAAAGGTGTAACATAGCTGGTAATGCCATGGGTGTGCTAGAGCGTCTATGCCTACAGCCTGGTCCCCTCTGTGGAGAGAAAAGAATTCTCTGACTTGTGTTTTGCTGACTGGCAAACAGATCTACCTGAGGTTTCCCCCACACTTTTGAGATCATGGTGAAAATCTCCTGGTTAAGACTCCACTCTGCCTCCACTACCCTCCTTCTGCTTAAAAGATCTGCCAGCAGATTCTGGGATCCTTTTAGGTGGACTGCTGATAACTTGGGCAGAGCTAAATGTGGCCTCCTTAACAACTGACTGGCTAACTCCATGAGACCCGAGCTCCTGGTTCCCCCTTGTTTGAGTATATAAGCTACTGCTGTTGTGTTGTCTGACAGGACCTGAACATGATGTCCTTTGACTGTCTGTTGAAAGGCAAGGAGGCCCAGGAATATGGCTTTTAATTCCCGCCAGTTTGACGATTTTCTTGTTTCCACTTTGGACCAAGTCCCTTGTGCGGTTTGACCTTCCAGGTGAGCTCCCCAAGCACTTGCGTCTGTTGTCAGACGCTTGCCCAGGGGAAAAACCCACGAGAGACCCTTTGTCAGGTTGTTTGGGTCTCTCCACCACCAGAGTGCTCGCTTTATGTTTGATGTTAGCTTGAAGCACTTTTCCAGTGACTCCTGCTGTGACCAAACTTGTAAAATGTTCCTCTGAAGGGGCCTGGAATGCAGTCTTGCCCACTGTATGGCTGGGATTGAGGCAGTGAGAATGCCTAACACTGCCATGGCTGATCGGACTGATGTTGAGAGATTCGTCTGGATCTGACTCACTGCAGAATAGATTTTTTCCATCTTTTCCTGAGGAAGAAATACTTTTTGAAGAACTGAGTTTATGGTGTAACCCAGAAACCTCATCTCCTGAGTTGGATCTAGATTTGACTTTTCTAGATTTAGGAGCCAACCTAGATTTTTGAGATGAGTCTGTGACACTTGAAGGTTGTTAACAACCTGATTTCTGGAATCCGCAAAAAACAGTAGGTCGCCCAAATATGGAATGACCGAGATCCCCCTCAGTTTCAGAGGCTCTAGGGCTTCCGCCATAACCTTTGTGAATATCCTGGGTGAGGATGAAAGTCCGAACGGCAGGGCTCTGAATTGGAGATGCCATATTGATGTCCCCAGATTGATGGCTAGGCGGAGAAACCGTTGGGAAGCCAGAGCTATCGGCATATGTAGATAGGCGTCCCTCAGGTCCAGGGATGCCATGAAGCAACCTGGAGTCAACAACTTTGTTATGGAGTGGATTGTGTCCATGCGAAAGTGTTTGTACCGTATTGATCTGTTTAGGATCTTCAGATTCAGAATCAATCGGTATTTGCCTGAAGGTTTTTTCACCAGGAATATATGGGTGTAAAACCCCCAGCCCTCCTGATGTTTTGGGACTTGAACAATCACTTCCTGTTGTATCAGATCCTGTAGGAGGGTCATCATAGCGGAAGATTTTTCCTGATCCCGTGGTAGGGCTGTGACATAAAATCTGCTTGGAGGGCATTCCGAAAATTCCAGACTGTATCCCTGCGTAATGATGTTCCTTACGAAGGGACTTTTGGATACTTGGTTCCATTGAGGAAGGAAGGCTGACAACCTTCCCCCTACTGGAGTAAGATTGTCACTTGTTTCTAGAAGTTTGGTCTGGGGGAGGTCTAAAAAGAACTCCACCCCTTCCTCTACCTTTTTGGGAAAACCAAGGTTTTTTGTTGTCTTTGTTTTTGAAGGTTTGCTGAACAGCACGAAATTCTTTTTAAAAGGCTGCTTCTTTTTAGAAGGGAAAGCCTTCTTTTTGTCAGCTGTTCTGTCCAGAACCGTTTCTAGTTCAGGACCAAACAGAAAATCCCCCGAGAAGGGTAGGCCACAAAGTTTGATTTTAGAAGCTGTGTCACCCGACCAAGTTTTTAGCCAGACTGCACGCCTAGCTGAATTTACCAATGCTGCTGATCTAGCAGCCATTTTGATTGATTCAGCGAATGCATCAGCCATGTACATCACTGCTTTCAGTATTAGAGGGAAGGACTCCAGCAGATCTTTCCTTGGAGTACCTGCCTCTACATGGTTCATCAGCTTCTCTATCCAACACTCCAGGTTCCTTGCCACCACTGTGGAGGCCATAGCTGGTTTGAGGCTGGCTGATGTGGAATCCCAAGCTTTTTTCAGCAGGGAGTCTGCCCTTTTATCCATCGCATCCTTCAACACTCCCATGTCCTCAAAAGCGAGGTCCGTACGACGAGAGACTTGCGAGAAGGCAGCATCCACTCGTGGTTTTTTATTCCAAACCTCAGTCTGTTTTCAAAAGGAAAACGCTTTTTAAGGCTCTTGGAAAGAAAAGGACCTTTTTCAGGATCCTTCCATTCTTTTTTACTTGTGTCCGATATGACCCTATGGACTGGGAACACTAGGTTTGGAATCATCCAGACCCTGGTACATTTTATTGTGGACTGATAATTGTACTTTTTCCTCCTGAATATCCAGAGTGGTGTAGATCGCTCTTAGGAGATCATCCACATCTTCTAAGGATAATTTATATCTGGAGGCTCTGCCATCATCTTCCTATTCGTCTGAGTCCTTGAGAGAGGGGAGAGTACTTGCCCCTTCATCCCCAGAGTCCACACTCTCTGCTGGTTTAGAGGTGGAGGCTCTTGGGCTGGACGGTGGTTGCTGAGGTTCAGCTAAGACTGCTGGACTTTTCAGTAAAGTTTTAACTGAAGTAAGAGTTTGTAAGCTCTCTTACTGAGGAAAATAGATCCTTGTATTGCTGGGATGTTACCTCTTCCACCAGGTCTTTAACCACTTCAATACCATGCACTTATACAGCTTCCTGCCCAAGCCAATTTTGAGCTTTCAGCGCTGTCGCAATTTGAATGACAATTGCGCGATCATGCAACACTGTACCCAAACAATTTTTTTATCATTTTGTTCCCACAAATAGAGCTTTCTTTCGGTGGTATTTGATCGCCTCTGCGATTTTTATTTTTTACATAACAAATAAAAAAAAAAAGAGTGAAAATTTTGAAAAAAAACTAAGTTTTTCTTTGTTTCTGTTTTTTTTGTAAATAAGTACCTTTTCTACTTCAATGACGGGCACCGACAAGGCGGCACCGACAAGGCGGCACCGACAAGGCAGCACTGACGGGCACCGACAAGGCGGCACCGACAAGGCAGCACGGACGGGCACTGATAGGCGGGCACTTATGGGCACAGATAGGTGGCACTAATGACTGGTGGCTGGCATTGCTGGGCATCATGCATTTTTTTTGTGCCATGATGGTGCCAATCAGTGCCCATTTGTGGGCACCGATTGGCATATATTTTTTATCTCTTTGTGCATGTGGATGGCCATGGGGGACTTACCTGGCCATCCACATGCTTGGGGTTCCCTGGTGGTCCTGGGGGGCTTCCCTGGTGGTCCAGTGTGGGTATCCGAGGGGGGGCTGCGCTGATAAACAATCAGCGCGAACTCCCCCTGTCAGGAGAGCCGCCAATCGGCTCTTCTCTACTCGCGTCTGTCAGACGCGAGTGAGGAAGAGCCGATCAACGGCTCTTCCTGTTTACATTGTGATCAGCCGTGATTGGACACGGCTGATCACGTGGTAAAAAGCCTCCGCCGGAGGCTTTTTACCGAGATCAGTGTATCGGTGGGTCAGACTGACCCACCGCTCCACCGATCGCCGCGATGCGCGCCCCCCGGGCGCGCGGCGGCTGTTATCCCACAGAACGTCATATGACGTCCAGTGTGGATAACACAACCACTTCCCAGACGTCAATCTGCTATTGACGGGGCGGGAAGTGGTTAATACAAGACTTGCACATACCTTTTTGCCATGAATCCCTTAAAGGATTCTTGCAGGAGGGACACTTACTCTGACTTGGTGGGTTTAAATGTTTGGTTTTCCCTACAGTTTTCTCCTGAAACGAGACAAACAGTAAAATCCCCTCATGTCCTAACCAGACCTAAAACCAACTAGTGCATTTAGGCCACCACCAGAAATAGAGAAAGAAGTGTCCCCAGAAGTGCATAGAACAACCACCATGTCCGTGCTGTAACAGGTCAGAGAGAAGTAACCTCCGACCGAACAGCAGCAGGCTCCCCTCAGGGAGGAACAGGCCATACACACAGCATATAGACTCAATTGGAGAAGAATAAAGGCACCATTGTACCCCTCTTACCTGAGCCTGACCGGAGCTTAGGGCGCCTGCTTCCGCCGTCACTGACTGTCTCTCTTCCATCTTGCTGAGACCGCAGCTGGGCTTTACACACCTCAGTGTGTTTTTAAAAAATTCCCGGGTCCCGCGTCACCCACGTGGGCCAGAAACGGAAGCGCCGGTCGATAGACACGCCCCCTAGACTCTGCGTTCCAAGCGCTGGGAACCACTAGCGCCGCGCCCCCACAGGAAGCCGCATCGCCGGACATGACGTCATCCGCCGGCCGGGACCCGGAACCGTCATGCGATTCGCGCCACTGACCCGCAGCGGCATGCGCCCGGCTCCCGGAGCCTTACCGCGGATTCCGGGCACAAGATGCTGCGCTTCCTGAGGGTCCTTTACTCCCGTGAGAAGGCGAGCCTGGGGACTCGGGAACACCCCCTGCTTGCGGTGGAGGGGGTGCTGGGATGGTCACTGGTACACTAGTACCACACCAGGCAGAAAAAACTAAAAAGGTAGGCCTTACTTCTTCCCCCTTGGAAAGAGCGTAGCTCCCTGGTTCCCACCTGTTGCTTCCACCATGGCGGAGGAAACACAATGACTGAGGCCATGGTGGAAGAGGAGGGATTTAAAGGCTGAATGTGTTTCCTGTTAAAGAGGCGGAGCTATGCTCTCTCCAACGTTGTCCTGAAAGGCGATTTGAGAAAAAAAAAAAAAAAAAAAACACATTCAGACGCCAAAGATTTCCACGTTTCAGACGCCAAATTCGGCTAAAACGCGGGTACCGGCGTTTAGCCGCGTTAGAGGTGACCTTTTTACATTGAAAAACTCAAAAATTATGGCAAATGATGAAAAATATGATGATATATATATATATATATATATATTGTGACAGCAGGAAGGTAAAGTCACCTGGTTGCATCCAGGGGGGTAGATATATTTCGCCCAGATTCAGGCTTTACGCCGATTTATACAGCTAGGTGGAGAGTTGTATAAGCCCAGCTGAGACTAGTGGGCTCATTGATGACTCATACCTCTAGGGAGAGGGCTGGGCGTCGTGCAGACAGGGAGTTGATGAGACCAGCTGAACCTTGTCAGCTCATTTAGGCCTCTATAAGAAACTCCCAGATTCATTAGATGTTAGCTCATGCCTGGAAGCAGACCTGTGTGGACTGTCTAGGGAGAGTGAACCCCTGTGCGGTGAGAGAAAGCCTGTGTGGCTATATTTTGCTTGGACATTTAAAACCAGGGACTAGGACAGCTCTAGGCTGATCCCAGTTGTTAGTTAGGAAACCTGTATGTTTAGTCAGAGGTCAAGTTGACCAGGATTTATTTTGTTTGTTTCTTTTGCTTTGCTGTGTTTTTGTCACTGTAAATAGAAAATAAACGGCACCTTTTTGATTTTGAAAACCACAACCTCCGTCTGCTGGGCCTGTTTTTGTGTGGGGAGCCCATCCCGGGGGTCACACACACCCGCTGCCGAGCTAACCCCCTCACAGTTGGTGGAGAACCAGTGGCAGTTTTTTTTTAAGCCAGCATGGAGGAGATACTGAAACAGCTGGCTCTAGCAAATGCCAATCAACAGCAGACAAATGCAGGTTTGCAAAAGAGCCTTGCAGCTCAACAACAGAACTTCGCAGCCCAGCAGCAAGCTCATCAACAGAGCCTTGCAGCCCAGCAGCAAGCTCACCAACAGAGTCTGGAAGCTCAGCAACAAGCCCAGCAACGATCTGAGGCCCGCTTCATAGACCTATTACAGAAGCAAGAGCAGAGACTACAACAAATGGAAGCAGTAATGCAGCAACGTCCGCAGACCAGTGAGGAAAGCCGTCCCACTAATACCGCGTCCTTTGGGGTGAGTCGTTTATTGACAAAAATGACTGGAGAGGATGATCCAGAGGTATTTTTGACCACGTTTGAAAGGACTGCTGAAAGAGAAAAGTGGCCTGAGGAGCAGTGGGCTGGACTGGTGGCTCCTCTGTTAACGGGTGAATCGCAGAAAGCTTACTATGACCTAGAGCCTGACCAAGCAAAAGACTATGTGATGCTAAAAGCTGAAATATTGGCAAGGCTGGGTGTCACCCTGGCTGTCCGGGCTCAGCGTGTGCATAACTGGACTTTCCAGCTTGGAAAACCCCCCAGGTCTCAAATGTATGATCTCATTCACCTGAGCAGAAAGTGGCTACAGCCAGAGACTTTGTCCGCACCAAAGATTGTGGAACGTGTTGTAATGGATCGGTTTTTGAGAGCTCTTCCTACTGCCATCCAAAAGTGGGTAAGCCATGGAGACCCAGAGACGGCCGATGGTCTTGTGGATCGTGTGGAGAAATACTTGGCTACAGAGAACCTGACGGCCTCTTCCAGAGACACTCGGACTTTCCACCCTAAGACCAGACCATCCCCAGGGGCGGATAAGATGATTCCAAGGGGTAAGGGTGGAGAGAGTGAGAGGGTGGGAGCTCTACCCCAAGTTTGGCGAGAACAGCCTGGGAAATCAGCGGCTCAAGAGGCGGCAAGAAGGATCATTTGCTACCGCTGCCGGCAAGCGGGACATATTGCAGCAAATTGCCCGGTTTTGGAGGAACCCATGCAGTGTGACTTTCTGACGGGCAGACGTCAGTCGCTGTGT
Organism: Rana muscosa; assembly: GCA_029206835.1. NCBI lineage: Eukaryota > Metazoa > Chordata > Amphibia > Anura > Ranidae > Rana > Rana muscosa. Next base: position 1,321,873 of record CM055122.1, read on the forward strand.
GCGACAGTCGCATGCACTGCCATTCGGGGAACTGAGAAACATTTATGCAAAATGTGTATTAATGGTAGAAATGTTGTGGTATTGCTGGATTCAGGTAGCCTTGTGACCCTGATAAAGGCTGAATTAGTTAAAACAGAGGTCTCTGGGAATAGCAAGGTAGCTGTTATTTGTGTGCATGGGGACACCCGAGAGTATCCAGTGACTACAGTGTGTTTCGAGACCCCCAAAGGTACCCTCTCTCATCCAGTGGGCTTAGTATCTCAGTTACCGCATGACGCCATTGTGGGAAGGGATTTTCCGAAGTTCTGGGAACTGTGGGATGATCCTGAGCCCCCCACTGGTGCCCCTATGTACCAGGAATGTGATAGCCAGAACTCCCCTGAGAGTGGTGAGGACTCTCCGGAATTTCCCTTGTCAGTATTGGCAGGGGAGACTCAAGAAACTGGAGAGGAGCCCACCTCCTCAGACGAAAACCTACCGTCTGTGGAGTTTTCTGATCTTGAGGTTCACAGGGAAAACTTTGCCACAGAACAGTTGAAAGACCCCGCCCTAATAAAGGCACGGGAAAACGTAGTGAAAATAGATGGCGAGTTAGTGAACCCAGATAATACCTGCACTTACCCATACTTCAGCGTAGAGAAGGACCTACTGTATCGGGTGGCAAAAAGGGCAGAAGAAACCGTTGAGCAGCTTGTGGTGCCCAAACCTTACAGGAAGTTGGTGTTGGAGTTGGCCCATGGGCACATTCTTGGAGGTCATCTGGGGACAGAGAAAACCCGAGAGAGGGTATTACAGAGATTCTATTGGCCTGGGGTGATGAAGGACATAGAAAATTATTGTTCCTCCTGCCCTGTGTGTCAGAGGTCGGCCCCGATGCCACACTTCCGTAGCCCGCTGGTCCCTCTACCCATCATTGAGGTCCCGTTTGAGAGAATCGCAATGGATTTGGTAGGTCCTATAATCAAGTCCGCTAGGGGGCACCAGTACATATTGGTTATAATGGACTATGCCACCCGTTATCCAGAAGCGATCCCTCTCAGAAATACCTCGGCCAAAACCATAGCCAAAGAGCTATCTCTTGTTTTTAGCCGGGTGGGTATTTGTAAAGAACTGCTTACGGACCAAGGTACACCCTTTATGTCCCGGGTTATGAAGGAGCTGTGTAAATTGTTCAAAGTGACGCAATTACGTACATCTGTGTATCACCCCCAAACCGATGGGCTGGTTGAAAGATTCAACAAAACCCTAAAACAAATGTTGAAGAAAGTGGTGGATAGGGATGGAAAGGATTGGGACTGTCTACTTCCTTATTTGATGTTTGCTATTAGGGAGGTGCCCCAATCCTCTACGGGATTCTCCCCCTTTGAGTTACTGTATGGGAGACACCCAAGAGGGCTGTTGGATATTGCCAAGGAAACTTGGGAAAGTGAGAGTTCTCCCCACAGGAGTGTGATTGAGCATGTCGCCCTGATGCAAGATCGAATTGCACAGGTAATGCCCATCGTGAAGGAACATTTGGCCCAAGCGCAGTTGGCACAGCAGAGAGTGTACAACCGTGGAGCCAAGACCCGTACCTTTTCCCCGGGGGATAGGATATTGGTACTTGTCCCTACGGTTGAAAGTAAATTCCTTGCCAAATGGCAAGGCCCCTACGAGATAATGGAAAAAGTGAGCGAAGTGAATTACAAGGTCAGACAACCAGGAAGGCGAAAGCCCGAACAGATCTATCACGTTAATCTGTTGAAAGCCTGGAGGGATAGAGAGTCCCTAGTCGCAGACACTTGGTCACCAGCTCAAACTGGTTGCGTGATTCCTGAGGTTGGAATCGCAGCCACCTTGTCACAACCCCAACAACAGGAGGTTAAGGAGTTTGTGCTTCGCAACAAGGAGGTATTCTCTGAGCTGCCGGGACAAACATCTGGGGTAGAGCATGACATTATTACCCCGCCCGGTGAAAGGGTGAAGTTAAAACCCTATCGGATCCCAGAGGCCCGACGGGAGGCAATACGGGAGGAAGTACAGAAAATGCTGAACTTAGGGGTGATAGAGGAGTCCCAAAGTGATTGGTCTAGTCCCATTGTGTTGGTGCCTAAACCGGATGGGAGCTGGCGATTTTGTAACGATTTTCGTCAGTTGAACAAAGTTACAAAATTTGACACCTACCCCATGCCACGTATAGATGAGTTGATCGACCGGCTGGGAACAGCCCGATACATGACGACTCTTGACCTCACAAAAGGGTATTGGCAAATCCCCCTGGCCAAGTCAGCCAAAGAGAAAACCGCATTTGTAACCCCAGACGGGGCGTTCCAATATAAAAGAATGCCGTTCGGGTTACAGAATGCGCCGGCCACATTCCAGCGGAAAATGGACCAGATGCTGAGGCCCCATCGGAAGTATGCTGCGGCTTACCTGGATGACGTAATTGTCCATAGCACAGATTGGGCCTCACATCTGCCAAAAGTGCAAGCAGTCCTGGACTCTGTTCGGGAAGCAGGGTTTACGGCTAACCCCAAGAAGTGTACCATTGGGCAGGAGGAGGCCAAATATCTTGGGTACACCATTGGGAGGGGAGTAATAAAACCCCAACTCAACAAAGTCGAGGCCATCCAGAGTTGGCCACGTCCCAACAGCAAGAAGCAGGTACGAGCCTTTCTGGGAATCGCTGGGTATTATCGGCGATTCATTCCCCACTTTGCTTCTAAGGCTGTGCCCCTAACCAACCTGACGAAGGGGAAAGGGTCGGTCATGATTAAATGGACCCCCGAGGCTGAGGCAGCATTCCAATTCTTGAAACAAGCCTTATGTAGCCAGCCAGTGTTGTACTCACCCGACTTCTCTAAAGACTTTGTCGTACAAAGTGATGCGTCAGATGTGGGGTTAGGAGCAGTATTGTCCCAGGTCTGGAACGGGGAAGAGCACCCAGTCATTTACCTCAGCAGGAAGTTGAAGTCCCATGAGGTAAATTACGCCACCGTTGAAAAGGAGTGTTTAGCGGTGAAGTGGGCTCTAGATTCCCTTCGGTACTACCTGCTAGGTAGGCACTTTGACATGGTTACGGATCACGCTCCGTTAAAGTGGATGGCTCAAAACAAGGAAACAAATAGAAGAGTGAATAGGTGGTTCCTGGCCCTCCAGGAATTCAACTTCACAGTAAAGCATCGCCCTGGCGTTCAAATGGGGAATGTGGATGCTTTGTCTCGAGTACATGAATGCCTGATTGCTGGTGTTCCAACCCCGAGGTTAAAACAAGAGGGGGGGGTATGTGACAGCAGGAAGGTAAAGTCACCTGGTTGCATCCAGGGGGGTAGATATATTTCGCCCAGATTCAGGCTTTACGCCGATTTATACAGCTAGGTGGAGAGTTGTATAAGCCCAGCTGAGACTAGTGGGCTCATTGATGACTCATACCTCTAGGGAGAGGGCTGGGCGTCGTGCAGACAGGGAGTTGATGAGACCAGCTGAACCTTGTCAGCTCATTTAGGCCTCTATAAGAAACTCCCAGATTCATTAGATGTTAGCTCATGCCTGGAAGCAGACCTGTGTGGACTGTCTAGGGAGAGTGAACCCCTGTGCGGTGAGAGAAAGCCTGTGTGGCTATATTTTGCTTGGACATTTAAAACCAGGGACTAGGACAGCTCTAGGCTGATCCCAGTTGTTAGTTAGGAAACCTGTATGTTTAGTCAGAGGTCAAGTTGACCAGGATTTATTTTGTTTGTTTCTTTTGCTTTGCTGTGTTTTTGTCACTGTAAATAGAAAATAAACGGCACCTTTTTGATTTTGAAAACCACAACCTCCGTCTGCTGGGCCTGTTTTTGTGTGGGGAGCCCATCCCGGGGGTCACACACACCCGCTGCCGAGCTAACCCCCTCACAATATATATATATATATGGTATATATATATATCTCCTGTAATTGCTTGCATTGCATTGTGGACAATCCACAACTTGTGGTAGGTGACGTGGCAAGTGGACAATCCACAATTTGTGGCAGGTGACATGGCAAGTGGACAATCTACAACTTGTGGCAGGTGATGTGGCCAGGTGACGTGGACAGGTGACATGGCAAGTGGACAATCCACAACTTGTGACAGGTGATGTGGCAAGTAACACGCTAAATACAAGTACACTGCTGCTCTCTCAGCTGCTGCTATTCACTCTGGTCTCACAAAAAGGCTGAAATGGTTAATACTGTTTTCCGAGCTTAGGGAGGGTCCTCATGATGCTTCCTAACTATAGACGCAAACGCGGTAAAACGCGGCTAAAACGCGGCATGCAAACGCAGCAAAACGTGCGTTTCTAAACGCCGGTTTCAACCTTAGTTCAGAAGACTTTGCACCAGCGTCCCATGTACATGGGGCGTAAAAACAGCTATGCCATTTACAGCTCAAAAACGCCATGGTAGGCATGAGGCCATAGGCTAACATGGAGAGGCATTTTTAAGCTGCAAAAAACGCTCAAATAAGCAGCTGTAAAAACGTCCGTGTGCATGTAGCCTTATATTAACCACTTGCTTACTGGGCACTTAAACCCCCCAATTTTCAACTTTCAGCGCTGATGCACTTTGAATGACAATTGCGCAGTCATAAAACACTGTATCCAAATAAAATTGTAATAATTTTTTTCACACAAAGCTTTCTTTTGGTGGTATTTCATCACCTCTGTATTTGTTTTTTTTTTTTTTCTATAAATACAAAAGACCGAATAAAAAAAAATAAAAATAAAAAAAATTGGGATATTTTAATAATTTGTTTGAAAATTTAGAAAAAAAAAAAAAAAAAAAAAAAAAGGGAATTTTTCTCCTTCATTGATGTACACTGATGAGACCGCACTGATGGGCACCGATAAGGCGGCAAGGGTGGGCACTGAGAGGTGGCATCGCTAGGTGGCAATGATAGTTGACAGTGATGGGCAATGATAGGCAGCACTGCTAGGTGGCACTGGCAGGGGCTACTGATTGTCACAGATGACACAGAATTGCCTCTTCCGCTTCGGGGCCCGATGTCCCTTGCACATAAGCCGGTGATTGCCTTTTTTTCTGCTCACACTGTCAGCGCAAGGAGAAAACAAAAACGAGCTTTTGTTTACATCACGTGATCAGCGGTCATTGGCTGACAGCTGATCACGTGGTAAGGGGCAGGGATTGGCACCTTACTCGGATCTGTGATCACCCGAGTCTTAGTGACTCGTTGACCACAGCGCGCATGCGAAGGGGAGGACGTCTATTGACGGACTCCCGGCAATTGAGGACCTTGCTGTGGCCGTCGATCAGCTATAGCGCTGATCTCAAGTGGTTAAAGAGGGTCTAAATGCTCCATTGACATGCATCACAATTGAACTTAGGAATGTCTTTGCAAAGTTAAACTAAATGAAATCCTCTTATTTTTGCTTGGGGATAGAGTGCAGAGGGATTAGAAGTCTGGTCAGTTTTTGGGGATGTCTGCACCCCTGATAGGGTGAAGACAACGCCCAAATTTTGCCACTTTATGCTTCCAAATGATTCACTTCCTGTCACAGACACACAGGAAGTGAGGGTAAATCCCTACCAATGTCTTTCCTTGGGGACACACAGGTCAATCTAAATAGTTTTCCCATTTGGTAAATTGAACTCCAGCATTTTGCTGTGTACATCCCAAAATATTAATAGAAAAACTCAATAGAAAATGACCGACGCACTCAAGGGAAACAAGGGCATGCTTCCATCCCTGTATAAATATATAAATTAGGACTTTAAATGAAGCATATCATTGTAAAATAAAAATAAAGGGAGTATTGATTGACATTTAATTAAATTAAAATTTTCATATACCCCTAGGGGTTGTCCATAATATGAAAGAGCGCAAACATTCATTTGTATACCATAATAAAATATACATGGTATTAAATGTTATGCTAATAATCAAAGGACATAGTTGAAACAATCAATATACACACACACACACACACACACACACACACACACACACACACACTAAATATATACACACACACACACACAAGTTGAAAGATCAGGACACAAAGCAAATATAATAAAAAAATTCATGAGACGAAGGCTGAGCTGAACATCATAGATTGACAACCAAATACTACAGAAAAACTGGGCTAGACATCATGAGTTGAGAACCCGACACGTTTCTTGGCTTCTACCAATCAGGGGTACGATGTAGAATTATATAAACTCTAAAAATTAGGAAAATAAATAGGTAATTAATTGGTAAATGAGGATTGAAAATTACAATGGGGGCCACATGATGGAATTACACACAGAGCAGCCCGTGAGTTAAGTCCAGGTCCGGCAGCAGATTTGAAAAGTGATCCAGATATGCCATCTCACACGGGGTTGAGGCAGGGTATAAACCGTTTTCCCCATGGACCAAATAGGTACAAGGCTAAGGGCAGGCATGGCAGCCAGGGTATTTGATGCAGCAAAGGATGTGTAAAACCAATTCTAAAAGAAAAATAAATAATGGAAACGTCAAAGTGAGGGACTGCAAAGTAAATGGTGTTTGCATGAATGAGGGAGATACCGTATATCCAAACCATATACGAGGTGAGTGAAGTAATGAGGTGTGAGTGTGTGTATGGGGATGGAGTGTAGATTAAATGGGCAATTGGTGAATAAGTGGAATGTGAAGGTTACCTACTGATAGCACGGTGTTGAATATAGTGGTCCTTGAATCATCAAGGGGAGTGAGGGAATGAGCTGCCAGTCTGACCCCGCTAAGTACCCGGGGTCCTGGGCAGATCCCCGCCAACATCATGTAGGGACGCATAGAGGAGGCGGGAAGGACCCCCATCTAGAGCACATAGTGCCCCAGTGGGTGGTCCATCCATCTCCGCCATGGCGTGCGGTGGGATGAGCAAGCAGAGTTCCCGCTCGCGGCGTCCAGCCCGGCTTGCAGATGTGAGACCGGAATACTGTTTTTTCTCTTTTCCGGGGTTGTGACGCACTCAGTCTCTTCCCCCTATCCGTCTTGTGACGGGGCGGGGCTGAACCTCAGTGCGTCGGTGTCATGACGCAAGCCGGTCCCGCGAACGGCGCCTTTGGACGCTGCGAGCGGGAACTCTGCTTGCTCATCCCACAGCACGCCATGGCGGAGGTGGATGGACCACCCACTGGGGCACTATGTGCTCTAGATGGGGGTCCTTCCTGCCTCCTCTAGGCATCCCTACATGACGTTGGCGGGGATCCGCCCAGGACCACGGGTACTTAGCAGGGTCAGACTGGCAGCTCATTCCCTCACTCCCCTTGATGATTCAAGGACCACTATATTCAACACCGTGCTATTAGCAGGTAACCTTCACATTCCACATATTACCATTGCCCATTTAATCTACACTCCATCCCCATACACACACACACACACACACACCTCAATTCTTCACTCACCTCTTATATCTTTTGGATATATGGTATCTCCCTCATTTATGCAAACACCTTTTACTTACTTTGCAGTCCCTCACTTTGACGCTTCCATTATTTTTATTTTAGAATTGGTTTTACACATATCCTTTGCTGCATCAAATACCCTGGCTGCCATGCCTGTCCTTAGCCTTGTGCCCATTTGGTCCATGGGGAAACGATTTATACCCTGCCTCAACCCCGGGTGAGATGGCGTATCTGGATCACTTTTCAAAACTGCTGCCGGACCTGGACTTAACTCACGGGCTGCTCTGTGAGTAATTCCATCATATGGCCCCCATTGTTAATCCCCCATTGTAATTTTCAATCCTCATTTACCAATTTATTACCCATTTAGTTTCCTAATTTTTAGAGTTTATATAAATTATACATCATACCCCTGATGATTGGTAGAAGCCAAGAAACGTGTCGGATTCTCAACTCATGATGTCTAGCCCAGTTTTTCTGTATTATTTGGTTGTCAATCTATGATGTTCAGCTCAGCCTTCGTCTTTTTAATCATTAATTTTTTATTATATTTATTTGCTTTGTGTCCTGATCTTGTAATTTTTGTATATATGTGTACATTAAATAGTTTCCACTATGTCCTTTGATTATTAGCATAACATTCAATACCATGATTATCCTGTAAATCATGTATGATTGCCTATATTTTATTATGGTATACAAATGAATGTTTGCGCTCTTTCATATTATGGACAACCCCTAGGGGTATATGACATTTAATTTAATTTTTCAATCAATACTCCCATTCTAGTTTTATTTTACAATGACATGCTTCATTTAAAGTCCCACTTCCTTCCCCCCTACTTTACCCCAAATTAGTTATCTTGGACTGTTTTGTTTTCCTAAAGGCAAATCCACTTTGCACTACAAGTGCACTTGCTTGAGATCCGAGGGGGGACATGCAAGGAAAAGAACAAAAACCACCATCTTTGCTTTTACATGATTGGATGTTAAAATCAACAGTGCTTCCCCTCAGATTTTCAGCAACTACACTTGTATTGCAGAAAGGATTTGCCTTTAACATTACCTAATAATTTGGGGTGAAAAAAACAAAGTGCTACAGTGCAATTTTCTGAATGGAGACACTAGTTAGATTGACCGGTGTGTCCCCAAGGAAAGATTGGTAGGGTTTTACTTCCTGTTTGGCTATGTGACAGGAAGCAAAGCCAATTTTAAGAACAGGGACACAAAGGCCAAAAAAATTAAAAAATCACACTTGGTTTCCCTCAAATGCCCACTATTAGAATAGGATTGTCTTGAGCTCGATTTTAGTTCAGCCCTTCTCAAGCCTGTCCTCAAGTCAGTGGTGGAACTACCGCCATAGCGACCCACGCGGGCGCTATGGGGCCCGCAGCCGAGTGGGGCCCCGGGAAGATAAGGAATGCATACTGTAGTTGCCAACATTTTTTGTTTTTTCCTTGCTGCCGCTAGAGGTCCGCCACACTGGTCATTTCTGTCTCCATCGCCATTTTACAGAAGACCAGCTAAGGAAGAACTAAGAGGCGGAGCCCGGGTGGCAATGAAATCTGCAGCAATAGAAATGGAGCTCCATTTCTATTGGCCGCTTTCTTTCTTGCCACCTAGGCTCCGCCTTCTGGTTCTGTAAAAGGCGCAGAGACGAGCACAGTGAGTCCTGAGCAGCGCCAAGGCCCGATGGAGAGTCCTGGGTCCTGGCACCGTGCTATCCCTGTCTGACTGAGACTCAGCTGTCTCTCACTGGCTGCCTCCTATCACATCGTGCCGCCCGGAGAGTCAGTGACAGTCTGAGCAAGTAACTCTCCGGGCGGCTGCATGCCCAGGTGCATGAATGGGGGGGGGTCAGGGGAGTCTGTACTCCTAGGGGGGGGGAAATTCTCCTGGGTGGGTTTGTACTTCTGGGGGGGTAAATTGTCCTGGGGGGTCTGTACTCCTGGGGGGGTAAATTGTCCTGGGGGGTCTGTACTCCTGGGGGGGGGGTCTGTACTCCTGGGGGGGGTAAATTGTCCTGGGTGGTCTGTTCTTCTGGGGGGGGGTCTGTACTCCTGGGGGGGTAAATTGTCCTGGGTGGTCTGTTCTCCTGGGGGGGGTCTGTACTCCTGGGGGGGTAAATTGTCCTGGGGGGTCTGTACAGATGGGGCTGGTTTTTCCAGGGGGATCTGTACTGATGGAGGAGGGGGTGGTTTATCCCAAGGGGGGTCTATACTGATGGAGGACTATATGGGGAGGGGGGCAACGCCATGTTTTTCCGCACCGGGTGACACCAACCCTAGTGACGCCACTGGTTGCTGGGGAACGCCCGATGCAAGGAGGGACTCTGCTGGGGAACGCCCGATGCAAGGAGGGACTCTGCTGGGGAACGCCCGATGCAAGGAGGGACTCTGCTGGGGAACGCCCGATGCAAGGAGGGACTCTGCTGGGGAACGCCCGATGCAAGGAGGGACTCTGCTGGGGAACGCCCGATGGCATCTGGTGGCAGGCGACGTGGCAAGTGACACTCAGGGCTCACACCGATTCTGCATTATGGTGAGTTGAACTATTTAATTCTATATTACAATGTAATAATATAAATAATGGGCTTTAATCATCCTGACACCATAACAACCATGGTGCCGTGATGATTGAAGCTCTAACACCAGGTGTTTGGAGTATCTTTATCTGCCGATTGTTAAACTTTCTGGAATACACATATTACTATTGTGGTGTAGGATCTTGGCCTGTTGTCCCTCCATCCCTCCCTTTCCTTCTCTCTCCTTCCCTCCCTATTTTCCTTCCATCTCCTTCCATCTCAGACTCGAACCACACACCCTTTGAGCCATGAAATTTAAGCCACACCCACTATTTAATTTTAGCCCGCCATTTTTTTGTGGGGGGGCTGTTTGCAGGGGGGCCCCATACAACATTTTGCTATGGGGCCCTGTGATTTCTAGTTACGCCCTTGCCTCAAGTACCCCCAACAGGCCATGTTTGCAGGTTTACCTTCATCTTGCACAGGTGCTTTAAATCAGTCAATGGTATTGTGACACCTATTTTGGATCAGATAAATTCACAAAACATGTCCTGTCGGGGGTACTTGAGGACTGAGGATGAAAACCACTGCAATAAAAATGGTAATGTAATACTTACCGCTCTGAAATTTTACTTTCATGATGACTCTATGGCAGCATACACACAATCCTTTCATATGTTACCATGAAGGCACCAGAAACGTAAATGACAAATATACAAAAACAATAAAAACTGATTTGTCAAAGACATGCCAATCAGCCTAGTTAAGATGCAGCTGGGAAATCCATTGCATGAAAAGAGCACAAAACAAAAAAAAAAAAAAAAAAATTGAAACAAATTTCAGTGGTCAAAAAAACAGGGACTTTGAAAAAAGCAAAAAAACATGTATGTTAATTTGAGACACTAACAGAAGCTGGTTTTTGAGGTTTGAAGATTTTGCATTGGAAAGTAACAGGAGATAAAAGGACATCTATTAAGGATTATAACATTAGTCACAACATCTTGAGAAAGAATTGGCAAAATAATGCAGCACAGACAAATCAAAGTGGACAACCTAAAAAAGACAATCACCAACATCAATAACATTTCATGTGAAAATATCGCTCACGGAAACAAAAACAAAAACACAAAAAACAAACAAAGTTAAATAAAACTTGCTGGAAAACACATCTGTTTTGCAAATACATAAAAAATTAAATACAAATCTAAAATACATGTTACAAACTCGATAAGGATACCCAAATGTACTTTTTGCCGGACAGGCAGACACACACACACGCCTCTTTTCAGGGCAAGGTAGAGAATGCTATCTGCAAGCTTTATACAACATAGGTTTGTATGCTAATGAGGCAATTGAAAACACATGCACAGTCCATGAAACACAAAATGCATTCACCCAATGTAGAGACTGAACTTCAAGGTGGGTACACCTGTCAAGGATGTCCTTCAATTACTAACCCAAAAAACACTCTCTGAGCATGCCCAGAAACATCCAGGTGCGTTCACACACAAAAAGCACCAAAAAATCCAAGTCCCTGAGCATGCTCAGACCAACAGAAATGCAGCTAGCAGAAAATAAGCCACACCCCTGTCCAAAATTAAGCACATAATCCAGCATGCTACTAAATTAGTCCGGGGGCAAACAAAGACCCTAACATGGGCAAAAGTTATACAACAAATACCATTGCAGTCTATGGGAACTGACTTGTTAATTTTGCTAGTCCCCACTTGGCTGGCTTATCTTCTAGTTATTGGCCTCAAAATGTGTATGGGGGCCCAGGTCCCACCCTAAGGGACATATCAATGTCACCAATTTGGACAAAACCAAAAACGAAACAAGGAGAAGTGCCTTTAAATATGCCTGCCAAATTGCTTTAAGGGGTTGTAAAGGTACAATTTGTTTTCCTAAATAGCTTCCTTTACCTTAGTGCAGTCCTCCTTCACTTACCTCATCCTTCGATTTTGCTTGTAAATGTCTTTATTTCTTCTGAGAAATCCTCACTTCCTGTTCTTTTGTCTGGAACTCCACACAGTAATGCAAGCTTTTCTCCCTGGTGTGGAGTGTCGTGCTCGCCCCCTCCCTTGGACTACAGGAGAGCGTGAGGACGCTCTCTACGTTGAAGATAGAGAAAATAACTGTGTTAGTGGGTTCACATCGTCGCCCCCCCTTGGCTTAGTTTCATTTACTAAGCTTCACTGCCCTGCCTGGACTCCGCCCCCATTGTTGCCTGAAGATTGAAAATCCTATACTCGTCTACACAGTGTACTGGAAAGGACAGCAGCAACCTCAAATCATTTTGTAAAAACAACAAGGTGAGGTAAAACCTTAGAGTTGGCAATATAATTACAGTAAATTATAAAATGTATACACAAACTTATTACTGTCTATTTATATCGATGCCTTTATTATATGCAATAAAAAGCATGCATTGTGTGCCTCCTCCTCCTACAAAATACCAACAAAACCACCCCCTCCCCCACAACATTGCCTAAACTGTAATATTCTTTTTTCATGCTTCCCACCTTCACATTTCTCCCTTTTCTATCCCTCAAAACCATTTCATGCTCATCCATCCCTCTGTCTCATTTCTTGTACACACTTCTATACTCCACATATTTCTCTTGTCCATCCCTCCTTCCCATCCCTCGCTCATGCATCATTTTTTTCTTTTTCCTCACATCTCCATCCATTCATCCCATCTCTCGCTCACTCATCACTATTTCTCCCGTCTCCATCCATCCATTCCATCCCTCACGCATCACTTTCTCTTATTTCTACATCCATCCATTCATCCCATCCTTCGCTCATGCAACAGTATTTCTTATTTCTCACATCTCCATCCATTCATCCTATCCCTCGCACATGCATTGGCCTTTTTTTTTCTCCCGTCTCCATCCATCCCTCGCTCAATCACCACTTTGTCTTTTTCCTTCCATCTCCATCCATCCAATCCCTCGCTCACGCAACAGTCTCTCATTTCTCACATCTCCATCCATTCATCCCGTGCCTCACACACACACACACATCACTTTCTCTTATTTCTACCATCTCCATCCCATCCTTTTCACACGCATCACTCTATCTTATTTCTCACATATCCATCCATTCATCCCATCCCTCGCTCACGCAACAGTATTTTAGTTCTCACATCTGCATCCATTCATCCAATCCCTCGCTCACGCAACAGTCTGTCTTATTTCTCCCATCTCCATCCATTCATCCCATCCTTCGCTCACGCAACAGTATTTCTTATTTCTCACACCTCCATCCATCCCATCCCTCACACACGCATCACTTTCTCTTATTTCTACCATCTCCATCCATTCATCCCATCCTTTTAACACTCATTCCATCCCTTGCTCACGCAACAGTATCTTAGTTCTCACATCTGCATCCATTCATCCCATCCCTCGCTCACGCATCACTTTCTCCTATTTCTCCCATCTCCATCCATTCATCGCATCCCTTTCACACGCATCAGTCTGTCTTATTTCTCCCGTCTCCATCAATCCATTCATACCATCCTTCGCTCACGCATCAGTCTGTCTTATTTCTCACACCCCTCTCCAGCAGTACATTACTTAGCTGCCCCACTGCCTCATTCAGCTGCTGGGAGACACAAAATATACAGTACTTCCAACTGTATAGGAACATGTGACTCCCTTTCCTTTCACTCATGTGACATTCTTGGTGCCTATTCTCAGCCCTGTGGAAGCTTCAATTGGAGAAACTCTGAGTTTACCAGGGCTTCCTTTCTCATAGCTAAACGGAGGGTCAGAAGCGAAAAAATGATGTGCTATTAGGGATGGGGGCATAAAAGAGAACCTGTTTGCCCTGCATAGGCAAGTTTTCATCCTCATCTGCCCATGACCCCCTGTGACATGTCACATGTTCCAGGAGACTGCGGGACCATTCACAGAGTACAGCGTAGCTCGTGCAAGGAGTCACAGCCAGCTTCCCACATCCAAGATGGTGGAGCCAGGGACCCCAACACTGGTGAAGAACTGGCCCGGGTGAGGACAGCGCTGGATCCCTGGACAGGTAAGTGTCCTTTTATTATAAGTCAGCAGCTACAATATTTGTAGCTGCTGTATTTTAATTAGTTTTTTCAGACTGAAGAACTTTTTTAAAGCGGACCTTAACGTACAAATAATACTTTGCAGTATTCTAATCCCCCTCCACTTTTTTAAAAAGCTGATCTTTCTTTAGTTATTTTTTTTCTACTTTTTTTCTGTCTAGGCAAGAATGACTTTTCAGTCTCCTTCTGTACTCTACTGGGATACTGAAATCACATATCCCTGGAGGTTGCAGCACTTTCCACTATTTGTATAAATACTTAGACGCAGCACCAGTTTTCACACATGCATAGACAGGGATCTAGCGCTGTGTCTGCTTACATGTTGTTCTATGAATGGTGGAATGTATTGTCTCATGGGAGATGTGACATTGATATTCCATAAGGCATTACTTTCCACCATTCATAGAACAATGTAAATAGACGCAGCAGCAGATCTTTGCATGTGCAAGGTCTGGCGCCATGTCACTGGGGGCCAGCTGCAAGAATCAGAAAGACAGTCATCTCCCCATGAAAAATATGGGGAATGTTTTGGACTTTATATGAAGCATGCAGCCAGGGAGATGACACAAAAGTGTGTCTGGTGCGTAATTAGTAAAATAGAACTACACATGTTACATAATAAGCATATTGTATGACAAAGAAGTAAAATACATAAGATTTATTTCATACAGAATATATAGTAATGTGAAAACAATATTTAGAGGCGCATCAAAGGCTAACCATAAATAATGTAAAACAATAAAACTGTACACAATAAAATGGTGAACAATACTGAGAAACACTAAAAAATGTAAACCATGTGACTGTCCATAAATAGTGTAGCAGTGCTCTTGTCAAAAATTACAAGCTTCTTTATGTGTTGATCTGCACACAAAGGAACTGATGAGTAGAGTGAAAGTGATATTCTTTATCCCAGTGCACTGATACAGTTCAAAGTCTCATCCGTCATGTGCCGCATAAAAGTAGAGAAGTCCCCCTTTGGGGATGCACTCACCAAAATGTGGACATAGATAAGCCTTATCACCAAACATAGGATTGCCTTTTCTTTTTCTTTCACTCTTCCAGTTACACTAGTTACACTATCAATCGCTCTAATCCTAAGCGCTGAGCGGTGCTCATGCAGGAAGGGCCATTTTAAGCATCTATAACTCACTCAGAATATATAGTAACATGATAATATACTAACATAGTAACATATTAGTTCATATTGTAAACATTCATAAAAACATCTACAACAATCTAATAGCTTGACGCGTTTCATGGCTACCGCCACTTTTCAGGATGAGATTCTATAAAAATATTAAAGGTTACTATAAATTGAAGAATGTTATAGTGGTACTGTCTACAAGAGGAGAAGGGAAAAGGGATGGAAAAACACCCAATCATATTACAGACCAACTATGAATCTGGGTGCAAGGGTGGAGAGCTTGAGGCCGGCCGGAAAGGTCATCAGCCCCGGGAGCTGAGGTAGTAAACCCCATGGCACAACGATGGAAATTACCAGCAGGAAACAGCAGTCCCCGGGAATGAACCCCCATGTGTGAAATGGGTCAACTAGGGTTGTCCCGATACCACTTTAAGACCGAGTACAAGTACCGATACTTTTTTTCAAGTACTCGCCGATACCGATTACCTATACTTTTTTTTTAATGTCATGTGACAGTGTTTTTTTTTTTAGGGGTGGGGGGGAGTGGATTGTGTCAGTGTTTTTTTATTTTAATTTTTATTATTTTTTACAATTCGTTTTTTTTATTTATTGCAATTTTTTTCACTTTTTTTTTTCGCGCTGTTGAGGGGCTTTGGTGAGATCTTAACAGACCCCTGACATCTCCCCTATGAGACAGAGAAAGGGACTGAGGACACAGATTCCCCAGTCCCTTTCTCTGCAGCCTCAGCTAAAATGAATGGACAGGAGGCTCCTCTCCATTCATAAACTGAAACATCGTAAACACAGGTTACGATGTTTCAGTTATGTGAATGGACAGAGTCAGTGATCACTAACTGTTCATTCGGAAAAGGAAGGAGCCGGGTTTAGCGGCTACTACCTCCGCTCTCTATCCTGACAGATTGAGGACAGAGGGAGTGGAGGAGAACATGGAGGGGGACACGGAGTGCAACAGGAGAGTGACACGGGACATGGAGCGCAGACAGCAGCAGCACGGAGGGAGACAATGAACCCGGAGGGGGAGAGCATCACAGAGGATGACGGAGGGGGGGCAGCATCACGGAGCGTGGAGAGCAGCATAACGGAGCGTGGAGTATAGCAGCATCAGCACGGAGAAAGATACAGGGACAGCCAGCGGTGATCGGTGCGGCTTTGGGGGGAGTTACAAGCACCGATCACCGCTGTATAAATTTTACTAAAGCAGCCGAAAAGGGGGGCCCGGGGAGAAGCTGTCAGGCTTTATTAAAATGTATACCCTCAGATCACTGCTTTTAACTCCCCCCGCCGCACCAATCATAATAGGGGCATAATAGGGGCGGCGTGTGTACACGAGTACTTTGCTCATTCTGTGTTAAAAAAAACAAAAAAAAAAAAACGCACTGCGCATGCGCGATGCCGCTAAGCCTAATGGGAACTGTAGTTCCCATTGTGACGTGGCTGATTTTTTTATGGTAATTACATTTTTTTAATAAAAATACAATATTCTATATCAGTAAGCAACAGACATTGCTTACAAGTAATACAAATCGTAACTTTACAACCCCTTTAAGGGCCATTTCACACCACATGCCGTCCATTGCGTTTTTTATGCATCAAAAATGCATGGAAAGTTGGTTATATGGTTCTAAATGGCAGTGTATGTTCCAGTGCATTCCAGTTCCAGAAAATAAATTAGAACATGCTGCATTTTACATGCACTGGACTGTACCGCTGTAAAACGCACCAGAAACGCACCATAAACGCACCATAAACGCACCATAAACGCACATGCAGAAAAGCATCTGGAAGGCATCTGGACTGCGTTTCTATGGAGTGAACTGGCCCTGAGCCCTGGTTCACACTGGTGCAATTTGACATGTGTTTTGACATGTCAAATAGGCAGCATTTGCCAACAATTCCCATCAATGGCACCGTCCTAATCATTGCGACACCGCATCTGCGGCACTGCACCGATTTCAAAAAGTATTTTCTGTACTACTTTTTGTGATTTTTGCCCGCCAAAACCTGCACAGATGTCTCTGTAATCGCGGCCGAAATCGGGACTGACAAGCATAAGTAAAATTGTGCGAGTTCAGCTGAACTCGCACACCTTCACTCCCGCAGTGTGAACCTGGGCTCAAGCTAGTAACTTGGGGGGGTTACTCTGCCTGTAAAATGGTGCATCTTGTAGCATGTATCCAAAATGATGCTTCAAAGATGTACGGCTTTATAGAAAACTGCCAAATCTACATTGCAGCTGCAAGGTTTAAACACAAAACAAATAATACCCTGACCCCCAATACATACAAGGCCATTTTGGTCTTGAAAGGCTTAAAAAGAGAACCACCACGTGAAAAATACCTCCCCAAAATCTTCAAAAATTGTGCCCCTCCTGCGCACTAACAAACCCCTAGCCAAACACAGCAGGCCAGCCCATGAAGGGGGGGTGTATGCTTGGGAGCAGAAGGGGCTCGGGCACCCCAAAAGTCAACCACCTTGTTCACATATTCAGGGGGACAAGAGCCTCTTCCACACAAGCCTAGGCTGGGGTTGTGGGGGGGCTGCAGACAGGGTGTCTTTACAAAATCTGGAAAGCCCCTTTAAACTAGTGGGTACAAGGTGCTTTGTATTGGGCCCCAAAGGCAGACAGCTATGTTGAGTGCACGTGGCCTTGAATGGTTCGGGAGGGAGTTGGGCGATCGCTCTTCTCGCACCTTTCCTAGCTGGCCCTGTTTGCTCTAAAATAGTATGTGGTTTGGATTGGTGAAGGCAGCTCACAGCCTTTGGAGATTTGAGAATGGAGTGTGGAGTTCGCCTTAAAAAGCACAAGCTACCCCCAAATAATTATATGCATTAGAAGGGGGAGACAAGAACATTGAAGTGTGTAGTTCCCCTTTAAAAGCAAAAACTAGCCCCAAAGAATTATTTGCATTAGGGATGAGCCGAACACCCCCCGGTTGGGTTCGCATCCAGAACATGCGAACAGGCAAATAGTTTGTGCGAACGCGCAAACACTGTTAAAGTCTATGGGACTCGAACGTGAAAAATCAAAAGCGATAATTTTAAAGGCTAATATCCAAGTTATTGTCGGGGGGCGTGGCCTAACTCCGGACCGAGATGGATGCCTGATCCCTTTCCTCCGGCACAAAGGAGAAGCTAACTTAAGATCCAGGGCTAAATACACCCTAAACGAGCGGCTAAGTGCCCAAGGCTCCCCACACACCCGGGAATTGATGGAGCCCAATCAGCAGTCAGGCCCTATCATCCCCGCTATGTTCCGTGCGGCGCAGGGAGAAGGCCTCAAAGCTGCGGCCTTGCCTAAGCCCCTCATCCCGTCCGGCGGCTCCGGCCCACTCGCGGACGGCGGAAACGCTACTAACACAGCGTCTCCGCCAGCACAGCCATCCCATACCCTAAGCCTGGCAGATCTACAGGCAAACCTCCAGGCAATGGCAATGGACATAAAATCGTCTTTTGCAGCAGCCATCACAGAGATCAGGGCGGATATTCAGGGGATAGCAGTGAGGACTGGAGCAATGGAACAGGCCACAGCTCGTCACTCAGATGCCATAAAACAAATCCAGAAAAATGCTGATTCCCATCTAACCCATCTGATCGAAATTGAGGATTAGAGGGGTCCCGGAAATGCCTGAACAGATTCCGGTAGAATGCACAGCGGAAGCTATCTTCAACGATATACTGGACAGACCCCCTGACTCCCCCATTGAGTTTGAGAGGGTTCACAGAGCCCTCAGACCAAGAGGAAGAGACAACGAACCCCCTAGAGATATCATCTGTTGCCTGGTGACTTTTCCACTAAAAGAAGCTATTTTGAAAAAGGCGAGGGAAAAAAAACAGAATAATATTCAACGGTAATGAAATTAAACTATATCAGGACCTTTCCAACATAACTTTGCAGCAACGCAGAGCACTGCGCCCTATCACAGAACAACTACGATCGAGAGGAATCCCCTATAGGTGGAAGTTTCCGTTCTGCCTTTCAGCTTCATGGAGGGGCCACACGGCACTACTTCGAACACCTAAAGACTTACGATCATTCTGCGAATCCATGAACATCCCCAGGACTGAAGTTCCAGAGTGGTATGAATCATTTACGCTTAATGAACCATGGATTGCAGTTTCCAACAACCTCACTCCTAGAGCCCAGAGGCAGAGAGACTGACGCCGTAGATCACCATCACCTCAGCACAGTAGGAGAGATGATGTCCAAGGAGGACCAAGCAATTCTCCACCTAGACGCAGAGATCGCTTGGATCATCAGGATCGAATGGACACCTGAAAAAACTGTTTCGACTTCCTAAAAAAGAGCTCGGACTAAATTGCCCCTATGCGTTAACATAAATGTGAACAACACATGCCCTCCCCCACAACATACAGGTATGATCACACAAGATTGGACCTATCCCGACATATGTAAGTACTGGTACCTCTATCCCACTTCACAAGGGGCTGTGACCATATCATGGGGAAAACAATCAACATAATGTTGTCATTTCGAGACCGGTTGCTCCCTTTGATACAGAGTTATGAGACACTACTATCATACGGTCTTCTTGAGATCCGACCCATAAACCATACAAGACTGGATGTGATTCTTGAGGCGGCTTGTAAGAACTACACAGCTTGATCACAGAACCGCTCACAACACAGATACGTTTATGTCTGTTTACACAGGGTCTCTTTTTTTTCTTTTGGTTGTTTGTTTCTTTTTTGTGTTTGGCCTTTAGACCAAGTTACCAGTTCTCGGTTATTTAGGGGTGCATTCCCCGACTATGGTCACGCTGCGAAGGAATGAAGCTACCTTTTTCTCTTCCCTTCTCCTGTGAAGAGATAAGGGAAGAAAGAAAAAGAGAGAAGGGGAAAAAATAAAAATAAAAAAAATAAATAAAAAAATAAATAAGGGAAATCACCTTACATACTCTTAGATATACCATACTCAGGGAGGGAGGCAACCAACACCCTTTAATTCCTTCTGTAGAATAACTATAATGGATATCGTAAGAATTAGCCTCTATCATTCCTAATTATATAGGTTGTTTAATACTCAGGTGTTTGGGGTGGAGGCACCCTCAATTCTAGATGTGCTCCTCGCACAAGTTAAACAATTTGTATGCGTCCTTGTTTACCAGGAAGTCTCGCTTTCATTTCAGAACCCAACGGGAGACTCAAAGCTGAATTTATTGATACCTTATAGATAACATGCATCAAAGAGCTGTACAAGTTGATTTACATTTCAATTAATCTCTGCTTAACAGTTTGATCGTTTTTCTTAGTGTTCTCCTATTGCTAACATGCTTTTTTCTCTCTTCAAATGTACATTTTCATATGTGAAGCCCAGGAAGTAGATGCTTATCAAGCAATCTTTAATTTACCAACACAAAGGCTCCATCTAGTGGTGGTTTAACATTAATACCATCATAAAATCTTCCGTTTAGTTATAGGTTTTTACATCACGGAACTCAATGGGAATAGCTATTCCCCCCACTAAGTAACAACTTATACATGCTAAGTAGTTACATGGATTCCATATAGACACCGCCCCATAGCTTACAACTTTAATGATTCCATTTCAACAATAGTGATTTACATTTACAAGCCATAACCTTATTCTCCCTCGGTACGCTCATTAACTTTTATTTACAGCCATGTACCATCCAATTATTCTACTTAGATAGCTTCTCCGGAGTGCTAGATCGCAAAGTAAAGAAAAAATAAATAAAAAATAAATAAAAAAACAACAAGAAAGACTAGTAGAACTCATCTCGTGACCCACTTGGACCACAAACCCACACAAGGGACGGGAATTGACTATTTGTGAATTTTTGTCCCTTGAACTATCCGGCAGTTCACAATTCGGGTAGACTAGCTGGTCTATTTCTGCCCCCGGATTACTCTTCCCTTTCCCCCCCCCCTCCTTTCCCCCCTCCTTTCCCCTATACTACTTTTTCCTTGTCTTGCTACCACTTTCCCTTGTGTTTTTCCCTTTTTCTCTCTGAAAGGGGGAGGAGGGGGAAGAAGAAAAAACGGACTGAACCAAGCATACTTCCAAACCCCTAAAGACAGTCTATTGGGATAAGGAATACGCACGTGATGTCTGCCAATATACGACAATCCATACCACTATCTATAAAGTTACTCTCTCTTAACGCTAAAGGTTTAAATATACCTGAAAAAAAAAACTAAACTTTTAAATGAAGGCCGCAGACAAAAAGCAAACATTATCCTCGTACAAGAAACTCACTTTAAGTCTGATAAAATCCCGAAACTACACGACAGGAGATTTCCTACAGCATTCCACTCCACCAACCCGGAAGGGAAAACGAAGGGTGTTTCTATGCTGATCTCTAACCAGACTCCTCTCCAGATACACGACACTCTGATAGACCCCAGTGGGAGATTCATAAAAGGGAAACTAGAAAATCACCCAATAACAGTTGCAAACATATATGCTCCGAACTCGAGACAAGTACCTTTTTTTCGTAAAATCAAAGAATTACTAATGACCTTTGCCTCAGGCATCTTAATCCTAGGAGGCGACTTCAACACTCCCATGAACCCACTTATAGATACCTCGAATGGAGCATCGAGCCTTCCGTACAGAGCACTGAAGCAAATTAAAACCCAGATAAAAGACTTAATGTTGCATGACGCCTGGAGAACCCGCTTTCCTCAAACCAAGGACTATACTTTCTTTTCCACTGTCCATCAGAAGTACTCTAGAATTGACTACTTATTTTTAACACAACCAGATCTGCCCTACTTACAAAACTCAACGATTGAACCCATGACGATATCAGACCATCATCCAATCACCTTAACACGGACCTTCCCTGAAAAAAAAAAACGTGACTAAAACCTGGAGACTCAACACAGTCCTACTTAAAGACCCTGTAGATGTTCTTGAGTTTAAAGAAAAACTGCAAGACTATTTTTCAAGAAATGAAAATAATGAGACCTCGACCATCACTCAAATAGCTAAATTAAAGAAAGACCAACAATCCAAAATAAAAACCCTAGTGGACCAAATTCATAGATTAGAAATAACACATAAAAGAACAGTGGCGGTTTCTACACTTGAAGAACTAACTAGAGCAAGAACAATACTAGCAGAGGAACTGAACATAAAAATTAAAAGACAATACATACTGAGACACAAGATCTTCTACGAACAGGGAAATAAAAGCGGGAAATTGCTTGCTAAAGCAGTCCAAAGTAAAAAAATAGCTTCTACAATCCACCAAATAAGAGACAAACAAGGCAAGCCATTTTCTTCAAACGAGGAAATAGCAAAGCAGTTTGAAGAATACTACCAATCCCTATACAACATCCCACCCGACCCAAGATGCCCCCCCTAACTCAGATAAAAGGGCGAAACTCATCCAAGAATTTTTAGAGAAATATAGTCCTCCCCAACTAGCAAAAGACAAAGCCCAAGAACTTGAAGCCCCTATTTCAGGCCCTGAATTCGACAGGGCAATCAAGGAGATGAAATTAGGCAAAGCTCCCGGCCCCGATGGCCTACCCCTACAATACTATAAAACATTCAACGACATATTGAAACCAAGATTCTTGAATACTTTCCAATCTCTAAATTCCATCCAACAACCCCCCAGACAACTATTAGAAGCCCACATCACAGTGATACCTAAAAGAAGGCAAAGACACAACACAAGTTACAAATTATAGACCCATATCCCTAATAAACGTAGATGTAAAGATATATGCTAAAATACTAGCCAATAGATTGCTACCGCTACTAAACTCACTTATAGCACTAGATCAGGTGGGATTCATCCCAGGTAGAGAGGGTCGAGACAACACAACTAAAGCCTTAAATATAAGCCACTGGCTAACAACCAACAAAAAAAAAGGATTTTTCCTATCCTTGGATGCCGAAAAGGCGTTCGATAGAGTGGCCTGGGACTTCATTGATGCAGTTTTGAAACACATTGGCATCTTGCCCCAAATGAGATCTTATATTAAAGCTTTGTACACCAATCCCACAGCACGAGTTAAAGTCAATGGCCACCTATCGAATGTCTTCAACTTACGCAACGGTACTAGACAGGGCTGTCCCTTATCCCCTCTTCTCTTTGTTCTAACCCTAGAACCACTGCTAAATAAAATTAGAACCAACCAAAACATCAAGGGGATAGAGATTCAAAAAAATACTTACAAAATCGCTGCGTTTGCCGACGACATGCTTCTCTTTCTCTCCGAACCCCATATCTCCATACCCAATTTACTACAGGACCTAGAGCATTACAACATGCTTTCCAACCTGAAAATCAACCACACAAAGTCGGTGGCCCTTAACATCTCGTTACCCCCTAGCTTAATAGATCTATGCAAAATTAAATTTTCCATTTACATGGGATAATCATAGTATAACCTATCTAGGGATTGAAATACCCACGAACTTAGTCGATCTCTTCAAACTAAACTACCTACCTATACTTAAAGAAACACAGGATGACTTAAAAAGATGGAATTCTCTAAATGTATCTTGGTTTGGGAGAGCATCCCTAATCAAGATGACAATCTTACCCAGATTCCTATATGTCATGCAGACCATACCCATCAACTTACCCTCTACCTTTTTCAACTCGTTCCGCAAAGCTTGCTCCACTTTTATCTGGAGAGGCAAACCTCCAAGAATTAAATTTTCAAGATTAAACCTACCCAAGAACAAGGGTGGAATAGCGGTACCTGATTTGAAAAAATACCATCAAGCGACCCTATTGACACGAATAGTTGACTGGAATTTACACCACACAGTTAAAGACTGGGTATCACTAGAACAAATTCAGTTTTCCAGAGAGCTCGACACTTTGCCATGGACTCACCCTAAACACCATCCAAAATCTATCAAATCACACCCACTTATAGGCCCCACATTAAGAATATTCCTCAACACTTTCAAACCTTCCAATCCAATCCCCTGGCTAAGCCCCCTAACTTCACTGAGAAATAATCCGGAGTTCCCCCCGGGGCAGGAAAGAAATTTCTTAATACACAACTGGCCACATAAGAAAATGCTGACCAAACATTTCTTCAAAAATGGGAAAATATTATCTAGAGAAGAACTGAATAAAGCCATAGAACCATACCAAATCCCACACTGGAACTACATTCAAATCAGACATTTTCTAACTAGAAATGAAACAGCTTTAGCATGGACAAAACCCCTTACGGAACTTGAGAAACTTTGTACGAAAAAAAACCCCACACAGACATTATTTCAACACTCTACAACTCACTCTTTGGGGATCTGACGGACTTCTCCAGCGCGTCATGTCAGAACTGGGAAAAAGACCTAGATATCACTATAACTGAAAAAAACTGGGAAAAGATTTATTTACATGCTCACAAAGGCTCCCTAAACGTAGCCACACAAGAATGCGCTTACAAAATCATTACCAGATGGTACAGGACCCCTTCAATCTTACATACATTTTCACCACTAATCTCTGACCGCTGTTGGAGATGCAAACAGGATGAGGGCTCGATGCTCCATATATGGTGGACTTGCCAACTGATTCAAAAGTTCTGGAAAACAGTTCATAATATCATTATCACTATCACAGCAGAAAACAAGTTATGACCCAGCACAATACCTACTACACCTAAACTCTCTCCCAAGAAAGCAATATTTAAAATCACTATGTTCCTGATCAACGCAGCTCGCCAATGCATTCCGTCACACTGGCGCACGTCAACAGTGCCTTCCATAGCGGAATGGTTTAGGAGAATCAATAACACTGAAAGGATAGAGGAGCTCATAAGTATTTCTCAGGAAAGAATAACGAATTTCTCTGCAACATGGTATAACTGGACACTATTCAAAGAATCCCAGACATATAAAACTACCATTAAGTAAGAACCAAAACCTCACTCTGAGGCGATAGGAAGATAGTTTGGAGAGGAGGATTAGACAAAAGTAAAAGAAATGAGGAAATAAATAAATAAATAAATAAATAAATAAATAAATAAATGAATGTATATATATATATATATATATATATATATATATAAATGAATAAAAAACAGATAAGGTAATGGAAAGGATTATTCACATAGTTCACTTCAGTCCCAATCGAATACATCAGGTTCCCCCTCCCATTACCCACCCCCTCATCCCTCCCTCCCATCCTAGTCCCCCTGCAAAATATATATATACTTTAATAATTAGAGTACCTATTGCAAAAAAAAAAAATACGGTGTTATACTTGTTAAATGTCTAGCTCATTTTCAACCCTTGCTTTACTATTATTACGATCACCAGTTATGTCTCAACAGTCTAACATATTGTACATTCTACAGCTTTTACTCTTGTAAACATATGCAATTTTGTACTGTATTATTTTACTGTTCCTTTGTCGCTCTCTTGATCACCTAGTAAAACTTTATGAAAAAAAAATATCCAAGTTATTGTCATAAAAAGTGTTTGGGGACCCAGGGGACAAAAAAGTATTAAGGGCCAGTTCACACCATAGAAACGCAGTCTGGATGCGTTCCAGGTGCTTTTCTGCATGCGCGTTTTTGATGCGTTCCAGTGCGTTTTTGATGCAGACCAGTGCTTCCCCCCCCTCTTTTTTCTTAACCTTAAGGACAAGTGTGTTGCAGTGCGTTTTTGGTGCGTTCTGGTTCGTTACAGTGCGTTTTTGGCATGTTCCGGTGCGTTTTTCTGCGGTCCAGTGCAGTTCTGTACATAAAAAAATGCAGCATGAGCAATTTTTTTTTCTTTCTGAAACACACTGGAACGGACTGCAGTGGTGTGAACTATGCCATTGGCATTAATGTGATCAACTTTCCTTGCGTTTTTCATGCATAAAAAAACTGCACTGCATCAGGTGTGAACTGGCCCTCGTACCTGGGGGGGGGGGGGGGGTGTCTATAGTATGCCTGTAAAGTAGCGCATGTTTATAACAGTCCGAGAGCAAAATGACATTTCTAAAGGAAAAAAAAAAAAAAAGTAATTTAAAACTACTCGCGGCTATAATGAATTGCCGGTTCCTGTCAATACAGATAAAATGAATTGAAAAAAAAAAAATTTAAGTTTGGCGTGGGGTTCCCCTTAAAATCCATACCAGACCTGAAGGGCCTGGTACGGATTTTGAGGGGGACACCCACACTTTTTTTTTTCATTTTGGCGCGGAGTTCCCCTTAATATCCATACCAGACCTGAAGGGCCTGTAATGGAATTTTGGGGTACCCCCCCCACACGCATTTTTTTTTTATTCAAAGACTTTCAATGACTTTTATCTGTATTGACAGAAATCGGCAATTCATTACAGTCGCGAGTAGTTTTAACCACCTCAGCCCCAGACCATTATGCAGCTTAACCACTTAACGACCGCTCACTGTATATATACGTCGGCAGAATGGCACCGACAGGCACAATCACGTAGAGTGTACGTGATTGCCTTTGTATAGTTGGGGGGTCCAATCGGACCCCCCTCCTATACAGTGAGCGGTGGCTAAGTGTCCGGGAGCGTTCCGGGATGAGGGGGCAGCCATTCGTTTCCGGCCACCCCCTCGCGATCGCTCCCGGCGAGTGGAAATGCCCCCTCTGTCTGTGTCAGGCAGAGGAAGCAGGAGGAAGTGATGTCATCTCTGGTGCGGCGCTCACATATACCGAGCGCCGTACAAGAGAAGACATCAGGTCAGTTCACACAACACTACACTGACACCAGGACACATAGGGACATAAATCGCCCCCCCAGGCCCCCCCAGACACCCCCAGATCACCCCCCCAGCCCCCAGTCACAGTGTCACTGATTGCAGTGACCATTTATTTACTGATCACTGCAATCAGTGACATTTGTGACTGTAAAAGTGTCAGTACATTCAGTTTTAGGTCCAGTGTAGCCCCCTAACCCCCCCTAATAAAGGTTTAACCCCCTGATCACCCCCCAGATAACCCTTTCACCCCCTATCACCACTGTCGCTAAGCGATCATTTTTCTGATCGCTGTCTTAGCGTCAGTGATGCCGATCGGCAGCCAGTCATTTTTTTTACGTTCGCCGCATGTTTTTATAGCGTCAGGTACCCCAATATATTATCTAATAAAGGTTTAACCCCCTTGATCGCCCCCCAGGTAACCCTTTCACCCCCTATCACCACTGTCGCTAAGCAATCGTTTTTCTGATCGCTGTCTTAGTGTCGGTGATGCAGATAGGTAGCCAGTAATTTTTTTTAGGTTCGCCGCAGGTTTTTATAGCGTCAGGTACCCCCATATATTATCTAATAAAGGTTTTAACCCCCTGATTGCCCCTAGTTAACCCTTTCACCAGTGATCACCATATAAGTGTTACGGGTGACGCTGGTTAGTTAGTTTGCTTTTTATAGTGTCAGGGCACCCGCCGTATATAACCCAATAAAGGTTTAACCCCCTGATCGCCCGGCGGGTGATATCAATTAGGTTTTAGCGTCAGAGAGGGTCTGCGTCACACCCCAGGCAGCGTCAGGTTAGTGCCAGTAACGCTAACACCCACGCGTGAAGCATACACCCCCCTTAGTGGTATAGTATCTGAACAGATCAATATCTGATCTGATCAGATCTATACTAGCGTCTCCAGCAGTTTAGGGTTCCCAAAAACGCAGTGTTAGCGGGATCAGCCCAGATACCTGCTGGCACCTGCGTTTTGCCCCTCCGTCCAGCCCAGGCCACCCAAGTGCAGTATCGATCGATCACTGTCACTTACAAAACAAAAACACACATAACTGCAGCGTTGGCAGAGACAGGCCTGATCCCTGCAACTCCAGTGCTGTAGGAGGTGATTTCACCACCACAGTTAAATAAAAAAAAGCATATATGCCGAAGCATTGGGGCAGCAGGAGCGGAGGAGCGATTTTGCTCCTAATGCCGCGTACATACGGTCGAAATTCCGACGGAGGCTTGCCCGTGGAAAAGTCCGACCATGTGTGTGCGGCATAACTTTTTTGCGGGAGGATGCCCCCATGCTTCGGCATATATAAATGGTGCATGTATGCCCATCATTGGAAGTGGGTGGATGAAGGGCGGTATTCTAATGGTGGGCATACCCACCGATCAATCTCTTTTTTCGTTCAGCCAACTGGCTGCATGAAAAAAAAAAAAAAGATTACAATACATGTCCAACAAGGACAAGCAATGTACTGGTATGTTGTTGGACTTTGAATGTTTATACCAGAATGATGCCTGCGGGTTTAGGTATCATCTTGGTATCATTCTTTTCAGCCTGTGGCCGGCTTTCATGTAAAAGCAATCCTAGCGGCTAATTAGCCTCTGGACTGCTTTTACAAGCAGTGGGAGGGAATGCCCCCCCCGGATATAAAAAGCGCCATTGGGAAATTGGGAAAGCATTTTATCACACCGATCTTGGTGTGGTCAGATGCTTTGAGGGCAGAGGAAAAATCTAGGGTCTAGAAGACCCCAGTTTTTAAAAAAAAAAAAAAAAGTGTACCTGTCACTACCTATTGCTATCATAGGGGATATTTACATTCCCTGAGATAACAAAAATGATAAAAAAAAAAAAATAGTTGGAAGGAACAATTTAAAAATAAAATAAAAAAGCAAAATTAATAATAAATAAATAAATAAATAAATAAATAAAGCACCCCTGTCCTGCCCTTGCCCAATGGCGAACGCAAGCGTCGGTCTGGCGTCATATGTAAACAGCAATTGCACCATGCTTGTGAGGTATCACCGCGAAGGTCAGATCGAGGGCAGTCATTTTAGCAGTAGACCTCCTCTGTAAATTTACTGGGTTAACCTGTAAAGGCTTTTAAAAATGTATGTAGTTTGTCGCCAATGCGCGTTTGTGCGAAATTTTAAAGCATGTCGTGTTTGGTATCTATGTACTCGGCCTAAGATCATCTTTTTTATTTCATCAAACATTTGGGCAATATAGTGTGTTTTAGTGCATTAAAATTAAAAAAAGTGTATTTTTTAACCCAAAAAATGCGTTTGAAAAATCGTTGCGCAAATACTGTGTAGAAAAAAAAAATGCAACACACACCATTTTAATCTGTAGGGCCTTTGCTTTAAAAATATATATAATGTTTGGGGGTTCAACATAATTTTCTTGCAAAAAAATAAAAAATTTTCATGTAAACAAAAAAAGTGTCAAAAAGGGCTTTGTCTTCAAGTGGTTAGAAAAGTGGATGTAAGCTTCCTAATGTTGTGTATAAAATGCCAGAACAGTTCAAAACCCCCCCAAATGACCCCATTTTGGAAAGTAGACACCCCAAGCTATATACTGAGAGGCATGTCGAGTCCATGGAATATTTTATGTTGACACAAGTTGCGGAAAAACGACAATTTTTTTTTTTTTTTTTTTGCACAAAGTTGTCACTAAATGATATATTGCTCAAACATGCCATGGGCAGATGTGGAATTACACCCCAAAATACATTCTGTTGCTTCTCCTGAGTACGGGGATACCACATGTGTGAGACTTTTTGGGAGCTGAGCCGCGTACGGGACCTCAAAAACCAAGCACCGCCTTCAGGCTTTCTAAGGGTGTAAATTTTTGATTTCACTTCTCACTGCCTATCACAGTTTCGGAGGCCATGGAATGCCCAGATGGCACAAACCCCCCCCCCCCCAAATGACCCCATTTTGGAAAGTAGA
The DNA here is from genome assembly GCA_029206835.1 of Rana muscosa. Taxonomy (NCBI): domain Eukaryota; kingdom Metazoa; phylum Chordata; class Amphibia; order Anura; family Ranidae; genus Rana; species Rana muscosa. The sequence continues at coordinate 1,351,646 of CM055122.1, forward strand.
CACCCCAAGCTATTTGCTGAGAGGTATTGTGAGTATTTTGCAGATCTCGCTTTTTGTCACAAAGTTTTGAAAAAATAAAAATAAATTATATATATATATATATATATATATATATATATATATATATATATATATATTTTTTTTTTTTTTCTTTCTTCATTTTCAAAAACAAATGAGAGCTGTAAAATACTCGCCATGCCTCTCAGCAAATAGCTTGGGGTGTCTATATTCCAAAATGGGGTCATTTGGGGGGGTTTGTGCTATTTTGGCATTTTATGGCCTTCGAAACTGTGATAGGTAGTGAGGAGTGAAATCAAAAATTTGTGCCTAGAAATCCTGAAGGCGGTGCTTGGTTTTCGGGGTCCCGTACGCGGCTAGGCTCCTAAAAAGTCCCACACATGTGGTATCCCCGTACTCAGGAGAAGCAGAAAAATTTATTTTGGGGTGTAATTCCACATATAACCATGGCATGTGTGAGCAATATATCATTTAGTGACAACTTTTTGTAATTTTTTTTTTTTTAGTCATTATTCAATCACTTAAGACAAAAAAAAAAAATCAATGGGCTCAACATGCCTCTCAGCAATTTCCTTGGGGTGTCTACTTTCCAAAATGGGGTCATTTGGGGGGGTTTTGTACTGCCCTGTCATTTTAGCACCTCAAGAAATGAGATAGGCAGTCATAAATTTAAAGCTGTGTAAATTTCAGAAAATGTACCCTAGTTTGTAAACTCTATAACTTTTGCGCAAACCAATAAATAGACGCTTATTGACATTTTTTTTACTAAAAACATGTGGCTGAATACATTTTGGCCTAAATGTATGACTAAAATTGAGTTTATTCGATTTTTCTTATAACAAAAAGTAGAAAATATCATTTTTTTTCAAAATTTTCGGTCTTTTTCCGTTTATATCGCAAAAAATAAAAAATCGCAGAGGCAATCAAATACCATTAAAAGCAAGCTCTATTTGTGGGAAGAAAAAGACGCAAATTTCGTTTGGGTACAACATTGCATGTCCGCACAATTTACAGTTAAAGCAGCGCAGTGCAAAATTCTGAATTCACCTCTGGTCCTTTAGCTACCAAATGGTTCGGGGCTTAAGTGGTTAAAGACCAGAGGTGTTTTTACAATTTGGCACTGCGCTGCTTTAACTGGTAATTGCGCGGTCATGCAATGTTTTACCCAAACGAAATTTCCATCCTTTTTTTCCCTCACAAATAGAGATCTTTTGATGGTATTTGATTGCCTCTGCGATTTTTATTTTTTGCGATAAAAACGAAAAAAGACCGAAAAAAAAAAAAAAAGTTCTACTTTTTGTTATAAGAAAATCTAATAAACTCAATTTTAGTCATACATTTAGGTCAAAATATATTCAGCCACGTCTTTAGTAAAAAAAATGTCAATAAGCGTATATTTATTGGTTTGCGCAAAAGTTATAGCATCTACAAACTAGGGTACATTTTCTGGAATTTACACAGCTTTTAATTTATGACTGCCTATCTCATTTCTTGAGGTACTAAAATGGCAGGGCAGTACAAACCCCCCCCCCCTCAAATGACCCCATTTTGGAAAGTAGACACCAAGGAAATTGCTGAGAGGCATGTTGAGCCCATTGAATTTTTTTTTGTCCCAAGTGATTGAATAATGGCAAAAAAATATATATACAAAAAGTTGTATGATTTATTGCTCACACATGCCATGGTTATATGTGGAATTGCACCCCAAAATACATTTTGCTGCTTCTCCTGACTACATGTGTGGGACTTTTTGGGAGCCTAGCCACGTACGGGGCCCCTAAAACCAATCACTGCCTTCAGGATTTCTAAGGGTGCAAATTTTTGATTTCACTCCTCACTACCCATTAGTTTCGAAAGCCATAAAATGCCAAAATAGCACAACCCCCCCCCCCAAATGACCCCATTTTGGAAAGTAGACACCCCAAACTATTTGCTGAGAGGCATGGTGTAATGGAATAATTTATATTTTGCCACAAGTTGCGGGAAAATTAAACTTTTTTTTTGTTGCACAAAGTTGTCACTAAATGATATATTGCTCACACATGCCATGGGCATATGTGAAATTACACCCCAAAATACATTCTGCTGCTTTTCCTGAGTACGGGGATACCACATGTGTGGGACTTTTTGGGAGCCTAGCCTTGTATGGGGCCTCAAAAACCAAGCACCGCCTTCAGGATTTCTAAGGGCGCAAATTTTTGATTTCACTCCTCCCTACCTATCACAGTTTCGGAGGCCATAAAATGCCAAAATAGCACAAACCACCCCAAATGACCCCATTTGGAAAGTAGACACCCCAAGCTATTTGCTGAGAGGCATGGTGAGTATTTTACAGCTCTCATTTGTTTTTGAAAAAGAAAGAAAATATTTTTATTTTTTTCTTTGCACAAAGTTGTCACTAAATGATATATTGCTCGAACATGCCATGGGCATATGTGGAATTACACCCCAAAATACATATAGTTGCTTCTCCTGAGTACAGGGATACCACATGTGTGGGACTTTTTGGGAGCCTAGCCGCGTACGGGACCCCAAAAACCAAGCACCGCCTTCAGGCTTTCTAATGCCGCTGTGAGGGGTTAACTCGGCAGCGGGTGTGTGACCCCCTGGATGGGTTCACCACACAAAAATTAGGCACAGCAGACAATGGTAGGAGGAAAAACAAAAGGGTGTGGTTTTATTTGAACTTTAACCACTTGTCCCCCGCCCACTGTCAATAGACGGCGGGCGGAGGATACTCTCGTTCTGGGAGGACGTCATATGACGTCCTCCCTTTAAAACGAGCTAGGAGGCGCGCGTGCGCCGCGTTCACAAGGCCCCGGTGCGTGTGCCCGGCGGCCGCGATTGCCGCCGGGCACCCGCGATTGCCCGGGAAACGAGCAGGAAAGTGGATCTCTGTGTGTAAACAGAGATCCACGTCCTGTGAGGGAGAGGGGACCGATGGTGTGTCCCTTGTACATTAGGGACAACCATCGGTCACCTCCCCCAGTCAGTCCCCTCCCCCCACAGTAAGAACACTTTGAGGGAACATATTTAACCCCTTCCCGCCCCCTAGTGGTTAACCCCTTCCCTGCCAATCACATTTATACAGTAATCAATGCATTTTTATAGCAGGGATCGCTGTATAAATGTGAATGGTCCCAAAAATGTGTCAAAAGTGTCCGATGTGTCCGCCGCAATATCGCAGTCACAATAAAAAAAAAATTGCAGATCGCCGCCATTACTAATAAAAAAAAAAATGCTATAAATCTATCCCCTATTTTGTAGACGCTATAACTTTTGCGCAAACCAATAAATACGCACTTATTGTAGAAGAATACGTATCGGCCTAAACTGAGGAAAATGTTATTTAACCACCTCCCTACTGTGCACGAAAACCCCCTTCCTGCCCAAGCCATTTTTCAGCTTTCAGCGCTGTCACACTTTGAATGACAATTGCGCGGTCGTGCGACGTGGCTCCCAAACAAAATTTGTGTCCTTTTTTTCCCACAAATAGAGCTTTCTTTTGGTGGTATTTGATCACCTCTGCGGTTTTTATTTTTTGCGCTATAAACAAAAGAAGAGCGTCCAGTTTGGAAAAAAACCACAATTTTTTACTTTTTGCTATAATAAATACCCATTTTTTTTTTTTTTTAAATAAAATTTTCCTCAGTTTAGGCCGATACGTATTCTTCTACATATTTTTGGTAAAAAAAAAAAAATCGCAATAAGCGCGTATTGGTTTGCGCAAAAGTTATAGCGTGTACAAAATAGGGGATAGATTTATAGCATTTTTTTTTATTTTTTTTATTAGTAATGGCGGCGATCTGCGATTTTTTTATTGTGACTGCGATATTGCGGCGGACACATCGGACACTTTTGACACATTTTTGGGACCATTCACGTTTATACAGCGATCCCTGCTATAAAAATGCATTGATTACTGTATAAATGTGATTGGCAGGGAAGGGGTTAACCACTAGGGGGCGGGAAGGGGTTAAATATGCTCCCTCAATGTTTTCTTACTGTGGGGGGAGGGGACTGACTGGGGGAGGTGACTGATGGTTGTCCCTATGTACAAGGGACACACCATCAGCCTCCTCTCCCTCACAGGACGTGGATCTCTGTGTTTCACTGCCTGTTTCTGTCACAGATCAGCTGCGGAGCTGATCTGTGTCTTACCTATACTGCTGTAGGTCGGCTGGCACCTGTTGTTCCACTAGCTTGTGTTCAGCTCTGGCTGCACTCTGCAGCTATGGGTGTCGCCGGCTTCACCTGTGGCTTAATATATTCTTATTTCCTGTCCAGCCTCCCATGTGTCTCACTATTTAAATTGCACTCAGACCTGTTTCTGGTTGCTTGAGCAACACTTGTTTCAGAGCTCCCTACCTGTTACCTACTTAACTCGACTTCTTGTGTACCGAATCGGCTAGTCATCCTGTTTACGCTGTCTGCTGCCCGCCCCGACCTTGGCTCGATATCCGGCTCTCCTTTTGCTTTATCCATCCCTCTGTGTCTTCTGGTACTCTCCTCGCGAGCAGGGTGAACCCGGGGGTCGTGACCTGGGGTCAGCACGCAGCTAAGCCCAAACCCTCGTGAGGGGGTCCCTGACGAAATACCGGCTGGCCCTTAGATTCCACGCCCTGGGGGATCCTGTGTCACCTGCTCGCCTGTGGGTTCACTTTAGTACCATTGTGACAGTTTCCCTTACTGAGGATGGCAGCGCTGGGAGCGGCCAGGATCGAGGGATTGGCCTCGGCAGGGGCTGACATCGCGGGCGAGTAGAACAGGTAAGTGTCCTTATTTAAAGTCAGCAGCTACAGTGCTCTTCTCCAGCATGTCTTTTTTGACACAGGAGCAGGAGGAGATGCCGACGGTTGGAGGAGAGGGAGGAGGGGGACAGCCTGCAGTGTTGGTACAGACTGCTGCCTGATAAGGTAAGCTGGCGGAGATTAACTAAATGTATTCTTATCAATGCTTACCCTGGTGAGGAGGGGAAGGGGGAAGGCTGTGTTACCTCTAGCAGGGCTCCTTATATCTCTTAGGCTGCTGTTCGATTTTCTGTGTGTGAGAAGTGCCATGCTTCTGGGGGAAGGATGTGCTGAACTTCTATAATCTCTGCTACACCTCCCTACTCATCACCTGTCCACCAGTACACAGGCACAGCCTCCTTTCCTGTATTACCACATCTAATGTCTGTGAGCTTCTAGGGCACTACAAGTCCCAGCATGCCAGGAGAAGGGGGCAGCAGCAGTGTGTTCTATCAGGATGATTTTTGGGTGAAAAGTGCTGGTGTGTGTATATATGTATACTATGTATGTATACTGTGCATGTGTGTGTATACCAGGGGTGGCCCATCCATTAAGGGCGCCTCCTCCTCTATCACACCACCCCCTATATGTAGAATGGATAAATTTATGCATATCATAAATCTATCCATGGCCACTGCGGCCACCCCCTATTCAGCCTGAATTACAGCGGCGGGTTTTTGTTTTAAGCACCTGATTAGAGCCATAGGCTCTAATAGGCTTCAAAATAGGATGGCTTCAGAGCACAGAGCACTCAGAGCCCATCCAGGTGTGTTAGAAAAGCAAATTAATATTTGCTTTTCTAACACTGAACCGCCTCTCTGCCAATCAGGCAGTGTGGGTCTGATACCCATCACACAATTGGCTGAAAGGACAGGCGCTCCTATTGGATGCCTAGCAGGAGGAAAGAGATGCAGGGAGTAAGCATGGAGGACACAGCTCACCGCTGCCTGTCCCACATCTCACCGCCATCACCCACTGCCTGACCCGCCACCAAGATGGAGTAAGTGCCGGTCAGACAACGGGTGTGGGTGCTGGTTAAATGGCGCCAAGGGGGGCGTGTACTAAACCCCCATAGCTATAATTGGCCACAGGCATCCTGCCTGTGGCCAATCATTGCTCTCCTCGCTGCCGGCGCTGTGATTGGCCAAGCATGCAGGGTCACAGTGCATGCTTGGCCAATCACAGCGCCGGGATTACACTGCGATGGCGCAGTGTATTGTGGGCCGTTCGCGTCACTCGAATTTGGCGCGAACGGCCCAAATCGTTCGTTGTTCGCCGAACGCGCGAACAGCCGATGTTCGAGTTGAACCTATGTTCGACTCGAACACCGAGCTCATCCCTAATCGCCACGTTACGCTACCTGGCGACAGGGAGAAGTCTTCAGGACTTGAAGTTCACGACAGGCATCTCCCCCCAGGCTCTGGGCCTCATAATCCCAGACACCTGTTCTGCCATTATACAAGTCCTGCAGGAGGACTATAATAGGGTAAGTTTTCTCCATTAACATCACATTTTATGTATTTCATGTATGATAATGTATTGTATTTCTTTCATCCTTCCCTAATTACCATGATTGTAATATGCTGAGAATGTCCCCTTTGTCCTCATGCATGCTGGAAGCTTTTAAATGCCCCTTTTTTCTCCTCCATGCATATTTCCCTTCACTAACCTTTCCAGCGGGGGCGTCTGTTGCTCCAAATGTTTGGGGGTCCAACCCCAATTTTAGGAACTAAACTTCCTCCTTTTTAGCGACTGTGCCTATTAAACGCCACCAGTTGCCCCTTCCAATGCAGCCATTTTGTCCCCTCCAATGCAGCCATTTTGTCCCCTCCAATGCAGCCATTTTGTCCCCTCCAATGCAGCCATTTCCCCCCAGCCCTGCACTTACCTTCTTCTGGTCAGCGCCATCCTTCTTCTGTCCTTGATGTCTTCTCCTGCCCTCGATGTTGCATCAGCCAATCATGTTACCGTAAAACAGACTTGGTGAACATGATTGGCAGAGCAGCCTGTCAGTGTTTACCCAAGGAATGTCCCCCCCCCCCCGCGTCCCCTATTTTACTTTTATCAAGCCAAATACATTCCTCAGGCTGGATTTTGCAAGCCTATTTGCCCCCCTGATTCTGATATGCAATTTTCACCCCCTAAATGCCATAGTTATTCATATGGCCGTCTCTCAACAGGGGGCCATCCACCTGAATATTGGGCGGCATTGACAATACATAGGTTAATGCAAGGCATGAACCTATGTATTGTTATGAGTGACGGGCACAGGTGAGAGGGGGCAGTGCTCCAGTGCCCACTCTGGACGCCCCGCCACTGCAATGCTATCCTGTGGCCAAACACATCTACCCCCCCCCAAATTTTGTTAGAATGGACCATCAGAGGGGGTGATGAATATGAAACATGAGCCTTCCATTATACTTCTTAAAAACACCTTAAACTGAGATTTTTATTGATGTTGGGCTCTAATGTATTCTCTTATAATCTGCTTACAATGTTATAATTTAAATTTCAATTTTTTTTTCATCTTGTTTGACTCCCCAGCTTCCTTCCACGCCACAGGAATGGCAGACTGTGGCATCGGAGTTTGCCACGCGGTGGGACTTCCCCAACTGCGGTGGTGCCATAGACGGGAAGCACGTCCGCATCGTGCCACCACCCCGTTCTGGGTCCTACTACTTCAATTACAAGGGGTTTCATAGCATTGTGCTGATGGCGGTGGTGTTAGCACGGTGTGAATTCCTCTATGTTGATGTAGGGAAGAATGGCTGGATGTCCGATGGGGAATCCTTCATCCAGACGGAGTTTGCCCTCCGTCTCCAGAGTGACGACCTTGCATTGCCACCGGATGCAGGGAATGTTGAAGGACTCCCCTTTGTTTTTTTGGCTGATGAAGCCTTCGGACTCGGACCGCACCTCATGAGGCCATTTCCACAGAGGACCCTGACCCCAGAGAAGAGGGTGTTCAATTACCGGCTGGCCATGGGCCGAAGAGTCGTTGAAAATGCCTTCGGGATAATGGCCAGCCGGTTCCGCCTTTTTATGACTCCAATCCACTTGGCGGAGTACAAGATAAACTATGTCGTTTTATGCTGCTGTGTGCTCCATAATTTTCTTTGCCGAAAATCAAGTACTTATATGGCCTCAGTATTGCCTGAGGCTGGACTTTCCCATGCCAATCCCCTGCCGGGCCTCGAATCTGCCCATCCTGGCTTGCCCCCCCAAAATGCCCGTGAGGTTCGGGAGAAATATATGGACTATTTCACGGGTAGGGGGGCAATTCCTATGCCAGGCCATGACTAAAGAATTGTGCATAAACTCATTAAAATTCTTTTTTAATCTGGTAACTTTGTTTGTTTCCTGTCTCCTAGTTTGTCTTAGTGCATTTGTAGTGGCAATTGTTTTTTCCTTTAGTAAATAACAACCATTTCACTATGCAACCCAAAAAAATACACAAATAAGGTTAGAGCGTATTTGAAAAAGAAGCTACACGTTGTTTGTGTTCAAACATTTTACTCTGTGCACATTTACACACATGATAATTTTTTTATTTTTTTTTGTTTTTTGGCTGGCTACAAACCGGCAATTGTTTTCTTATGAAAATACAAAACCATTAGTTGCATTCCAAAAAGTACAACATTGGATACCTCTGAGCAATATGAGACATTCACTTACACAAACTATGTCTCTATGTGCCCGTCCTAATATGGGGTATTGGCACCCCTTGCCCAGCCAAAAATTGAATATGCACACATTTTGTAGTAATTTCCAATAGGGAGTTTAGACTCCTGATCCCTATTGACAACATGTGCCATCTGCCATCAGGGGTTATCAATGGACGTGTTTTGTGGGTGCAACCCCTTCTTCAGTTCACCTACTTTAGATACGAGGAAGGGGTTGCACCCGCAAAAGGCGTACATGGATATCCCCTGATGGCAGATGGCACATGTTGACACACTGTGTGCATGTTCAATTTTTGGCTGGTGTGATTGTCAAAAATAGATTAAAAGGGTGAATAACAAACTGAAAACAAAAATGGGGGTTTAGAGGCCTTATTCAATTCTCCCCAAAACATCTAGAATGTCTTTAAAGATTTGATCCATCACATGAATTCTTTGTTTAATTCTGTCCAGTTCTGTGCTACATTCCATCACTTGCTGTATTATTTGTAGGGCACTGTCAGCAGAGAAACGTGTACTATCTTTCACCACAACATTTACATCCCCTAAAATATAAAAAAAAAAGGTATTATAACTCTGCAGGCCTACATCTCTTACCTGAAGCTGTGGTGACAGATACTGACCTGTTGTGGTGACCAGTTCCACCACGTCATCCACTTCTCCTTCCTGCACTTCTCCTTCCTCCACCTCTTCAACTTCCTCAACACCCTCAGGTTGTGGGTCTTGGTGAGGTTGGGGTTGTTTCGAAGCTGTGGGTTTCATGTGCTCCCTGGAGTGTTCTCCTCCCAGTCTTCTTTCCCCTATGAGAATCAAACAAAAGGTCTAGTTATCACACAGAAATTTTCTCTAAAAAATAAAAACAGGCTAAATTGCTTGGAAGTGGGGTACAAGTGTCTGTTTGTGCAGAATTTCCACATGAAGACATTATTTTGTCTAAAAAATATGTTTAGTATTCACCTTTGGCTGTCAATTTTGAGACATGGAGGCACCACAAAATTTCACTGATGCACCTGTGTGGGACACCCAAAAAAGGCTGTTCTGGTGGCCCACACTATAGTGCTCAAAAGTACAGATGTGGAACCAGCTGCTGAGTGTCCTCTCCTTTACACTGATTAAAAATTGCATTTCAATCTCTTTACAAACACATCATCTAGCCAACAATGTAAGAACAACAATTTTATCAAAACAGGCAGATGTCTAATTAAATTTGAGCCTGAAAAATAATCAAAAAACGAGGATAGTGGCCGAACGATGTGTCTGTAACGAACGCTTACTGTGCCCAACCAAGTTCAAAATATTACATTTTGGAAGGAAGTACACTTGTAAAAAAAAAAAACTTGGATCAACATGTAAGTTGAGAAATACATTAATAGCATAAAAGTTTCAAAAGTACTTACTTTTTGCTAGCATTCTCTTAATTCTCCTTAACTGCTCCGGCTCCCTAAGTTTGAGGTCTGACCACCTCTTTCTGAGCTGCTCATTTGAGCGTTTCACCCCAAGATTCTTCTTCAGACTCTTCACGACTTTCTTCATGATTTTGGCCTTCCTTCTATTTGGTTTGCCATACGGCCCATGCTTTGCGTCATAATCCGACTTTAGCAAGATGTCCGCGAGCGGCGCTTTGTGAATGGGCCGGATGCTCTCTGGGATACACACAGTTCCCAGAAGGCAGCGTGCCCCATTTACAAGAAGACACCGAGTGTAGGACAAGGAAGAAGATCCTCCACGGAGGATGAAGAGGCAGATTAGGGACGTCCGCATAGCAACCACTATTTCTGGTAAGTAAAAAATATTTTTTTTATTTTATTTGTAGATTTTTGGTGAAATTTTTTTTTCAGGGTGGAACTCCACTTTAAGGGAAAGGGGGTCGCTATAGGTTAAGCACACAGTAGCTAGCTATAGTGTCTGACCACCTGCGTTGGGGTAGACGTGACATTCGTGACATTATCACAAGCCTTTAACAAAAAATTTCTGTCAAGATGGACTCAAGCCTCGTACACACGACCGAGTTTCTCGTCCAAAACCGGCAAGAAAAGTGCCGCGAGAGCTTTCTTGTCGAGAAAACCGTTCGTGTGTATGGTTTTACGACGACAAAACTGCTGTGAATCTCGACGAGAAAATAGAGAACCTGCTCTCTATTTTCTCGTCAGGATTCAAGATTTCCTCGTCATGTTTCTCGTCGGCCTGTTTTGTGACGAGAAAATGGTTCGTGTGTATGCTTTTACGACTCTTCCAAAAGCGCGCATGCTCAGAATAAAGTATGAGACGGGAGCGCATCTTCAGCTAAATTAAGCCTTCGTAATGGAGATAGCACATTCGTCACGCTCTAAATTATTGCATCGTTTAAATGTTGTGCATTGAAATCTTCTTTAGAATGTTACATTAATCAAAAGGAATGAACTTCTTTTGCTGCTGATATTCACAGAGAGTTATGACTATGTTTTTTTAACCTTTTTCATGTTGCTCTTGAGAAGATTTAGGTGTATTATATCGTGCAAGATCTTCTGAATATTTTACTGTTTTAGATTTTTCTAACAGATGTTAATTGTAATTTGGCAATGTTTTGCTAGTGATCTCCCATTGTATATTTGAATTTTTTTATTGTAAATTTTACACCCTATATTTTTTACATAATTTTTCTCTTGTTTTTTGGGGGGTTGTTATCTGTCCCTTATTTTGGCTGTCAAATGTATCTGCTTACTCCAAAGCTAAATTAAAAAATTGTAAAAATAAACATAGTCAAGTATGAACTTAAACAAAAATAACATTTATTCATGTTTTGTAAAAAAAAAAGAGAAGGCAGCGCTGGAGCACCTGCTGCCATTTGTGCATCCCAGGGACCCCAGAGCACACATCAACCCTGTGTGGACACTAAAATTGGCAGCTTGAGAAGGCCAACAGTTCTGAGCACAATCTGATGCTGGCCTCCCAGAGGTCAGGAACAGCAGCAGGTGATATATATGTCCCAAGTGTGTGGTACTACAACAGGCTGACTTCTGTCCGACCACAATGAAGCAAGGCCATCACTTCGTCTTCTTGGCAGCCTTCCCTGTGGCCTTCCCTGAAGCCTTCCCTGCAGCCTCCCTTCTTCGTGTGGCTGGAGGCTGGGCCACTGGAGGGGTACTCCTGTCAGGAGGAGGTGGAGGAGAAGGGGGTGGCGCAAAAGAAGGAGGTGGAGGAGGAGGTGGAGGAGAAGGGGGTGGGGCAGAAGAAGAAGGTGGAGGTGGAGGAGGAGGTGGAGGAGAAGGGGGTGGAGGTGGAGGAGAAGGGGGTGGGGCAGAAGAAGAAGGTGGAGTTGGAGGAGGAGGTTAGGGTTGGGATAGTTGTACCACCTCACATATGGCCGTATTGGGAGTAGTTTTCTCCATCACCCCCTTGTTCAGCAAGGTGATGAGCAGGGGCTCGCATAGGAGACGTTGCTCCATGCTCATCACCTTGAACTTTGCCTCCACTAGGCCGGCAATGGCCTCTTCAGGGGATGTGGGCTCCTGGAGGGTGGCATGGGCCTCTCGAATAAGGGCCATTGCTGCCTCACTCGTGGTCCTGTCCCTCCTGCTTCTTTTGGGAAGTCGGATAGGAGGCACCTGTGATCTTGTGGTTCTCCTCGGGCTGGCCACCTCCTGTCTGCCACTGGGCCCTGCCACCTCCTGGCTGCCACTGGGCCCTGCCACCTCCTGGCTGCCACTGGGCCCTGCCACCTCCTGGCTGCCACTGGGCCCTGCCTCCTCCTGCCTGACAGTTTCCTGACCCTCCTCCTGGCTGATTTCATCCTGTGTATGAAAAAGAGACATAGTTTAATGTTTTGGTTTATTATTTTCATACAACTTTCAGATCCAGATTGTAGCAAGTTGAATGTAAATCAAGAAAAAATTTCCAAAAATTTACAACTACATCAGATTGACTATTTAGCACCCAATTTAGGCCAGACTAATGTCTAGAGATCTTGATTTTACGTGTGGAACACAAAATAGTTTGTTTGTAATCTTGACATATTTTTCAAACATTAGGTTTATCCCAATACATTTTCTATAAATACTATACCTGGCTCCAGGTGGCCAAATCAGGTTCATCCAGGATGGCTGCCTCCTCTTGCTCCAGAGAAGGCTCAGGTTGGCTGCAGGGAAGTCTGGGGGGAAGAGTGGATAGTGATGGCCTTGCCTCAATGTGGTCATCCAGAAAGGACATCCTGCTGTAGTACCACAAATTCGGGACATACACATCATCTGCTGCTGCTCCTGACCTCTGAGAAGCCAGGACCTTAGAGCATTCAGTCCTGTATGTGCCTCTCAAGCTCCCAATTTTAGTGTCCACCTGTTTTGCTGTGGCTGTGGGCACCTTGGTATGCACAAATGGGAGCAGGGTCTCCAGCGCTGCTTTTCTCACCCCTTTTTTTTTATGTATGGGGTTTTTGGTTTCCCACAGAGCGGGCAACTCCCTTATCCGGCCTCTAAATTCCGCAAGGAATTCTTTATCGCTAATAAAGACATTCATATTGGCTCTGCAAGTAAAATAAAAATTATATAACTAATGTGAGGCACACAGTCTAACCTCCTTAAAATCTTATTCACCATATATATCCTCCTACATTCTCAAGACAGTATAGGGCAACAATTTTTCAAAGTCACAAATTCACATACCTTCGTTCGCACGTCCGTCACTTGAACTCCTCTCTCCGCACACCGAACGTAGTATAGTCACATGTGTGTTTGCTATATATACACCACGCATGCGTCAAACTATGCACACGTCGCTCCGCACACGTCGCCCACCCATGACGTTCTAACTAACATCTTTTCTCCGCCCCTTCTCATTCGGCGCGCAGACAGATATGGCGGATTTACAGCAGGTGTCTGATAATTCCTCAAATAACGAGGAGGAGACAAGCCCGGAGACTGAGGAAACGTCACGATCAAGGAGGAGATTCAAGGCATCTAATATGTCTTATGGGGAGATGGCGGAGATGGTGGACATCTTGCTAAAGTCGGATTATGACGCAAAGCATGGGCCGTATGGCAAACCAAATAGAAGGAAGGCCAAAATCATGAAGAAAGTCGTGAAGAGTCTGAAGAAGAATCTTGGGGTGAAACGCTCAAATGAGCAGCTCAGAAAGAGGTGGTCAGACCTCAAACTTAGGGAGCCGGAGCAGTTAAGGAGCATTAAGAGAATGCTAGCAAAAAGTAAGTACTTTTGAAACTTTTATGCTATTAATGTATTTCTCAACTTACATGTTGATCCAAGTTTTTTTTTTTTACAAGTGTACTTCCTTCCAAAATGTAATATTTTGAACTTGGTTGGGCACAGTAAGCGTTCGTTACAGACACATCGTTCGGCCACTATCCTCGTTTTTTGATTATTTTTCAGGCTCAAATTTAATTAGACATCTGCCTGTTTTGATAAAATTGTTGTTCTTACATTGTTGGCTAGATGATGTGTTTGTAAAGAGAATGAAATGCAAACTTTAATCAGTGTAAAGGAGAGGACACTCAGCAGCTGGTTCCACATCTGTACTTTTGAGCACTATAGTGTGGGCCACCAGAACAGCCTTTTTTGGGTGTCCCACACAGGTGCATCAGTGAAATTTTGTGGTGCCTCCATGTCTCAAAATTGACAGCCAAAGGTGAATACTAAACATATTTTTTAGACAAAATAATGTCTTCATGTGGAAATTCTGCACAAACAGACACTTGTACCCCACTTCCAAGCAATTTAGCCTGTTTTTATTTTTTAGAGAAAATTTCTGTGTGATAACTAGACCTTTTGTTTGATTCTCATAGGGGAAAGAAGACTGGGAGGAGAACACTCCAGGGAGCACATGAAACCCACAGCTTCAAAACAACCCCAACCTCACCAAGACCCACAACCTGAGGGTGTTGAGGAAGTTGAAGAGGTGGAGGAAGGAGAAGTGCAGGAAGGAGAAGTGGATGACGTGGTGGAACTGGTCACCACAACAGGTCAGTATCTGTCACCACAGCTTCAGGTAAGAGATGCAGGCCTGCAGAGTTATAATACCTTTTTTTTTTTATATTTTAGGGGATGTAAATGTTGTGGTGAAAGATAGTACACGTTTCTCTGCTGACAGTGCCCTACGAATAATACAGCAAGTGATGGAATGTAGCACAGAACTGGACAGAATTAAACAAAGAATTCATGTGATGGATCAAATCTTTAAAGACATTCTAGATGTTTTGGGGAGAATTGAATAAGGCCTCTAAACCCCCATTTTTGTTTTCAGTTTGTTATTCACCCTTTTAATCTATTTTTGACAATCACACCAGCCAAAAATTGAACATGCACACAGTGTGTCAACATGTGCCATCTGCCATCAGGGGATATCCATGTACGCCTTTTGCGGGTGCAACCCCTTCCTCGTATCTAAAGTAGGTGAACTGAAGAAGGGGTTGCACCCACAAAACACGTCCATTGATAACCCCTGATGGCAGATGGCACATGTTGTCAATAGGGATCAGGAGTCTAAACTCCCTATTGGAAATTACTACAAAATGTGTGCATATTCAATTTTTGGCTGGGCAAGGGGTGCCAATACCCCATATTAGGACGGGCACATAGAGACATAGTTTGTGTAAGTGAATGTCTCATATTGCTCAGAGGTATCCAATGTTGTACTTTTTGGAATGCAACTAATGGTTTTGTATTTTCATAAGAAAACAATTGCCGGTTTGTAGCCACCCAAAAAACAAAAAAAAATAAAAAAAATTATCATGTGTGTAAATGTGCACAGAGTAAAATGTTTGAACACAAACAACGTGTAGCTTCTTTTTCAAATACGCTCTAACCTTATTTGTGTATTTTTTTGGGTTGCATAGTGAAATGGTTGTTATTTACTAAAGGAAAAAACAATTGCCACTACAAATGCACTAAGACAAACTAGGAGACAGGAAACAAAGTTACCAGATTAAAAAAGAATTTTAATGAGTTTATGCACAATTCTTTAGTCATGGCCTGGCATAGGAATTGCCCCCCTACCCGTGAAATAGTCCATATATTTCTCCCGAACCTCACGGGCATTTTGGGGGGGCAAGCCAGGATGGGCAGATTCGAGGCCCGGCAGGGGATTGGCATGGGAAAGTCCAGCCTCAGGCAATACTGAGGCCATATAAGTACTTGATTTTCGGCAAAGAAAATTATGGAGCACACAGCAGCATAAAACGACATAGTTTATCTTGTACTCCGCCAAGTGGATTGGAGTCATAAAAAGGCGGAACCGGCTGGCCATTATCCCGAAGGCATTTTCAACGACTCTTCGGCCCATGGCCAGCCGGTAATTGAACACCCTCTTCTCTGGGGTCAGGGTCCTCTGTGGAAATGGCCTCATGAGGTGCGGTCCGAGTCCGAAGGCTTCATCAGCCAAAAAAACAAAGGGGAGTCCTTCAACATTCCCTGCATCCGGTGGCAATGCAAGGTCGTCACTCTGGAGACGGAGGGCAAACTCCGTCTGGATGAAGGATTCCCCATCGGACATCCAGCCATTCTTCCCTACATCAACATAGAGGAATTCACACCGTGCTGACACCACCGCCATCAGCACAATGCTATGAAACCCCTTGTAATTGAAGTAGTAGGACCCAGAACGGGGTGGTGGCACGATGCGGACGTGCTTCCCGTCTATGGCACCACCGCAGTTGGGGAAGTCCCACCGCGTGGCAAACTCCGATGCCACAGTCTGCCATTCCTGTGGCGTGGAAGGAAGCTGGGGAGTCAAACAAGATGAAAAAAAAATTGAAATTTAAATTATAACATTGTAAGCAGATTATAAGAAAATACATTAGAGCCCAACATCAATAAAAATCTCAGTTTAAGGTGTTTTTAAGAAGTATAATGGAAGGCTCATGTTTCATATTCATCACCCCCTCTGATGGTCCATTCTAACAAAATTTGGGGGGGGGGTAGATGTGTTTGGCCACAGGATAGCATTGCAGTGGCGGGGCGTCCAGAGTGGGCACTGGAGCACTGCCCCCTCTCACCTGTGCCCGTCACTCAGAACAATACATAGGTTCATGCCTTGCATTAACCTATGTATTGTCAATGCCGCCCAATATTCAGGTGGATGGCCCCCTGTTGAGAGACGGCCATATGAATAACTATGGCATTTAGGGGGTGAAAATTGCATATCAGAATCAGGGGGGCAAATAGGCTTGCAAAATCCAGCCTGAGGAATGTATTTGGCTTGATAAAAGTAAAATAGGGGACGCGGGGGGGGGGGGGACATTCCTTGGGTAAACACTGACAGGCTGCTCTGCCAATCATGTTCACCAAGTCTGTTTTACGGTAACATGATTGGCTGATGCAACATCGAGGGCAGGAGAAGACATCAAGGACAGAAGAAGGATGGCGCTGACCAGAAGAAGGTAAGTGCAGGGCTGGGGGGAAATGGCTGCATTGGAGGGGACAAAATGGCTGCATTGGAGGGGACAAAATGGCTGCATTGGAAGGGGCAACTGGTGGCGTTTAATAGGCACAGTCGCTAAAAAGGAGGAAGTTTAGTTCCTAAAATTGGGGTTGGACCTCCAAACATTTGGAGCAACAGACGCCCCCGCTGGAAAGGTTAGTGAAGGGAAATATGCATGGAGGAGAAAAAAGGGGCATTTAAAAGCTTCCAGCATGCATGAGGACAAAGGGGACATTCTCGGCATATTACAATCATGGTAATTAGGGAAGGATGAAAGAAATACAATACATTATCATACATGAAATACATAAAATGTGATGTTAATGGAGAAAACTTGCCCTATTATAGTCCTCCTGCAGGACTTGTATAATGGCAGAACAGGTGTCTGGGATTATGAGGCCCAGAGCCTGGGGGGAGATGCCTGTCGTGAACTTCAAGTCCTGAAGACTTCTCCCTGTCGCCAGGTAGCGTAACGTGGCGATTAGGGATGAGCTCGGTGTTCGAGTCGAACATAGGTTCGACTCGAACATCGGCTGTTCGCGCGTTCGGCGAACAACGAACGATTTGGGCCGTTCGCGCCAAATTCGAGTGACGCGAACGGCCCACAATACACTGCGCCATCGCAGTGTAATCCCGGCGCTGTGATTGGCCAAGCATGCACTGTGACCCTGCATGCTTGGCCAATCACAGCGCCGGCAGCGAGGAGAGCAATGATTGGCCACAGGCAGGATGCCTGTGGCCAATTATAGCTATGGGGGTTTAGTACACGCCCCACACTATAAAAGGCCGCCAGCGCGGCGGCCTTGTGTAGTGTGTTCCGGAGCAGGGAAAGTGAAGGATAGGCAGGGACAGTGTCAAATCTTGTCAAATCTATTCTTTGCTAAACCTTGTGTGTAGGGACAGAGAAGGATAGGCAGGGAGAGTGTCAGTGTCATATTCTTTGCTAAACCTTGTGTGTAGGGAGAGAGAAGGATAGGCAGGGAGAGTGTCAGTGTCATATACTTTGATAAACCTTGTGTACAGGGAGAGAGAAGGATAGGCAGGGGACAGTGTCAGTGTCATATTCTTTGCTAAACCTTGTGTGCAGGGAGAGAGAAGGATAGGCAGGGAGAGTGTCAGTGTCATATACTTTGATAAACCTTGTGTACAGGGAGAGAGGAGGATAGGCAGGGGACAGTGTCAGTGTCATATTCTTTGCTAAACCTTGTGTGCAGGGAGAGAGAAGGATGGGCAGGGAGAGTGTCAGTGTCATATACTTTGATAAACCTTGTGTGCAGGGAGAGAGAAGCAGTGGCGGCTGGTGCTCAAAATTTTTAGGGGGGCGCAAACAAACTGAAAAAAAAAAAATCAATTGCCGCCACTGTGCCCATTAAACGCAGCCACTGTGCCCAAACGCCACCAGTTTGCCCCCTCAAATACAGCCAGTGTGCCCCCATATACAGCCAGTGTGCCCCCATATACAGCCAGTGTGCCCCCATATACAGCCAGTGTGCCCCCATATACAGCCAGTGTGCCCCCATATATATATATATATAGCCAGTGTGCCCCCATATACAGCCAGTTTGTCCCCATATATATAGCCAGTGTGCCCCCATATACAGTCAGTGTGTCCCCATATATATATAGCCAGTGTGCCCCCATATACAGCCAGTTTGTCCCCATATACAGCCAGTTCCCCCCAAATGCAGCCAGTTTGTCCCCCATATACAGCCAGTTCCCCCCAAATGCAGCCAGCGTGTCCCCCATATACAGCCAGTTCCCCCAAATGCAGCCAGTTTGTCCCCCATATACAGCCAGTTCCCCCCAAATGCAGCCAGTGTGTCCCCCATATACAGCCAGTTCCCCCCCATATACAGCCAGCGTGTCCCCCATATACAGCCAGTTCCCCCCATATACAGCCAGTTCCCCCCATATACAGCCAGTTTGTCCCCCATATTCAGCCAGTTTGTCCCCCATATTCAGCCAGTTTGTCCCCCATATTCAGCCAGTTTGTCCCCCATATTCAGCCAGTTTGTCCCCCATATTCAGCCAGTTCCCCCCATATTCAGCCAGTTTGTCCCCCATATTCAGCCAGTTCCCCCCAAATGCAGCCAGTTTGTCCCCCATATTCAGCCAGTTTGTGCCTCATATTCAGCCAGTTTGTGCCCCATATTCAGCCAGTTTGTCCCCCAAATGCAGCCTGTCCCCCCCCCCCCCCAGCCCTGCACTTACCTTCCTCGGTCCGCGCCGTCCTCGATGTGTTCTCCCGCCCTCGATGTCGCTTCAGCCAATCAGGTTACCGGTAACCAGATCCGGTGTACCTGATTGGCTGAAACCTCCACACAGTCTTCTTCCAGGAACGCACCCCCGTGCGTACCTGGGAGGAGTTTTTGGAAGCCGAATACAGCGTGAGAGCTGTATTCGGAAAGCCTATCAGAGCCGCTGGCTCTGATAGGCACTTCCAAGTCACACCCATCGCCGGCCACCGCTCTAATTCATATGGCCGGCACTCACCAGGAGGCCGGCCATATGAATAGTGGGCAGCGCGGCAGCGGTGACAATACACAGATTCATGCAATGCATGAATCTGTGTATTGTCTTTCAGTGGCGGCGCGGGAGCGAGAGGGGGCGACGCTCCGGCGCCCTCTATGGAAGCACCGCCACTGCAGAGAAGGATAGGCAGGGGACAGTGTCAGTGTCATTGTTGCTAAGCCTCCTGCACATTATACACCTGAAGTTAGCCCGTATTGCTGCTTTTTCCTGGTGTGTTACACCAACAGGATTTTGCGGCACTTACAGCGGGTGGAGTGTACCTCCTGACCATATTACACCTTAACTTAGCCTGTATTGCTGCTTTTTCCTGGTGTGTTACACCAACAGGATTTTGCGGCACTTACAGCGGGCGGAGTGTACCTCCTGACCATATTACACCTTAACTTAGCCTGTATTGCTGCTTTTTCCTGGTGTGTTACACAAACAGGATTTTGCGGCACTTACAGCGGGCGGAGTGTGCCTCCTGAACATATTACACCTTAACTTAGCCTGTATTGCTGCTTTTTCCTGGTGTGTTACACAAACAGGATTTTGCGGCACTTACAGCGGGCGGAGTGTGCCTCCTGACCACATTACACCTTTACTTAGCCTGTATTGCTGCTTTTTCCTGGTGTGTTACACCAACAGGATTTTGCGGCACTTACAGCGGGTGGAGTGTACCTCCTGACCATATTACACCTTAACTTAGCCTGTATTGCTGCTTTTTCCTGGTGTGTTACACCAACAGGATTTTGCGGCACTTACAGCGGGCGGAGTGTAACTCCTGACCATATTACACCTTAACTTAGCCTGTATTGCTGCTTTTTCCTGGTGTGTTACACAAACAGGATTTTGCGGCACTTACAGCGGGCGGAGTGTGCCTCTTGACCATATTACACCTTAACTTAGCCTGTATTGCTGCTTTTCCCATTTCCCTGCAGGCCATTAGAATGTCTGGAAGGCAAACAAGGAGAGGCAGACAGTCAGGAGCCAAAAAAAGAGGGCAAGCAGGCTCTGTGTCTAGAGACAACAGTGCTGGTCGTGGACGCGGTGCATCGCCATCAGCACGTGGCCATGGGACACGCTTGTCCTTCTTTTCGGCAGCTGGACGTGTTGAGCCGCATCATGCCGAAGACTTGGTAGAGTGGATGACCAAGCCCTCCTCATCCTCTCTCACCCAGGCTCAGGGTACTGGCAAAGCAGCTGCCAAAGCGTCCTCTTCCCTGGTATCAATGTCTTCATCAGTCACTCCTTCCCTAGACCAACCATGTCCTCCTGAGGAGTCCCCCGAACTGTTTGAGCACAGTGTTGGGTACATGCTCCAGGAGTGTACCTCCTGACCATATTACACCTTAACTTAGCCTGTATTGCTGCTTTTTCCTGGTGTGTTACACCAACAGGATTTTGCGGCACTTACAGCGGGCGGAGTGTACCTCCTGACCATATTACACCTTAACTCAGCCTGTATTGCTGCTTTTTCCTGGTGTGTTACACAAACAGGATTTTGCGGCACTTACAGCGGGCGGAGTGTGCCTCCTGACCATATTACACCTTAACTTAGCCTGTATTGCTGCTTTTTCCTGGTGTGTTACACAAACAGGATTTTGCGGCACTTACAGCGGGCGGAGTGTGCCTCCTGACCACATTACACCTTTACTTAGCCTGTATTGCTGCTTTTTCCTGGTGTGTTACACAAACAGGATTTTGCGGCACTTACAGCGGGCGGAGTGTGCCTCTTGACCATATTACACCTTAACTTAGCCTGTATTGCTGCTTTTCCCATTTCCCTGCAGGCCATTAGAATGTCTGGAAGGCAAACAAGGAGAGGCAGACAGTCAGGAGCCAAAAAAAGAGGGCAAGCAGGCTCTGTGTCTAGAGACAACAGTGCTGGTCGTGGACGCGGTGCATCGCCATCAGCACGTGGCCATGGGACACGCTTGTCCTTCTTTTCGGCAGCTGGACGTGTTGAGCCGCATCATGCCGAAGACTTGGTAGAGTGGATGACCAAGCCCTCCTCATCCTCTCACCCAGGCTCAGGGTACTGGCAAAGCAACTGCCAAAGCGTCCTCTTCCCTGGTATCAATGTCATCATCAGTCACTCCTTCCCTAGACCAACCATTTCCTCCTGAGGAGTCCCCCGAACTGTTTGAGCACAGTGTTGGGTACATGCTCCAGGAGGATGCCCAGCGTTTCGAAGGGTCTGATTATGATACCCAGCTAGAGGAAGGCAGTAGCGTGAGAGCAGAGAGAGGGGATGCTCAAGAAGGACACCAATCTGGCAGTCATGTTCCAGCAGCTGCAGCATACTGCCAGATTGGCTCCAGTGATGAGGAGGGAGGGGATGATGAGGTCACTGACTCCACGTGGGTGCCTAATAGGAGAGAGGAGGAGGAGGAGGATGAGGAGGAGGCACATCTCCAACGAGGCAGGATGCCCTCGGGGGGCCAGCGTAAGGGCAGCACACCGACGGAATCACACCGCAGAGCTCCGCCTGTGCAAGGCGCTGCCTCTGCCCATTATTCAAAAAGTTCTTTGGTGTGGGCATTTTTTGAGTCGAGTGCATCAGATCGCACAGCTGCTGTTTGCAACATATGTCTCAAGCGTATATCGCGTGGCCAAAACATCACCCGCTTGGGCACCACATGCTTGACCAGACATATGTTGACCTGCTATGCAGCTCGTTGGCAAGCCTACCTTAAAGACCCACACCAAAGAACAAAGCTGACCTCTTCTTGCACTGCATCAGCTGGGATCTCCAACCCCACTATACCTTCAGTCCGCTCTGAAACCTGCTCTGAGAGGAATGAAGGTGTAGAATTAGGTGTGTCACAGCCAAGTACTTGCGGGCACTCTGCTAGCAGTACACCAACGTCCGATTCTAGCAGGCAAATTTCCCTGTCCCAGCTGCTGGACCATCGAAAGAAGTTCACTCCCAGCCATCCACATGCCCAGCGGTTGAATGCTAGCTTGGCTAAATTGCTAGCGCTTCAACTGCTGCCTTTTCAGTTGGTAGACTCGGCCCCCTTCCGTGAGTTTGTGCAATGTGCGGTTCCTCAGTGGCAGATTCCCAAACGCCACTTTTTCTCACGGAAGGCGATTCTGGCTCTCTACCGGCATGTGGAAGGCAATGTCTTGGCCTCGCTGGACAGGGCGGTCAGCGGTAAGGTGCATATTACCGCTGACTCATGGTCCAACAGGCATGGACAGGGACGTTACCTTTCTTTCACGGCCCATTGGGTCACTCTTTTGGCAGCTGGGAAGGATGCAGGACAAGGTGCAGTAGTGTTGGAGGTTGTTCCACCGCCACGCCTCCAAAATGCTACTACTGGTTGTGACACACCTCTGTCCTCCACCCCTCCTCTTCCTCCGTGGCCTCTTCCTGTGCTTTGTCCTCGGAACCAGCGGTGCTCCGTAGGCGTTCAAGGGGCTACGCAAGTACGCAGGCAAAAAGATGCCATGCCGTGCTTGCGCTGGTGTGTTTGGGGGACAGGAGCCACACTGGGGCAGAGGTTCTGTCTGCTCTGCAGGGGCAGGCCGAGAGGTGGTTGACGCCACGCCAGCTTAAGCCAGGAATGGTAGTTTGCGACAATGGCACCAACCTCCTCTCCGCTCTCCGACAGGGACAACTGACCCATGTGCCCTGTGTGGCTCACGTCCTTAACCTGGTGGTGCAGCGGTTCTTGGGCAGGTACCCGGGCTTACAGGATGTCCTGAGGCAGGCCAGGAAAGTCTGTGTGCATTTCCGCAGATCTTATAATGCCAGTGCTCGCCTGGCTGAGCTGCAAAAGGAGTTGAACCTGCCCAAGAACCGCCTTATATGTGACATGCCCACCAGGTGGAACTCAACGTTGGCCATGCTGCAGCGGCTGCACACGCAGCAGAGGGCCATCAATGAGTACCTGCGTGACTACGGCACCAGGACAGGGTCAGGGGAGCTCGGTTTTTTTTCACCACGCCAGTGGGGCATGATCAGGGATGCATGCACTGTCCTGGCACCATTTGAGGAGGCCACGAGGATGGTGAGCAGTGACAGTGCATGCATCAGTGACACTGTAACTCTTGTCCACCTGTTGGAACATACGCTGCATGGAATAATAGACAGGGCACTTGAGGCAGAACAGAGGCAGGAAGAGGAGGACTTCCTTGCCTCTCAAGGCCCCCTTTACCCAGACAGTGTTCCTTCTGTCCCACCCATCGCACAGGAAGAAGAGGAGGAGGAGGAGGAGGAGGATTGTGTCAGCATGGAGGTGGAGCCTGGCACTCAGCATCATCAGCAGCAGTCTTTTAGGGATGATTTACAGTCGCAAGAAATCAGTGGACTTGTACGTGGCTGGGAGGAGGTGGCTGCGGATCATGTCGTCCTTAGTGACCCAGAGGACTCCGGACTGAATGCCTCAGCTAACCTACGCTGCATGGCCTCCCTGATCCTGCAAAGTCTGCGGAAGGATCCTCGTATTCTTCGGATCAAGGAGAGGGACCATTACTGGCTGGCCACTCTCCTTGATCCACGGTACAAGGGTAAGGTTGCGGACCTTATCTTACCGTCGCAGAGGGAGGAGAGGATGAGGCAACTCCGGGAGGCCTTGCAGAAAGGTCTGTGCAACGCGTTCCCAGAGACTGGGAGGTTACAAACTCCTGGTCTTGGACAACAAGTTGCTGAGGCTTCGGTCAGTCAAAGAAGGAGCGGTGGGGAAGGTGGCCGTCTGACCGAAGCGTTCAGACAATTCTTTAGTCCGCAGCCCCAAGGTATGATCGGTTCCAGCAACCATCGCCAGCGTCTGATATACATGGTGCAGGAATACCTAGGGGCAAGGTCAGACTTGGACACCTTCCCCACCGAAAATCCTCTGGCTTACTGGGTCTTGAGGATGGATCACTGGCCAGAGCTTGCACAGTATGCAATTGAGCTACTGGCCTGTCCTGCATCCAGCGTTCTTTCAGAACGCACATTCAGTGCTGCTGGAGGATTTGTCACGGATCACAGGGTGGGCCTGTCCACCGACTCTGATCGACTGACCTTCATAAAGATGAACCAGTCTTGGATCACCACCAGCTACCAAACACCTGAAGCTGATATAACAGACTAATTTATTTTCAAATGTCACATCCCTTCAAGACTGATGCTGATAGTTTGTCCTGTTATGTTGACTGACTATCCTCCTCCTCCTCAATGATCCGATTGACGATGATAGCTTGGAAGAACATTTTTGTTTCTGGGTGCCACCACCAGTGGCTAAGGCCCAATTTTTCAGCCCCTGTTTAATAGGGGTGTGTTATTACAATTTTTTATGCAATGCTTTGCAGCAGGGCTCATTCCTGCACTCCAACTAGAGTATCTGGGAGTGGTTGCAGTGTCGTGGCACCAGTGGCTAAGGCCCAATTTTTCAGCCCCTGTTTAACAGGGGCGTGTAATTACAATTTTTGATGCAATACTTTGCAACAGGGCTCATTGCTGTGCTCCAAGTACAGTATCTGTGAGGGGTTGCAGTGTTGTGGCACCAGTGCCTAAGGCTCAATTTTTCAGCCCCTGTTTAACAGGGGCATGTAATTACAATTCTTGATCTTATAATTCACAGCAGGGCCCATTCCTGCGCCCACCAAGACTAACTGTGAGGCCTTACAGTGTTGTGTCAACACCACCACCACCACCACCACCACCAAAGGCCCAATTTTTCAGCCCCTGTTCAACAGGGGCATGCAATTACAATTCTTGATCTAATAATTCACAGCAGGGCCCATTCATGCACCCACCAAGAGTAACTGTGAGGGCTCACAGTGTTGTGGCAACACCAACATGTAAGGGGCAAATTTCAGCTGAGTATATACGGCAGGCCCCTACTTTCAAACATCCAACTTACAAACGACTCCTCCTTGCAAACGGAAGGATACAACAGGAAGTGAGAGGAAATCTACCCCTAGGAAGGCAAATTCTCTCCTGTAAGAGTTAATATGGGAAAAAAAGTGTCTCCTCTCCACTGATTCTTTATCACCAATTCTTGTTTCAATAAAAACCACAAATTTTCAAAAAACATTTGTCATTAGGACGGAAAGTGAGGTGAACTGTTCTGTACAGGTGCACACTGCACAGACAGCAAAACAAATGTTACAGGGGTGATAACCCTTCCCTATGTTTTCAAAAAAGCTTAAAAATATATTTTTTGGCTGGAGCTACACTTAAACAATGTACCTGTTCAAAATTACAAACAGATTCTACATAAGAACAAACCTACAGTCCCTGTCTTGTATGCACCGCCTGTATACGGCTGTTCAGAGTATATAGGGCCTTTTTTATTTTGTGTGCGGGGTTCCCCTTAATATCCATACAAGACCCAAAGGGGCTGGTAATGGGCTGGGGTAGGGGGGGGGGGGTGTGATGGGGTAGCTATGCCATTTTTCTTAAAGATTTTCATCCATATTACCGGTACCAGACATTACATTAAAGCCGCAAGCAGTTTTAAATGGCTTTTTTTCCTTTAGAAATGTAATTTTGTGCAGGGACAGTTCTAAACACGGGAAACACGTGGCACTTCACAGGCATACTTTTGACACCCCCCAGGTACGATATTTAAAGGAATATTTGACTTTTTTTTTTTCACTTTTTGCATCATTAAAATGACTGCTCCAGAAAAACGGCCGTTTTTAAAACTTCTTTTTGCATTGATACATGTCCCCTGGTGCAGAACCCAGGTTCCCAAACCCTTTTTAGGACAATAACATGCATAATAGTCGTTATAATTAGCACTTTAGATTTCGAACGTTCGCATCCATTGTATTTAATAGGGTTCTAAAGTTTGTGCGAACTTTCGGTCCGTTCGCGGGTTCTGGTGCGAACCGAACCCGGGGGTGTTCGGCTCATCACTAGTGGCGATGAGCCTCTGCTCAGCACTGATGGCTTCCCGCATAACGGTGTCCTTCCTGGTAATATAGGGGGACACCAAAGCCAACAGATGCTGAAAAACGGGGTCAGACATCCGCAGAAAATTCCTGTAGTCCTCAGGATTATTCTCGACGATCTCCCGCAGCAGAGGCATATGGCAGAATTGGTCCCGCTGGAGCAACCAATTCTTGGTCCATGAACTCCTCCTCACACCGTTCATGGACTGGTCTTGGTCCAAAACAAGCAGACCAACACCAAGCGCACGCACAGCACGAACTCGACGATGAGAACGTACAGGGGACATGGCTAGGAAACGGTCGTCTTATCAGAACGTACAGAACAGAACGCACTTTAGAAAAGCAAGGCCTATGAATAATGAACTGAAAATCAGAAACGAACGGGCAAGAACGCACTGTAAAACAGATACGACCTGCCTAGACGCCCTGAAAGACAAGATACGAACCCACAAGCACAAACTGAACCGCAGAAAACGAACTGGAAAGCACGAAGACTGAAAAGCGCGAATCGTCTCTTCCCAAACTTTTACTTCACACGTGGTAACACGAGATCAGCAAAAGCAGCCCAAGGGGTGGCGCCAGGGAAATCCATCTTCCCCTTTTATAGTGCCGTCGTACGTGCTGGACGTGACCACAGAGAACAACGAGGAAATTGGGAAATGTCAGTGTGTACGCATGGAAAGCTTGACGAGAAAATCGTCAAGGTTAACAAGAATCTCGTCGAAAAAAACGACGTGTTTTTTACGACGAGAAAATCGGCCGTGTGTACGAGGCTTCACTCTACTTCTACTAAACCCATTCTAACTGGTCTAAGAGGTTCAATCTATCCTTTGGATAAACTGCCTCATTCAGCCAGATGGGGCTTTCAGCTTTTTTTTTCAGGGCTCTCTGCACTTCGCTCGTGTTTCAGATATCCGGCTTGACTCCTGTGACACGTCCCCTGCCAACCAGCCTGACCTTGCGGATCCACGTACCTCTGTCCAGTCTGATGGTCCTGTGCTGGATGTCCAGCCTGTCTTTGAGGGTCCGGGTCCTTTTTACCTGGACTGTTATTGGATCGGATATTAGACTATTCCCTGAACTCAGCCGGCCCTTTACCTGGACTCACATAGAACCAGGCTATCTGTCTGCTAAATTGCAAGTATTTGTTTGCTTTGCTCAGTTCGCATCTGTCTTGGCGTGGTAGCCAGGCACCATAGCATTGTGTATAAGTCTTGGGGGCAACCAAGTACCGGTAGGCCTGCTTGTCTTAAAGTGGTTATAAACCCAAACTAAAAACAAATAAAAACCCTGCAAGACAAAGGCATAATGAGCTAGTATGCATAGCATACTAGCCCATTATGAATTACTTCCCCTAGATCGAAGCCCCCGCAGTGGTCCTTGTCTCCCCCCCCTCCAGCGGCGACATGTCTCCCGGGGGTTACTTCCGGGTATCGCGACTCCGGCGCTGTGATTGGCCGGAGCCGCAATGACGTCACTCCCGCGCTTGCACGTGGGAGCCGCCGTTAACGGCACATGGACTGAAGTAACAGCACATAGGTGCCATTGCTTCAGTTTGCTTTAGTGCGCATTTGCCGATGACATTGGCACATGCAGGGGACAGGGGATATCTCCTAAACCGTGCAGGTTTAGGAGATATTCTGGGTAGCTACAGGTAAGCCTTAATATAGGCTTACCTGTAGCATAAAGTGGTTGTAAAGGGTTTACAACCACTTTAACCACTTGTCCACCGCACACAGTCAAATGACGGCGGGCGGAAGACTCTCTTGTTCTGACCAGACGTCATATGACGTCGGCCCATTTAAACAGGGAATACGCGGGGCGTGGCCTGGAGAGCAATGGGATAGGACGCATGTAAGGAGAGCTCCACTTGCCCATACTCCTTACCTACAATCCTGCTTGCATCCTTGGTAGAAACTGCCATCCTTCACACCCGGAGACTTATCCTGCTCCTCCTGAGATTTTTGGAGATTTCCAGCTTGCTGGAACGCCGCCGCCGCCATCACGGAGCATCCCGGCCGCATACTTCAGGAAAGACCGCGGCTTCGGCCTAGTCCCTGGTACGGCGGCCATCTTGGTACCCCCGGCGGCGCTCCTGGACACCCTCACGGATCCCTTTTTACTCACAGTGGCTCATAGCCTCCTCGATCGGCCTCTGGACTGCCTAATCCCCCTCCAGTGGTGCCTTATTACTCTGCACCTGCTGTGGGGAAGGATCACTGCCTCAGCCTGACTCCTGGAGCGGCGGCCATCTTGCTACACCCGGAGGCGGCCTGGGCAAGTATTATAGGCCCCCCTGATTCCCCTGAGCCTTGATTCCCTGGGATATAGCAAAAGGACAGTGCTATTGCCTGACCACTACCTGCGGGTCACGCTACATCACCCTTGGACGGCGGTGGGAAAGGAGCCGCAGAGGGCTCGGCCTATTTAGCTGCGGCCATCTTGGTACACCTGGGACTCCCCTGATCATCCCCGCAGCATGTCCCCATCAAAAAAAAACTCAGAGGCCGTTGACAAATTGGCCAAATACCGCAGGCTGGATGAGGACCAACAGGCCAAGGATGGTGCTGACGCGTCCCTGGGCGCGGAACACTCTGTGGTGGCTACTAACAGGCTACTGGATGCCATCGCCCTATGCCAGAGCACGCTTACCACCAAAATCGAGGAGGTCAAAATTGACGTGTCCCTTATCCGCCAGGATCTCTCTACCCTCAGGGACCGCGTGACGGAGACGGAGAGCCGTATTAGCAGAGCGGAAGATATTTTACACCCTCTACAACATACCACGGATGAGGTGCGCCGCCAGCTGCAACAGATTAGCGCAAAACAAGACGACATGGAAAACTGCCTTCGGAGGTGTAACCTCCGTTTCATCGGTCTTCCTGAATCTGCTGAGGGCAATGATCCGGCGAGCTTCCTTGAAAACCTCCTGACAACAACCTTTGGCAGAGACGCATTCTCGGTAATGTTCGCGGTGGAGAGAGCCCATCGAATCCCTGCCCGTCCTCCTCCTCAAGGAGCCCCGCCACGTACCCTGATAGCGAAGTTTCTCAACTTCAGGGACCGCGACAAGATCCTCCGCCTGACCAGAGAGAAAGGGAACATCCCCCATACCAACACACATGTGGCCGTCTTCCCGGACTTCTCCAATGAGGTGCAACGGCAGCGGTCCAGATTCCAGGATGTTAAACGGCGCCTCCGCGTCCTGCACCTCAAATACGCCATGCTGTACCCCGCAAAGCTTCGTGTGGAATGCGATGGTCGAACCCACTTCTTTGAGGACCCTGAGCTGGCATCCACTTGGATTGATCAGAGAGATCGGCGAGACTGAGCGCGCCGCACTGCCTACAAGCTGTGAGTACTTTTATTTCTCCCCCACTCCCCCCTGTGCCGATTATGCTCTTTGTCCTCATTCTGGTGTTTAGCCCACAGCGGCTATATTGTTAGCAGGTATCCCTCACTGGGACAGGGGGAAGGATCTGAAACCCCCCCCCCTTTTTTTTTTTTTTTTTTTGTTGTCTCCTCATATTTCCTTGGATCTCGCAGCAAGCTCGCCGTCTCCGGGCGACCCAACTGACTTTTGATCCCCCGGCCTCCCCACATGTGGGAGATACTTGTGGAGAGCAGTCTACCGAACATGGATTGAACTTCCTCTAATACTATACCTAACACCCTGATGGCAGGTGGGGCCCCCTCCTGTAATGCTGAAATGGTGCTGCACGTCTGTGGCCCCTACACCCCATGCACTTCTCAGAGAAGAAGTCGCCCCCCTAGGATCCCTATGGACCTTTTTCATCCCCCCCATCTACCTGACTGTTTGGTCCTATTTTTTAGTTTTCTTTTTGTCACGGGTATCTATGTCCCATTGAAATTAAGTCCCTTGCCTCCAACGTTTTGTTCACGTTGGATGTCCCCTGTTGATACCTGGTTATGGGATACTATGTTCATGCCGAGTTGGGGTGGCAATGGACTGGGAGGGAAGGGAAATGTTGTGGTTATTCTTTATTTGCCACTATGTTTGCAATTGTTTATCTCTGCTAAAGGTACTATGTTATTGTCATACATGCACTATCGATATTGGTATTCTTTATGTTTTATACCATCTGATGTGTCCTTCTCTGCTCTGCTGGTCCTGGTCTGGCTGCGGTTTATTATACGCGCCCTACGCCCACCATGAGTTCCCTGAAGTTCCTTACGTGGAATGTTAGGGGCCTACGCAACAAGATTAAACGCACAGCTGTCCTGACGTTTCTCAAATCTCAGAGGGCTGACGTCATCACATTAGTCGAGACCCATGTCACGGGCCACCTGCAATCCTCCCTCAAAAAACCCTGGATAGGGTGGGCTTACCATGCTACCCACACCTCTTATTCCAGAGGAGTATCGATCCTGATCGCCAAACGGGTACCATTTGATCTAGTACTACTTCGCACGGACCAGCAGGGCAGATATGTGTTTGTGCACGCTACCATTAACGGTCTCCTATCCTGCTGCTCTCTTGCTATGTCCCCCCCCCCGTATAACTCTGCTGTAATTAAGGAGGGCCTTGCCTTTATGACTCAATATCCCTCTGTACCGGCGGTGTGGATGGGGGACTTCAATATGACCCTAATCCCCGCTCTGGACCGCCTGGGCGCGCTGAACCCCCCCCCTTGATCCACCGGCCCATACCAGACTGCACCGCATAATGACAGACTTCGCCCTCGTCGACACTTGGCGCCACAAACACCCACACACCAAGGTCTTCTCATGCTTCTCAGCTAGTCACAACACGATGTCGCGAATTGATTTTGTGTTTGTCTCAATGTCCCTGCTGCCTAAACTAGGGGATGTAGGCTTTGCTCCGAGGGTACTCTCGGATCACGCCCCCTACTGGATCACGATCCAGCTCCTGAAAGCTTCCCCTGCCCCTTCCTGGCGGTTAAACCCGTTCTGGCTGACTGCCCTGCGGGAACAGGAAGACATCCCCACGGAATTGCAATTCTACTTTACGGCCAACGGGGGCTCTACCACATATGACGTGGTGTGGGAAATGTTTAAGCTCCACGCTCGTTCCCTGCTTTCTATGCGTATCAATAGGCTCAAACGGTCATCAACACTTATTGTCCAGCAGGCGGCAGACCACCTACAGGTGCTGGAGGAGGCGTTTCGTCGGGACCCCTCTCCCAGCACGGCCAATAACCTCAGGATTCAGGCGCGACAGGTCTCCCAATTGCACATAGAGAAGGCTAAGCAATGAATTTTTTTCTGTAGACAAAGGGTGTTTGAGTACGGAGAAAGATCGGGCAAACTGCTCGCGTATCTTGCCCACTTGGATCTGCGTCCCCCTGTGGTGGTGTCCTTGACCGACCCCCAGGGGAACGACATCACCGACCCACAACTGGTGGCGGAGGAATTTGGGAGATTCTACCGTACACTCTACACATCCAGAGTCACCCACACTCCCCAAGATACCAGGGACTACCTAGCGGGAGTTCAATTCCCTAGACTGACCAACGACCAGCTTGAAATCTTAGAAGCCCCTATTACCGAGGAGGACATCACCGAGGCTATCTCCTGTTTGGCCTCATCTAAGGCACCAGGATCTGATGGTCTACCTCTAGAATTCTATGCCACCTATTCCGAAATTCTAATCCCTAAACTTAAAGACCTGTACAAATCCATATTTGATTCAGGAGTTCTACCCCCCTCCATGAGAGAGGCTCAAATTGTCGTAATTCCCAAACCCGGTAAGGACCCTAAATACCCGGAGTCGTATAGGCCTATTTCCTTATTACAGGTAGACATTAAAATATTAGCAAAGATCCTAGCCTCCCGCCTTAATCAGGTTATTCTGTCATTGATCCACCCTGACCAAACAGGCTTTATGCCAGGGAAAAACACTGCCATGAACATTCGTCGCCTATTCATGAATATTCAGGGGTCCCACGATGAAATTGGTTCGAGGATCGTGGTGGCTCTGGATGCCGCCAAGGCCTTCGACTCCGTGGAGTGGAACTACCTGTGGGAGTGCCTCTCAAGATTTGGATTTGGCCCCAGCTTCATTCGCTGGGTCCAACTCCTCTATCAATCCCCGAGGGCCAGAGTATTTGTGAACGGTTGGCTTTCCGACCAGTTCCCGCTGGAAAGAGGGACCCGACAAGGCTGCCCCCTTTCCCCCATGCTGTACGCATTGGCTGTGGAACCGTTGGCCATTATGGTCCGCGCAGATGCCTGTATCCGAGGCCTCAGGATGGGGAACTTGGAAGAAAAGATCGGGATGTATGCCGATGATACACTCCTGTATCTGGCGGACTCGGGTCCCTCTCTTGTAGCAGCCCTCCAGTCCATAGAACGTATGGGTGGACACTCAGGTCTGAGTATTAATTGGTCCAAGTCCCAGATTCTCCCGATTGACCATTTCCCCCCCTCATTCACGTCTCCTCCTCTGGCTCTTCCAAGGGTCTCCCTGATCAAATACCTTGGGGTGCAGGTCACCAGATCGCTCTCGGACTACAAACTACTGAACATTGAACCCCTGTATGCCCTGATCAAGACCAAGACACAGACCTGGGCCAGACTACCCCTGGGTGTTATGGGTCGCATTAGTCTGGTTAAGATGATACTCCTTCCAAAAATACTGTATTTGGTCTGGCATGCTCCGCTCTATATACCGCAAAAATGTTTCAAAATAATTGAATCCATTCTGAATTCATTTATATGGGGTCATGGCAGACACAAATTATCTTGGAAAATTCTGAAGAACCCCGTGACATTGGGAGGAGCTGCTCTCCCAGACTTCCAGGACTATTATCTTGCCTCCCAACTGTCCCACTTCTATTACTTTGACAAACGTGAGCTACCAAGATACCAGACGCTTCTCTGTGAGCATCCCGACGACCCAGCCCATACCCCACTTCAGTCAGTCCTTAGAACCCCATCGACGAGACGCCCCTCCCAACACAAAGCTGACATGTTGGCTCACCACCGGAGGGTATGGCGGATGGCACTACAAAAAATTGGAGCCCCGCAAGTACACTCTCATACCCCTCTCTGGTTCAATACATGTTTGCCAGAATTGTTGTCCATCCCAGACCCCGCGGTGTGGACACGCCATGGGATCTTATATTTACACCAGATCATGACCACCACAGGCCTTAAAACATTTCAAATGCTAAAAGATGAATTTTCCCTCCCCAATTGCCGTTTCTTCAGGTATCTGCAACTCCGCCACGCTATACAGGCCCAGTTCTCTGGCTCCAACCCGTCCATGGCAGTCCCCTCTATAGTGGACACAGTCACGGGGAATGAGCCCGCCAAACTCATCTCCGCTCTGTACTCCGCCATTCGTCTCCCTAGCGCCACAGCATTGGCCTACGTGGCCAAGACCAGATGGGAGGTGGATGTTGGACTAGTGGAGGATGAGGATTGGGATGAGATCTTGGAAGACGTGAAAAAAGTCTCCCCCAAGCTATCGGACCGCCTCACACAGTTGTACATTATACACAGAACGTACCTGACCCCTCAGAGAATAGCACGTTTCAAACCCACGTACAATCCAGGATGCCGCCTCTGCGACCGCACCCCGGGCTCCTTTTACCACCTTATTTGGTCCTGCCCCATTATCCAGACATACTGGACACAGGTGATACGCTTCCTACACGACCAGATGGGCTCCCCTGTTACACTTGACCCAAAGATGTGCCTACTTGGCCTGTTGCCAGAACTAGATGCTGACAAACCCCTGCGTACCTTCTTACATGAGACGCTATTCTTGGCGAGAAAAGTAGTGGCCCGAAACTGGATGCAGGCTCTGTCCCCCACAGTCCAGTGCTGGAAAAAGGCGGTTAACGATGCTCTCCCATATAAAAAACTGATTTATGTGCATAGAGGGTGTCCCCTAAAGTATGAGAGGGTTTGGGATAGATGGTTGGCGGATGGGGAAACGTGTACTTGACATGTTGATTTCTCATCTTTGTTGTATGCCGGCTCCACTCTCATCGGTGTCTTCATCTTTTATGTCACACAGATGTTTCATTATGTTCATGTATGTACTATTGCTTTGGCCATACTGGATTTTACTGATGTATGTACCATGCATATACTTCTTAATAAAGTTGTTTTTTTTTCAATTAAAAAAAAAAACAGGGAATACGCGCGATTGTGTGCGCACACCCCTGTACTGTCTGTGGCGGCGTGTCACAGAGACACCGCTCGTCACCGACAGGGGTGAACAGCCGCTGGGAAGTGCTGTTTACCACGTGATCGGCCAAGATGAAGTCACGGCTGATCGCGGATGGTAATGCCCCCACTTGACACGGCGCATGCGCGCAATCGCGTGTCCGTCGGTGGCAGTGTGTTCCCGGGAACACTGCTCGTCCCCGACAATAGTACACAGTAGGGTTGTACCGATACTAGTATCGGTATCGGCACCGATACCGAGCATTTCCCCAAGTACTTGTACTCGGGGGAAATGCTTTGATGCTTCACCCGATACCTGGGCAGTCAGGGATGATCGGTGCGGCGGGGGGAATTACAAGCACTGATCTGCCTGTATACATTTCAATAAAGCCTGACAGCTTCTCCCCGGACCCCCCCCCCCCTTTTTAGCTGCTTTAGTAAAATTTATACAGCGGTGATCGGTGCTTGTAACTCCCCCCCAACACGCACTGATTACCGCTGACTGTCACTGTATCTTTCTCCGTGCTGCTATACTCCTCCACGCTCTGTGTCCCCCTGTGTGCTGTTCTCCCCCTCCGTGCTCTGTGTCCCCCTCGGCGCTGCTCTCCCTCTCTGGTTCATTGTCCCCCTCTGTGCTGCTCTCCCCCTCCGTGCTCCCCTCGGTGCTGCTCTACTTCTCCGGGTGTCCTTGTATCCCCCTCCGTGCTGCTGCTGTCGGCGCTCCGTGTCCCGTGTCCCCCTCCTGCTGCTCTCCCCCTCTGCGCTCCGAGTCCCCCTCACCATGTCCTCCTCCACCCCCTCTGTCCTCGGTATCTCAGGATGGTGAGCGGAGGTAGGAGCCGCTAAAGCCGGCTCCTTCCTTTTCGAATGAACAGAGTCAGTGATCACTGACTCTGTTCATTCATATAACTGAAACATCGTAACCTGTGTTTACGATGCTTCAGTTTATGAATGGAGAGGAGCCTCCTGTCCATTCATTTTAGCTGAGGCTGCAGAGAAAGGGACTGGGGAATCTGTGTCCCCCGTCCCTTTCTCTGTCTCATAGGGGAGATGTCAGAGGTCTGTTAAGACCCCTGAAATCTCACCAAAGCCCCCCAACAGCGCTAAAAAAAAAAGGGAAAAAAATGAATTGTAAAAAATAATAAAAATAAAAAAAACACACTGACACAATCCACTCCCCCCCCCCCCCCTAAAAAAAAATTAAAAAATAAAGCACTGTAAAAAAATAAAATAAAATTTTTTTAAAAACATAAATAAAAATACTGACACATGACATTAAAAAAAAGTATCGGTAATCGGTATCGGCGAGTACTTGAAAAAAAATATCGGTACTTGTACTCGGTCTTAAAAAAGTGGTATCGGGACAACCCTAGTACACAGCCATTGATCAGGGCTGTGTACCACGTGATCGGGTGTGACCCATTCACAGCCAGCCTGATCACGAAGTGTAAACAAAGAGCTATAACTAACTGTTACCAGCTCTTCTCTCCTCACACACCGTTTCCAGTGTGAGGAGAGAAGAGCCAGGAGCAGTGACTTACAGATCTATGTTCAGTAGTGTCTGCACCAACACCACACCTGTCCCATCGCTCCCCCCCCCAATTGTCATCTGTCACCCAACAGTCACCCCATAAAAGTGCACCTGTCACATAAGAGTCTGCCATCAGTGACCATCAGTGGTCCAACCGTCACCCATCAGTGACCGTGCCCTATCACCCGTCACCCATCAGTGACCATGCCCTGTCACCCATTACCCATCAGTGACCGTGCCCTGTCACCCGTCACCCATCAGTGACCATCACCTATCAGTGACTGTGCCCTGTCACCCATCACCGGTCACCCACCAGTGACCGTGCCCTGTCACCCATCAGTGACCATCAGCGGTGCACCCGTCACCCATCAGTGACCGTGGCCTGTCACCCATCTGTGACCATCACCCGTCACCATCCGTGGCCTGTCACCCATCAGTGACCATTGCCTGTCACCCATCAGTGACCATCTCCCGTCACACCATCATCACCTATCAGTGAACGTCACCTGCCACCCATCGCACAGCCCATCAGTGACTGTCACCTGCCCCACATCTGTCACCTGTCGCACAGCTACCCGCCACACAGCCATGTCCAAAAGAGTATATACCAGTGAGGAGGCGTTCCAGATCCTCTCCATGACTGATGAGAGCACTGGGGAGTTCTCATCAGATTCCAATTCTAAATTCCGAATCAAATTCGGAATTTGAACCGATCGAATATAGTAATGATTCGGATGAAGAATGGGTCCCTCCTAAAAGGGCACTCTGGAAACTAGGCAGCCACCAGCAACCAGGATTATATTCCCAGGCTACCAGCAATAGGCCCCGGGAACAAAGGCCCAGTACCAGTGCTGCCACCAGCGAAAGGCCCCGCGAACAAATGCCCAGGCCCAGTACCAGTGATGCTACATCACACCTGAGTACCAGAACAGGAAATTCAACTCCCCAACTACTGGAGTGTCACGTCCCCCAAGAGCCAGGGCCACTACATACATGCCAGATGGTCTTGCCAACCCAACATGGCTGCCTTCCGACCCGGGATCACCAATTATTCCCCCTTTCACAGCACAACCAGGTGTGCAGGCAAACACCCAAAATTTCACAGAGATCGATTACTTTCAACTGTTTTTGCCCGACACTTTGCTGTAGTTCATTGTGGACCAGACAAATTTATATGCCCAACAGTATATTGCCATCAATCATCTTATGCCCATCCATTTGAGTGGAGAGATCTGAATTTGGAGGAGTTCAAATTGTTTATGAGCCTCACCATAAACATGGCGCTTACAAAAAAAAAATCAAGGACATGCCTATTGGTCCATCAAACCCATCTACCACATGCCCATGTATTCCGTAATGCCCAGGTCCCGATATGAGATGATAATGAGATTCTTTCATTTTAATGAAAACACCCAGTGCCCTCCCCGCAATCATTCAGATTCCGATAAGCTATATAAAATTCACCCACTGATAAATTTCCTTTCCAATCGATTTGCAGAACTCTATGTCCCCGAGAAGCATATATGTGTGGATAAGTCCCTGGTACCCTTTTCAGGCCGGCTCGGAATAAAACAATATATTCCTAGCAAAAAGGCCAAATACGGTGTAAAAATTTACAAGCTCTGTGAGAGAGTCACGGGATATCTTTATGCGTTCCGCATACATGAAGGAAGAGATTCCCAGCTCCAGCCCCCTGAGTGCCCAGCCTACATGGGCACAGCTGGAAAAATTGTATGGGACCTGGCTTACCCACTTCTGAAAAAAGGATATCATATATACCTTGACAACTTTTATACCAGCCTGCCCCTTTTCAGACACTCATACATGGAAAAAACCCTGGCTTGCGTAACCTCCAGAAAAAAATAGGAAGGGCTTCCCACAATCCATAGGAAACAAAAAGCTGCAAAGGGGAAAAGAGCAACACTGAGGTGCAACGAAGTGCTGGCTTCGAGGTGGAAGGATAACAGGGACGTGCACATGATGTCCACCATTCACGATGACACTACAGTTGTAGTTCAGCGAAGACGAGGTCCCATTGAAAAGCCAACATGTGTCCAAGACTATAATCTCTACATGGGGGGGGGGTGGATTTCAATGACCAAATTATTCAGCCCTATTTGTCCATTAGGAGGTCCCGATTCTGGTACAAGAAGGTAGCAATTTATCTCATCCATTTGGCCATTTTATAATTCCTACATAGTCTACACCAAATCCACAGAAAACCCCGCCCCCTTCCTACAATTCTCAGAAGTAGTCACGTCCCTCATCTATCAACAAAGACCCCCCCCCCCAGAAAACCTTCGCTCTGATGCTGTTAGCCGACTTCATGAACGCCACTTCCCATACAACATCCCACCAACCGAAGCAGGCCGAAGGCGGCAAAAAAGATGTCGCATGTGCAGCAAATGAGGAAGAGAAAAGATACCAGCTACCATTGTCCCCGGTGTCCCTCCCAACATGGCCTTTGCATTGGTGAATGCTTCGAACTTTATTATACATCCCTAAAATATTAGCACATATTTTTAACCATTTCCCCCCCATTTTCATAATCTGTGCTGAGCATTTTCCATGCTTCCCCAAATAACCATGCCACTGCCTTCCACGTGAACTGACCCTGGCCTGCTTTTTGACTATGCCTCTGCCTACTGTTTGGACTGCTTCCACGTAAACTGACCCTGGCCTGTTTTGTGACTATGCCTCTGCCTACCGTTTGGACTGCTTCCACGTGAACTGACCTTGGCCTGTTTTGTGACTATGCTTCTGCCTACCGCTTGGGCTGCTTGCACGTGAACTGACCTTGGCCTGTTTTATGGACTATGCTTTTGCCTACCGCTTGGACTGATCTGTTTGCCCTGCTACTGTAGTACACAGGGGTCTCACATAATGCTCCAGAATAGTTTTTCCGGATGGAGAACATTTTTTTTTTCTCCGGGTTCCGTAATTTCCGGATTAGGGCCTGGAGTCCGGTGGCTTCAAAGAGATTTGTGTGGGTCGAAGCCTCTACCCCTGTGCCCCTGTGCACAGGTCTTAGCTGATTGTGGCCCTCAGCCTGCTGCTGACTTACTGCCATCATGCCTTTGCCTGCCACATGAACGGATCACACCACTGCCTGCTACCTGGACTATGCAAATAATTAGCTGTAGCAAGAGGCAGTATGTTTATGAAGGGCTAAAGAGCGGTACAATAATGAGTGTCTGCAGGTAACAGTGTACCAATATTACCAATACCCAGGACCAATATTATGGCTGTCTCTGCCTGGACAATTTCTATGGACAAATGCTTTGGCTGTGCTGACAATATCCTTGTGCTGACCATAGACAATATTCCTGCCTGCTGCCCTGGATAATTACTATTGATGTCGCTAAGCGCATCCCTGACTGCTGCCTGGACCAGTGCTCTCTTCTGTGGACACTACTAAAAGCACAGGTAATACTTTTTTTTTACCCTTTCCGCAATAGAATTAATTTTGGATTGCAATTCTTGTGCTATGTGTTAGAAATATGAAGGGCCTTCAAAAATTATAGGTTGTCAGGAAATTATATATGTAATACATGCTCCTAGAACGCCTGATGGTGCTACTTGGATGTTGGGCCTCTGTATGTGGCCAAGCTGTGTAAAAGTCTCACACAGGTGGTACCCCCATACTCAAGAGGAGTAGCAGAATGTATTTTGGGATGTCATTTTTGCTATGTATTTGCTATGTGTTGGAAATATCTTATAAATGGAAAATTTTGTGTAAATAAAATGCGTTTTCATTTTTTTTCCACATTTTCCAAAAACGTCTGGAAAAAAAATAACCGTTCAAATGACTCATTATGCCTCATAGATTATATGTTGGGGTGTTTGCTTTTCAAAATGGGGTCATTTTGTGGGCAATTCCATTGTCCTGGTGCTCCAGAGCCCTCAAAAGTGTAATAGGTGATTGAGAAATGAGATGTGCAATTTCTGCTCGTAGATCGCCTGATGGTGCTACTTCAATGTTGGGCCTTTGTATGTAGCCAGGGGAACAAAACAGGAAGCGCCACCTAAGTGCAATATTTTAGTAACAATTTATTAAAGACAGAGGAGATGCACTTACAGGCATATGTAAAAAACGGGCTCATCTGTGTGTGTAGTTCACGGTGTGATCCGGTCTCAGGTGCATCCAGGCTTATGGGTAGGCAGAGCAGTGTGTAGTTTTCATCCTGTGGCCACCAGGAAGCCAGCCAAAACCAGCAGAGAACGAGGATGACGTCGTCACCAGAAGCTGAACAAGAGAGATCACCAGGAGGAAGGACAGGTGTTCAGCACACCACTGAGAAACCAGGCTACGCGCTTGGAGCTATCTGCTCCTTCAAGAGGATCTAACACGGTACTGCAGCTATGGTACTATTTATGTGCTGTGACCATTAGTGGGACAGCAAGTCCCAGCACACAAAACAAAAGCAGTATGGAAAGAAATGCTAAAAAACTACAACCCAAGTAGGTAAAAAGAGGAAGGGAAGGGGAATACTAAAAATACATAAGGTGGAAAAAGATTACTATTTAAAAGCGGAACAACCGCAGAAAAAAAAAATACTTTGGGGGAATTAGATTATGTCCTTACTAGAACATCGATATACACATGTATATATGTAGAAAAAAAATATATACATGAAAAAATATATATGGAAAAAATATGAAAAAAAATCTATATATAAAAAGAGGGGGGGGGGGAGAAGGAGAGGGAGAATAAATAGCTCTTATTTAACATATAAAATACAAATAATACTAAAAATAAGCTGATCACATATCCCCATTAAAAACACACGATATTCCACATATACCCAGAGACCCTACTGGTATATGCGCACAAGCATGCATATAATAACATGATGTATAAAATACACATATAGGTGGGCGTACAATGGAAATTTGCAATGTGGGTATGACAAAGGCGTCCTATATAGAGAGAAATATGCATGATATGGGTAAACACAATATCTTATTCACAGAAGGGTATGAACTTCGATTTCTTCATTAAGCCCACCAGGCACTAAAGTCCCCAAGGAATAAATCCAAAAGGATTCTTCCTGACAAAGCCGTTTAAAACGTTTGGCTCCAGGTAAAGTGCCTGGAATTGATTCCAGTACCCACACTTTTAAACCTGAGGTGGATTTCTTATGGTGATAGAGAAAGTGTTTAGGGACACTGTGGTGGTCCCTTCCTTTCTCAATGTATCTTATATGATCGCCGAAACGTGCCCTCAAAGCCCTGATAGTCCTTCCTACATAAAAAAAGCCCACAGGGGCAGGTAAGGCAGTATATGACGTACTCTGTGGAACAATTATAAAAGTCCTTAAACGTGTATGTCTTCCCTTTAATAACAAATGATTTTTGGCCATGTTGGACAAACTGGCATGTCTTACAAAGGGATTTCTTACACTGGAACATACCATGAAGGGGGATCATGATAAGTGGGGTAGCTACTGCAGTGGAGCGGATCTTACTGGGGGCAATTTTGCTCTTGATGTTACGAGCCTTCCGATATGCTACTTTAGGAACAGTTGCTAAGTTCGACTTGGGGTGGGGATCCTCAAGAAGTATGGACCAATGATTGGCTAAAATCTTTTCCATTCTTTTATGTCTGGCATGGAACTGGGTAATAAATTGCGTTGGAGGTTTGGTCTCTGGTGTAGCCTTAATACTAGAAATGTTGTTACTATGTCGATAGTATCTACATGCTTCCTCTACTAAAGGTGCTGGATATCCTTTGTCGAGGAATTTTTTGGTGAGCAAGGCACCATGGTGATCATAATCAATTACAATTTCTCCTCAAACGATGCAATACGGCAGCTGGTGGCAGCTGTCAAAGTGGATAAAAGAATTACCCGCTGTAGGTTTGACATAATTGCGGGAAAAAATAGTCCCTTGGTCGTGGCATAACTCGAGATCCAGGAATGCCAATGATACCTGATCAAAGACATGGGTGAAAGACAATCCTAAATGATTGTTATTACAATAATGGACAAATGTCTCAATGTCCTCAGACGTCCCATCCCATATTATGACCACGTCATCAATATATCGACCATAGTACACAATATGGGAGGCAAAGGGATGGTCATTGGAGAGGAATAAGTATTCCCAATATCCCATCGTTAAGTTGGCATAGCTCGGTGCAAAATTTGCCCCCATAGCTGTCCCGTTTATTTGCAAATAGTGAGTATTGTTGAACTCAAAATAATTGTGCTTAAGGCAGAATGTTAAAGCTTCCAAATTAAAGGAGACTTGCCTAAAATTGAGAAGTGGATCTTTGGATAAAAAATGTTCGGCTGCTAGGAGGCCAACGTCATGAGGGATGGACGTGTATAGGGATGACACGTCTAGGGACAGCCACTAGTATGTGGGTTCCCAGGTGTATGGTTTTAACATGTCTA
This sequence comes from Rana muscosa, assembly GCA_029206835.1. Lineage (NCBI taxonomy): Eukaryota > Metazoa > Chordata > Amphibia > Anura > Ranidae > Rana > Rana muscosa. The sequence continues at coordinate 1,394,035 of CM055122.1, forward strand.
AAAGATGGGGACCATCACGAATATTTGATGGCAAATTTTCGGCCAAAGGCTGCAAAAATTGATCTATGTAGACTTTGAAGCCACTAGTGACACTGTCCATAGATGCAACTATAGGACGGCTGGGAGGTTTTGTACGGCTTTTGTGCACTTTGGGCAAGTGATAGAAATATGGGGTGCTATAAAAGTTTTTCTTCATAAAATGGGCCTCATGTTTGCTAATTAAATTATCTTCTCTCGCCCTCCGAATAATATCAGCAGCCTCAACAGAATACAGGTGGGTGGGGTCATGGGGAAGTACTTTGTATGTACTGGTGTCTGATAAAAGTCTCAATGATTCGTCTAAATATTCAGTTTTATCTTGGATAACTATGCTGCCACCTTTATCTGCACATCGGATAATGATACTATCATTCCTCATTAGTTGTTCTAAAGACTGACGCTCCATACTACTGAGATTGGATCTGGGGTGGGCATGGGAGGGGTCATGTTTACACATTTGGGTTGGCTCTGTAAAAACCACTTGATAGAAGGACTGTAGGTAGGGCCCTTTACACTGGGTGGGATTAAAAATAGACTTCGGACGTAGCAAAGTGTGTATGATAGGGGGAGATGTGAGGGCATGTTGAGTTAGCCACTCTAAATCTTCTTCATGAAAATTTTCATCATAAAGCTTCTGTAGGGCAACAAGGTCTGGATCATCAGGGGGGATGACGGTGAATACTGGGCTGGCGGGTTCTGGTATACATATAGATTTTGAATTTTTAGTAGCTTGTATGCTATAGAACCTTTGGACAGTCAGATCTCTGATAAACTTGTTCAAATCTTTGAACAAAGTGAAAGGATTTGGCTGGACGGTAGGGGCGAAAGTAAGCCCTTTGCTGAGTAGGGAAATATCAGGAGGAAAAAGTTCCATACCAGACAAATTGTACATTTTTATAGTTTTCTCATTTTGGTTTTCTCCCTTCTTTCTACCTCGACCCCCTCTCCTTCCTCTTCTACGTGTTTTCTTTTGGAGAGACAAGGAGGGGGGCTGTCCCCTAAAAAATCAATAGTATTATCATGTACTGTTGTGCTCTCGGACACACTTAGGGGCATAGAAGATGGGTGAGATAGTGGTGGTTCAGGGTGACTATTTACATCTGGCGCTACAGGTGATATTGACGGTGTGCTAGAATTAGCTATGATAGGCCTAGATATATCCGGAATGGACAATGGTACAGCTGCACTACTGTCTAAATGGCCATCTAAAACTACTTGGCTGAACAATCTGTTAGGGACAGAGACCTGATTAGGGGGTCTCCTATGGCGTTGTGGCTTTGGTGCAGGAACCAAGGGAACAGGTAATACCCGGGGGGTTAAAAATGGCTGGTGATGATCTGATGTTGGAATGAGTAATACTAGGCTGTCTCTCCAAAAGAAAACACGTAGAAGAGGAAGGAGAGGGGGTCGAGGTAGAAAGAAGGGAGAAAACCAAAATGAGAAAACTGTCATGGATATGCATTAATGTCTGTCTGCCATCTTACCTTCCTCCTCATGTGTTCATCTAGAGACCAGACCTCCTTCACCTGGCTTCCTTTATAATCTCCTCCCAGCCTGACTCCACCCCAGGCCCTATCACTGAACACTATATTAACCTGTGCACTGCAAGCCTGCTTTGCTGATCAACGTGTTTGTTAGGCATTGTGTGTTTGGGTTCCTGCCTGCCGTGTGCTACGTCTGTCTCTCTGTTACGTTATTGGCTTGTCCCCGACCATCCCTGTCTGCTCGTGACCCTTGACCTTCGGCTCGTTCTTCGTTATCCTTGTCTGCTTGTGGCCCCTGACCTTCGGCTTGTTATTCGGTTCTCTCTATCGTGTGCTGCTGCTTCCCCTTATCCTACGGGGCGTGAGCTAGGAAACTCCAGGGGCCGCGACCTGGTCCCAGCCTGCAGCGTAACATCCTCACCACTAGAGGCCCTGGAGAAGACCAGCTGGGTCTTAGACTCCGCGCCCTGGGGAATCTTGGCTCTCGCTTCCGTTGGGATCCCGGTTGTGCTCCTCTGGTCCCGCTTTCCACAACCACCCAGTTTCCTATCCACAGAAGCCAGCCATAGGGTTCACTACCTCGCGGTGCACTCCTGTCCCCCTACGGTGTGCATCTGTCACCTGGCCACAGGTGACCGTGACAAAAACTATAAAAATTTACAATTTGTCTGGTATGGAACTTTTTCCTCCTGATATTTCCCTACTCAGCAAAGGGCTTACTTTCGCCCCTACCGTCCAGCCAAATCCTTTCACTTTGTTCAAAGATTTGAACAAATTTATCAGAGATCTGACTGTCCAAAGGTTCTATAGCATACAAGCTACTAAAAATTCAAAATCTATATGTATACCAGAACCCGCCAGCCCAGTATTCACCGTCATCCCCCCTGATGATCCAGACCTTGTTGCCCTACAGGAGCTTTATGATGAAAATTTTCATGAAGAAGATTTAGAGTGGCTAACTCAACATGCCCTCACATCTCCCCCTATCATACACACTTCGCTACGTCCGAAGTCTATTTTTAATCCCACCCAGTGTAAAGGGCCCTACCTACAGTCCTTCTATCAAGTGGTTTATACAGAGCCAACCCAAATGTGTAAACATGACCCCTCCCATGCCCACCCCAGATCCAATCTCAGTAGTATGGAGCGTCAGTCTTTAGAACAACTAATGAGGAATGATAGTATCATTATCCGATGTGCAGATAAAGGTGGCAGCATAGTTATCCAAGATAAAACTGAATATTTAGACGAATCATTGAGACTTTTATCAGACACCAGTACATACAAAGTACTTCCCCATGACCCCACCCACCTGTATTCTGTTGAGGCTGCTGATATTATTCGGAGGGCGAGAGAAGATAATTTAATTAGCAAACATGAGGCCCATTTTATGAAGAAAAACTTTTATAGCACCCCATATTTCTATCACTTGCCCAAAGTGCACAAAAGCCGTACAAAACCTCCCGGCCGTCCTATAGTTGCATCTATGGACAGTGTCACTAGTGGCTTCTCAGTCTACATAGATCAATTTTTGCAGCCTTTGGCCGAAAATTTGCCATCAAATATTCGTGATGGTCCCCATCTTTTAGACATGTTAAAACCATAAACCTGGGAACCCACATACTAGTGGCTATCCCTAGACGTGTCATCCCTATACACGTCCATCCCTCATGACGTTGGCCTCCTAGCAGCCGAACATTTTTTATCCAAAGATCCACTTCTCAATTTTAGGCAAGTCTCCTTTAATTTGAAAGCTTTACCACTCCGCCTTAAGCACAATCATTTTGAGTTCAACAATACTCACTATTTGCAAATAAACGGGACAGCTATGGGGGCGAATTTTGCACCGAGCTATGCCAACTTACCGATGGGATATTGGGAATACTTATTCCTCTCCAATGACCATCCCTTTGCCTCCCATATTGTGTACTATGGTCGATATATTGATGACGTGGTCATAATATGGGATGGGACGTCTGAGGACATTGAGACATTTGTCCATTATTGTAATAAAAATCATTTAGGATTGTCCTTCACCCATGTCTTTGATCAAGCATTCCTGGATCTCGAGTTATGCCACGACCAAGGGACTATTTTTTCCCGCAATTATGTCAAACCTACAGCGGGTAATTCTTTTATCCACTTCGACAGCTGCCACCACCCGAGATGGGTAAACAATATCCATCTGAGCCAATTCTGTCGTTTGAGGAGAAATTGTAATAGGGATATTGATTATGATCACCATGGTGCCTTGCTCACCAAAAAAAATCCTCGACAAAGGATATCCAGCACCTTTAGTAGAGGAAGCATGTAGATACTATCGACATAGTAACAACATTTCTAGTATTAAGGCTACACCAGAGACCAAACCTCCAACGCGATTTATTACCCAGTTCCATGCCAGACATAAAAGAATGGAAAAGATTTTAGCCAATCATTGGTCCATACTTCTTGAGGATCCCCACCTCAAGTCGAACTTAGCAACTGTTCCTAAAGTAGCATATCGGAAGGCTTGTAACATCAAGAGCAAAATTGCCCCCAGTAAGATCCGCTCCACTGCAGTAGCTACCCCACTTATCATGATCCCCCTTCATGGTATGTTCCAGTGTAAGAAATTCCTTTGTAAGACATGCCAGTTTGTCCAACATGGCCAAAAATCATTTGTTATTAAAGGGAAGACATACACGTTTAAGGACTTTTATAATTGTTCCGCAGAGTACGTCATATACTGCCTTACCTGCCCCTGTGGGCTTTTTTATGTAGGAAGGACTATCAGGGCTTTGAGGGCATGTTTCAGCAAGCATAGAAGATACATTGAGAAAGGAAGGGACCACCACAGTGTCCCTAAACACTTTCTCTATCACCATAAGAAATCCACCTCAGGTTTGAAAGTGTGGGTACTGGAATCAATTCCAGGCACTTTACCTGGAGCCAAACGTTTTAAATGGCTTTGTCAGCAAGAATCCTTTTGGATTTATTCCTTGGGGACTTTAGTGCCTGGTGGGCTTAATGAAGAAATCGAAGTCCATACCCTTCTGTGAATAAGATATTGTGTTTACCCATATCATGCATATTTCTCTCTATATAGGACGCCTTTGTCATACCCACATTGCCAATGTCCATTGTACGCCCACCTATATGTGTATTTTATACATCATGTTATTATATGCATGCTTGTGCGCATATACCAGTAGGGTCTCTGGGTATATGTGGAATATCGTGTGTTTTTAATGGGGATATGTGATCAGCTTATTTTTAGTATTTGTATTTTATATGTTAAATGAGAGCTATTTATTCTCCCTCTCCTTCTCCCTCCCCCCCTTTTTTTTATATATAGATTTTTTTTTTCATATTTTTTCCATATATATTTTTTTATGTATATATTTTTTTTCTACATATATACATGTGTATATGGATGTTCTAGTAAGGACATAATCTCATTCCCCCAAAGTATTTTTTATTTTTTTTCTGCGGTTGTTCCGCTTTTAAATAGTAATCTTTTTCCACCTTATGTATTTTTAGTATTCCCCTTCCCTTCCTCTTCTTACCTACTTGGGTTGTAGTTTTTTAGCATTTCTTTCCATACTGCTTTTGTTTTGTGTGCTGGGACTTGCTGTCCCACTAATGGTCACAGCACATAAATAGTACCATAGCTGCAGTACCGTGTTAGGCCTCTTGAAGGAGCAGATAGCTCCGAGCGCGTAGCCTGGTTTCTCAGTGGTGTGCTGAACACCTGTCCTTCCTCCTGGTGATCTCTCTTGTTCGCTTCCTGTTTTGTTCCCCTGTCTTCCTTATGCAGAGCCGACTTTCTCTGAGGACAGCTGCCTCCTATCACTCCTATCACCCTTCCATTACTCCCCCCTGTTATAGGAATGGTCATTATATACCAGCAAATGGACTAAAAAGAACTGTGACTGGACTTTTTGAGATCCAATTCCTGGCCATCTATCATGCATTAGTCTTTTGCGCTAACAGTTTATTCCATTGTTTTTACATTGTATGTAGCCAGGCTGTGTAAAATAGGGTGACCAGACATCCCCGGTTTCAGGGAACAGTCCCCGGATTGAGGACACTGTCCCCGGTCCAAGTCTGTCCCCGGTTTTGTCCCCGGATTGGATTTGAACAGGGGCTGGGGCAGTTTCAAAGACAGTCAGTGCAGAATTAATAAAATAAAATCTGAATTACACCCCCCCTCACCTACTAGCTTAGGGGGGGGGGTGTATTTTTTCAATTGTCTGTGCCCCTGTCTGAAGATCATGTGCTGGTCGGAGCGGAGGGAATATTTCTTCAGTTTCGGGTGCCCATTCAGCTCCGCTCGCATGTTCTGCCTTGGCTCAAGTCCCGGCCAGCCGCCTGCCTGCTTATCTTCTTGCCTTCCCTGGTGGAGTGATCTTCCTCCGCTCCCCCCCCTCAGTAGTAGCCTGGGGCCCGGAGAGTTAAGCCTCATACACACGATCGGTTTTACCGATGAAAACAGTCCGATGGACTTTTTTCATCGGACAAACCGATCGTGTGTGGGCCCCATCGGTCTTTTTTCCCATCGGTTTTAAAAAATAGAACATGTTTTAAATTTTTCCGATTGATCAAAAACCGATAGCAAATTCTGATCGTCTATGAGCAAGTCCATCGATAAAAAACCCACGCATGCTCAGAATCAAGTCGACGCATGCTCAGAAGCATTAAACTTCATTTTTCTCGGCTCATCTGAGTGTTTTACGTCACCGCGTTTGGAACGGTAGGTTTTTTGACTGATGGTGTGTAGGCAAGACTGATAGAAGTCAGCTTCATCAGATTTCCGATGGACAAAACCATCGGATTAGAATCCATAGGATATCCGACCGTGTGTATGGGGCTTAAGACTTAACAGGCTGTGAGGTGGGCGGCAGCGGCGAAGGGCAGAGAGTCGCTGATTGCCGCCATTACTAGTAAAAAAAATATGTCCCCGGATTTCATTTTAAAAATCTGGTCACCTTAGTGTAAAAGTCCCCCACATGTGGTATCCCCATACTCAGGAGGAGTAGCAAAATGTATTTTGGGGTGTCATTTTTGCTATGTGTTGGAAATATCTTATAAATGGACAACTTTGTGTAAATAAAATGCGTTTTCATTTGTTTTCCACATTTTCCAAAAACTTCTGGAAAAATAATAACAGTTCAAAAGACTCATTATGCCTCATAGATTATACGTTGGGGTGTTTGCTTTCCAAAATGGGGTCATTTTGTGGGCAATTCCATTGTCCTGGTGCTCCAGGGCCTTCAAAATTGTAATAGGTGATTGAGAAATGAGAATGCTCGTAGATCGCCTGATGGTGCTACTTCAATGTTGGGCCTTTGTATGTGGTCAGGCTGTGTAAAAGTCCCACACATGTGGTACCCCATACTCAGGAGTAGCAGAATGTATTTTGGGGTGTAATTTGTTGTATGCATATGCTCTGTGAGAGAAATAACCAGTTAATATAACAATTTTGTAAAAAAAAAAAAAAATCTTAATTTTGCAAAGAATTGTGGGAAAATATTACAACTTAAAAAAACTCACCATGCTACTTACTTAATACCTTGGAATGTCTACTTTCTAAAAAGGGGTCATTTGGGGGGAATTTGTACTTTTCTGACTTGTTAGTATCTCAAGAATTTAGTCAGTACTTCAGGTGTGATCAGATTGATCAATTTTCAGGGATTGGCACCATAGTTTGTAGACTCTATAACTTTCACAAAGACCAAATAATATACACTAATTTGGGTTATTTTTATCAAAGATATGTAGCAGTATAAATTTTGGCCAAAATTTATGAAGAAAAATTACTAATTTGCTAAATTTTATGACAGAAAGAAAGAAAGGCAATTATTCACAAAATTTACGGTCTTTTTTTATTTATAGCACAAAAAATAAAAAACCCACTAGTGATTAAATACCACCAAAAGAAAGCTCTATTTGTGTGAAAAAAAGGACGCAAATTTTATTTGGGTACAGTGTTGCATGACTGAGTAATTGTCATTCAAAGTGTGAGAGCACCGAAAGCTGAAAATTGGTCTGGGTAAGAAGGGGGTTTAAGTGCCCTGTATTCAAGTGGTTAAGGGAAAATGGGCTGCTATAGGTGAAGCACACAGTAGCTAGCAATAGTGTCTGACCACCTGCGTTGGGGTAGATGTGACATTTGTGACACTACCATTATATAATCGATCCTGAAGTACATCCCATTCACAGAAGAGAAACATGTATAATCTAATGTTTTCGGTTTTGAGTCCTCCATTTGTCTATCAATTGATTTTGATGTTGTTTCTTTTTGATCCTGTATAAATGTCGCTTATTTGTCTCCTGTGCATGTAAGGTACTAACTAAATTTGGGTTCAGGCAGAAGTTGAAATCTCCTGTCATGATCACTCATGCTTCTTTGAAGTCCAATAGTTTCCTAATGGTTTCTTCTAGGTATCCTATTGGGTTTTTATTTGGACAGTATATTTTTTCTTTTTTTGTTGTTGAGTCTCCATAATACCAGGTTGGATGGTCTGCATGGGAGATATGTGTTTCCTGCAGGAAGATTATCCCCGCGGAATATTGTTTAATTTCTTTTAGAATTTTATGCCTCTTTCCTAGTGTATTTAGAACCCGTACATTATACGTTAAAAAATGTATTGCCTCCATGTTGCTTCTCTATCTGCCCCCCGCCTTTCTCATAATTTTAGGCTCCTTTCTTTCAACAGGATTCTGGGATCAGGGGGGCCGGGTAAGGAAAACTCTGCATGTTTTTTTTTACTACTCTTATTGGAAAGTTCTCTTCCCCTCCCTCCTATTCACACCCATTCCCTCCCTCTTCCCTCCCCCCTCCCCAACCCCACCAATGACCCTCCTTTCCCTATCTCCCTTTTGTTGGGGAGTTTTGGACCGATTATAGCCTTCAGGTCGAATGCAGGATCTATATCCTTTTTTTTTTCTTCCTGCTTTCGACACTCTACCCTTGAGGTTGAGCTCTGTCCTTGTACACCCGCTGGGTCAGACGCCTATTCTCTCCTATAGGCGAGTGACCTGAAGCTGGTTTTACTCCTGAAAACCCATCCCTGGTCCATTTATCGCTTATTTTCTTCACATCTCCTCCTGTTCAAAAAGTGAAGCTGCTGACTTTTAATAATCAGACACTCACCTGTCCCACGGTCCAGCGATGCAGGCGTACAAAGCCCCACTCCTCTCCCCCTCCTCTCCACGGCGCTGGCATTCTTAGTGTGGGCGCCCGGCCGTGGCTTCACAGCTGGGCATGCACTGCACATGCGTGAGCCGCACTGCGAATGGCCGGGTAATCTTTTGGGACCTGTGACATGTCGCAGAAGGTTGCAGGGAGGGAGGGGGAGAGGTTAACTTCCTTCTGGCACCGCGGAGCCCCGTGAGGAAGAGGGAGCTGGATGCCTCTAAAAAGAGGATATCCTCTCCCCCCCAAAAAAAACGACATGCCAAATGTGGCATGTCAGGGGGTCACCGTCACTTAAAGCGGAAGTTCAATTTTTGGGTGGAACTCCGCTTTAAGAAGTCTTCTTGCTAAAGTTTCTGGAGATAAATCTGCAAATATCTGAAGCACTGCCTCTTCATACATTACCGGTTGTAATGTTCTCAATTTCTCACAGATCTGTTCTTTATCTTTATAATTATAAAATCTCACAATTTCATATCTTGGTATTTCCCCTCGATAAATTTAGGGGTTTTCTAATCCTGTGCGCTCTTTCAATCTTTAAAGTTTCCGTTGTTCTTCCAAGCAGTGGGCAGAACATAGGGATGAGCTTCGAGTTCGAGTCGAACCCATGTTCGACTCGAACATCGTCTGTTTGGCGAATTTCGAACATTATGGGCCGTTCGTGCCAAATTCGAGTGGCGCGTCACGGGCCATAATTCACTGCGGCATCGCAGTGCATTGCTGGCTGATGATTGGCCAAGCATGCATTGACCAATCACAGCACGGAAAAAAACGGAGAGCCATAATTGGCCAAAGCCAGGGTGGCTTTGGCTAATTATGTCTCAGGGGGTTTAGTACACGCCCCACACTATATAAGGCCACCTGCGTGGCGGCCTTGTGTAGTGTGTTGCGGCGGTGTTTAAAGACAGACAGAGAGCGAGACAGTTAGTTACATAGTTACATAGTTAGTCAGGTTGAAAAAAGACAGTCCATCCAGTTCAACCATAAAAAAATAAAAAAATAAAAAATAAAAAGTGTCATTTAATTTGAGTTAGATAGCGCAGGCAGGCGAGTCAGTTAGCTTCAGTTAGTGTGTAGAGGATATATATGCATCCTAGGTGTTGTGTATATATATTTATACACTGTATTCAGTTTAGCTAGATCCGTTCCTGTTATTCTCCTCATAATATACTGACAGGCAGGCAGGTGATTGTGCTAGCTGCAGTATTTTCACTTAGTGTACTGTGTCCTTTGCACAGTGTGCACCTAAAGCTTACCTGAATACAATTGCTGGTGTTCTCATACAAATACAGGCAGGGAGCTGCAGTTTTTTGATTTAGTGTCCTTTGCACAGTGTGAACATAAAGCTTACCTGAATACAATTGCTGGTGTTCTCATACAAATACAGGCAGGGAGCTGCAGTATTTTGTTTTAGTGTCCTTTACACAGTGTGCACCTAAAGCTTACCTGAATACAATTGCTGGTGTTCTCATACAAATACAGGCAGGGAGCTGCAGTTTTTTGATTTAGTGTCCTTTGCACAGTGTGAACATAAAGCTTACCTGAATACAATAGCTGGTGTTCTCATACAAATACAGGCAGGGAGCTGCAGTATTTTGTTTGTGTCCTTTGCACAGTGTGCACCTAAAGCTTACCTGAATACAATTGCTGGTGTTCTCATACTAATACCACAGGCAGGGAGCTGCAGTATTTTCAGTTAGTGTACTGTGTCCTCTGCACAGTGTGCAACTAAAGCTAACTGAAGACAATTGCTGGTGTTCTTATACTAATATTACTACAGGCAGGCAGTTGATTCTGATAGCTGCAGTATAATCAGTATATACATACATCCCAGCTTTGTGCAGCTACATCTCCCTGCAGGCCATTAGTATGTCTGGAAGGACAACAAGGAGAGGCAGACAGTCACAAACCAATAAAAGAGGGCAAGCAGTGTCTAGAGGCAACAGTGTCTAGAGGCAACAGTGCTGGTCGTGGACACGGTGCATCCTCTTCAGCACGTGGCCGTGGGACACGCTTGTCCTTTTTTTCGGCAGCTGGCCGCGTTGAGCCGCAACATGCCGAAGACTTGGTAGAGTGGATGACCAAGCCCTCCTCATCCTCCTCAACTTCTCTCACCCAGGCTCAGGGTACTTTGTCTGGCAAAGCAGCTGCCAAAGCGGCCTCTTCCCTTGGCTCAATGTCATCAGTCAGTCTTTCCCTAGCCCCACCATGTCCTCCTGAGGAGTCCCCCGAACTGTTTGACCACAGTGTTGGGTACATGCACCAGGAGGATGCCCAGCGTTTTGAAGGCTCAGATGATGGTACCCAGCTAGAGGAAGGCAGTAACGTGAGCCCAGAGAGAAGGGGTGCCCAAGAAGGACAGCAATCTGGCAGTCATGTTCCCCCAGCAGCAGCATACTGCCAGGTTTGCTACAGTGATGAAGAGGGAGGGGATGATGAGGTCACGGACTCTACGTGGGTGCCTGATAGGAGGGAGGAGGAGGAGGAAGAGGCACATCTCCAACGAGGCAGAATGCCCTCCAGGGGCCGGCTTAAGGGCAGCACACCGACTGCATCACACCGCAGAGCTCCGCATGTGCAGGCCGCTGCTGTCTCTGCGCGTTATTCCAAAAGTTCTTTGTGGGCCGTTTTTGAGACAAATGCATCAGATCGCAGCACTGCTATTTGCAACATATGTCTCAGGCGTATCTCGCGTGGCCAAAACATCACCCGCTTGGGCACCACATGCTTGATCAGACATATGTCGACCTGCCATGCAGTTAGATGGCAAGCACACCTAAAAGATCCACACCAAAGAACAAAGCGGACCTCTCCTTGCTCCTCATCAGCTGGGATCTCCAACCCCACTATACCTTCAGTCCTCTTTAAAACCTGCACTGAGAGGAATGAAGGTGTAGAATTAGGTGTGTCACAGCCAAGTACTTGCGGGCAATCTGCTATCTGTACACCAACGTCAGATTGTACGTGGCAAATTTCCCTACCCCAGCTGCTGCAACGCCGAAAGAAGTTCGCTCCAAGCCATCCACATGCCCAGCGGTTGAATGCTAGCTTGGCTAAATTGCTAGCACTTCAACTGCTGCTTTTTCAGTTGGTAGACTCTGTCCCCTTCTGTGAGTTTGTGGAATGTGCGGTTCCTCAGTGGCAGGTTCCCAAACGCCACTTTTTTCACGAAAGGCGATTCCGGCTCTCTACCGGCATGTGGAAGGCAATGTCTTGGCCTCGCTGGACAGGGCGGTCAGCGGTAAGGTGCATATTACCGCTGACTCATGGTCCAGCAGGCATGGACAAGGACCTATCTTTCACGGCGCATTGGGTGACTCTGCTGGCAGCTGGGAAGAATGCAGGACAAGGTGCAGTAGTGTTGGAGGTTGTTGCGCCACCACGCCTCCAAACTGCTACTACTGGTGATTCTGACACACCTCTCTCCTCCACCCCCTCCTCTTCTTCTTCCTCCATGGCCTCTTCCTGTGCTTTGTCCTCAGAACCAGTGGGATTGGTTCACTATATTCCAGGGTGGGAGAATATTTGGATATATATTTACAACCCTTGGTCGTACAAGGGAAGTCTTACCTCAAAGATAGTAGAGAACTTATTAAATCATTGTCCTCTATAGAAGTTACACAGGAGACCTTGATGGTCACCATAGATGTAGAGTCTCTTTACACCAATAGCAAGCAGTCAGATGCTTCCATAGCGGTTGAATTGGCTCTTACAGAATATTCTCATTTATCTATGGAACAAATCCTATTCTTGGTGGATGGATTAAAACAAGCTATGGGGAATAACTATTTCTAGGCACAGGGTAAGTTCTATAATCAGATTAAAGGTGTGGCGATGGGGGCTCGATATGCCCCCAGTGTGGCCAACCTGGTCCTTAATAAATGGGAAAATGAGTCAATCTATTGTAATATTTCTAAGTGTTTGATCTATTACAAGAGGTATATTGACGATATTATTCTGCTGTGGGAGGGGTCTTTACCCCTGTTTGAGATATTCCTAGGGGCCACGAATGTTAATCATTATGGCCTCAAGTTTACGGCAGAAAGTAGCCTTACCTCCATCAACTATTTGGATCTAACTCTAGTTAAGAAAGAGGGTTGGTGTCAGGGAAACTTCCAACCCAACCAGCACCCAGTAGGTGCCATATGATTTCCTCCGCGTACCATCCTCAGAGCAACGGCCAGACAGAGAGAACCAACCAGACCCTGGAGCAATATCTCCGTTGCTTCTGCTCTGCTTCCCAGGACGACTGGTCTTCCTTGCTTCCATACGCTGAATTTGCGTACAATAACTCCATCCATTCTACCACCAGCCAGACGCCCTTTTGGGCCAACTTCGGTTTCCACCCTTCTTTCCTCCCTGATGACATTCCTGAAAGTCCCGTCCCTGCCGTTCAGGACCGGATAGCCTCTGTCCAATCTAACTTCCTAAAATTACAAGAAATGATGCAGAACGCTCAGGATGCCTATAAAAGATATTACGATAAAGGAAGGAAGGAGAATCCTGTTTTCAAAGCCGGGGAAGAAGTGTCGCTTTCCGCCACCAACCTCAAACTACCAATTCCCTCACGGAAGTTGGGACCAAAATTCATTGGACCTTTCAAGATCAAGCGGGCAATCAACCCTGTGGCTTTCGAATTGGCATTACCCGAATCTTACAGGATACACCCGGTCTTTTACACGTCCTTGCTGAAGCCTGTTGTCCCCAACTTCTTCCCAGGAAGAGAGGCTCCACCTCCTCCACCAGTCGAGGTAGATGGTGAGTGCGAGTACGAAGTGGAATCTATTCTGGGGTGCAGGAAAAGAGGTAGGCAACTGCAGTATTTAGTCAAGTGGAAGGGGTATCCCCCTGAAGACAATTCTTAGAAACCATCTGTAAACCTCCATGCTCCCTGTTTAATCCGAATTTTTCAATTAGAACATCCCGAATTGATGTCTAGTTTGGGCGTCCGGAGCCCGCCCCTCGTGGGGGGGCACTGTCAGGGAAACTTCCAACCCAACCAGCACCCTGTACGCACGCGCGGTGGGTCCACGCTTCGGCGCGTGCGCGGGACAGTGCTCCGGCGTTCACAGGTGCGCGCGCTGACGCAACGGCGTGTGCACGCGGCTGCGCCAATCAGAATACAGGCGGGCATATATAAAGAGGCTTAGTTCAATGACAGGTTGCTGGTTTGTTGTCAGCTTTCCTGTGTATCCAGTTTCCTGAAACCTGTTTGAAAACCCAGTTGTGACCCGGATCGGCTTGATTACCTCTCTCATCTCTCCTGGACCTGACCTTCTGCTTGTTTTACGGACTTCTGCCTGTGCTTGACCCTTGGCCTGTGACCCGGATCTGCTGTTTTCTCCAGCCCTTGACTTCCTGCCTGCACCTCGGATCTTCCTTGTAATCTTCAGCCCTGATCTGATTCCTGTACCTATCTGGACTTTGCTATCAGCAACTTTAAACCCTCGATCTGCACCACCAGCCGCAGCCGGTTTCCGTCAATCCCTGCTGAACCTGATTGTCTGGGATATTACCATCAAGTTCCTGTTTATCCCTGCTACTGCCTGGTGATTAACCTCCAGCATGTTCACGGACTACTCATCTATTCCAGCCAGCCTTGCAAGTCCTCTCCACCTGCTGGTCACCAGTGCCTCTTCTCGCCATTCTCTCCCTGTCTCACTTCCAGGGGGCGGAGTGCGTCAAGTCGCAAGGGTGAACAGCTCTCGGCCTCGGTAAGTACCCGTTGTGACAGTCGGGTAGGCACAAAGACATACTTTAAAGTGACAGATAGGAATGGATTTGTGCCTACCTCTAGTTGCCTCAATGGTTGGGTGCGGTCCCTAAGGGGCAATTTATGCGCATTAGGCGCAATTGTGACCAAATTTCCGACTTTGAATCTCAGGCTGCCACTCTCACTGAGAGGTTTAGAGAAAAGGGTTACCCCCAACATATACTTGAAAAAACTAAAAATGAAGTGCTTTTAACCACTTAAGCCCCGGACCATTTTGTAGCTAAAGGACCAAAGCTGTTTTCAGAATTTTGCACTGTGCTGCTTTAACTGTAAATTGTGCAGACATGCAATGTTGTACCGAAACGAAATTTGCGTCCTTTTCTTCCCACAAATAGAGCTTTCTTTTAATGGTATTTGATTGCCTCTGCGATTTTTATTTTTTGCGATATAAACGGAAAAATACCGAAAATTTTGAAAAAAAATGATATTTTCTACTTTTTGTTATAAGAAATATCGAATAAACTCAATTTTAGTCATACATTTAGGCCAAAATGTATTCAGCCACATGTCTTTAGTAAAAAAAATGTCAATAAGCGTATATTTATTGGTTTGCGCAAAAGTTATAGCGTCTACAAACTAGGGTACATTTTCTGGAATTTACACAGCTTTTAATTTATGACTGCCTATCTCATTTCTTGAGGTGCTAAAATGGCAGGGCAGTACAAACCCCCCCCCCCCCAAATGACCCAATTTTGGAAAGTAGACACCTCAAGGAAATTGCTGAGAGGCATGTTGAGCCCATTGAATATTTTTTTTTTGTCTCAAGTGATTGTATAATGACTAAAAAAAAAAAAAAATTACAAAAAGTTGTCACTAAATGATATATTGCTCACACATGGCATGGTTATATGTGGAATTGCACCCCAAAATACATTTTGCTGCTTCTCCTGAGTACGTGGATACCACATGTGTGGGACTTTTTGGGAGCCTAGCCGCGTACGGGCCCCCGAAAACCAAGCACCGCCTTCAGGATTTCTAAGGGCGCAAATTTTTGATTTCACTCCTCACTACCTATCACAGTTTCGAAGGCCATAAAATGCCAAAATAGAACAAAACCCCCCCAAATGACCCCATTTTAGAAAGTAGACACCCCAAGGAAATTGCTGAGTGGCCTGTTGAGCCCATTGAATATTTTTTTTTGTCCCAAGTGATTGAATAATGACAAAAAAATAATAAAAATTACAAAAAGTTGTCACTAAATGATATATTGCTCACACATGCCATGGTTATATATGGAATTACACCCCAAAATACATTTTGCTGCTTCTCCTGAGTACGGGGATACCACATGTGTGGGACTTTTTGGGAGCCTAGCCGCGTACGGGACCCCGAAACCAAGCACCGCCTTCAGGATTTCTAGGCACAAATTTTTGATTTCACTCCTCACTACCTATCACAGTTTCGAAGGCCATAAAATGCCAAAATAGCACAAAACCCCCCAAATGACCCCATTTTGGAAAGTAGACACCCCAAGTTATTTGCTGAGAGGCATGGTGAGTATTTTACAGCTCTCATTTGTTTTTGAAAATAAAGAAAGACATTTTTTTTTTTTTTTTTTCAATTTTCAAAACTTTGTGACAAAAAGCGAGATCTGCAAAATACTCACCATACCTCTCAGCAAATAGCTTGGGGTAAAATAAAATGAGGGGTGTAGTGGTGGCGCTGTTCTCACATAAACCAATCTGCTAGGAGATGGAAAATTGTAGAAATAAAAAATTGTAAAAAATGTAAACAATGTAAGGCAGGCTCTGCCTGGTGTTTACTGTGTATCCATCCGGTGAAAGTATATACAAAGCCTGAGTTTAGTGTGCTGTGTTCAAAACCTAAGTTTAGATGCAGAGTGAAACCTCTAATTAAAGTTACTATTGGGATGTGAAGTGTAAAAATAGTGTGTCTCTGCCTGGTGTTTGCTTTAACTATAGTAGTGCCCTTCAGAAGTGATAGTGTTGATAAGTGTTCCAGTGGGTAACAAGATCTGATTGAAAAGAATAAATAATATAAAAAGTAAAAAATTAAAAAATTCCAATCCCGGCTCGGCCGGGTGTTTGCTAGCTATGGACTAGCTAGTAAGGGTGCTGTGGAGCAAATAAATAAATGCTACCGGTGTGATGCTGTAAGAGATGCGGTGTGAACAAATAAATTAAATAAAATTACAATGGATTTCAATGGATTCAAATGTTATCTCGGCCGGGTGTTTGCTGGACCCAGCTGAGATTGTGCTCAGTCCCAAGTAATAAAACAGTTGAACGAGTGTTTAAGTGATCCGTGGTACACTCTGGCGATGCAAGTAAAATGTTCAACATGAGATAGAAATACATATAAAATAAAGTCCAATTGCTGAGAAAGTCCAAAAATGGTGACAGGTAAATTGGTGACTTCTGTGCTTGTTTTAGTAACCTGTATTGTGAATGTGATTATCCGTGATTGTTTAAGATGTTACACTCACCAGATCCTTCATACCCTCAGGGGATATGATGCGGTCACAGTATATGCCACTGTGTAGCTGTCTCAGGAAATCAGGGATGGCTCCTATGGTCCCGGTACCTTATTCCTTGATCCCAAAGACTTCCACCTCTCCACCACCTTTCCACCTATCGCTATGACCAGTCCCCTGAAGTGGCTCCTCTTCACTGCTTTACCAGTTGCAACTTTTCAAAATCATTACGCAATGTGCAGGCCCAGAAATAATGCATCCTACATGAAGACACTGAAAGCCAACCACATTCTAGAAACGTCACTATGCACAGTGCTGCTTTCCGCTGTGTGCATAGTGACGTCGGGATTCCAGTCCTGGGTTGAACACCGATTGCAGTGACAGTGGTTTCCTCCATCTTCACCAGGCTTCATCCCCAGCCAGTGACCAAGGCATACTTTTACGCCACTCTCCTATTTCATCTGACGTTTCTAGAATGTGGGTGGCTTTCAGTGTCTTCACGTAGGATGCATTATTTCTGGGCCTGCACATTGCGTAATGATTTTGAAAAGTTGCAACTGGTAAAGCAGTGAAGAGGAGCTGCTTCAGGGGACTGGTCATAGAGATAGGTGGAAAGGTGGTGGAGAGGTGGAAGTCTTTGGGATCAAGGAATAAGGTACCGGGACCATAGGAGCCATCCCCGATTTCCTGAGACAGCTACACAGTGGCATATACTGTGACCGCATCATACCCCCTGAGGGTATGAAGGATCTGGTGAGTGTAACATCTTAAACAATCACGGATAATCACATTCACGATACAGGTTACTAAAACAAGCACAGAAGTCACCAATTTACCTGTCACCATTTTTGGACTTTCTCAGCAATTGGACTTTATTTTATATGTATTTCTATCTCATGTTGAACATTTTACTTGCATCGTAAAGCGTGGATAATCCGCGCATCCCCTGTGCTACAAAAAGACAAAGGTTCACTAAAAAAACACTGGTGCAATGAATAACTTATGCATAAAACGTTAGAAAGGAATATAATCCTTATAAAAAAGGCTATACTAGAAAAATAAGTTTCTCAAATATAAATGATAGGTGCTGCATCTAAAAGATAGCTGGAATATACAGCTATACAAAAATGTTCAAAAATAATATAAAATGCGCTACCAACAAATGTGTGTGCAAAAAAACAAAGTGCAAACTTAGATACAATTAATACAAAAAAAGTCCCAAGTGAAAAAATATATCAAATAGTGTCCTAATAAACACAAGCAGGCTGTGAAGTGACTGCAAACAGGCTGTGAGGTGACTTGCTGCATTCAAAACTACATAAGAGATAAGATGATTGCAGGGAAGGGTTGATATCTTCCTCCAAAGTTTTCCAGCCAGATGGGACAAAATGGAAAGAGTGGGGGCTTACCGACTTCGGTGGATCTCTATTACGGAGATCATACAGGCTCAGCACATCATAGGATTCAACGGTATCTCGGCATCCGTCCCGCAGCGGGTCCGCTCTCTCCCTTAGACCGTTCAGGGGCACACTTTCCTTGCAGTTAGGAACGGTTCCCAATGTTGGATATGGGTATCAAAAAAGAGATAAGGGGAGACTCATGGTGCAGTAAGATAAAAAAAGGGATTTTTTTATCTTACTGCACCATGAGTCTCCCCTTATCTCTTTTGGGTAAGCCCCCACTCTTTCCATTTTGTCCCACCTGGCTGGAAAACTTTGGAGGAAGATATCAACCCTTCCCTGCAATCATCTCTTCTCTTATGTAGTTTTGAATGCAGCAAGTCACCTCACAGCCTGTTTGCAGTCACTTCACAGCCTGCTTGTGTTTATTAGGATACTATTTGATATATTTTTTCACTTGGGACTTTTTTTGTATTAATTGTATCTAAGTTTGCACTTTGTTTTTTTGCACACACATTTGTTGGTAGCGCATTTTATATTATTTTTGAACATTTTACTTGCATCGCCAGAGTGTACCACGGATCACATAAACACTCGTTCAACTGTTTAATTACTTGGGACTGAGCACAATCTCAGCTAGGTCCAGCAAACACCCGGCCGAGATAACATTTGAATCCATTGAAATCCATTGTAATTTTATTTAATTTATTTGTTCACACCGCATCTCTTACAGCATCACACCGGTAGCATTTATTTATTTGCTCCACAGCACCCTTACTAGCTAGTCCATAGCTAGCAAACACCCGGCCGAGCCGGAATTGGAATTTTTAAATTTTTTACTTTTTATATTATTTATTGAATTTTTTAATTTTTTTAATTTTTTACTTTTTATATTATTTATTCTTTTCAATCAGATCTTGTTACCCACTGGAACACTTATCAACACTATCACTTCTGAAGGGCACTACTATAGTTAAAGCAAACACCAGGCAGAGACACACTATTTTTACACTTCACATCCCAATAGTAACTTTAATTAGAGGTTTCACTGCATCTAAACTTAGGTTTTGAACACAGCACACTAAACTCAGGCTTTGTATATACTTTCACCGGATGGATACACAGTAAACACCAGGCAGAGCCTGCCTTACATTGTTTAAATTTTTTACAATTTTTTATTTCTACAATTTTCCATCTCCTAGCAGATTGGTTTATGTGAGAACAGCGCCACCACTACACTCCTCATTTTATTTTACATTCTTGCTCCACCTACCCAGGAGGCAGCAATAAGTAGAGGCAGCAGTTCTGATCATTGTGTTGCATTTGAAATCCTTTACGCGGAGTCACCCCACTCTTTCCAAATAGCTTGGGGTGTCTACTTTCCAAAATGGGGTCATTTGGGGGGGTTTTGTGCCATCTGGGCATTCCATGGCCTCCGAAACTGTGATAGGCAGTGAGAAGTGAAATCAAAAATTTACACCCTTAGAAAGCCTGAAGGCGGTGCTTGGTTTTGGGGTCCCGTACGCGGCTAGGCTCCCAAAAAGTCTCACACATGTGGTATCCCCGTACTCAGGAGAAACAACAGAATGTATTTTGGGGTGTAATTCCACATATGCCCATGACATGTTTGAGCAATATATCATTTAGTGACAACTTTGTGCAAAAAAAAAATTGTCTTTTTTCCGCAACTTGTGTCAACATATAAAATATTCCATGGACTCGACATGCCTCTCAGTATATAGCTTGGGGTGTCTACTTTCCAAAATGGGGTCATTTGGGGGGGTTTGAACTGTTCTGGCATTTTATACACAACATTAGGAAGCTTACATCCACTCTTCTAACCACTTGAAGACAAAGTCCTTTTTGACACTTTTTGTTTACATGAAAACATTTTTTTTTTGCAAGAAAATTATGTTGAACCCCCAAACATTATATATATTTTTAAAGCAAAGGCCCTACAGATTAAAATGGTGGGTGTTGCATTTTTTTTTTCTACACAGTATTTGCGCAGCGATTTTTCAAACGCATTTTTTGGGGAAAAAATACACTTTTTTTCATTTTAATGCACTAAAACACACTATATTGCCCAAATGTTTGATGAAATAAAAAAGATGATCTTAGGCCGAGTACATAGATACCAAACACGACAAGCTTTAAAATTTCGCACAAACGTGCATTGGCAACAAACTACATACATTTTTAAAAGCCTTTAAAAGCCTTTACAGGTTACGCTGTTAGATTTACAGAGAAGGTCTACTGCTAAAATTACTGCCCTCGATCTGACCTTCACGGTGATACCTCACATGCATGGTGCAATTGCTGTTTACATATGACGCCAGACCGACGCTTGCGCTCGCCATTGGGCAAGAGCAGGACAGGACAGGGGTGCTTTTTTTTTCTGTTTTTTTTTTATTATTAATTTTGCTTTTCTATTTTATTTTTAAACTGTTGCTTACATATTTTTTTTTTTTATCATTTTTATTGTTATCTCAGGGAATGTAAATATCCCCTATGATAGTAATAGGTAGTGACAGGTACTCTTTTTTTGAAAAAAACTGGGGTCTATTGGACCCTAGATCTTTCCTCTGCCCTCAAAGCATCTGACCACACCAAGATCGGTGTGATAAAATGCTTTCCCAATTTCCCAATGGTGCTTTTTATATTCGGGGGGGGGACATTCCCTCCCACTGCTTGTAAAAGCAGTCCAGAGGCTAACTAGCCACTAGGATTGCTTTTACATGAAAGCCGGCCGCTGGCTGAAAATAATGATACCAAGATGATACCTAAACCCGCAGGCATCATTCTGGTATAAACATTCAAAGTCCAGCAACATACCAGTACGTTGCTGGTCCTTGTTGGACATGTATTGTAATCTTTTTTTTCATGCAGCCTGTTGGCTGAACGAAAAAAAAAGATTGATCGGTGGGTATGCCCACCATTAGAATACCGCCCTTCATTCACCCACTTCTAATGATGGGCATATATGCACCATTTATATATGCCGAAGCATGGGGGCATCTTCCCGCAAAAGTTATGCCGCGTACACATGGTCAGACTTTTCCACGGGCAAGCCTCCGTCGGAATTTAGACCGTATGTACGCGGCATTAGAAGCAAAATCGCTCCTCCGCCCCTGCTGCCTCAATGCTTCGGCATATATGCTTTTTTTTTTTAACTGTGGTGGTGAAATCACCTCCTACAGCACTGGAGTCGCAGGGATCAGGCCTGTCTCTGCGAACGCTGCAGTTATGTGTGTTGTGTTTTGCAAGTGACAGTGATCGATCGATACTGCACTTGGGTGGCCTGGGCTGGACGGAGGGGCAAAACGCAGGTGCTAGCAGGTATCTGGGCTGATCCCGCTAACACTGCGTTTTTGGGAACCCTAAACTGCTGGGGACGCTAGTATAGATCTGATCAGATCAGATATTGATCTGTTCAGATACTATACCACTAAGGGGGGTGTATGCTTCACGCGTGGGTGTTAGCGCTACTGGCACTAACCTGACGCTGCCTGGCGTGTGACGCAGACCCTCTCTGATGCTAAAACCTAATTGATATCACCCGCCGGGCGATCAGGGGGTTAAACCTTTATTGGGTTATATACGGCGGGTGCCCTGACACTATAAAAAGCAAACTAACTAACCAGCGTCACCCGTAACACTTATATGGTGATCACTGGTGAAAGGGTTAACTAGGGGCAATTAGGGGGTTAAAACCTTTATTAGGTAATATATGGGGGTACCTGACGCTATATAAAAACCTGATGGCGAACCTAAAAAAAAATTACTGGCTACCTATCGGCATCACCGACACTAAGACAGCGATCAGAAAAACGATTGCTTAGCGACAGTGGTGATAGGGGGTGAAAGGGTTACCTGGGGGGCGATCAAGGGGGTTAAACATTTATTAGATAATATATGGGGGTACCTGACGCTATAAAAACCTGCGGCGAACCTAAAAAAAATTACTGGCTACCGATCGGCATCACCAACACTAAGACAGCGATCAGAAAAACGATCGCTTAGCGACGGCGGTGCTAGGGGGTGAAAGGGTTATCTGAGGGGCGATCAAGGGGGTTAAACCTTTATTAGGGGGGGGTTAGGGGGGTACACTGGCCCTAAAACTAACTTTAGTGACACTTTTACAGTCACAAATGTCACTGATTGCAGTGATCAGTAAATAAATGGTCACTGCAATCAGTGACACTGTGACTGGGGGCTGAAGCCCCGTACACACGATCGGTTTAACTGATGAAAACCGTCCGATGGATGGTTTTCATCAGACCAACCGATCGTGTATGGTACCCATCGGTCTTTTTTCCATCGGATGGAAAAAATAGAACTTGTTTTAAAATTTTCCGATGGATAAAAAAACGATGGGAATTTCCGATCGTCTATGGGCAAGTCCATCGGTTTAAAAACCCACGCATGCTCAGACTGAATTAGGAGACGGGAGCGCTCGTTCTTGTAAAACTAGCGTTCCTAATGGAGAGAGCACATTCGTCATTCTGCAAGTTATTGCTTCGTTTAATGCAGCGCATGTTTTTTTGCTTTCGAACGGTCTTTAAAATGTCATTTTGGCAGCAGAACTTTCTCCTGAGTTCTGACAAATGTATGTCTTTCTTTTTTCTAGTGATCTTAGGAATAATTATTAAAATTCTGCAAGGCCGACCTCCCAAATTACACCTTTATGTTTTTTGACTCTTAAAATTTGTTGTGCATTTTTTGGTGTGTCAATTTCTCAGAACAACATAATATTTACCGTATTTATCGGCGTATAACACGCACTTTTTTCCCCTTAAAATCAGGGGAAAATCGTGGGTGCGTGTTATACGCCGATACTCCGAATTCCCCTGCTGAAAATGAGCGAGAGGAGCGAGCGGAGCCGAAGCCGAAGTACAATCGGCTTTACTCGGCTCCTCTCGCAGTCCCGCCCATCTCTGACTGCGCCGCTGACGGAGAAAGCCGAGTGTACTTCGCCTAGTCTCGGCTCCTCTCGCAGTCCTGCCTGTGACTGTGAGCAGACACGAGTCTAGGCGAAGTACACTCGGCTTTCTCCGTCAGCGGCGCAGTCAGTGGAGATGGGCGGAACTGCGAGAGGAGCCGAGTCCAGCCGAAGTACACTCGGCCCCGCTCGCTCCTCTCCACAGAAATCGGCGCCAAATTTTAAAAACCGCCGCGACTGACACGATCGCAAAGGCACTGGGCACGGCTGCAGATGGACAGATGGACACTGGGCACGGCTGCAGATGGACAGATGGACACTGGGCACGGCTGCAGATGGACACTGGGCACGGCTGCAGATGGACACTGGGCAAGGCTGCAGATGGACACTGGGCAAGGCTACAGATGGACACTGGGCACGGCTGCAGATGGACAGATGGACACTGGGCAAGGCTGCAGATGGACACTGGGCACGGCTGCAGATGGACAGATGGACACTGGGCACGGCTGCAGATGGACAGATGGACACTGGGCAAGGCTGCATGCTGCATTTAAATGTAAGTTTTTTTTGTTTTTTTTCCTTGAATTTCCCTGCTAAAAGTTTTTTTCCTTTAAATTTCCTCCTAAACTTGGGGTGCGTGTTATACGCCGGTGCGTGTTATACGCCGATAAATACGGTAATTTTCGAAAAATCATGGAGGTTGGTGTCCCTTGTTCTTAATTACACATTGTATTTATGCAATCTTATTGCTACTTCTCAAAAAAAACACATCAGGCATGTAGGTTGGCTGAAATCAAATTTCCCTTTATTTTGGAAAAAACAAATCAAAAACCGAAGGGCAACTATTCCCAAATTAGCAGAGAATATAAAGTCATTAGATCCCAAATGCAGACCTGACTATGATCAATAATAAAATCAACAACAGCATGAAATCAGGAGCAGCAGCCAAAGACATACATCATCCCAAGCTGTGGTACTCCATCAACCTTCAATTTCTGGATGAGCAGCTCGAGGCCAGGGAATCACCTCCTGCTCTTTCTTGTAGCCTTCCTTCCACGCCTCTCTGCAGCGTTCTCTCCACGGCCCCGTCCACGCACCCTTGCAGGCTGGGCCACTGTGGGTGGTGATGTGGCAGGAGGAGGAGGAGGAGAAGGAGGAGAGGGATTGGGCTGATGTGAGATATGGGTGGCCTCATTCAGCAGCCCCCTCGCCCCCATGTGTACGGCCATATAGATGAGATGCTCACAGAGGGCCCGTTGTCCCGCCTCCATTCTGAGCAGCTTATCCGCCAGATAGGTGCTAAACCCCTCCGTAGGGTTGA
Organism: Rana muscosa; assembly: GCA_029206835.1. Classification (NCBI taxonomy): domain Eukaryota; kingdom Metazoa; phylum Chordata; class Amphibia; order Anura; family Ranidae; genus Rana; species Rana muscosa. The sequence continues at coordinate 1,418,608 of CM055122.1, forward strand.
GGGGGGCCCTCATAATGGCAGCAGCCTCCTGAATCATCTTTAGTGACTCCTCCTCCACTTGTGTCATCCGCCGTTGTTTTGGCGGTCTGATGTGGAGGGGAGCCACTTGGGAGACGGTGCTGCCACTAGGCCTGGGGACCTGCTGAGTCCCACTGGGCCCTGCCTCCTCCTGCCTGTCACACTCCTGACCCTCTTCCTCCTGGCTTGCCTCATCCTGTTTATAAAATAAAATGTAGATTTCTATTATTTGAGGAATCAATCACACACAATTTTGATCTCATTACTGGTTTATTTTGGAGGGGGGGTGGGATCATTTATGGCTAAGCCAAACAGTTCAACTCCATATTACTTAGTGCACAATAATTAGCATCAAAAATACTATACCGGGCTGAAGATGTGAAGATCTGGCTCTTCTAGCTCGGGAGGCTCCTCCTCCGCCTCTGCAGGGGTGGAGGGAAGGGTGGAAGGAAGGGTGGAAGGAACGCTGGAGGGAAGGGTGGAAGGAAGGGTTGAGGGAAGGCTGGAAATAGATTCCCTGGCCTCGATCTGGTCATCCAGGAATTGAAGATGTTTGTAGTACCACAGCTTGGGCTTTACTACATTGTCGGCTGCTGCTCCTGATCTCTTGGACTGGCGCACTTCCTTGAATTTTTTTTTATAAGAATTGCGCAGGTTGTTGATTTTATTATTGATCATAGTGTAGTCTGCATCTGGGATCCATGGCTTCATATCCTCGGCTAATTTGGTAATAGTTGCCCGTCGTACATCACTTTTGTGATACGCAGGGTGTTTGAGCTCCCAAAGGTTGCGCTGTTCCTTATACTTTTCAATAAAAACAAGCATCACCTCCGGCTCTCTTAGTTTATGCATCTATTAGGATCAGCAAGTACAAAAAAAAAAGGATCAGAATTTATTCTCCTCAACTTATCACAATATTGCCCTTTACAATCATGACCCATTAATATGCCACTGCAGGCCCGAGTTCCCTTCTTACCTTAGTTCACTTTGTGGGTTCACTTCCGGTCGTCCTTACTCCGCGCATCCCTAATAACTTCTTTCCCCTTTTTATAGCCTGCGCATGCGTGTAACTCCGCCCTCGTCGCCCGCCCATGACGGACTTTTTCTGCATTTCCCCGCCCCTTAACGATCGGCGCACAGTGTGAGACGGCGACATGTCGCAGACACAGGTGGCTTCTTTACTTGAAATTACCGACGAGGAAAGCCCGGAGGCGGAAACGTCCCGATCCTGTAAAAAAAGATACAAGGTGACTAATATGTCTTTTTCTGAGATGGTGGAGATGGTGGACATTCTGCGGAGGAAGGATTACGACGGCAAGCATGGCCCATACGACACCCCTAATCTCCGGAAGTCACAAATTATGGATAAAGTGGCGAAGACTCTCTATAAAAAATATGGGGTCAGGAGATCCAAGGAACAACTCCGTTAAAAGGTGGTCAGACCTGAAGATCAGGGAGCCGGAGCAGTATAGGAAGCTTATAAAAAGCATAGAAAAAAGTAAGTATATTTTACTGTGTTCATTCACATTGTAATATGTATTCTTCCATGTTTTGCACCATGTGCTTGGCTTGACTGGGTTCACATTTTGAAATCTCATCTTTTAGGTTAAGTGGAGAGTCCACTTATTTGCCCAATGTTTTGACCAATAACTAGCTGCTCTTCCCCCAAACATGTTTGGCACATATCCACGTAAACTACATGTGGGCATGCCTCATTTTACTTCAACAATGTTTATCTACACATTGTTGGCTAGATGATGTGTTGTAAGGAAATTTAGAATGTGACTGAAAGAAGAAACTGTATTCTGGGTAAAGGAGATGACACTCCAGCAGTTGTGTACTCTTTTTTGTTCTTCAGCAAGATACTATACTCTGGGCCACATGACCAAATTTCTTAACGGTGTCACACACAGGTGGTCCAGTGGATACCTTGGTGGTTATCCAAGTGTATTTGTGAATGTCCTCAAAAATAACATGTTGCTTTGTTGAGTTTGCAAGATCACATATGTTCATGTTGGAACTCAGGGCCAAATATCAATTGTACCCCACTTCAAAACATTGAGGATCCCTTTTCAGGCCTTAAAGTCTGTGTGCTAAAGTATACATTTTGTTGTAAATTCCCATAGGGGAGAGGAGAGTGGGAGGACACCATGCTCATGAGACGAGGAACCCAACACCACAGAAAATCCCCGAAGCTCCCAAAGCAGACCAAGATCAGCAGGTTCAGGAAGCGGAGGTGGAGGAAGGAGAGGTGGAGCTTATCAGCACAACAGGTCAGTGTCTGTCACCACAACTTCAAGGTAAATACAGATGTAGGACTGCCTAGTGTAAAACCTTTTTTTTTGTTTTAGGGACTGAACGTGGGGGTGTGTCAGGAAGTCCAAATCCGCCATTCTCGAGTGCCAGCGCCAAAATAATCATTCATGAAATCATGGAATGCAGTAGCGAAATGGACATTATGAGAAAGAGAATGATTGTGATTGAGCAAAAATATAAAAACATGAAAGATATTTTGTGTTTTTTGTTATGCGTCTGAAATTATCTCAGGGATTTCCAACATCCCAAATGTGAAGATGCACACACTGAAGACTCAACATGTGCTATCTGCCGTCACAGGATATCTATGTCCCTGTTTTGGGGGTGCAACCTCTTCCTCCCTCCTCAAGTAGGGGAGAGGAAGGGTTTACATCCCCAAAGCACGACCATTGATTCCCCCATGATGGCAGATAGCACATGTTTACCCTAACCATGGGATCTTGTTGAAGATACCCATTTGAGCCCCAAAAGAAAGTGTGTTTGTTAACATTTGGGATGGATCAGGGGTACCATCACCCCATCTCCAGTTGGTATTTTTCACAGTGTTATTTTATTACTTTTTCAGACAAAAAAAAATGGCTTACGACCCATGCATGTTTCTGCAAAAAAAGCCGCACATAAAAAAAAAAAATAGTATTTCTAAAAACCAAAAAAAAATGCGGTGCAAACAATAAAAACATTTGGGAAGTCTAAAAAAGGTGTGCCTTGTTCTTTCTATGCTCAAGAGCAGTTCTGAAGATGCAAAAACCGTGTGTTTCGCTCTGAGTTTTGAGGCTATTTACTAAGGACAATTACACTTGGCACTACTAGAACCTGGGAGACACATAAACCCAAAATACAAGAATGACAACACAAGTTTGTAGGAATTCCATGTTTTTTTTTATTTTTAAAACTTGGTCAGATGTGGTCTGGCATTGCGATGGCCCCCCTACCCGTGAAGTACTCTACGTATTTCTGGCGTACTTCACGGGCACTTTGGGGGGCCAAGCCAGTACGGGCAGTGCTGAGGCCGGTCAGATTAATCAGTTCAGATGGACCGGCCTCGGGCCCAAATGATGAAACATAATTGTTTGCAAATTTGCGTAGAAAATTGTGCAATATGCAGCAGCAGTAGACGATGTGGTTCAGTTTATAATCCGCCAAATGTATCGCTGTCTGGAACAGGCGGAACCGGCTGGCCATTATCCCGAAGGTATTCTCCACAACTCTCCGGGCTCTGGCCAGCCGGTAATTAAAAACCCTCCTCTCCGGGGTGAGGGTGCGTTGGGGAAACGGCCGCATCAGGTGTGGTCCTAGTCCAAAAGCCTCATCCGCAATGAAAACGAACGGGAGCCCTTCAACGTTCTCTGCATCTGGAGGCAGTGCAAGACCCCCAGCCTGCAGACGGTGAGCGAACTCCGTCTCCGCGAATGATCCGCCATCGGACATCCGGCCGTTCTTCCCCACGTTCACATACAGGAACTCGTACCGTGCCGACACCACCGCCATTAACACTATGCTATTAAAACCTTTATAGTTGAAATAGTATGACCCCGAACAGGGTGGCGGCACTATGTGGACGTGCTTCCCATCAATTGCCCCTCCACAGTTGGGGAAATCCCACCGCTGGGCAAATTGGGAGGCCACAGTCAGCCATTCCTGTGGTGTGCTAGGGAACTGTGGAGTCAAACAAAAAGAAGACATTAGTATGGTTTATGGTTACAGTGCAAGCAGATTACACACAAAAAAACATTGTTGAGTAACATTATTATTTAAGGGAGTTTTTCCGAACAATAAACAAAGGCCCACTTAGCAGATGCCTCACCCCCGCTGAGTGGACATTCTAAAATAATCTAAGGGGGGGGCCTAAGGTGATTGTGGGGGATCCCAAAAAAAGGCTCTACCACTTTGCTTGATTGAGAACTACTAATTTTTTAACATCTTTAGGGGGGGAGGGAAGGTTGTCAAACTATGAGGGCAATGACCCCCCAAAAATGAAAAGGAAAATAGAAGGCTAGCTGGGTTTGCGCCCACGATAGCATGCTGGAGAGGTTAGTGAAGGGAAATAGGCATGTAGGGCCCAAAAAGGGATTTACAGGTTAAAAAAGGCATGTGGAAAATGGGGACATTACCAGGATATTACAAACAGGCATATTTGTGTTAGGAGGAAACAAAATAAAAAAAAAGAGAATAAAAACATATAATGTGAGGTTAAAGGAGCATAATTACCTTCATATAGTCCTTCTGCAGGACCTGAATGATGGCCGAACACGTCTCAGGGATAATGATCCCGAGAGCCTGGGGGGAGATGCCTGTTGAGAACTTGAGGTCCTGCAAGCTTCTCCCAGTCGCCAGGTATCTCAACGTGGCAATAAGCCTCTGCTCGGCAGTGATGGCCTGGCGCATCACAGTGTCCTGCCTCGTGATATAGGGGGACAGCAAATCCAACAGACGGTGAAATACGGGGTCTGTCATCCTGAGATAATTCCTGAAATCATCAGGGTTATTCTCATGGATTTCCCGCAGCAGAGGCATATGAGAGAATTGGTCCCGCTGGAGCAACCAATTCTTAGTCCATGAACTCCTCCTCACCCTGTTCACAGACTGAACTCGGGTTACAGTGTTAACTGCAACACCAAGCCCAAAGCCAGCACGAGCTCGAGAACGAGAACGCACTTCAAACATGGTTTTAAACCGGTCGGCTGGTCAGAACGCACTCAAACAGAACGCACCGTGGAACAGCAAGGCCTGAAAAGAACGATCTTAAAAACAGTAAACGAACGGCCAAGTCGGCACTGCAAGGCAGTAATGACCTGACTGCACGCACTGAATCACAAATACAAACCCACAAGCACAAACTGAACAACAGGAAACGATCTGCAAAGCACGGAGACTGAAAAGCGCAAATCGGCTCTCACCAAACTTTTACTAACACGCGGTAACACGAAATCAGCAAAAGCAGCCCAATGGGTGGCGCCATTCGATTTGTTCGGCCCTTTTATAGCGCGTCGTACAATTTGTACGTGCCGTCGTTTTGTTGCCGTTGGTTTTTAAACTGATGGTGTGTGGCCAAGACTGATGAAAAACAGTTTCATCGGATTTCCGATGGTCAAATCCATCGGACGAAAATCCATAGGTTATCCGATCGTGTGTACAGGGCTTTAGCGACAGTGGTGATAGGGGGTGAAAGGGTTACCTGGGGGGCGAACAAGGGGGTTAAACCTTTATTAGATAATATATGGGGGTACCTGACGCTATAAAAACCTGCGGCGAACCTAAAAAAAATTACTGGCTACCGATCGGCATCACCGACACCAAGACAGCGATCAGAAAAACTATTGCTTAGCGACAGTGGTGATAGGGGGTGAAAAGGTTACCTGGGGGGCGATCAAGGGGGTTAAACCTTTATTAGGTAATATATGGGGGTACCCGATGCTATAAAAACCTGCGGCGAACCAAAAAAAATTACTGCCTACCGATCGGCATCACCAACGCTAAGACAGCGATCAGAAAAACGATCGCTTAGCGACGGCGGTGCTAGGGGGTGAAAGGGTTATCTGGGGGGCGATCAAGAGGGTTAAACCTTTATTAGGGGGGGGTTAGGGGGGTACACTGGACCTAAAACTAACTTTAGGGACACTTTTACAGTCACAAATGTCACTGATTGCAGTGATCAGTAAATAAATGGTCACTGCAATCAGTGACACTGTGACTGGGGGCTGGGTGGTGATCTGGGGTGTCTGGTGGGCGATTTATGTGCCTATGTGTCCTGGTGTCAGTGTAGTGTTTTGTGCACTAACCTGCATCTTCTCTTGTGCGGCGCTCGGTATATGTGAGCGCCGCATGAAAGATGACATCACTTCCTCTGCCTGTGTAAACATTACACAGGCAGGGGAAGGATTCGATTCGCTGGGAGCGATCGAGAGGGGGTGGCCGGAATCGAATGGCCGTCCCCTCATCCCTGATCGCTCCCAAACAAATAACGGCCGCTCACTGTAAAGAAGGGGGGTCGATCGGACCCCCCAACTATACAAAGGCAATCACGTATATGTACGTGATTGTGCCTGTCGGTGCCATTCTGCCGACGTATATTTACAGTGGGCGGTCGTTAAGTGGTTAATGGATAGGGAATCTCTTTTGGTTTCCAAAAAGAAGTCCCCATTCTCAGGTGAATTTGCCTTTCTTTCGGGCTTTCACAGACAATATAGGGATGTGGAAAAAACCTTTAAGAAATTTTGGCCTATACTTCTCAAAGATGATGATTTGGCCAAAATGTTACTACCCAAACCGAAATTTATATATAGGAGGGCACCTGTGTTGCGAAACATCATTGCGCCAAACATACCCGATCCCCCCAAGAGACCTCCCACTTTCTTGGATGGATCTGGGTTTTATTACTGTACTCCTTGCAAATCTTGTCGGAGAACCAAAAGGCATACAAGAAAAATTAGTAAGTTCAAGTCCAATGTGACACATCAAGAATTTTCTATTAAACCTCTTATAAACTGTGACTCTAGGTATGTCACATATGTTCTAGAATATCCATGCTCCCTTCAATATGTGGGTAGAACCACAAGGGAATTGAAGGTTAGGATTAATGAGCATGTGACAAATATCCTCAAAGGTTTTCCCAACCATAGTGTTTCACGTCACTTTGCCCAATTCCATGACCAGGATCCTGGAAAAATTTATTTTTATGGAATTGATAAGGCGGTTGGAAACTGGAGAGGTACTGATCTAAAAAAGTCCATATCCCAGAACGAGACCCAATGGTTGTACCGACTTAGAACGATGCAGCCATTGGGCTTAAATATTGATTTGGATCTGAACTGCTTCCTCACCAATGAATAGGGGGTTATAAATTTACATATCTTTTATATTTTATATTTTTTATGCCATTTTTAACATATTCTGGCAATTCCAGATTTTACTATATCATACTGATTTATCTAATTAGTATTTTTTACGTATTAATTATTAAATTTTTATTATTGTTTGCGTATGAATTATACATGCCATTTAATGTTGTGGATATCGTGTTTGTGCCGCACTACAGGGACAGAGGCTGTCTGTTTATTCATACCTCCCCTTATGCTAATATGAGTGACATAAATACCGCATCCCTAGCGTGACCTGGTACGCTTCCTGATGACGGAATCCGAAACGTACGTCAAGGCGTATTACAGGTCACGCAACTGACGTCACTTCCGGTCTCGTTGGCTGTCTGTTCCTAGCGGTGGAACGCACGCCAGCTCCCACAGATCTCCGATTGCTATCTTACCTTACTCACGCCGTCACAGCCTCAGTGCCGGGTTTGGGGCACTTCTAAAAGTAAGCATGTTTTTGGCTTTATGATTTCTTTTACAATAAATAGTATTACACTATTTCGGCCTCTTTCTCCTATTTGCATACCACTGAGGTTTTCCATATCCCAGCGTTTACCATCGCTTGCCCAGCTGATATCATCTCCTTGCCATTCAAGCAAGTGGATACTTGCAGGAAGCTTGTCTGACCTTTTTTTTAGTTAAAAGGGTCAACTTGTCGGGGTAAGCTGCCATCTTTAACTTGGCACTATCGGGTGATATTGATCACGGTGAAGATTCAAAAGTCACAAGAACTCACTTGATTTTCATACAGCACATCAAGCAATTAGAAGGATTTATAACACAAACGGAGAAAGTGTTTTTTTTTTTTTTACAAGACTTTTCACTGTTACTGTGGGGACCTTTTGGTGTTTATCTTTTTGGACTATGTTGCACATTGTATGACTTGTTCTTAGAGTGTGATTATTCATTCGGTTGTTTCACATTTGTTTGGTTGATATATTTTTGTTCATTTTCCAATTAAGGAATATTTATGTTTCAGACTATTTTGGTGTGGCACTCATACATCAATTAGCACTACCATATTAGGCAGGTTCCACTTTACACTTTTCAAGGTATATTGGGGGTTTATTTGATTTATTTGGGGATTTTTATTTAGCGCCCTCACCTTTCATTATTTCCTATATTGTTTTCAGCCACCATTGAAATTTTGAGGAGCTGCTTGCTTACATTACCTATTATTATTTGGCACGGATTTTTTATTTACCAAATTTTCCTACCACTGTTCAACAATGGCATGTAATTACAATTCTTGATATAATAGTTCACAGCAGGGCGTTCCAGTGCCCACCAAGAGTAACTGTGAGGGCTTGCAGTGTTGTGGCAACACCAACACCTAAGGGCCAAATAGGGATGAGCTTCGAGTCGAACATTGCCTGTTCGCCCGTTCGCCGAACAGCGAACAATTTGGGGTGTTTGCGGCAAATTCGAAAAGTCTGTGGGAGAAATCTAAAGTGCTAATTTTAAAGGCTTACATGCAAGTTATTGCCATAAAAAAGTGTTTGGGGACTAGGGTCCTGCCCCAGGGGACATGTATCAATGCAAAAAAAAGTTTTAAAAACGGCCGTTTTTTTCGGGAGCAGTGATTTTAATAATGACTTTTCTATGTATTGCCAGAAGCCGACAATTCATTATAGCCGCAAGTGAGTTTTAAATGACTTTTTTTCCTTCAGAAATGACACTTTGTGCAGGGACAGTTCTAAGCATGGGAAACAAGCGCGACTTTACAGGCATACTATACACACACCCTAGGTACAAAATTTAAAGGAATATTTCACTTTAAGCATTATTAAAATCACTGCTCCCGAAAAAACAGCAGTTTTTAAAACTTTTTTTTGCATTGATACATGTCCCCTGGGGCAGGACCCGGGTCCCCAAACACTTTTTAGGACAATAACTTGCATATTAGCCTTTATAATTAGCACTTTTGATTTTGAACGTTCAAGTCCATTGTATTTAATAGGGTTCTAAAGTTTGCGCTAACATTCTGTTTGTTCGCAGGTTCTGGTGCGAACCGAACAGGGGGGTGTTTGGCTCATTCCTAGGGCCAAATTTCTGCAGAGTATATACGGCAGGCCCCTACTTTCAAACATCCAACTTACAAACGACTCCTACTTGCAAACGGAAGGAGACAACAGGAAGTGAAAGGAAATCCACCCCTAGGAAGGGAAATTCTTTCCTGTAAGAGTTAATATGGGACAAACGTGTCTCCTCTCCACTGATGATTTATCACCAATCCTTGTTTCACTAAAAAAAACAAATTTTCAAAAAACATTTGTCATTGGGACAGAAAGTGAGGTGAAATGTTCTGAACAGGTGCACAGACAGCAAAACAAATGTTACAGGGGTGATAACCCTTCCCTATGTTTTCCAAAAAGCTTAAAAATAGATTTCACTTTAAAAATGTACCAGTTAAAAATTTCAAACAGATTCTACGTAACAACAAACCTACAGTCCCTGTCTTCGTTGCACCGCCTGTATACTGCTGGTCAGAGTATATAGGGCCTGGGGGCCCCACGCCTTTCCTTTTTTTATTTAGGTCCTGGGTTCCCTTTAATATCCATACAAGACCCAAAGGGGCTGGGGGTACCCATGCCATTTTTCTCAATGATTTTCATCCATATTGCCAGGACCAGACATTACATTAAAGCCGCAAGCAGTTTTAAATGACTTTTTTTCCTTTAGAAATGTCATTTTGTGCAGGGACAGTTCTAAATATGGGAAACACGTGCCACTTCACAGGCATACTATAGACACCCCCCCAGGTATGATATTTAAAGGAATATTTCACATTTGTTTCCACTTTATGCATCATTAACCCCTTCCTTACCGGGCCATAGTCATATGACCCCGACAGGAACCCTCCCTCCCTCTGGGTGGACGTCAAATGACGGCTTTTCTTCCCGGCCGTCTAGGGCGCGTGCGACACCGCTCGTGACCCAGTGTGCATGCCCAGCGGCCGCGATGTCCTCCGGGCACCCGCGATTGCCCGCGATCATGACAGAAGTGTGGATCTGTGTGTGTAAACACACAGATCCACCTCCTGTCAGAGGTGAGGAGACCGATGTGTGTTCCCAGTACAGAGGAACACACATCGGTCTCCTCCCCTTGTGAGTCCCCTCCCCCTACAGTTAGAATCACAAAATAGGGAACATATTAACCCCTTCAGCGCCCCCTAGTGTTAACCCCTTCCCTGCCAGTCACATTTACACAGTAATCAGTGCAGTTTTATAGCACTAATCGCTGTATAAATCTGAATGGTGTCAAAAGGGTCTGATATGTCCACTGCAATGTCACGGTCACAATAAAAATCGCAGATCGCCGCCATTACTAGTAAAAAATAAAAAAAATAGGATTTTTATAACAGCTTACCTGTAAAATCCTTTTCTTGGAGTACATCACGGGACACAGAGCAGATCATTGTTCAAGCCTATGGCTTAAAAAGGAAGTCTCCTCCATTTAACATTAAAGCGCACTCTACGAGAGCAGTTGGTACTTCCTGGGCAGTGCAGCATCAGGCCTCCATGGCTCAAATTTGTAAGGCTGCGACATGGTCTTCAGTACACACGTTCACTAGGTTCTACCAGGTGGATGTAAGAAGTCAGGAGGATGTCGCCTTTGGGCGCAGTGTGTTGCAGGCTGCAATTTAGATCCTCATGTCTGTTGGCGCCCAGCTTATGTATGGTGTCTCCCTCCCCTCATTTGAGCATTGCTTTGGGACTTCCCACATAGTAATTACTATGCCGCTCTGTGTCCCGTGATGTACGAGAAAGAAAATAGGATTTTTATAATCGCTTACCTGTAAAATCCTTTTCTTGGAGTACATCACGGGACACAGAGCTCCCACCCCTCTTTTGGGGACACTTATTGCTTTGCTACAAAACTGAGGTACTCCCAGTATGGGAGGGGTTATATAGGGGAGGGGACTTCCTGTCTTGGGTGTGCCAGTGTCGATCACCTGAAGGTAATCTAGCAAGAGTAGATTTTGACGCTGCCTGGCCCTTTTTCGGGCCTTCTGGCAGAATAAATAACATATCTGTTTTCTGAATCTGAGCGGTGGCTTGTAGATAAGCCTTAACCGCTCTCACTACATCCAAAGAATGTAATAATTTCTCTTCTACCGAGCTAGGCTTGGGAAAAAAGGAAGGAAGAACCACATCTTGGTTCAAATAAAAACTCAATACCACCTTGGGAAGAAAGGTTGGATGAGGGCGTAGAACTACTCTGTCCTTATGGATAACCAAATATGGCTCCCTACAGGACATAGCGGCCAATTCCGACACTCTCCTGGCCAAGGATATTTCCTGGTGAGAAGAACCAAGGGAATGTGCCACAAGGGTTTAAATGGTTGTTTCTGAAGAACCGAAAGAACCAGGTTTAGGTCCCATGGACATATGGGAGCTTTAACCGGTGGGTTAATACGAATCACCCCTTGCAAAAAAGATTTGACTAGTGAATGCGAGGCTAGAGGCCTTTGAAAAAGTATATTAAGGCTGAAACCTGACCCTTAATAGTACTTAAGGCTAACTTCCTATCCACAGCCCACTGCAGGAAGTCCAGAACTCTGCCTATAACGTACCGACGAGGATGCCAGTTCCTGGCCTCACACCAAGCGATGTACGCCATCCAAACTCTATAGTAAATATGCCTAGATACTGGCTTCCTGGCATTGATCATGGTAGATACCACAGAGTTAGAGAGACCTCTCTTTTTTAGGATGTGGGATTCAATAGCCAGACCGTTAAACCTAGAGTTAGTAAGGAAGGGTGGTATACCGGTCCTTGTGAAAGCAGGACCGGACGAAGTGGAAGGGTCCAAGGACTCCCCACAGACATCTTTACAATCTCCACATACCAGGATCTTCGGGGCCACGCTGGAGCCACCAGAATCACTGGCTTCTTTTCCCACCTGACCCTGCGAAGGTGTCGAGGCAACAACTGTAGTGGCGGGAACGCGTATATTAGTTTGAACTGATCCCATGGGAACACCAGCGCATCTGTTCCGTAAGCGAGGGAGTCCCTTGTCCGAGACACAAATCTGTTCACCTTTGCGTTGAATCTGGATGCTAGCAGATCTACGTCCGGTGTTCCCCACCGCTGACATATTGATTGAAAAATGTGGGGGTGAAGGGACCATTCCCCTGGGGATAATTGTTGGCGACTCAGAAAGTCCGCCTTCTCCTGGAATAAAGACAGCGGATATGCATGGGACATACGTTTCTGCCCATCTCAAGATGTGATTCACCTCCTTCTGGGCTGCACTCCTGGTGCCCCCTGGTGATTGACGTATGCCATTGTCTGATTGAATCCTGACAGGGGACCCCTAAGCTTGGATGTCCATGCTTTTAGGGCATATCGAGCTGCCCAAATTTCCAGAAGGTTGATGGCCAGAGCCTTCTCTGTATCCGGCCATCTCCCCTGGAGAGACCATTGCTCCAGTACTGCCCCCCAGCCTACAAGACTGGCATCTGTAGTGACCACTTTCCAAGAAATCGGACTGAAAGATTTCCCCTTTTTCAGATTTTGGGGAACCAACCACCAACAGAGGCTTTTCCGAACTGAAGAGGTCAGGGACATCGGGAGGTCTAGGGCCTGAACCCTTTTGTTCCATGCTGAAAGGATGGCCCTCTGCAATTTCCTTGAGTGGAACTGGGCGTACGGTACAGCTTCGAACGACGCCACCATCTTTCCCAGCAACCGCATGCACAGGCGTATGGACGGCTGTCTTTTTGCACAAACCAGCTGGATCAGGTCCCTCAAAGAAGACATCTTTGCCAAGAGCAAGAAAATCTTCTTTTGGTCTGAGTCCTAAATATTCCAGACTCTTCACTGGTTGTAAGGCTGACTTGTCTAGGTTGATGTCCCAACCATAAGACTCCAGATACCTGATCATGTCGTAAATCACTACCTTTAGTTTGGTGACCGAGTGATCCAATAACAACAGGTCGTCTAAGTACGCCATTATCGACACACCTCGAGTTCTTAGGTCGCCCAACAGAGGGGCCAAAATTTTTGTGAACACCCGTGGTGCCGTAGCCAGACCGAAAGGTAAGGCCATGAACCAGTGGCGGCTGGTGCTCAAAATTTTTGGGGGGGTGCAAACAAAAACTGAAAAAAAAATCAATTGCCGCCACTGTGCCCATTAAACGCAGCCCCTGTGCCCAAACGCCACCAGTTTGCCCCCTCAAATACAGCCAGTTTGTTTCCATATACAGCCAGTTTGTCCCCAAATACAGCCAGTGTGCCCCCATATATATATAACCAGTGTGCCCCCATATATATATAACCAGTGTGCCCTCCATATACAGCCAGTGTGCCCTCCATATACAGCCAGTGTGCCCCCATATACAGCCAGTGTGCCCCCATATATATAGCCAGTGTGCCCCCATATACAGCCAGTGTGCCCCCATATATATAGCCAGTGTGCCCCCATATATATAGCCAGTGTGCCCCCATATATATAGCCAGTGTGCCCCCATATATATAGCCAGTGTGCCCCCATATACAGCCAGTGTGCCCCCATATATACAGCCAGTGTGCCCCCATATATACAGCCAGTGTGCCCCCATATATACAGCCAGTGTGCCCCCATATATACAGCCAGTGTGCCCCCATATATACAGCCAGTGTGCCCCCATATATACAGCCAGTGTGCCCCCATATATACAGCCAGTGTGCCCCCATATATACAGCCAGTGTGCCCCCATATATACAGCCAGTGTGCCCCCATATATACAGCCAGTGTGCCCCCATATACAGCCAGTTTGTCCCTATATATATATATATATAGCCAGTGTGCCCCCATATACAGCCAGTTTGTCCCCCATATACAGCCAGTTCCCCCGAAATGCAGCCAGTTTGTCCCCCAAATGCAGCCAGTTTGTCCCCCATATACAGCCAGTTTGTCCCCCATATACAGCCAGTTTGTCCCCCCATATACAGCCAGTTTGTCCCCCCATATTCAGCCAGTGTGTCCCCCCATATTCAGCCAGTGTGTCCCCCATATACAGCCAGTTCCCCCCATATTCAGCCAGTGTGTCCCCCATATACAGCCAGTTCCCCCCAAATGCAGCCAGTTTGTCCCCCATATACAGCCAGTTCCCCCCATATTCAGCCAGTGTGTCCCCCATATACAGCCAGTTCCCCCCAAATGCAGCCTGTTCCCCCCCCCCAGCCCTGCACTTACCTTCCTCAGTCCGCGCCGTCCTCGATGTGTTCTCCTGCCCTCGATGTCGCTTCAGCCAATCAGGTTACCGGTAACCAGATCTGGTGAACCTGATTGGCTGAAACCTCCACAGTCTTCTCCAAGGAACGCACCCCCGTGCGTACCTGGGAGGAGTTTTTGGAAGCCGAATACAGCGTGAGAGCTGTATTCGGAAAGCCTATCAGAGCCGCTGGAGGCCAGCCATATGAATAGTGGGCAGCGCGGACAATACACAGATTCATGCAATGCATGAATCTGTGTATTGTCTTTCAGTGGCGGTGCGGGAGCGAGAGGGGGCGGCGCTCTGGCGCCCTCTATGGACGCACCGCCACTGCCACGAACTGAAAATGGCGCCCTTCTACTGCAAAGCGTAGAAACCTTTGATGACCCGGACAAATGGGGACGTGCAGATAGGCATCTTTGATGTCGATGGAAGCTAACCATTCTCCCCCTTGCAGGGTAGCGGCTACTGACCGGATCGACTCCATCCGAAAAGACCGGATGTTCAGGAATTTGTTTAGACCCTTGAGATCCAATATGGGCCTTCTGTCCCCGTTTGGCTTTGGGACTGTAAAGAGGTTTGAGTAGAATCCCAACCCCTGTTCTTCCATAGGAACCTCCACAATTACTCCTTGGAGTAACAGTTGGTCCAATGCCAAAAGGAGAGATCCTCTCTTTAACAGATCTTTTGACACATTTGACCACATAAAGTGGGAAGGAGGAAAATCCCTTAACTCCAATTTGTATCCCAGAGTTACTGTGGAGAGCACCCATCTGTCTCTGATCGTCTCTCGCCATGTCTCTGCAAACAACTGAAGTCTTCCCCCCACCCGCTTGAGTGGGGGCAGCCCTTCATAGGACCGACTTGGAGGCCGGTTTAGTACCTCTTCGGTGCCAGGGTTTTTTATTACCCTGAGGTTGTCCCTGAGTTTTGCCCCCAGAATTTGATCGGGGAGGCCGTGGGAACTGCTTAGAGACAGACGTCCCAGGGACTGGGGAGGTAGGCCTCTTGAAAGAGGGGCCCCTAAACCTCTTCTTGACCGGTAAGAGGGTACTTTTACCACTGGAAATCTTCTGAAAATATTTATCCAGGTCTTCGCCAAATAAACCCTCACCATGAAATGAAAAACTGGCTAGAAGCTTTTTACAAGGTGTCTCAGCTGACCAGTTCTTAAGCCATAGGAGTCTACGCATGTGTACTAATGACAGCGTAAGGCGGGAGGCCTGATGGATCGAATCCTTGATGGCGTCAACCGCAAAGCATAGTGCTCTAGGCAAATCAGCCAGGTCATGAGCCTGCTGATTTGGCAAATCCCTTAAAACCAGCTTCATCTGGTCTTTTAAGGCTTGGCAAACA
This sequence comes from Rana muscosa, assembly GCA_029206835.1. Classification (NCBI taxonomy): domain Eukaryota; kingdom Metazoa; phylum Chordata; class Amphibia; order Anura; family Ranidae; genus Rana; species Rana muscosa. The sequence goes on from CM055122.1 coordinate 1,434,364, forward strand.
CCAATAGCTGCCACTGCTGGCCCCAGCTGTAGAAAAGCAGATTTTAACAAGGATTCCAATTTTTTGTCTATTGGATCTTTGAACATCTGAACATTATCCACTGGACATGTCAGGGACTTGTTCACACAGGAGATGGCCGTGTCTACTGTAGGCACACTCCATTTTTGGGTGAACTTCTCTTCCATAGGATAGATCACCGAAAACCTCTTAGGAGGAGCAAACGGTTTATCAGGATGTTCCCAATCCTGGTAAATACGTCCTTCCAGTAACGGATGGGCTGGGAAGGAACAATTGGCCTGTGGAGCTTTTAAAGACCCCAACGAGGAAACAGAAGCAGTCATTGGTTCAGAAAGGGGCAACTTAAAGGCTGACCGAACCATGACCATCAAGGACTGGACTAACAGTCTTTCAGCTTGAGACACTGAAAAAGGTTCCCCCATAGTCGATTCTTCTGAGGCAGAGTCATCCTCAGCCTGATCCCCCTCAGGCAGGTCAATCCCTTTGTGGGACTGTTGCTCTGCTGACAAGTACTCTAACGAAGGAGACGGAGATCTGGCGTGCTTTCTCTCTGGGAGAGAAGAAGCGATTAATTCTGCCAATCTTTGCTCCAATCCTCCCAGAGCTGAGGCAAAAGCCTCCTCTCTTACATACACAGGAGCAGGTGAACTGAGGGCAGCCACAGCACCTAGCACTCCTAAGGGCTCCCTGCGGGTACTAACCTCTGATTTTTCAGGGGAGGCTGGTGCAGCAGAAGCATGCCCCAAATCCTCAGAGCCTGATGGAGACCCTTTCTGCTTCTTAGGATTTTTAGTCCCAGAGCCCTTGGACGGCATATTCCTTAGCCCAAAGCTGAGGTATCTATAGCCAAATACACCACTTACTGACTTATAGTCTAGCGCACTTGCTGCTATATATATCAGTCTGGTGCTTAACTAATGTGCCTTTCTAGGGGATGCCTGTATCAACCACCTGCTGTATGCCTCCAGGTATCTGTTTACCACCAAGCACATGCTCTGTCCCTCCACAGCATCTTCACAGAAACAAACTGCGCTTTAAAAGACGCTGGGACGCCCGCACATGCGCATAAACACGCCAGAGAGCACAGAGCGTCATCCGCCAAGCCCCGCCCCCTTCCGGCCTATTTCTCATATATTGAGTGTGTGCGCGTGCACGTATGCGCTGCCGGTGCTGATACACATAGAGACGCATGTAGGCAGGGAGGGAGAGGACCCGGGACCCACCGCTGACTATACACCGAGCCCGGGGATGACAGAGCAGTGGTAAGCATGACAGACGAGTTTGCAGCTTCTCTTCAGAGAGAGTCTATCATCTGCCTGGGCTTACACTAATAGGAGGTATAGCCCAAAGACATCCCACAGCGGCCTCTACTGGTTAAGTAAGGTACAAATCAATGTCTTGAATCCCATGTGAAAATGTATTTCAGGATTTATAATTTAGGCATGCATAGATCAGCGGGAATAACCATAAGGTAACAGGCAGAAAAACACATTAGAATTGAAGATCCCTGCAGAACCAAGTTCCTCAGAGATCTCCACTTACCTTTTCCACGCCGCAGGACTCTGTTTGGCACAGAAGCCCAAACTTCACCCCTCACGGCGAGCAATGTCAGCAGACCTTCAGAGACCGGGGTCCGAAGGAGCACCACTCCTCTGGACCTGTATAGCACCTAGGGGTGTTGAAAATGATCGCCGCATCGATGCATCACGATTATGCCCTTCCCGATTCGACATCGATGCGGTAGCCAGTGTTAATCGATTATGCTCCTCCCCCCGCACAGCAGTGTCTTGCACTGATCGGCTGGCTGAGCCTCGTTCCATTCCCCGTCAATAGATGATATAACTTCAGCATGCTGCCCCCACCCAGGCTCTCCCCCTTTTCAGGATATGTATGTACCAGTGGACAGTGTGACCCCTCTCATCTCCCCGATTGGCGGGCGCAGAGCCGCACGGAGCTGTGAGACAGATTACGGTAGCTGTCATCACATCCGTGGGAGTGGCCGAACAATCAGGGTTGCCAAAGTTCCTGCACTGTGGGGGGCAATGCACAGTGTCTCCAGCCTCCCATTATCACTGTGACAGTTTGCTAAAACAGACTGATTTTTCCTGTCGTAGGACAGGAGAATCAGTCTGTCCATTTAGGGGCCGGAGGCTGCAGCTGAGTGGAGTGTATCTGATACTCGTCTCACACAGCCCAGCAAAGTTCACTCCCCCTCCCAGATGAACAGAACGATGTATTGCATACAGCTGCCCCTCCTCCTCCTCTCTCCCCCTGTGTTTTTCCGGCCCGCCCACTCCTATCCCGACGTACAGCTGTGAAGGAGAGAGAGGGGGGAGGAGATGTGCGCGGGAGATATGAACAACAGTCAGCAGCTACACATTCCAAGCTGTGTGAAGTTCCAGCCTCGTCCCTGAATGAGTGAGCACTGCATTTGTCATTACACATTGATCACTAAACTGTTCCTTTCTCTCCCTTATCTGTCTCCCTCCCCGGCTCTGTTTTTCCAAGATCCAGTTAGCACCAAACCACTTATGCAGCCCATATACGAACGACCAGGGTTTCTGTCCTGGCACTGCTATTGACATCACTGGTCTCTGTCTCCATGGCAGCAGCAGCGCATTAGAACCCAGTGCTGGCTACTTGGCGCATCATGTCTGCAGTCTCTGATCGTCTCCTGTACTATGTCTGCAGTCTCTGATCATCTCCTGTATCATGTCTGCAGTCTCTGATCATCTCTTGTATCATGTCTGCAGTCTCTGACCATCTTCTGTATCATGTCTGCAGTCTCTGACCATCTTCTGTATCATGTCTGCAGTCTCTGACCATCTTCTGTATCATGTCTGCAGTCTCTGACCATCTTCTGTATCATGTCTGCAGTCTCTGACCATCTTCTGCATCATGTCTGCAGTCTCTGACCATCTTCTGCATCATGTCTGCAGTCTCTGACCATCTCCTCTAGTATTTTTTTTGGGGGGGAGCCTTGAACTCCTCTAAGTTTTTGTCTGCTGTGTTTAGACTTTGCTGCATGCAGGGAGTGTTGTTGGTTTTTTTTTTTTTTTTTTTTTTAAGAACAGATAAAATTTAAAAAATGGAGTTCTCCTGACTGCTTGAACTTTTTTTTATGAAAACCGCGCGCAGTAATTTTGATGCATCGTGATGCATCGCGGAATCTAATCGTTGACATGATAATCGTAATCGAATCGAAACGTGAGGCCAGTGAAGATGCGCACCTCTAATAGCACCCTGCCAGAAAACATCTTGGTTTTGGGTATAACCAGAGTACTGGATCCCAGGGTCCAGCCCTCCTAAGAGAGGCATTACAGGCAAAGCCTTGTTCTTCTTGCCGAGGCCCGGGTACCGACCGTTTGGCTATGAAGCACTTTGGACGGATCCGGAATGACTTGCCTAGGCCCAAGGATTGAACCTACACACAAGCTCAGATACATGTTAAACCGTGACCAACACCTTAGACCAGTGTTTCTCAACCGGGGTTCCGCGGAACCCTGGGGTTCCGCGAGAAGTCCCCAGGGGTTCCGCCGCGATTCAACATTGTGGCGGATGTATATCCGTCCAATGTTGTTTTCACTGTTCCCAATGCGCGCTGACAGTGAGAACAGTCAGCGCGCATTGATACCCGATGCTCTCTCTGTAGTTCCGGCTCAGAGAACTCAGAGAGCGGAAAGGCAGAGAGCGGGAGTTTTAAAATTCGGCGGGGAGCTGAGCAGTGGTGTTGCTGAGTGGGGGGTGCAGATCGCACCCGGGTGACGCCTGTGGGCAGCGGCATCACACGGTCCGCACACCCCTGCACTGATCTGTGTCTCTCACAGCGGAGCGGACTTAAGCCGCCTCCCCGAGTCCTCCCTCCTCTGTTTACATATACACAGGACAGGAGGAGGCAGTCTGAGGAGGGACACACCGCTATGTCTATGCTGCGCTGTTCTGAGGTCTGAATAGTGTATTTTATGGACATGTGCTGGGGGCGCTATGAGAGGGGAGAGGGGGGGACTACTAGCACAAGTGGAGGTATCTATGCTGATGGGGGTCTATGCTGATGGAGGGGGTCTGCACTGAGGGGGGCTTTGCTGATGGAGAGGGGTGTCTATGCTGATGGGGGTCTGCACTGAGGGGGGCTATACTGATGGAAGGGGGTCTGCACTAGGGGGTATTTATGCTGATGGGGGTCTGCACTGAGGGGGGCTATGCTGATGGAAGGGGGTCTGCACTAGGGGGTGTCTATGCTGATGGGGTCTGCACTGAGGGGGGCTATGCTGATGGATGGGGGTGTCTATGCTGATGGGGGTCTGCACTGAGGGGGGCTATGCTGATGGATGGGGGTGTCTATGCTGATGGGGGTCTGCACTGAGGGGGGCTATGCTGATGGATGGGGCTGTCTATGCTGATGGGGGTCTGCACTGAGGGGGGCTATGCTGATGGAAGGGGGTCTGTACTAGGGGGTGTCTATGCTGATGGGGGTCTGCACTGAGGGGGGCTATGCTGATGGAAGGGGGTCTGCACTAGGGGGTGTCTATGCTGATGGGGGTCTGCACTGAGGGGGGCTATGCTGATGGAAGGGGGTCTGCACTAGGGGGTGTCTATGCTGATGGGGGTCTGCACTGAGGGGGTCTATGCTGATGGAAGGGGGTCTGCACTAGGGGGTGTCTATGCTGATGGGGTCTGCACTGAGGGGGGCTATGCTGATGGAAGGGGGTCTGCACTAGGGGGTGTCTATGCTGATGAGGGTCTGCACTGAGGGGGGCTATGCTGATGGAGGGGGGTCTGCACTGGGGGTGTCTATGCTGATGGGGTGTGCACTGGGGGTCTATGCTGATGGAGGGGGGTCTACACTGGGGGGTGTCTATGCTGAAGGGGGTCTGCACTGAGGGCGGCTATGCTGATGGAGGTGGTCTGCACTTGGGGTGCCTATGTGGGGGGGTCTATGCTGATGGAGGGGGGTCTTCTCTGAGGTGGTCTATGCTGATAGGGTTTCTGCACTTGGAGGGAGGTCTATACTGATGGAGGGGGGTTTGTACTTAATGGGGGGTCTGTACTGAAGAGGGACTATAGTGGGTGGAGGGGGGTTGACACCAATTTTTTTCACACCGGGTGACACCAACCCTAGTGACGCCACTGATGGAGAGCGGGGAGCCGGGCATGGAGAGCTAGGCATGGAGAGCGGAGAGCCATGGGACCCGAGAATGAAGACTGGAGGCAGGGAGCACAGAGTGGGAGCCGTGAAGAGAGCCGAGAATGAGGACTATGGAGGCGGAAGCACCAGATCAGAAGGTGAGATCTGTCTCAATGGTAGCAGTAATGCACACTGTGGAGGGGGGGAGCAGAGAAAAGGAGCACATGGCTAGATTAGATAGAAGCTGAGTTCCTGTGTATGTCAGGGGTGAATGCAGACTGCTGGGGGAGGGAAGAGCAGAGAACAGGAGATGAGATCCTGTGTATAACAGCACTGATTGCAGACTGGGGGGGGGGGGGGTCAGAGAGTTGAGGCACACAGGCTGAATGTAACAGGAGGTGAGATTATAATAGCTTTATTTTGCCATATTTGTACATAATCCTATTATGATTCAGTCTCATCCAGCCACAGGCCCCTGCAGTCTGCATTCAGTCACTACCATACACAGGATCTCACCTCCTGCAATATTCAGCCATGTGCTTCCACTGTCAGCACTCTTCCTGGTACCACCCTCACAGGTTCAGAAGAGCTATAACTAAAGAGGAGGCACCAGGTATTAATGCGCATTGACAGTACTCGCTGTCAGTGCACATTGAAATCAACATTGGTATCATGTGCATATTTTTTTCTGCACAGAAATATGCAACATGTATGCATTTCTCTGCAGAGAAAAATACTCAAATGATACCAACATTGTGGTGTGAACAGGGCACATAGAAATCAGTTATTTTCTTTATGTTCTAGCAGAGACCTACGTTAGGAAAGTACATGTCTCTCTGCACATGACATGGACAAGACCAAAGTAGTCTATGCAGATGAAATCTGCACCATCAATTCTTATGCATGAATGTTGTGAACAAGTCCCAACTGTTCCCGTAGTCTGCTATCCTATTTATCAGTTACAATATTTGGGAGTTTTGTTCAAGTTCAGTAAGGCCTCGTTCACAGCATATGTGCAAAAAATGGAAAATGTGTACAAATTTGACTTGCTTAAAATATTTTGGGCTTGTTGTAACGCAGGTCTCTGCAGGGACATAAAGAAAACAATTGATTTCTATGTGCACTGTTCACACTATAATGTTGGTGTCAGGTGAGTTCTAATTTTTATTCCATTATTTAAAGCTATTTCTGCAATAAACGTGGTTATATCTACAGCTTGCTGATCAGATACGATGTTCCGAGAGCTGTAGATCTGAATTTTTTTTTTTAGGGGTTCCCCGAGATCTCAGACTTTTTGCCAAGGGTTCCTCCACGGTAAAAAGGTTGAGAAACACTGCCTTAGACACTGGCAAAAAAAGGTACTCCTGGTATGGGAGGGGTTATATAGGGGAGGGGACTTCCTGTCTTGGGTGTGCCAGTGTCCATCACCTGAAGGTAATCTCTATAACCCACATAGTAATTACTATGCCGCTCTGTGTCCCGTGATGTACGAGAAAGAAAATAAAATGCCATAAATCTATCCCCTATTTTGTAGACGCTATATCTTTTGCGCAAACCAATCAATATACGCTTATTGCAACTTTTTTTTCCCAAAAATATGTAGAAGAATACATATCGGTCTAAACTGAGGAAAAAAAATTGTTTAAAAAAAAAATGTGATATTTTTTTTTTTTCAGAATTGTCGCTCTTCTTTTGTTTATAGCGCAAAAAATAAAAACCGCAGAGATGATCAAATACCACCAAACGAAAGCTCTATTTGTGGGGGAAAAAAAACAAAGATTTATTTTGGGTACAGTGTTGCATGATCGCGCAATTGTTATTCAACCTGCAACAGCGCTGAAAACTAAAAATTGGTCTGGGCAGGAAGGGGCTGAAAATGCCCTGTATGGGGGTGGTTAAAATCACTGCTCCCGAAAAAACTGACGTTTTTAAAACTTATTTTTGCATTGATACATGTCCCCTGGGGCAGGATCCGGGTCCCGAACCCTTTTTAGGACAATAACTTGCATATTAGCTTTTAAAATGAGCACTTTTGATTCCAAACGTTCGAGTCCCATAGACTTTAACGGGGTTCGATAGTTTGCGCAAACTTTCGGTCCGTTCGCAGGTTCTGGTGCAAACCGAACCATGGGGGGGGGGGGGTGTTCGGCTCATCCATAGCAGAACACTTTATTTATTGTACTTTGTAAGTCCTCTTTCTGCGCGATATCTGGGAGACCCCTAATTCTTAAATTTTTCCTTCTATTGCGATTTTCCTGGTCTTCCATTCTGTATAACATATTCCTCTGTTCAATTTGTAGTTTTTTTGTTTGTTCATTCAGTTGTTTTATTTCTTGTGCGTGTGTATCCAGTTTTTCTTCTGTGTCTTTGACCCTTTTTCATATCTGACTCAAGTCTCCATGTAGGGTTGCCATATCTTTTTTTAGGGACTGTATCAGTTTTTTGAACATATCTGCCATTTATGTTTTAGTTGGCAATTGGACTTTTGTTCTTTGATCTTCTGTGTTGCTCCTTTTACTGACCTTCCTTTCATTGTATTCTCAGTAAGTAGAGAGGCAAAGGGGATATGTCTGTTGAGACACTGTCGATGCAGTATCCTGTTATGGGCTGACAGGAGGTTAAAGTAGGAACCAGCAAGAGGGAGCAGCAGAGAGAACCAGGACGAGCACATCAGACGCCGGAACGCTGAGGCTCTCAGAGAAGGAACACAAGGTATAGAACACTCACAGAGCGGCTGCTCGAAATAGGCTTGGCTGGGGCCCGGCAGGTGTCAGAGCAGCGTGTGGCCATCTGGAGGACTTCAGTGGAGGGCTTGGAGTCTGAGAAACAGAACCCAGCACATTGTGCCTTATAGCAGTGGTCACCAACCCTGTCCTCACGGCCCATTAACAGGCCAGGTTTGCAAGATAACTGAAATACATCACAGGTGATATCATTTGCTGCTCAGTAATTGCAGTATTCTAGTCTGCATCTCTCCAAGGTAATACATAAAACCTGGCCTGTTAGTGGGCCCTGAGGACAGGGTTGATGACCACTGCCTTATAGGGATGAGCTTTATGTTCGAGTCGAACTCATGTTCAACTCGAACATTGGCTGTTCGCCCGTTCGGCGAACAGTGAACAAATTCGAAAAACCGCAGAACACCCTTTAAAAGTCTATGGGAGAAATCTAAAGTGCTAACTTTAAAGGTTAATATGCAAGTTATTGTCATAAAAAGTGTTTGGAAAAAAAAGTTTTAAAAACTGCAGTTTTTTCGGGAGCAGTGATTTTAATAATGCTTAAAGTGAAACAATAAAAGTGAAATATTCCTTTAAATTTCGTACCTGGGGGGTGTCTAAAGTATGCCTTTAAAGTAGCGCATGTTTCCCGTGTTTAGAACAGTCTCTGCACATAATGTAATTTCTGAAGGGAAAAAAAGTAATTTAAAAGCACTCGCGGCTATAATGAATTGTCGGTCCCGGCAATACAAAGAAAAGTCATTGAAAGTCATTGAAAAAAAAAAATGCGTGGATTTCATGGGAGGATACCACAGAGGAAGCCACTGCTGTCCAAAAAAAACATTGCTGCACGTTTACAGTTTGCACAAGAGCACCTGGATGTTCCACAGCAGTACTGGCAAAATATTTTGTGGACAGATGAAACCAAAGTTGAGTTTGGAAGAAACACACAACACTATGTGTGGAGAAAAAGAGGCACAGCACACCAACATCAAAACCTCATCCCAACTGTGAAGTATCATCATGGTTTGGGGCTGCTTTACTGCGTCGGGGACTGGACGGATTGCTATCATCGAAGGAATAATGAATTCCCAAGTTTATCTAGACATTTTGCAGGAGAACTTAAGGCCATCTGTCCACCAGCTGAAGCTCAACAGAAGATGGGTGTTGCAACAGGACAATGACCCAAAGCATAAAAGTAAATCAACAACAGAATGGCTTAAACAGAAGAAAATACGCCTTCTGGAGTGGCCCAGTCAGAGTCCTGACCTCAACCCGATTGAGATGCCGTGGCATGACCTCAAGAAAGCGATTCACACCAGACATCCCAAGAATATTGCTGAACTGAATCAGTTCTGTAAAGAGGAATGGTCAAGAATTACTCCTGACCGTTGTGCACGTCTGATCTGCAACTACAGGAAACGTTTGGTTGAAGTTATTGCTGCCAAATGGGGTTCAACCAGTTATTAAATCCAAGGGTTCACATACCTTTTCAACCTGCACTGTGAATGTTTACATGGTGTGTTCAATAAAAACATGGTAACATTTAATTATTTGTGTGTTATTAGTTTAAGCAGACTGTGATTGTCTATTGTTGTGAAGATCAGATCACATTTTATGACCAATTTGTGCAGAAATCCATATCATTCCAAAAGGGTTCACATACTTTTTATTGCAACTGTATCTGGACACAGGCAAAATTTGAACAATCCAAATAAATTTGAAGTGCAGACTTTCAGCTTTAATTCAAGGGGTTGAACAGAAATATCAAGTACAAATTTTAGGAACTGCAAAGATTTTTATGCAGTCTCCCCATTTTTAGGGGCTCAAATGTAATTGGACAAATAAATATAACCATAAATAAGATGTTCATTTTTAATATTTGGTTAAGAATCCTTTACTGGCAATGACTGCCTGAAGTCTGGAACCGATGGACATTACCTAAGACTGTGTTTCCTCCTTTCTGATGCTTTTGCCAGGCTCTAACTGCAGCTGTCTTCAGTTGTTCTTTGTTTGTGGGTCTTTCTGCTTTTAGTTTTGCCTTCAGCAAGTGAAATGCATGCTTAATTGGGTTAAGATCAGGTGATTGACTTTGCCATTGCAGAATATTCCACTTCTTTTCCTTCAAAAGCTCCTGGGTTGCTTTTGCAGTGTGTTTTGGATCACTGACCATATGTACTGTGAAGCACTGTCCAATCAACTTTGCTGCATTTGGCTGAATCTGGGCTGACAGTATATTTCTAAACACAGCAGAATTCATCAGGCTGCTTCTGTGTTCTGTCAAATCATCAATAAACACCAATGACCCACTGCCACTGGAAGCCATGCATGCCCATGCAATCACACCGTGTTTTACAGATCACGTTGTGTGCTTTGGATCATGACTCTTCCAAGCCATCTCTACACTTTTTTCTTCCTGTTATTCTGGTACAGATTAATCTTAGTTTTATCCGTCCAAAGAATGCTTTTCCAGAACTGGTCTGGCTTTTTTAGATGTTTTTTGGCAAAGTCTAATCTGGCCTTTCTATTTTTCAGGCTTATGAATGGTTTGCACCTTGTAGTGAACCCTCTGCATTTGCTCTTGTGAAGTCTTCTCTTGATTATAGACTTTGACAATGATACGCACACATCCTGGAAAGTGTCCTTCACTTACATAGTTACATAGTTAGTCAGGTTGAAAAAAGACACAAGTCCATCCAGTTCAACCATAAAAAAAAAAGAAATATCGTACAATCCCATATACCCAATTCTATACCCACAGTTGATCCAGAGGAAGGCAAAAAAAACAGCAGAGCATGATCCAATTTGCTACAGCAGGGGAAAAAATTCCTTCCTGATCCCCCGAGAGGCAATCGGATATTCCCCAGATCAACTTTACCTATAAATGTCTGTACCTAGTTATATTATGTACATTTAAGAAAGAATCCAGGCCCTTCTTATTCTGGCAATTCTGGTGGTTCCGGCAATCTACTGAGCTGGCCAGAACCACCTCTGCAGGGAGTCTATTCCACATTTTCACAGCTCTTACTGTGAAGAAACCTTTCCGTATTTGGAGATAAAATCTCTTTTCCTCTAGACGCAAAGAGTACCCCCTTGTCCTTTGTGTTGACCGTAAAGTGAATAACTCAACACCAAGTTCACTATATGGACCCCTTATATATTTGAACATGTTGATCATATCCCCCCTTAATCTCCTCTTCTCAAGAGTGAATAAATTCAGTTCCTCTAATCTTTCCTCATAGCTGAGCTCCTCCATGCCTCTTATCAGTTTGGTTGCCCTTCTCTGCACTTTCTCCAGTTCCCCAATATCCTTTTTGAGAACTGGGGCCCAAAACTGAACTGCATATTCCAGATGAGGTCTTACTAATGATTTGAACAGGGGCAAAATGATATCTCTCTCTCTGGAGACCATACCTCTCTTAATACAAGAAAGGACTTTGCTCGCTTTGGAAACTGCAGCTTGGCATTGCACTTGTCTGGATGTTGTGAATGGGTTTTTCTTCACCATAGACAGGATCCTGCGATCATCCATCACTGTTGTCTTCCATGGATGTCCAGGTCTTTTTATGTTGCTGAGCTCATCAGTGCCTTCTTCATTTTTCAAAATTTACCAAACTGTTGACTTGGCCACTCCTAATGTTGCTGCTTTCCCTCTGATAGATTTGTTTAATTTTTGAAGCCTTAAAATGGCCTGTTTCACTTCCATGGACAGCTCATTTGAACGCATGATGTAGGTTCACAGCAATAGATTACAAATGCAAATACCACACATAGAATAAACTCCAGACCTTTTACCTGCTTAATTGATGAAGAAATAACAAAACAGCGTACATACCCTCAAATCAAACCTAAGAGAGTGTGCACTTTGAGCCCATATCCATTATATAACTATAGCTTGAATATGTTTTGGTAAATACCTGAAAAAAATTAAATTGTACCTGCGTCCAAATATATATGGACCTAACTGTATGTAGAGTTATTTACTTTAAGGTCACTACAGAGGACAAGGGAGCAGTCTTTATGTCTGGAGGAAAAGAGATTTAACCTCCAAATACGCTGTGAAAATGTGGACTAGACTCCCTCAAGAGCTGGTTCTGGCCAGCTCAGCAGATTGTTTTCAGAAATTCCTGGATTCTTTGCTAAATTAACAAAATATAACTGGATACTAATATGTATAGGTAAGGTTGCACCAGGGAATAGCTTCGAGTTCGAGTCGAACATGAGTTCAACTCGAACATCGGCTGTTCGCTCGTTCGCCGAATTTCGAACATTATCAGCCGTTTGCGCCAAATTCGAGTGGCGCGTCACGGCCCATAATGCACTGCGTCATTGCAGTGCATTGCTGGCTGCTGATTGGCTGATGATTGGCCAAGCATGCACTATGACCTGCATGCTTTGGCCAATCACAGTGACGTCTGCACAGAGAGCCATAATTGGCCAAAGGCAGGGTGCCTTTGGCCAATCATGGCTCAGGGGGATTAAGCACACACCCCACACTATATAAGCCAGCCTGCGCGTCAGCCTTGTGTTGTGTGTTCCGGCGTTCAGAGTGAGAGAGAGTGTCATTTTATTTCAGTTAGCTAGATTGAGCAGGCAGTTGATGCAGTTAGATTCAGTATATTTAGTATATATATGCATTCCAGGCTTTGTGCATATATATATATATATATATATATATATATATATATATACTGTATACAGTTTAGCTAGATCTCACTGCAGACCATTCCGGTTGTTCTCTTCCTAATATACTACAGGCAGGCAGTTGATTCAGTTAGCTGCAGTTTATTAAGTACTATATCCTGTGCACAGTGTTCAGCTAGCTGCAGTTTATTCAATACTATATACTGTGCAAAGTGTTCAGCTAGATCTCACTGCAGACCATTCCTGTTCTCCTAATATACTACAGGCAGGCAGTTGATTCAGTTAGCTGCAGTATATTAAGTACTGTATCCTGAGCACAGTGTGCAGCTAGATCTCACTGCAGACCATTCCTCTTGTTCTCCTCCTAATATACTACTGGCAGGCAGTTAATTCAGTTACCTGCAGTGTATTCAGTACTGCATCCTGAGCACAGTGTACAGCTACATCTCACTGAAAACCATTCCTGTTCTCTTCCTAATATACTACATGCAGGCAGTTGATTCAGTTAGCTGCAGTTTATTAGGTACTATATCCTGTGCACAGTGTTCAGCTAGCTGCAGTTTATTCAATACTATATACTGTGCAAAGTGTTCAGCTAGATCTCACTGCAGACCATTCCTGTTGTTCTCCTAATATACTACAGGCAGGCAGTTGATTCAGTTAGCTGCAGTATATTAAGTACTGTATCCTGAGCACAGTGTGCAGCTAGATCTCACTACAGACCATTCCTGTTGTTCTCCTCCTAATATACTACAAGCAGGCAGTTGATTCAGTTAGCTGCAGTGTATTCAGTACTGTATCCTGAGCACAGTGTGCAGCTACATCTCACTGAAAACCATTCCTGTTCTCTTCCTAATATACTACAGGCAGGCAGTTGATTCAGTTAGCTGCAGTTTATTCAGTACTATATACTGTGCACAGTGTTCAGTTAGATCTCACTGCAGACCATTCCTGTTGTTCTCTTCCTAATATACTATAGGCAGGCAGTTGATTCAGTTAGCTGCAGTTTATTCAGTACTATATACTGTGCACAGTGTTCAGCTAGATCTAGCTGCAGACCATTCCTGTTCTCTTCCCAATATACTGCAGGCAGTTGATTCAGTTAGCTGCAGTTTATTCAGTACTATATACTGTGCACAGTGTCCAGCTAGATCTCACTGAAAACCATTCCTGTTCTCTTCCTAATATACTACAGGCAGGCAGTTGATTCAGTTAGCTGCAGTATATTAAGTACTGTATCCTGAACACAGTGTGCCGCTAGATCTCACTGCAGACCATTCCTCTTGTTCTCCTTCTAATATACTACAGGCAGACAGTTAATTCAGTTAGCTGCAGTATATAAAGTACTGTATCCTGTGCACAGTGTGCAGCTAGATCTCACTGCAGACCATTCCTGTTCTCTTCCTAATATACTACAGGCAGGCAGTTGATTCAGTTAGCTGCAGTATATATATATATATATATATATATATATATATATATATATATTAATATATATATATATATATATATATATATATACACATATATACACACACACACACACATCCCAGCTTTGTGCAGCTACATCTCACTGCAGGCCATGCCTATTGTATAACAGATGTATTCCTGGTCTGCCAACCACGTTATACCCCGTACCTTACTTATACTTAATCAATGAGACCACACCTTTTAGTTTGGAGTAAAACATGGCCGTAGCAGCCTCCTTTATTATAACTGTTACATCAGTTATCAAAACATCAAACCATCAAAACATAATCCGAACATAATCAGAACCCATGTTCTCAGAATATTGCCTCCTGGTGTTTGTCTTTGCAGGAACCTCAAAATTACCATAATCATATTAATTCTAATGATATTAATCATATCAATCTTAATCATATCAATAACAACCCATGTGACACTGCGGTACCTTAAATGGTCATAGGCCTCAAGCCGACCAGCTGCTCAGAGACAACCACTGACCGCAGTGCCCCCATTATCAAACTCTTCCAGCTAAACCCCTGTTAGCTGGAATACACCCTCAGGTCCTGACCACTTGCTTTTTGAGGTACTTCATTCTTCCGCAAAGACCAAAACACCCACCACAGCACCCAAGGGAAAACACCTTTACCCTTTGGTGACCCTCCAAACCCTAAGGGCTCGTTGGATCCCATCCTGCAAACCCAAAGCCCACAAATCAGTCCCCACTTCATTCAGATGGACACCATCCCTCCGTAGATACCGCCACGTATCCACCTTCTATTCCAAGTGTCGGACCACCAACCCCCCGTTCCGGACCACAAACTTACCCATATCACGATTGATTTTCCTGCGAGCCTGATCGATGCCATCCACAGACCTCGCCTCTCTCCAAGCTGTCCGGGCCACCATATCAGACCAGACAATGATCATGTCCGGGAAGGACATCCCGAGCCGCAGGAAATCAAATTTCATGTCCCTCGTCACCTCTAACATGGACCTACTGCCCAGATCATTGCCACCTACGTGCAGTACTAAAACGTCAGGTGGCCTGTCCAAACGAGAAAACGGTGCACCTCCGGAACCATCCTGCTCCACAACATTTCCGAAACTCCCAGCCATTGGACACACGCCTCAGGTCTTGGGAACCCGAGCTGCCGACCCTCATATCGAACGTCAGCCCTCTTAGCCCCCCAGAACACAAACGAATGGCCCAGTATCCAGACCAAAGCTTGCGTCTCGCCTGAAAGTAGAAGGAGAACAATAACTCCCATGAGAAAATTCCCACAACCCAAATGATATCCAAATAGTGCTGAACAGTGCTCCAGATTCTTCTGTCCTATAAAACTGGCCATGATGGCGAACGCCTGCAGCCAATTAGCAAACGTCCGTGGGATAAGCCTGTATCTCCTCTTCTCCTCATCCTCCTTTTTAGAATCATCTGGCTTAACCCTGTCCAGGTGAAACTTTTCCAATGGTAACAGTGAGAACATCTCCACATACTCACCCTTCCATATCTTCTCCCTCACTTCAGGTTTCAGGCGTGCTCCCAGCGATGCCTCATAACACACATACACCTCACATTTTGCAGCATCAGCCAACCTAATGATATCCTGCTGTGCCGCCTGTTCCACCGTGCTACCCGTCTGTGTGGCCCCCAAAGCCACGGTAGCCACCCCTGCCGATTCCCCCACCGCAGTAGTCGACGCAGGTGGAACCGGCGCTACCACCGCAGCCATGGGCCCCACCGGCCCTGCCGGCGGAACCCACGCCACTGCCAGGCTGACCTGCCCACCATCCCCCCTCTCAAATTGGCTGACCAAGGACTTGATACCCGCAAGAAAACCCCTGCAGCCCATCCAGCCATGCACCTCCCCCATCAGGGATCGTAACCCCCCCAGCCTGCCCACTACCTGGATCCAGCACCTGCACCGCTAAACCCTCACCCACAGCAGGCCAAACCACCTGGCCACTACCGCCAGTATGGCCCCCAGAATGAGTAAGTGAAAATGACTTACCGGGCTGCCTGGAAGAAATCCCACCACCCGATCGACTCGACTCCACCGCTGCCACCGACCGTCCGGGTCTCCGATCCTCCTCCGAGCTGCACACTTCCCCCTCCGACAGCACACCAGACTGCTCCTCACCACCAGAAGAAAGCTCACCAGGCAACTTGTCCCTGGAAGCCGAGGGTCCTGCACCCGATCCATCCATCCTCCGCGCACCAGACCCGCACACCGATCGTTTAGCCGACTTGCCACCACGCTGTTCCCCAGCACCGCTGTCATCTCTCTCTGGCTCCCACACTCCTAAACCCGCCTGCACCAGCCCATGATGTCCAGCCGAGGGGGGGGATGCCCGGACACCGCAGCCCCCGATAACCCACGCTGGGGCCCCAAACCCACCGGAGACCCCCAGGGGGGGACGTGCGAGCTCGCCCAGCCTCTCTCCCCAAGGTACCTGCTGATCCAGACGGACCCAACAGCATCGACCCCAGGGTCTCCTGGTGCCAATCCTCGCCCCGTGTAGCAGCCTCTGCCCGCAGTTGGGCCAGAAGTTTATCCACAGATGACATGCTGCTGCTATCAGGAACTTTCCCCCATGCTGTGTTGTCTTAGGGGGGTGGGGACTCCTTTTTATCTGGCCTTTTCCCCTCCCCTCCATATTTCCTTTATCCAATCATTAATCCCCTTACATCTCATACCCTGTTCACTCAGTCATGCCAGCCCTCCGCCTATGGCATTCTGTCTTTCTGCTCTGGGCTTTTCTTTACATGTGTACCTAATCAAATACAGTATGTCTGGAAGGCCAACAAGGAGAGGCAGACACTCACAGTCCACTAAAAGAGGGCAAGCGGGCTCTGTGTCTAGAGCCAACAGTACTGGTCGTGGACACGGTGCATCCTCAGCACGTGGCCGTGGGGCACGCTTGTCCTTTTTTCCGGCAGCTGGCCGTGTTGAGCCACAACATGCAGAAGAGTTGGTATAGTGGATGACCAAGCCGTTCTCATCCTTCTCATCCTCTGTCACCCAGGCTCAGAGTACCTTGGCTGCCAATGCAGGTGCCAATACGGCCTATTCCATCGGCTCGAGGTCATCAGTTACTCCTTCCCTAGCCCCACCATCATGCACGGAGGAGTCCCCCGAACTGTTCGACCACAGTGTTGGGTACATGCTGCAGGAGGATGCGCAGCATTTTGAAGGCTCTGATGATGGTACCCAGCTTAAGGAAGGCAGTAACGTGAGCCCAGAGAGAGGGGGTGCCCAAGAAGGACAACAAACTGGCAGTCATGTTCCCCCCATCTGCAGCATACTGCCAGGTTTGCTCCAGTGACGAGGAGGGAGGGGATGATGAGGTCACTGACTCTACATGGGTGCCTGATAGGAGAGAGGAGGAGGAGGAGGAAGCACATCTCCAATGAGGCAGGATGCCCTCCAGGGGCCAGCTTAAGGGCAGCCAACCGACTGCATCACACCACAGAGCTCTGCATGTGCAGGGCGCGGCTGACTCTGCGTGGTTTTCCAAAAGTTCTTTGGTGTGGGCCTTTTTTGGCACGTGTGCAGCAGATCGCATCGTTGCTGTTTGCAACATATGTCTGAAGTGTTCCAAAACAAAAGCCGCTTGGGCACCACATGCTTGGCCAGACATATGTCGACCTGCCATGCAGTCCGTTGGCAAGCGTATTTAAAAGACCCACACCAAAGAACAAAGCGGACCTCTCCTTGCTCCTCATCAGCTGGGATCTCCAAACCCACTATACCTTCACTCCTCTCAGAAACCTTCACTGAGAGGAATGAAGGTGTAGAATTAGGTGTGCCACTGCCAAGTACTTGTGGGCAATCTGCTATCGCTACACCAACGTCCGATTGTAGCAGGCAAATTTCCCTACCCCAGTTGCTAAACCGGAGAAAGAAATTCGCTCCCAGTCATCCACTTGCCCAGCGGTTGAATGCTAGCTTGGCTAAATTGCTAGCACTCCAACTGCTGCCTTTTCAGCTGGTAGACTCTGCCCCCTTTCGTGAGTTTGTGGAATGTGTGGTACCTCAGTGGCAGGTTCCCAAACGCCACTTTTTTTCACGGAAGGCGATGTCGGCTCTCTACCGGCATGTGGAAGGCAATGTCTTGGCCTCGCTGGACAGGGCGGTAAGCGGTAAGGTGCATATTACCGCTGACTCATGGTCCAGCAGACATAGACAGGGACGGTACCTATCTTTCACCACGCACTGGGTGACTCTGCTGGCAGCTGGGAAGGATTCAGGACAGGGTTCAGTCTTGTTGGAAGTTGTTCCGCCACCACGCCTCCAAAATGCTACTAGTGGTGATTCTGCCACACCTCTCTCCTCCACCCCCTCCTCCTCTTCTTCCTCCATGGCCCCTTCCTGTGCTGATTTGTCCTCGGAACCAGCGGTGCTCCGTAGGCGTTCAAGGGGCTACGCAAGCACTCAGGCAAAGAGATGCCATGCGGTGCTTGAGCTGGTGTGCTTAGGGGACAGGAGCCACACTGGGGCAGAGATTCTGTCAGCTCTGCAGGGGCAGGCTCAGAGGTGGTTGACGCCACGCCAGTGTCAGAGAAACATATTATGAAGAAACATATTATACTTTGAACACAAGATGGCAGCAGTGAGAAGCTGTCAGAGAAACCTTCAGCTGCAGACTGGCCATCACATGACACGCACCACATGACTTCCTGGCTGCCTATAAAAACTGAGCAAGTGCTCAGAGGAATTGCTGGTTTGTCTTCAGCTTCCTGTACCTGAGTTCCTGTTTCCTGTTGATTGATTACCTGCTGTGACCCGGATTGACCCTGACCTACTCTGATCTTCTCCTGGACCCGACCTCGGCTTGTTTTAGAGACTTTGTTCCTGTCTCCTGTGCCTTGACCTTCTGCTTGTGACCCAGTCTTGCCTCCTGTCTCCAGTGCCTTGACCCCCAGCCTGTGACCTGGATTGTCTGCTTACCTGTGTTTGATCCTCAGCCTGCTCCGGACTTTCTACCTGACTTCTCCTGCTGGATCCTGATACCCATCGGTCCCTGCTCCAGTTCTACAGGACTTCCACGCAAGCTCTACCCTGCCTGCTGGTAGCTTGTGCCCCTTTGTGCCATCCACCCTCTGTACCATCTCCAGGGGGCGGACTGCGCTTAGTCGCAACAGCGAACCGCTCTTGGCATATCGGCCTTAGTGAGTACCCTATTCTGATAGTACAAACCAGCCATGTCAGAGGCCGACAGAGCGCGTTCTCCTCTTGAGATCCTGTGACAGCAGGTCACAGCCCTCACCGATGCGGTCCAGAAACTGCAGGAAGACTATGCCCAGATTGACAGTCGTCTCCAGCAACTTTCAGGGTCACCTGCACCAACGGCCGCAGCTCCTGCACCCACCAGCGGGGCCTCCTCTTCTCAACCTGCATCAAGCACCACAGTGATTATGGCTTCCCCTGAGCCCAGGGTTCCCACGCCGGAGCGATTTTCAGGCGATCACAAAGAGTTCAGAGCCTTCAAAAATGCCTGTTCCTTGTACTTAGCCCTTCAGCTCAGGACTTTTTTGTCTGAAGTAGTTAAAGTGGGATTTGTCATCTCCCTGCTGTCCGAAGAGCCACAGGCTTGGGCCCACAGTCTGATGGAACAAAGGAGCCCTCTTCTGGATTCTTTGGACACTTTCTTTGAGAGTATGTCTCAACTCAACGACGACTCTCAACGCACCGCTACCCCTGAGGCCATGCTACACACCCTGTCTCAAGGGAGGAGACCGATGGAGGACTACACCGATAAATTTCGCAAATGGTCGGCTGACACAGGGTGGAACGAACCCGCTCTTAAATACCAGTACCGCCAGGGGCTGTCAGAAGCCTTGAAAGATGAGTTGGCCAGTATTGAAACTCCTGCCACTTTGGAGGATCTAATCCAATCCGCTACCAAGTTGGACAGGCGCTTGCGCGAGCGGCGCACTGAGCGCTTCCAGGCTCCCCGACCTAGCTGGATGCTCCCTAAACCTTCTCCCGTCCATCCATCCTTTCCGGTGACTCCTGTCACCCCTGCTCCAGAGGCTGAGCCCATGCAGCTTGGATTGGTCCGTGCTCCTCTCACCCCTGAAGAGAAGCAACGACGGCAACAGGCCAACCTCTGTCTGTACTGTGGGGGAACTGGACATTTTCTTCGTACCTGCCCTGTGAGACCCAGTAAATCACACTCACAGTTTATTATGAACTTTCAAAACACTGGTCTGTCCCAGACTTATGCCACCCTCTCTGTCTCCTTACAGCTAACGGAAAAGGAAATTCATCTACCAGCAATTGATTCCGGAGCCTGCAGCTGTTTCCTAGACACTTCACTGGCCCAAGAACTACACATTCCCCTGCAGATCAAAGAACAAAGCCTCCAAGTCTACCTTGCTGATGGGTCTCTTCCTTGTTCTGGACTTGTCACACAACAAACAAGGCCCATCCTTGTCACCACGGACTCTGGCCACCAGGAGCTTCTAAGCTTCGACATCATCTTCTCCTCCATGTTTCCCATCATCTTGGGGCTCCCCTGGCTACAGGCACATGAACCGTACATCAATTGGAACAAGAAGGAAGTCTCCTTCTCCTCTCCATACTGTTCCCAGCATTGCCTTCCTCCAGCTCCGGTCTCCTGTTTAACCGTGGCACCTGTACCTGCACCTGACAATCTCCAGCACGTCCCTCCGGTATACCTCGAATTTAGGGACGTCTTCGATAAACAAAAAGCTGACTGTCTACCACCTCATCGGTCTTACGACTGCCCATTGATCTGCTACCAGGTTCCGAAATACCCTTTGGCCGCATCGTTCCACTTTTGAAGAAATTGCTTAACGTGCATCCTCACAGGGTGACACTGTGGATGCACAGGTATAAATGTGCCAACGTCCCGGTATGGCAGGAAGAATATGAATAGACTAAAGAATGGACTTTAGGCGGCACATGGATAAATATTGTAAAAAGCTAAGGGTATTTATTTTAGAAAAAGTCATAAGAAAATACATATAAACATACGAAAAATGACAGTCTATTCGTATTTGGATACAAGGCTCAGGCTAATGTTCTACAGTGCTTCAGAATTATATTTGTACAACATATATGCACTCCATCCTTAATGAAAATACATAACCAGCAACCACAGGCTAGTGAAACCGTAAACGTGTGAAGCAGGTGGTATTAGCCATGGGTCCAATGTATCGGGTGTAGGGATGAGCTCGGTGTTCGAGTCGAACATAGGTTCGACTCTAACATCGGCTGTTCGCGCGTTCGGCAAACAACGAACGATTTGGGCCGTTCGCGCCAAAGTCGAGTGACGCGAACGGCCCACAATACACTGCGCCATCGCAGTGTAATTCCGGCACTGTGATTGGCCAAGCATGCACTGTGACCCTGCATGCTTGGCCAATCACAGCGCCGGCAGCGAGGAGAGCAATGATTGGCCTGTGGCCAATTATAGCTGAGGGGGTTTAGTACACGCCCCACACTATAAAAGGCCGCCAGCGCGGCGGCCTCGTGTAGTGTGTTCCGGAGCAGGGAAAGTTAAGGATAGGCAGGGACAGTGTCAAATCCATTCTTTGCTAAACCTTGTGTGTAGGGACAGAGAAGGATAGGCAGGGAGAGTGTCAGTGTCATATTCTTTGCTAAACCTTGTGTGTAGGGAGAGAGAAGGATAGGCAGGGAGAGTGTCAGTGTCATATACTTTGATAAACCTTGTGTGCAGGGAGAGAGAAGGATAGGCAGGGGACAGTGTCAGTGTCATTGTTGCTAAGCCTCCTGCACATTATACACATGAAGTTAGCCCGTATTGCTGCTTTTTCCTGGTGTGTTACACCAACAGGATTTTGCGGCACTTACAGCGGGCGGAGTGTGCCTCCTGATCATATTACACCTGAACTTAGCCTGTATTGCTGCTTTTTCCTGGTGTGTTACACCAACAGGATTTTGCGGCACTTACAGCGGGCGGAGTGTGCCTCCTGACCATGTTACACCTGAACTTAGCCTGTATTGCTGCTTTTTCCTGGTGTGTTACACCAACAGGATTTTGCGGCACTTACAGCGGGCGGAGTGTGCCTCCTGACCATATTACACCTGAACTTAGCCTGTATTGCTGCTTTTTCCTGGTGTGTTACACCAACAGGATTTTGCGGCACTTACAGCGGGCGGAGTGTGCCTCCTGACCATATTACACCTGAACTTAGCCTGTATTGCTGCTTTTTCCTGGTGTGTTACACCAACAGGATTTTGCGGCACTTACAGCGGGCAGAGTGTGCCTCCTGACCATATTACACCTGAACTTAGCCTGTATTGCTGCTTTTTCCTGGTGTGTTACGCCAACAGGATTTTGTGGCACTTACAGCGGGCGGAGTATGCCTCCTGACCATATTACACCTGAACTTAGCCTGTATTGCTGCTTTTTCCTGGTGTTACACCAACAGGATTTTGCGGCACTTACAGCGGGCGGAGTGTGCCTCCTGACCATATTACACCTGAACTTAGCCTGTATTGCTGCTTTTTCCTGGTGTGTTACACCAACAGGATTTTGCGGCACTTACAGCGGGCGGAGTGTGCCTCCTGACCATATTACACCTGAACTTAGCCTGTATTGCTGGTTTTCCCATTTCCCTGCAGGCCATTAGAATGTCTGGAAGGCAAACAAGGAGAGGCAGACAGTCAGGAGCCAATAAAAGAGGGCAAGCAGGCTCTGTGTCTAGAGACAACAGTGCTGGTCGTGGACGCGGTGCATCGCCATCAGCACGTGGCCATGGGACACGCTTGTCCTTCTTTTCGGCAGCTGGACGTGTTGAGCCGCATCATGCCGAAGACTTGGTAGAGTGGATGACCAAGCCCTCCTCATCCTCCTCCATCCTCTCTCACCCAGGCTCAGGGTACTGGCAAAGCAGCTGCCAAAGCATCCTCTTCCCTGGTATCAATGTCGTCATCATCAGTCACTCCTTCCCTAGACCAACCATGTCCTCCTGAGGAGTCCCCCGAACTGTTTGAGCACAGTGTTGGGTACATGCTCCAGGAGGATGCCCAGCGTTTCGAAGGGTCTGATGATGATACCCAGCTAGAGGAAGGCAGTAGCGTGAGAGCAGAGAGAGGGGATGCTCAAGAAGGACACCAATCTGGCAGTCATGTTCTAGCAGCTGCAGCATACTGCCAGATTGGCTCCAGTGATGAGGAGGGAGGGGATGATGAGGTCACTGACTCCACGTGGGTGCCTAATAGGAGAGAGGAGGAGGAGGAGGATGAGGAGGAAGCACATCTCCAATAAGGCAGGATGCCCTCGGGGGGCCAGCGTAAGGGCAGCACACCGACGGAATCACACCGCAGAGCTCCGCCTGTGCAGGGCGCTGCCTCTGCCCGTTATTCAAAAAGTTCTTTGGTGTAGGCCTTTTTTGAGTCGAGTGCATCAGATTACACAGCTGCTGTTTGCAACATATGTCTCAAGTGTATATCGCGTGGCCAAAACATCACCCGCTTGGGCACCACATGCTTGACCAGACATATGTTGACCTGCCATGCAGCTCGTTGGCAAGCCTACCTTAAAGACCCACACCAAAGAACAAAGCGG
This sequence comes from Rana muscosa, assembly GCA_029206835.1. Classification (NCBI taxonomy): domain Eukaryota; kingdom Metazoa; phylum Chordata; class Amphibia; order Anura; family Ranidae; genus Rana; species Rana muscosa. The sequence goes on from CM055122.1 coordinate 1,457,899, forward strand.
ACCTCTTCTTGCACCGCATCAGCTGGGATCTCCAACCCCACTATACCTTCAGTCCTCTCTGAAACCTGCTCTGAGAGGAATGAAGGTGTAGAATTAGGTGTGTCACAGCCAAGTACTTGCGGGCACTCTGCTAGCAGTACACCGACGTCCGATTCTAGCAGGCAAATTTCCCTGCCCCAGCTACTGGACCGTCGAAAGAAGTTCACTCCCAGCCATCCACATGCCCAGCGGTTGAATGCTAGCTTGGCTAAATTGCTAGCGCTTCAACTGCTGCCTTTTCAGTTGGTAGACTCGGCCCCCTTCTGTGAGTTTGTGCAATGTGCGGTTCCTCAGTGGCAGGTTCCCAAACGCCACTTTTTCTCACGGAAGGCGATTCCGGCTCTCTACCGGCATGTGGAAGGCAATGTCTTGGCCTCACTGGACAGGGCGGTCAGCGGTAAGGTGCATATTACCGCTGACTCATGGTCCAGCAGGCATGGACAGGGACGTTACCTTTCTTTCACGGCCCATTGGGTCACTCTTTTGGCAGCTGGGAAGGATGCAGGACAAGGTGCAGTAGTGTTGAAGGTTGTTCCACCGCCACGCCTCCAAAATGCTACTACTGGTTGTGACACACCTCTGTCCTCCACCCCCTCCTCTTCTTCTTCCTCCGTGGCCTCTTCCTGTGCTTTGTCCTCGGAACCAGCGGTGCTCCGTAGGCGTTCAAGGGGCTACGCAAGTACGCAGGCAAAAAGATGCCATGCCGTGCTTGCGCTGGTGTGTTTGGGGGACAGGAGCCACACTGGGGCAGAGGTTCTGTCTGCTCTGCAGGGGCAGGCCGAGAGGTGGTTGACGCCACGCCAGCTTAAGCCAGGAATGGTAGTTTGCGACAATGGCACCAACCTCCTCTCCGCTCTCCGACAGGGACAACTGACCCATGTGCCCTGTGTGGCTCACGTCCTTAACCTGGTGGTGCAGCGGTTCTTGGGCAGGTACCCGGGCTTACAGGATGTCCTGAGGCAGGCCAGGAAAGTCTGTGTGCATTTCCGCAGATCTTATAATGCCAGTGCTCGCCTGGCTGAGCTGCAAAAGGAGTTGAACCTGCCCAAGAACCGCCTTATATGTGACATACCCGCCAGGTGAAACTCAACGTTGGCCATGCTGCAGCGGCTGCACATGCAGCAGAGGGCCATCAATGAGTACCTGTGCGACTACGGCACCAGGACAGGGTCAGGTCAGCTCGGGTTTTTTTCACCACACCAGTGGGGCATGATCAGGGATGCATGCACTGCCCTGGCACCATTTGAGGAGGCCACGAGGATGGTGAGCAGTGACAGTGCATGCATCAGTGACACTGTACCTCTTGTCCACCTGTTGGAACATACGCTGCGTGGAATAATGGACAGGGCACTTGAGGCAGAACAGAGGCAGGAAGAGGAGGACTTCCTTGCCTCTCAAGGCCCCCTTTACCCAGACAGTGTTCCTTCTGTCCCACCCATCGCACAGGAAGAAGAGGAGGAGGAGGAGGATTGTGTCACCATGGAGGTGGAGCCTGGCACTCAGCATCATCATCAGCAGCAGTCTTTTAGGGATGATTTACAGTCCCAAGAAACCAGTGGACTTGTACGTGGCTGGGAGGAGGTGGCTGCGGATCATGTCGTCCTTAGTGACCCAGAGGACTCCGGACCGAATGCCTCAGCTAACCCACACTGCATGGCCTCCCTGATCCTGCAAAGTCTGCGGAAGGATCCTCATATTCTTCGGATCAAGGAGAGGGACCATTACTGGCTGGCCACTCTCCTTGATCCACGGTACAAGGGTAAGGTTGCGGACCTTATGTTACCGTCGCAGAGGGAGCAGAGAATGAGACAACTCCGGGAGGCCTTGCAGAAAGGTCTGTGCAACGCGTTCCCAGAGACTGGGAGGTTACAAACTCCTGGTCCTGGACAACGAGTTGCTGAGGCTTCGGTCAGTCAAAGAAGGAGCGGTGGGGAAGGTGGCCGTCTGACCGATGCGTTCAGACAATTCTTTAGTCTGCAGCCCCAAGGTATGATCGGTTCCAGCAACCATCGCCAGCGTCTGATATACATGGTGCAGGAATACCTAGGGGCAAGGTCAGACTTGGACACCTTCCCCACCGAAAATCCTCTGGCTTACTGGGTCTTGAGGATGGATCACTGGCCAGAGCTTGCACAGTATGCAATTGAGCTACTGGCCTGTCCTGCATCCAGCGTTCTTTCAGAATGCACATTCAGTGCTGCTGGAGGATTTGTCACGGATCACAGGGTGCGCCTGTCCACCGACTCTGTTGATCGACTGACCTTCATAAAGATGAACCAGTCTTGGATCACCACCAGCTACCAAACACCTGAAGCTGATATAACAGACTAATTTATTTTCAAATGTCACATCCCTTCAAGACTGATGCTGATGCTGAGAGACTGTCCTGTTATGTTGACTGACTATCCTCCTCCTCCTCAATGATCCGATTGATGATGATAGCTTGGAAGAACATTTTTGTTTCTGGGTGCCGCCACCAGTGGCTAAGGCCCAATTTTTCAGCCCCTGTTTAACAGGGGCGTGTTATTACAATTTTTTATGCAATGCTTTGCAGCAGGGCTCATTCCTGCACTCTGTGATGGGGTAGCTATGCCATTTTTCTTAAAGATTTTCATCCATATTACCGGGACCAGACATTACATTAAAGCCGCAAGCAGTTTTAAATGGCTTTTTTTCCTTTAGAAATGTAATTTTGTGCAGGGACAGTTCTAAACACGGGAAACACGTGGCACTTCACAGGCATACTTTAGACACCCCCCAGGTACGATGCTTAAAGGAATATTTGACTTTTTTTTTTTTACTTTATGCATCATTAAAATGACTGCTCCCGAAAAACGGCCGTTTTTAAAACTTTTTTTTGGATTGATACATGTCCCCTGGTGCAGAACCCGGGTTCCCAAACCCTTTTTAGGACAATAACATGCATATTAGTCGTTATAAATAGCACTTTAGATTTCGAACATTCGCATCCATTGTATTTAATAGGGTTCTAAAGTTCGTGCAAACTTTCGGTCCGTTCGCGGGTTCTGTTGCGAACCGAACCCGGGGGTGTTCGGCTCATCACTAATCGGATGTAATCTTGGATTGCTCTACCAGTTTCGCAAATTAACGCTTCTTCAGGAGCATAATAGTCTGTTGAGCATATATATAAACAACAAAAAATATATTTAACATCTTTTTAATACATAAAGCATAAAACAGAATAAAAGACAAGAAACTTATTTGAAAATAAAAATTAAAAAATTGCTGGCCCCATATAGCCTATATACCAGAGAGCAAACCAACCGTGTGACATCAACCCAACATGTGAACTAGCCCCCATTGGGGCACTAGAAGATGGTAGTAGTGCTGGCAGTGATGCCTGGGAAAGGAGGAGGGAGAAATGGAAAAGAGAGGGGAGGGGAAAAGAGAGGAGGGAAAAAGGAACCCAAATAGAACACAGAACTAGAGAAAGGAGAGTAAATGGTGAAGGAAGGTACAGGGGACCACCTCCCTAAAGTGATCAATGGAGTACATGCTATTTCAAATAAAAACATACTTACGGGTCGAATGTGCTGCAAGTGCAGCACACACCTTGGTAAAGTTAGATTGGCAATTTGTTTGTGGCAAATGACCAATAATGATAAAAAATCTAAAGGGAGAGGAAAAAAGTGATATATTGTATATATATAAGGTCGCCTTGTTGACAACCATAGCATGTATAACACAATAAATGAGGTTGACCAGGTATGGTAAATGGCCAAAAAAGTGCTCACCACAATAAACGACAGCTGGGTAAACTGCTAGGTAGAGGCTACTGATAAGCAGCAACAGGTAATGTCCTCCAGGACTTTGGAAACTGTAGATACCAGAGCATAAGGGAAAGGGGCTATATATGCACCATAGTAGACCCTGGTGCACATTCAGGGCAGAGGGCATCTGACCCCAGAAAGCCTATGGTAGGTGGGCAGGCTGGAAAAATAAACATAAGACAGGGGTATCTATTGGTTGCTGTGCAGAGCTTTAAGTTAGATATCTATCATGCAGAGTGGTAGTTGTAGCAGGAAGTTAAGGGGGCCAGTGCGCATGCGCCGAGGGTGCGCTGACGCAGTGGGTTACGGCCAATGAGATGGTGACATGGGCGGGGCTCTTGCGGTCAGAGTGCTGAGGGTGCCGATGACGCGGCAAACCTCGGCCAATGAGATGGTAGCATGAGCGGGACTATTGCGGACAGTGCGCCGAGGGTGCCGCTGGCGCGACAAACCTCGGCCAATGGAGTTGTAATGTGGGTGGAACTTTGACGGCCAGGGGGTGATGCCATAGATCACCCAAACGACGTGACCCCGGTCGTAATAACAAACTGGGTCTCACAGTGTGCAATGAATACAATTGCCGTAATTAAACAGGCAACAAGGGGAAAGGGGAGAGACAAGTAAGAGAGGGAAGAAAAGAGAAAACAGGAGGTGCTTCTTGGCATAGCAGCAATACAGGGGCAACAACCAAAACATCATAGTACAATCAGCAACCCATAAAAAGGTGCTCAAACGCACATGTATTTTAAATGAAAACAGAATATAATATAATACTATATACATCCAAGAATTCTGTTTAACCTATACAGATAAGATAAGAAAGGGAAAGGGAAAATAGAACAAGGGAAATAACTGAAGAATATATTGTCTTGATCCTACGTCTGTGTATCTTAGTGTATTAGAAATCATAGAGGTTTTTTAAATACCTCAACTGGTTCATGATGGCAGACAGTCTACCGCTGTCAGATGGAATCTGCATGGTAAAAACCAAGGGCGGTAAAAACGCCCAGGGTCATAGAAACGCCATGAATAGGGTGATGTATAATTTTGAAGGGAAGTGGGATAATAAATGTGTTTTGAAGTGAATATAAAAAGTGAAAAAGATATATGTCGGTGAATAGACAGGTCACATATTTTGTGAAACTTATTATTCATATTAAAATAGTGGACCATTAAATAATAAAGTGAAGCTGGAGCAAAATAAAAATATTATATATGAGTGCTATGTTGGTGCAAAAGGGAGAATATATGTATAGGGAAGGGAGAGGGGAAGGGGAGAAAAAAGGGGGAAAAAAAGGGGAAAAGGAGATGTGGTATGGTGAAGGGTATAGGATGAAATGGGAAAAGGGGGGAAGGGGGAAAGAGCCTAAAAACTAATTAGACAGATGTTTGTGAAGTGATCAACCTTGTTCAAAGTAATCATTGTGATGACAGCAACCTATTATCAACAAACCCCATTATGTTGACAAAAAGGTGGTTAATCTACTGGGAGTGAAAATATCGATTCGGAAATGCAGTAACTGTAGTTAGTGGGTAAAAAGCTCCTAAGACAGGGAAAGTGAATAGTGAGAAATAAATATTGAGAAGAGGAGGGTTTTTTGGGGGGAACGGAGAGAGTATTAGGCTTATTCCATGAGACCGCGGACAACAAGCCAGGCACAGGACAGAGGAATAAGTACAAAACAGAAAGAATATATATTACAAATCGCCACAGTGTATCTATTCCAGCAATATTATAGTCAAAGGAATGGCCTGTATGACTGGGTTTCATTGAGACCAGGAGAGCATGTGGCACTGAGTCTTTCGACCCATAGGGTTTCCTTCTGGAGGATGATTTTATCCCACTCACCCCCCCTGGGGCTTTTGGGGATGGCAGCTAAGACAGAGAAAGAGACCAAGGAGGTATCGAAATGGTGGTAAAGATCAAGGTGGCGGCTGACTGGTGTCAGCATTTTGCCGTTACCCGAATAGTAAATGTGGTCATTGATTCTCTGTCTCGGCTGTCTGGCTGTTTTGCCCACATAAAATACCCCACATTCACAGGTCATAAGGTAAATGACACCTTCGGTGCGGCAGTTGGCTGAGAATTTGGGTGAGAAGGTTTCCCCATTGGGGAGTGTGTTGTTTTGGCAGGGTTTAACCCATTTGCAGAAGGAGCATTTGCCACATCTAGAAGTGCCGAGCGGTGTTTTGGCATTGATATTCTTATGCCTGGTGTAGTGGCTTGCAGTTAATTTGTCTCTTAGGGAATTTGCACGTTTGAAAATAATTTCTGGTTGTTCCCCTACATATTTCCCAAGTATCGGGTCTTCACGCAGAAGATGCCAGTGATTTTTCAAGCATGTGTCGAATGTCTAGATGATAGCTAGAAAATTTGGTAACCAATTTGGTAGTCGGTTGACAAAGGCTCGTTTTGGTTTTATACAGAAGCTCATTGTGAGTTTGACCAATGGATTTGTTGTAGGCCTGTCGCAGCAGCGACTTGCTATACCCTCTGGCAAGTAGGCGAGTTTTTAGTGCTTGAGCTTGCACTTGAAAGTCAGACAGGCGCGTGCAGTTGCGTCACAGCCTGATGTACTGGGCATAGGGAATGCTGCGTATCAAAGCTGGAGGGTGCAGACTAGCTGCATGCAGCAACGTGTTACCTGCCGTGTTTTTACGGAAAAGGTCAGTGGCCAAGAAGTTATCACAATTTCTGAAAATAGTTAAATCCAGAAATGTAGTGGTGTGTTTATCACAACTGAAGGTGAACTTCAGATTGGACTGATTAGTGTTGAGATTCTGTATGAATTCATCAAGCAACGCTCTAGTGCCAGTCCAGATGATGAACACGACATCAATGTAGCGCATCCAGACTAGCACTTTGTCAGTGAACCTACTTAGAGGTTCGCTGGAAAACAGGTCCCTCTCCCACCCCCCCAGGTACAGATTGGCGTAGCCAAGGGCACAACAGACCCCCTTAACTTCCTGCAACAGTGTCACTTCCTTTAGAGATGATGTCTGTCCTGTGGGGACATATAAGAGCAGTGCACACCGCTTGTACAGTACGGCTGACTGCTAGGATTCCTCTGGACTGTTGGAAGCTTTCCTCTTTTTAAGGCGCAGGCTGACAGGTATGTGATCTCTGCTACCACTCTGCATGATAGATATCTAACTTAAAGCTCTGCACAGCAACTAATAGATACCCCTGTCTTATGTTTCTTTTTCCAGCCTGCCCACCTACCATAGGCTTTCTGGGGTCAGATACCCTCTGCCCTGAATGTGCACCAGGGTCTACTATGGTGCATATATAGCCCCTTTCCCTTATGCTCTGGTATCTACAGTTTCCAAAGTCCTGGAGGACATTACCTGTTGCTGCTTATCAGTAGCCTCTACCTAGCAGTTTACCCAGCTGTCGTTTATTGTGGTGAGCACTTTTTTGGCCATATACCATACCTGGTCAACCTCATTTATTGTGTTATACATGCTATGGTTGTCAACAAGGCGACCTTATATATATATATATTGTGACAGCAGGAAGGTAAAGTCACCTGGTTGCATCCAGGGGGGTAGATATATTTCGCCCAGATTCAGGCTTTACGCCGACTTATACAACTAGGTGGAGAGTTGTATAAGCCCAGCTAAGGCTAGTGGGCTCATGGATGACTCATACCTCTAGGGAGAGTGTGGGGCGTCGTGCAGACAGGGAGTTGATGAGACCAGCTGAAGCTTGTCAGCTCATTTAGGCCTCTATAAGAACTCCCAGCTTCATTAGATGTTAGCTCATGCCTGGACCCAGACCTGTGTGGACTGTCTAGGGAGAGTGAACCCCTGTGCGGTGAGACAAAGCCTGTGTGGCTATTTGCTTGGACATTTAAAACCAGGGACTTAGGGACTAGGACAGCACTAGGCTGATCCCAGTTGTTAGTTAGGAAACCTGTATGTTTAGTCAGAGGTCAAGTTGACCAGGATTTATTTTGTTTATGTTTCTTTTGGCTTTGCTGTGTTTTGTCACTGTAAATAGAAAATAAACCGCACCTTTTTTTGATTTTGAAAACCACAACCTCCGTTTGCTGGGCCTGTTTTTGGGTGGGGAGCCCATCCCGGGGGTCACACACACCCGCTGCCGAGCTAACCCCCTCACAGTTGGTGGAGAACCAGTGGCAGTTTTTTTAAGCCAGCATGGAGGAGATACTGAAGCAGCTGGCTCTAGCAAATGCCAATCAACAGCAGACAAATGCAGGTTTGCAAAAGAGCCTTGCAGCTCAACAACAGAACTTCGCAGCCCAGCAGCAAGCTCATCAACAGAGCCTTGCAGCCCAGCAGCAAGCTCACCAACAGAGTCTGGAAGCTCAGCAACAAGCCCAGCGGCAATCTGAGGCCCGCTTCATAGACCTGTTACAGAAGCAAGAGCAGAGACTACAACAAATGGAAGCAGTAATGCAGCAACGTCCGCAGACCAGTGAGGAAAGCCGTCCCACTAATACCGCGTCCTTTGGGGTGAGTCGTTTATTGACAAAAATGACTGGAGAGGATGATCCAGAGGTATTTTTGACCACATTTGAAAGGACTGCTGAAAGAGAAAAGTGGCCTGAGGAGCAGTGGGCTGGACTGGTGGCTCCTCTGTTAACTGGTGAATCGCAGAAGGCTTACTATGACCTAGAGCCTGACCAAGCAAAAGACTATGTGATGCTAAAAGCTGAGATATTGGCAAGGCTGGGTGTCACCCAGGCTGTCCGGGCTCAGCGTGTGCATAACTGGACTTTCCAGCTTGGAAAACCCCCCAGGTCTCAAATGTATGATCTCATTCACCTGAGCAGAAAGTGGCTACAGCCAGAGACTTTGTCCGCACCAAAGATTGTGGAACGTGTTGTAATGGATCGGTTTTTGAGAGCTCTTCCTACTGCCATCCAAAAGTGGGTAAGCCATGGAGACCCAGAGACGGCCGATGGTCTTGTGGATCGTGTGGAGAAATACTTGGCTACAGAGAACCTGACGGCCTCTTCCAGAGACACTCAGACTTTCCACCCTAAGACCAGACCATCCCCAGGGGCGGATAAGAGGATTCCAAGGGGTGAGGGTGGAGAGAGTGAGAGGGTGGGAGCTCTACCCCAAGTTTGGCGAGAACAGCCTGGGAAATCAGCGGCTCAAGAGGCGGCAAGAAGGATCGTTTGCTACCGCTGCCGGCAAGCGGGACATATTGCAGCCAATTGCCCGGTTGTGGAGGAACCCATGCAATGTGACTTTCTGACGGGCAGACGTCAGTCGCTGTGTGCGACAGTCGCATGCACTGCCATTCGAGGAACTGAGAAACATTTATGCAAAATGTGTGTTAATGGTAGAAATGTTGTGGTATTGCTGGATTCAGGTAGCCTTGTGACCCTGATAAAGGCTGAGTTAGTTAAAACAGAGGTCTCTGGGAATAGCAAGGTAGCTGTTATTTGTGTGCATGGGGACACCCGAGAGTATCCAGTGACTACAGTGTGTTTCGAGACCCCCAAAGGTACCCTCTCTCATCCAGTGGGCTTAGTATCTCAGTTACCGTATGACGCCATTGTGGGAAGGGATTTTCCGAAGTTCTGGGAACTGTGGGATGATCCTGAGCCCCCCACTGGTGCCCCTATGTACCAGGAATGTGATAGCCAGAACTCCCCTGAGAGTGGTGAGGACTCTCCGGAATTTCCCTTATCAGTATTGGCAGGGGAGACTCAAGAAACTGGAGAGGAGCCCACCTCCTCAGACGAAAACCTACCGTCTGTGGAGTTTTCTGATCTTGAGGTTCACAGGGAAAACTTTGCCACAGAACAGTTGAAAGACCCCGCCCTAATAAAGGCACGGGAAAACGTAGTGAAAATAGATGGCGAGTTAGTGAACCCAGATAATACCTGCACTTACCCATACTTCAGCGTAGAGAAGGACCTACTGTATCGGGTGGCAAAAAGGGCAGAAGAAACCGTTGAGCAGCTTGTGGTGCCCAAACCTTACAGGAAGTTGGTGTTGGAGTTGGCCCATGGGCACATTCTTGGAGGTCATCTGGGGACAGAGAAAACCCGAGAGAGGGTATTACAGAGATTCTATTGGCCGGGGGTGATGAAGGACATAGAAAATTATTGTTCCTCCTCCCCTGTGTGTCAGAGGTCGGCCCCGATGCCACATTTCCGTAGCCCGCTGGTCCCTCTACCCATCATTGAGGTCCCGTTTGAGAGGATCGCCATGGATTTGGTAGGTCCTATAATCAAGTCCGCTAGGGGGCACCAGTACATATTAGTTATAATGGACTATGCCACCCGTTATCCAGAAGCGATCCCTCTCCGAAATACCTCGGCCAAAACCATAGCCAAAGAGCTATCTCTTGTGTTTAGCCGGGTGGGTATTTGTAAAGAACTGCTTACGGACCAAGGTACACCCTTTATGTCCCGGGTTATGAAGGAGCTGTGTAAATTGTTCAAAGTGACGCAATTACGTACATCTGTGTATCACCCCCAAACCGATGGGCTGGTTGAAAGATTCAACAAAACCCTAAAACAAATGTTGAAGAAAGTGGTGGATAGAGATGGAAAGGATTGGGACTGTCTACTTCCTTATCTGATGTTTGCTATTAGGGAGGTGCCCCAATCCTCTACGGGATTCTCCCCCTTTGAGTTACTGTATGGGAGACACCCAAGAGGGCTGTTGGATATTGCCAAGGAAACTTGGGAAAGTGAGAGTTCTCCCCACAGGAGTGTGATTGAGCATGTCGCCCTGATGCAAGATCGAATTGCACAGGTAATGCCCATCGTGAAGGAACATTTGGCCCAAGCGCAGTTAGCACAGCAGAGAGTGTACAACCGTGGAGCCAAGACCCGTACCTTTTCCCCGGGGGATAGGATACTGGTACTTGTCCCTACGGTTGAAAGTAAATTCCTTGCCAAATGGCAAGGCCCCTACGAGATAATGGAAAAAGTGAGCGAAGTGAATTACAAGGTCAGACAACCAGGAAGGCGAAAGCCCGAACAGATCTATCACGTTAATCTGTTGAAAGCCTGGAGGGATAGAGAGTCCCTAGTCGCAGACACTTGGTCACCAGCTCAAACTGGTTGCGTGATTCCTGAGGTTGGAATAGCAGCCACCTTGTCACAACCCCAACAACAGGAGGTTAAGGAGTTTGTGCTTCGCAACAAGGAGGTATTCTCTGAGCTGCCGGGACAAACATTTGGGGTAGAGCATGACATCATTACCCCGCCCGGTGAAAGGGTGAAGTTAAAACCCTATCGGATCCCAGAGGCCCGACGGGAGGCAATACGGGAGGAAGTACAGAAAATGCTGAACTTAGGGGTGATAGAGGAGTCCCAAAGTGATTGGTCTAGTCCCATTGTGTTGGTGCCTAAACCGGATGGGAGCTGGCGATTTTGTAACGATTTTCGTCAGTTGAACAAAGTTACAAAATTTGACACCTACCCCATGCCACGTATAGATGAGTTGATCGACCGGCTGGGAACAGCCCGATACATGACGACTCTTGACCTCACAAAAGGGTATTGGCAAATCCCCCTGGCCAAATTGGCCAAAGAGAAAACCGCATTTGTAACCCCAGACGGGGCGTTCCAATATAAAAGAATGCCGTTCGGGTTACAGAATGCGCCGGCCACATTCCAGCGGAAAATGGACCAGATGCTGAGGCCCCATCGGAAGTATGCTGCGGCTTACCTGGATGACGTAATTGTCCATAGCACAGATTGGGCCTCACATCTGCCAAAAGTGCAAGCAGTCCTGGACTCTGTTCGGGAAGCGGGGTTTACGGCTAACCCCAAGAAGTGTACCATTGGGCAGGAGGAGGCCAAATATCTTGGGTACACCATTGGGAGGGGAGTAATAAAACCCCAACTCAACAAAGTCGAGGCCATCCAGAGTTGGCCACGTCCCAACAGCAAGAAGCAGGTACGAGCCTTTCTGGGAATCGCTGGGTATTATCGGCGATTCATTCCCCACTTTGCTTCTAAGGCTGTGCCCCTAACCAACCTAACGAAGGGGAAAGGGTCGGTCATGATTAAATGGACCCCCGAGGCTGAGGCAGCATTCCAATTCTTGAAACAAGCCTTATGTAGCCAGCCAGTGTTGTACTCACCCGACTTCTCTAAAGACTTTGTCGTACAAAGTGATGCGTCAGATGTGGGGTTAGGAGCAGTATTGTCCCAGGTCTGGAACGGGGAAGTGCACCCAGTCATTTACCTCAGCAGGAAGTTGAAGTCCCATGAGGTAAATTACGCCACCGTTGAAAAGGAGTGTTTAGCGGTGAAGTGGGCTCTAGATTCCCTTCGGTACTACCTACTAGGTAGGCACTTTGACATGGTTACGGATCACGCTCCGTTAAAGTGGATGGCTCAAAACAAGGAAATAAATAGAAGAGTGAATAGGTGGTTCCTGGCCCTCCAGGAATTCAACTTCACAGTAAAGCATCGCCCTGGCGTTCAAATGGGGAATGTGGATGCTTTGTCTCGAGTACATGAATGCCTGATTGCTGGTGTTCCAACCCCGAGGTTAAAACAAGAGGGGGGGGGGGTATGTGACAGCAGGAAGGTAAAGTCACCTGGTTGCATCCAGGGGGGTAGATATATTTCGCCCAGATTCAGGCTTTACGCCGACTTATACAACTAGGTGGAGAGTTGTATAAGCCCAGCTAAGGCTAGTGGGCTCATGGATGACTCATACCTCTAGGGAGAGTGTGGGGCGTCGTGCAGACAGGGAGTTGATGAGACCAGCTGAAGCTTGTCAGCTCATTTAGGCCTCTATAAGAACTCCCAGCTTCATTAGATGTTAGCTCATGCCTGGACCCAGACCTGTGTGGACTGTCTAGGGAGAGTGAACCCCTGTGCGGTGAGACAAAGCCTGTGTGGCTATTTGCTTGGACATTTAAAACCAGGGACTTAGGGACTAGGACAGCACTAGGCTGATCCCAGTTGTTAGTTAGGAAACCTGTATGTTTAGTCAGAGGTCAAGTTGACCAGGATTTATTTTGTTTATGTTTCTTTTGGCTTTGCTGTGTTTTGTCACTGTAAATAGAAAATAAACCGCACCTTTTTTTTATTTTGAAAACCACAACCTCCGTTTGCTGGGCCTGTTTTTGGGTGGGGAGCCCATCCCGGGGGTCACACACACCCGCTGCCGAGCTAACCCCCTCACAATATATATATATCACTTTTTTCCTCTCCCTTTAGATTTTTTATCATTATTGGTCATTTGCCACAAACAAATTGCCAATCTAACTTTACCAAGGTGTGTGCTGCACTTGCAGCACATTCGACCCGTGAGTATGTTTTTATTCGAAATAGCATGTACTCCATTGATCACTTTAGGGAGGTGGTCCCCTGTACCTTCCTTCAGCATTTACTCTCCTTTCTCTAGTTCTGTGTTCTATTTGGGTTCCTTTTTCCCTCCTCTCTTTTCCCCTCCCCTCTCTTTTCCATTTCTCCCTCCTCCTTTCCCAGGCATCACTGCCAGCACTACTACCATCTTCTAGTGCCCCAACGGGGGCTAGTTCACATGTTGGGTTGATGTCACACGGTTGGTTTGCTCTCTGGTATATAGGCTATATGGGGCCAGCAATTTTTTAATTTTTATTTTCAAATAAGTTTCTTGTCTTTTATGCCGTTTTATGCTTTATGTATTAAAAAGATGTTAAATATATTTTTTGTTGTTTATATATATGCTCAACAGACTATTATGCTCCTGAAGAAGCGTTAATTTGCGAAACTGGTAGAGCAATTCAAGATTACACCCGATACATTGGACCCATGGCTAATACCACCTGCTTCACACGTTTACTGTTTCACTAGCCTGTGGTTGCTGGTTATGTATTTTCATTAAGGATGGAGTGCATATATGTTGTACAAATATAATTCTGAAGCACTGTAGAACATTAGCCTGAGCCTTGTATCCAAATACGAATAGACTGTAATTTTTTGAATGTTTATATGTATTTTCTTATGACTTTTTCTAAAATAAATACCCTTAGCTTTTTACAATATTTATCCATGTGCCGCCTAAAGTCCATTCTTTAGTCTATTCATATTCTTCCCGCATCTTTCCACTATCAGAGACTGAACTAGCGGCTCTTAAGACTTACACTGGTGAGAACTTGGATAAAAGGTTCATTCGTCCTTCCTCTTCGCCGGCCGGAGCCGACATCTTCTTTGTGAAGAAAAAAGATGGTTCCCTAAGACCGTGCATAGATTATAAATGTGACAGGAGGGTCACTTTGGACACAGGGTGAGCCAGGAAATAATGGACATTAAGAAATATATCTTGGACTGCCTAAAATGTGTCTGTAATATTTATCCACCATATCCCCAAGGATACCTGTAAAGGACTATTTACTGTTTCTGAACTCAACAGGTTAATTGAGAGATACTGAGGTGTTCAGCCTCAATCACCTGTCTGCCTAGTGTAATGCTAACCCCAGCTTCTAAAAGACCTGTTCATTGTTTGTGGTGATTTACATTCTATTGTCCATTGTGGTTTGGGGGAATTAAGCTTATAATTATAGGTTGTGGAACTAGCAGCAGACGGGTTAATTGAAGAGATGTTGATGAATCACCTGCATACTTGTGTGTATTGTACTCAACAGACAGACCGGCTACAAAACCCTTTCATTGTAAATATGTATTGGGTCTGTTATGTTGTGGGTGGAGCTGGACCATTGTTCATTTTAGGTTAATGCAGTATTGGATGGGTATAAAAGTTACAATGTTTTTCTCAATAGTCATTCGATGCTAGGAAGATACAGAGTGCGTCTCGTTCTTCCAGAAGGAGTAATTCCTATGGGAAGGGGTCGTCTGACTGTGGAGGATCGACAGTGAATTTGTGTCCAGGAGAGGGAAGCTATCTAAACGGCGTTACCCCCCTTTCGTATTTGGGGTGCCGTTACATTGGTTGGCAGCAGCGGGATTTTCCCTCCAGTTCCTGGGACACTCCAAGCCACCACAGTGAATGACCAAGCTATGCAGCCTGCAGGAAAGCCACGCTGAAAGACTTACTTGAGAGCTGAGATGGACCAGAGAGATGGTGATGCAGGACCCCGGTCAGTTGAAGATTTGTTTCAGCAACGAGTGCGACAGCGGTTGGCATTATATGGTGCTAACCCATCAGAGACCGCCATTCAGGAAGCCATTAGAGGCATCCAGCTGCAGGATGCACGACAAAAGAGAGAACTAGAGCGGCAACATGAGTGGAGAATGGCGGAAATACGGCAATCGGAGACAACACCTAAAGAAGCAGCACCAACTGAAAGGAGAGGAGAAATACAGATACCAGCCGACATGGAAAAGGAATTCAGAAGGAGGTTGCGAGAGATGCAGATACAGCATAGAGGACCCGTATCAGAGGAGGTCCTGCTAGGATGGTCTGATTCAATCCGCTGCGAACTCTGGAAGAAATCGCTAGCTCTCGAGCAGCAACACCAGGGAAAAGTTCTCCCCTCCATCCATGTAAGGTACTGGTCGCAGTATGAAGTACGAATGCTGTTATTGGGGGAACAACCGAAGCAGGAGTGGACAGCTGAGTTAAGCAGGCTGATCCGGGCAGAGATGCGGTTGGACGAGAGCTACAGAGCCCTCCGGTGGTATGTAGCCCAAGAGTGCCAGTGGTCAGCGGATGACAGCCCCACGGAAGGCTTTGACTATAATGGCCTGGGATTGTTGTATTGGAGGCTGTCCGAGGACCCTGACTTTGGGAGTGATCGGGAGTGGCGTTTGGAGGAAATAATGGAGCACAGAGAGCAAAGACTGAATGTCTCGGAAGGGCACTGGGCACAGGAAGATTTGGAGTTTCTGACCGTTCAGGAATGGGAGCTGGAGATTGCCTACAAACAGCTGCTAGACTCTGCTAAGCAGCAGGGTGGGGCTCCCTTTGCCTGGGACTATCAGGAAATACCAGTTGACAACTATGAAATCCTGGCTGAAGAATCGGCAGTGGAAAATCTGAAGATTGCCATCCCTAAAGCCGAAGTGGATGATATGGAGTTCCAGGGAGCTAGCCTGGCTGAAGAATCGGCAGTGGAAAATCTGAAGATTGCCATCCCTAAAGCCGAAGTGGATGATATGGAGTTCCAGGGAGCTAGCCTGGCTGAAGAATCTGCAGTGGAAAATCTGAAGATTGCCATCCCTAAAGCCGAAGTGGATTATATGGAGTTCCAGGGAGCTAGCCTGGCTGAAGAATCGGCAGTGGAAAATCTGAAGATTTCCATCCCTAAAGCCAAAGTGGATGATATGGAGTTCCAGGGAGCTAGCCTGGCTGAAGAATCGGCAGTGGAAAATCTGAAGATTGCCATCCCTAAAGCCGAAGTGGATGATATGGAGTTCCAGGGAGCTAGGGCAGTTGGCTCATCTCCACAGCCACAGATTACAGAAGGTATGGACTTAAGGGACTGTTCAGAGGATGTTATGGATTATGCATCGCCTGCTCAAGTACTGGCAGCAGGACAAAGTACTACAGACCCCTGCTCTACACCCATGGCAGTTTTGGAGGCCCGAGGTGAGAAGGTGATGGTTCCTCTTTCCCAGGGGATTTCAGAGATGCAGGGAGGAGAAGCAGCCCTTTTCCCTCCCCAACAGGTAGCCAGAGCAGATGGTGTGGAGGCCCCAGCAGAAGTGCTGGCAACAGGGCAGAGTGCTAGCAACCTCTGCCCAGCACCGGAAACAACTGTGGAGTTTCAGGGAGCCGGGGCAGTTGGCCCCTCTCTCCAGCAACAAGCTGAGGTGGTAAAGCTTTTACCCCCAACTGAATCACTGGCAGCAGGGCAGAATGCTACTGGCCGCTGCACACAACTGCCACTTGAGCGGATATCGGTGGATGGGACTATGGTCTCCACTCACAGCAACCCAGCGGAAGAGCTGGCAACAGAACAGAGTGGCGTGGGCCTCTGCTCTCAACTAACAGAAGAGGGAGTTCCTGTGGTACTGGATGGGACATCGGTCCTCACTGACACAACCCCAGAAAATGGTGTGACACTGGGACAGGAGGATGTCAACCTTGCTTTGCAAGCACTGGTGGATTTTCACCTACCACAAGTGTAGGGATGAGCTCGGTGTTCGAGTCGAACATACGTTCGACTCGAACATCGGCTGTTCGATCGTTCGGCGAACAATGAACGATTTGGGCCGTTCGCGCCAAATTCGAGTGACGTGAACGGCCCACAATGCACTACGCCATCGCAGTGTCATCCAGGCGCTGTGATTGGCCAAGCATGCACTGTGACCCCGCATGCTTGGCCAATCACAGCGCCGGGAGAGAGGAGAGCAATGATTGGCCACAGGCAGGATGCCTGTGGCCAATTATTGATGAGCGGGTTTAGTACACGCCCCACACTATAAAAGGCCGCCAGCGCGGCGGCCTTGTGTAGTGTGTTCCGGAGCAGGGAAAGAGAAGCATAGGCAGGGACAGTGTAATTTTTTTTCTTTACTAATCCTGGATTCCTTGTGTTTAGGGACAGAGAAGGATAGGTAGGGAGAGTGTCAGTGTGTTATTCTGTGCTAAACCTTGTTTGTAGGGACAGAGAAGGACAGTGAGGGAAAGTGTCAGTGTACTATTCTGTGCTAAACCAATCTTGCTGAAGCATATTGCAAATCCTTGTGTTTAGGGACAGAGAAGGACACTCAGTGAGGGAAAGTGTCAGTGTACTATTCTGTGCTAAACCAATCTTGCTAAAAGCATATTGCAAATCCTTGTGTTTAGGGACAGAGAAGGACACTCAGTGAGGGAAAGTGTCAGTGTACTATTCTGTGCTAAACCAATCTTGCTGAAGCATATTGCAAATCCTTGTGTTTAGGGACACAGAAGGACACTCAGTGAGGGAAAGTGTCAGTGCACTATTCTGTGCTAAACCAATCTTGCTGAAGCATATTGCAAATCCTTGTGTTTAGGGACACAGAAGGACACTCAGTGAGGGAAAGTGTCAGTGTACTATTCTGTGCTAAACCAATCTTGCTGAAGCATATTGCAAATCCTTGTGTTTAGGGACACAGAAGGACACTCAGTGAGGGAAAGTGTCAGTGTACTATTCTGTGCTAAACCAATCTTGCTGAAGCATATTGCAAATCCTTGTGTTTAGGGACAGAGAAGGACACTCAGTGAGGGAAAGTGTCAGTGTACTATTCTGTGCTAAACCAATCTTGCTGAAGCATATTGCAAATCCTTGTGTTTAGGGACAGAGAAGGAGACTCAGTGAGGGAAAGTGTCAGTGTACTATTCTGTGCTAAACCAATCTTGCTGAAGCATATTGCAAATCCTTGTGTTTAGGGACACAGAAGGACACTCAGTGAGGGAAAGTGTGAGTGTACTATTCTGTGCTAAACCAATCTTGCTGAAGCATATTGCAAATCCTTGTGTTTAGGGACACAGAAGGACACTCAGTGAGGGAAAGTGTCAGTGTACTATTCTGTGCTAACCAATCTTGCTGAAGCATATTGCAAATCCTTGTGTTTAGGGACAGAGAAGGACACTCAGTGAGGGAAAGTGTCAGTGTACTATTCTGTGCTAAACCAATCTTGCTGAAGCATATTGCAAATCCTTGTGTTTAGGGACACAGAAGGATAGGCAGGGGACAGTGTCAGTGTCATTGTTGCTAAGCCTCCTGCACAGTATACACCTGAAGCTAGCCCTTATTGCTGTTTTTCCCATCTCCCTGCAGGCCATCCATTAGAATGTCTGGAAGGCAAACAAGGAGAGGCAGGCAGACAGGAGCCAATAAAAGAGGGCAAGCAGGCTCTGTGTCTGGGGGCAACAGTGCTGGTCATGGACGCGGTGCATTGTCATCAGCACATGGCCATGGGACACGCTTGTCCTTCTTTTCGGCAGCTGGACATGTTGAGCCACATCATGCCGAAGACTTGGTAGAGTGGATGACCAAGCCCTCCTCATCCTCCTCATCCTCTCTCACCCAGGCTCAGGGTACTGGCAAAGCAGCTGCCAAAGCGTCCTCTTCCCTGGTATCAATGTCATCATCAGTCACTCCTTCCCTAGACCCACCATGTCCTCCTCCTGAGGAGTCCCCCGAACTGTTTGAGCACAGTGTTGGGTACATGCTCCAGGAGGATGCCCAGCGTTTCGAAGGATCTGATGATGATACCCAGCTAGAGGAAGGCAGTAGCGTGAGAGCAGAGAGAGGGGATGCTCAAGAAGGACACCAATCTGGCAGTCATGTTCCAGCAGCTGCAGCATACTGCCAGATTGGCTCCAGTGATGAGGAGGGAGGGGATGATGAGGTCACTGACTCCACGTGGGTGCCTAATAGGAGAGAGGAGGAGGAGGATGAGGAGGAGGCACATCTCCAACGAGGCAGGATGCCCTTGGGTGGCCAGCGTAAGGGCAGCACACCGACGGAATCACACCGCAGAGCTCCGCCTGTGCAGGGCGCTGCCTCTGCCCGTCATTCAAAAAGTTCTTTGGTGTGAGCCTTTTTTGAGGCGATTGCATCAGATCGCACAGCTGCTGTTTGCAACATATGTCTCAAGCGTATATCGCGTGGCCAAAACATCAGCCGCTTGGGCACCACATGCTTGACCAGACATATGTTGACCTGCCATGCAGCTCGTTGGCAAGCCTACCTTAAAGACCCACACCAAAGAACAAAGCGGACCTCTCCTTGCACCGCATCAGCTGGGATCTCCAACCCCACTATACCTTCAGTCCTCTCTGAAACCTGCACTGAGAGGAATGAAGGTGTAGAATTAGGTGTGTCACAGCCAAGTACTTGCGGGCACTCTGCTAGCAGTACACCGACGTCCGATTCTAGCAGGCAAATTCCCCTGCCCCAGCTGCTGGACCGTCGAAAGAAGTTCACTCCCAGCCATCCACATGCCCAGCGGTTGAATGCTAGCTTGGCTAAATTGCTAGCGCTTCAACTGCTGCCTTTTCAGTTGGTAGACTCGGCCCCCTTCCGTGAGTTTGTGCAATGTGCGGTTCCTCAGTAGCAGGTTCCCAAACGCCACTTTTTATCACGGAAGGCGATTCCGGCTCTCTACCGGCATGTGGAAGGCAATGTCTTGGCCTCGCTGGACAGGGCGGTCAGCGGTAAGGTGCATATTACCGCTGACTCATGGTCCAGCAGGCATGGACAGGGACGTTACCTTTCTTTCACGGCCCATTGGGTCACTCTTTTGGCAGCTGGGAAGGATGCAGGACAAGGTGCAGTAGTGTTGGAGGTTGTTCCACCGCCACGCCTCCAAAATTCTACTACTGGTTGTGACACACCTCTCTCCTCCACCCCCTCCTCTTCTTCTTCCTCTATGGCCTCTTCCTGTGCTTTGTCCTCGGAACCAGCGGTGCTCCGTAGGCGTTCAAGGGGCTACGCAAGTACGCAGGCAAAAAGATGCCATGCTGTGCTTGCGCTGGTGTGTTTGGGGGACAGGAGCCACACTGGGGCAGAGGTTCTGTCTGCTCTGCAGGGGCAGGCCGAGAGGTGGTTGACGCCACGCCAGCTTAAGCCAGGAATGGTGGTTTGCGACAATGGCACCAACCTCCTCTCCGTCCTCCGACAGGGACAACTGACCCATGTGCCCTGTGTGGCTCACGTCCTTAACCTGGTGGTGCAGCGGTTCTTGGGCAGTTACCCGGGCTTACAGGATGTCCTGAGGCAGGCCAGGAAAGTCTGTGTGCATTTCCGCAGATCTTATAATGCCAGTGCTCGCCTGGTTGAGCTGCAAAAGGAGTTGAACCTGCCCAAGAACCGCCTTATATGTGACATGCCCACCAGGTGGAACTCAACGTTGGCCATGCTGCAGTGGCTGCACATGCAGCAGAGGGCCATCAATGAGTACCTGTGCGACTACGGCACCAGGACAGGGTCAGGGGAGCTTGTTTTTTTTCACCACGCCAGTGGGGCATGATCAGGGATGCATGCACTGTCCTGGCACCATTTGAGGAGGACACGAGGATGGTGAGCAGTGACAGTGCATGCATCAGTGACACTGTACCTCTTGTCCACCTGTTGGAGAACATGCTGCGTGGAATAATGGACAGGGCACTTGAGGCAGAACAGAGGCAGGAAGAGGAGGACTTCCTTGCCTCTCAAGGCCCCCTTTACCCAGACAGTGTTCCTTCTGTCCCACCCATCGCACAGGAAGAGGAGGAGGAGGAGGATTGTATCAGCATGGAGGTGGAGCCTGGCACTCAGCATCATCAGCAGCAGTCTTTTAGGGATGATTTACAGTCCCAAGAAACCAGTGGACTTGTACGTGGCTGGGAGGAGGTGGCTGCGGATCATGTCGTCCTTAGTGACCCAGAGGACTCCGGACTGAATGCCTCAGCTAACCTACGCTGCATGGCCTCCCTGATCCTGCAAAGTCTGCGGAAGGATCCTCGTATTCTTCGGATCAAGGAGAGGGACCATTACTGGCTGGCCACTCTCCTTGATCCACGGTACAAGGGTAAGGTTGCGGACCTTATGTTACCGTCGCAGAGGGAGCAGAGGATGAGACAACTCCGGGAGGCCTTGCAGAAAGGTCTGTGCAACGCGTTCCCAGAGACTGGGAGGTTACAAACTCCTGGTCCTGGACAACGAGTTGCTGAGGCTTCGGTCAGTCAAAGAAGGAGCGGTGGGGAAGGTGGCCGTCTGACCGATGCGTTCAGACAATTATTTTGTCCACAGCCCCAAAGTATGATCGGTTCCAGCAACCATCGCCAGCGTCTGATATACATGGTGCAGGAATACCTAGGGGCAAGGTCAGACTTGGACACCTTCCCCACCGAAAATCCTCTGGCTTACTGGGTCTTGAGGATGGATCACTGGCCAGAGCTTGCACAGTATGCAATTGAGCTACTGGCCTGTCCTGCATCCAGCGTTCTTTCAGAACGCACATTCAGTGCTGCTGGAGGATTTGTCATGGATCACAGGGTGCGCCTTTCCATCGACTCGGTTGATCGACTGACTTTCATCAAGATGAACCAGTCTTGGATCACCACCAGCTACCACACACCTGATGCTGATATAACAGACTAATTTATTTTAAAATGTCACATCCCTTCAAGACTGATGCTGATGCTGAGTGCCTGTGCTGTTATGTTGACTGGCTATCCTCCTCCTCCTCAATGATCCGATTGATGATGATAGCCTGGAAGAACATTTTTGTTTCTGGGTGCCGCCACCAGTGCCTAAGGCCCAATTTTTCAGCCCCTGTTTAACAGGGGCGTGTAATTACAATTTTTGATGCAATACTTTGCAACAGGGCTCATTGCTGTGCTCCAAGTACAGTATCTGTGAGGGGTTGCAGTGTTGTGCCACCAGTGCCTAAGGCCCAATTTTTCAGCCCCTGTTTAACAGGGGCGTGTAATTACAATTTTTGATGCAATACTTTGCAACAGGGCTCATTGCTGTGCTCCAAGTATAGTATCTGTGAGGGGTTGCAGTGTTGTGCCACCAGTGCCTAAGGCCCAATTTTCCAGCCCCTGTTCAACAGGGGCATGCAATTATAATTATTGATCTAATAATTCACAGCAGGGCCCATTGCTGCGCCCACCAAGAGTAACTGTGAGGCCTTACAGTGTTGTGGCACCAGCACCACCATCAAAGGCCCAATTTTTCCTACCACTGTTCAACAGTTATATGTAATTACAATTCCTGATATAATAGTTGACAGCAGGGCGTTCCAGCACCCACCAAGAGTAACTGTGAGTGCTTACAGTGTTGTACCAACACCTAAGGGGCCAATTTCTGCAAAGTATATACGGCAGGTCCCTACTTTCAAACATCCAACTTTCAAACGACTCCTACTTGCAAACGGAAGAAGACAACAGGAAGTGAGAGGAAATCTACCCCTAGGAAGGAAAATTCTCTCCTGTAAGAATTAATATGGGAGAAAGGTGTCTCCTCTCTACTGATGCTTTATCACCAATCCTTGTTTCAATAAAAACACCACATTTCAAAAATAGTTGTCATTGGGACGGAAAGTGAGGTGAAATGTTCTGAACAGGGGCACAGACAGCAAAACAAATGTTACAGGGGTGATAACCCTTCCCTATGTTTTCCAAAAAGCTTAAAAATATATTTTTTGTCTGGAGCTACACTTAAACAATGTACCAGTTCAAAATTACAAACAGATTCTACATAAGAACAAACCTACAGTCCCTGTCTTGTATGCACCGCCTGTATACGGCTGTTCAGAGTATATAGGGCCTTTTTTATTTTGTGTGCGGGGTTCCCCTTAATATCCATACAAGACCCAAAGGGGCTGGTAATGGGCTGGGGTAGGGGGGGGGGGGGGGGCTGTGATGGGTTAGCTATGCCATTTTTCTTAAAGATTTTCATCCATTTTACCGGGACCAGACATTACATTAAAGCCGCAAGCAGTTTTAAATGGCTTTTTTTTTCCTTTAGAAATGTCATTTTGTGCAGGGACAGTTCTAAACACGTGGCACTTCACAGGCATACTTTAGACACCCCCCAGGTACGATATTTAAAGGAATATTTGATTATTTTTTTCACTTTATGCATCATTAACCACTTAACGACCGCCCACCGCCGATTTACGTCGGCAGAATGGCACCGACAGGCAGAATCACGTAGATCTACGTGATCGCCTTTGTGCAGTTGGGGGGTCCATCCGGACCCCCCTTCACTGCAGTGAGCGGCCGTTAAGTGTTCGGGAGCGATCAGGCATGAGGGGGCGGCCGCTCGATTCCGTCCCCCCCTTTGCGATCGCTCACGGCGAATGAAATTGCTTCCTCCTGCCTGAAATGTAAACACAGGCTGGAGGAAGTGATGTCATCTCCCTCGCCGCGGTCTTTTCGTTCCCGGCGCCGAGGAGAGAAGAAGCAGGTTAGTGCACCAACAGTCCACTGACACGTAGGTACACATAGGCACACAAATCACCCCCCAGTCACCCCCAGATCACCCCCCCAGGTCACCCCAAAGCCCCCAATCACAGTGTCACTGATTGCAGTGATCATTTATTTTACTGATCACTGCATTTAGTGTCATCTGTGATTGTAAAAAGTTGCAGGGCAGTTAGGATTAGGCCCCTTTAGGTCCAGGGTAGCCCCCTAACCCCCCCTAATAAAGGTTTAACCCCTTGATCACCCCCCAGGTAACCCTTTCACCCCCTAACTTCAGCGTCACTAAGCGATTGTTTTTCCGATCGCTGTATTCGTGTCGCTGGTGTTTTAGATAGGCAGTTATTTTTTTTTAGGTTCGCTGCAGGTTTTTATTAGTGTCAGGTACCCCCATATATTATTTTAACCCCCTGATTGCCCCTAGAGTTAACCCTTTCACCAGTGATCGCCGTATAAGCGTCACTGGTTAGCCAGTAAGTTATTTAGTTATTTAGGTTACCCGTCAGGTTTTTATATAGTGTCAGGTACCCCCATATTTAACCTAATAAAGGTTTTAACCCCCTGATTGCCCCTAGTTAACCCTTTCACCAGTGATCACCATATAAAGGTTACGGGTGACGCTGGTTGATTAGTTTGCTTTTTATAGCATCAGGGCACCCGCCGTATATAACCCAATAAAGGTTTAACCCCCCTGATCGCCCGGCGGGTGAGATCAATTAGGTTTTAGCGCCAGAGAGGGTCTGCGTCGCCCCAGGCAGTGTTAGGTTAGTGCCAGTAACGCTAACACCCACGCGCAAAGCATACACCCCCCTTAGTGGTATAGTATCTGATCAGATCTATACTAGCATCCCCAGCGGTTTAGGGTTCCCAAAAACGCAGTGTTAGCGGGATCAGCCCAGATACCTGCTAGCGCCTGCGTTTAGCCCCTCCGCCCAGCCCAGCCCACCCAAGTGCAGTATCGATCGATCACTGTCACTTACCAAACACAACACACATAACTGCAGCGTTCGCAGAGACAGGCCTGATCCCTGCGATCGCTAACAGTTTTTTTGTAGCGTTTGATATATTTGCTGACGACAGTCAGGTGCTTTTTTTCCTGTGAATCTTACTAGTGTACCCCTAAATTTAGAGCCCAAAATGGCAAGACGAAGGTACACTAGTAAAGAGGCCTACGAGATTCTGAGCATGACAGATAGTGAAGAGGAGGTCACGTATCTGTCAGATTCAGGCTCAGAATATCTTCCCGTAGAAGACAGTGACGTCAGCGGCCCCACATCAGATAGCTTTGACGACGAAGTTGAGGTCCCTGCTAAGGTCAGGTGTACCCGATCCCGATCTTCTGAGGTTGTTGAGGAGCAAGAACCGCAGGTCTCTCGTATCATGGAGCAGAGTAGTACTAGCGCCGCTATTCCTTCTGGTGAACTGGCAAGCACCAGCGGCCTAGTACAGCCTGGACGTACATCCAGCACTGCAGTAACACTTGGTGACGTGGCGAGTCCCATAAGTGCAGTTCAAGCTGGCGAGGTGGCAAGCACAAGTAGTGTCCCGCTGCCACCAAGAAGACAAAGGCAGGCCCGTCGTGCCCATACTGCCCTTCCTGCAGAATTCGCCTATCCTGATTGGGTCCCCACCACTTCTGCAGAACCCGTACTTCCCCCATTCACTGCCCAACCCGGTATTCAGGTGGAAACAGCTGATTTTATTCCAATTGATTTTTATTCGCTGTTTTTCACGGAAGATCTCTATAGATCTATTGTGGACCAGAGTAATTTATATGCTGGTCAATTTATCGCCGCTAACCCCCAGTTGCCTAAAATTGCCAGAAATTGGAAACCAATTACGGTTTCCGAATTTAAGACCTTTCTGGGCCTTTCCCTCAACATGGGCACACATAAATTTCCGTCATTGCGTGCTTATTGGTCCACGCACCCAATTGACTACATGCCCGTGTTCTCTGCCTCCATGTCCAGGGCACGATACGAGCAGATTTTGCGGTTCATGCACTTCAACGACAATGAACTTTGTCGTCCACGTGGGGACCCTGAATACGACCGGCTCTATAAAATTCGGCCCCTCATAAACCACTTCAACGAACGTTTTGCAGCCTTGTTTACTCCCGATCAAGTTGTCTGCGTTGAGGAGTCCCTGATTAAATTTTCTGGCCGCTTGTCTTTCAAGCAGTACCTTCCCAGCAAGCGTGCCAGATACGGGGTCAAGCTCTACAAGTTCTGTGACAGGGCAACAGGCTATGTAGTGAACTTTACGGTTTATGAGGGAAAAGATAGTCAGATTGAGTCGGTCAACTGCCCGGATTACATAGGGAGCGCTGGCAAGATAGTGTGGAACTTGGTGTCACCCTTATTCGGAAAGGGGTACCACTTGTATGTGGACAATTATTACACGAGCGTGCCACTGTTTAGTCACTTGTTTGATCATCAGATTGGAGCATGTGGCACCGTGCGACCTAATCGCCGGGGCTTTCCCCAGCGGCTTGTAGATGCCCGTCTTAGGCTGGGGGAGAGAGCCTGCTTGAAGTGTAATAACTCGCTCGCTATGAAGTGGAGGGACAATAAGAATGTTTTCCTTCTTACCTCCCTTCATGCAGACACGACAGTCCAAATTCGTACGGCGACTGGTGTTGTGGAGAAACCCCTCTGTGTCCACGAATATAACCAAAATATGGGAGGGGTGGACCTCAACGACCAGTTGATGGCGCCGTATCTAATTGACCGTAAGGCGAGACGCTGGTACAAAAAAGTGTCTCTATCATTATTCCAATTGGCTTTGCTGAACGCTCATGTGCTATACAGAGCTTCAGGCGGGACGTTATCTCTTCTAAAATTCCAGAATGAGATAGTCACAGAACTCCTGTATCCAGGCGGTTCTGCACCTCACCATCCCCTACCAAATGCAGTAAGCCGGCTGCATGAGAGGCATTATTCGTATGTCCTCCCGAGTACCCCTACCCAAAGCCACCCCCAAAAAAGATGTCGTGTCTTTAGCAAGCGCGGATTTAGGCGTGACACCCGTAGTTTTTGTCCACTCTGTCCTGACAAGCCTGGTCTTTGCCAAGGTGAATGTTTTGAACGCTACCACTCAAAAGTGAAGTTTTAGCGTAGGGTACAGCATTTCACAGACAAGGACACACTTACACAGGGTCTCCCAAGATGCCATTACATTTTGAGAGACCCGAACCATTACAGTTGTAAAGTTACAAAAAAAAGTGTAAAAAAGAAAAAAAAAACGTAAAAAACAAAACACAAAAAAAATATAAAATAAAAAAAACAAAAATAGTTGTCGTTTTATTGTTCTCTCTCTCTCTATTTTCTCTCTATTGTTCTGCTCTTTTTTACTGTATTCTATTCTGCAATGTTTTATCATGCTTGCTTTTCAGGTATGTAATTTTTTGTTTTCAGGTGCGCCATTCAACTGCAGCGCGGAATTATTTATCTTGACAGCAACAGCGTTTGCTCCCACGATACATAAAGCCGTGACTCCAGTGCTGTAGGAGGTGATTTCACCACCACAGTTAAAAAAAAGAGCATATATGCCGAAGCATGGGGGCAGCAGGGGCGGAGGAGCGATTTTGCTCCTAATGCCGCGTACATACGGTCGAAATTCCGACGGAGGCCTGCCCGTGGAAAATTCCGACCGTGTGTACGCGGCATAACTTTTTTGCGGGAGGATGCCCCCATGCTTCGGCATATATATATTTTAGGCACAGGTTGCGTTAAAACATTTTTTTATTTTTTACTAGGTTTTGTTTTGGTATTTGCTTTGCAGGTATGGCATGGTAAGGTCTTACTGTTGTACTGTAATGTTACTTTGTTTTAATGTTAACCACCATTTGCTTAGCAGGTACGCCATTCAGTTGCAGCGCGGATCTATTTATCTTGACAGCAACAGCGTTTGCTCCCATGATACATAAAGCCGTGACTCCAACGCTGTAGGAGGTGATTTCACCACCACAGTTAAAAAAAAGAGCATATATGCCGAAGCATGGGGGCAGCAGGGGCGGAGGAGCGATTTTGCTCCTAATGCCGCGTATATACGGTCGAAATTCCAACGGAGGCTTGCCCGTGGAAAAGTCCGACCGTGTGTACGCGGCATAACCTTTTATGCCGCGTACATACGGTCGAAATTCCGACGAAGGCTTGACCGTGTGTACGCGGCATAACTTTTTTGCGGGAGGATGCCCCCATGCTTCGGCATATATGCCCATCATTAGAAGTGGGTGGATGAAGGGAGGTATTCTAATGGTGGGCATACCCACCAATCAATCTCTTTTTTTCGTTCAGCCAATAGGCTGTATGAAAAAAAAGATTACAATACATGTCCAACAAGGACCAGCAACGTACTGGTATGTTGCTGGACTTTGAATGTTTATACCAGAATGATGCCTGCGGGTTTAGGTATCATCTTGGTATCATTCTTTTCAGCCAGCAGCCGGCTTTCATGTAAAAGCAATTCTAGCAGATAATTAGCCTCTAGACTGCTTTTACAAGCAGTGGGAGGGAATGTCCCCCCCCCAGATATAAAAAGCGCCATTGGGAAATTGGGAAAGCATTTTATCACACCGATCTTGGTGTGGTCAGATGCTTTGAGGGCAGAGGAAAGATCTAGGGTCTAACCCCCCAATTTTTTTCAAAAAAAGAGTACCTGTCACTACTTATTGCTATCATAGGGGATATTTACATTCCCTGAGATAACGATAAAAATGGTAAAAAAATAAAATATGGAAGGCACAGTTTAAAAATAAAATAAAAAAGCCAAATAAATAATAAAAAAAAAAAAAAAAAAAAAAAAAAGCACCGCTGTCCCCCCCTGCTCTTGCGCAAAGGCGAACGCAAGCGTCTGTCTAGCGTCATATGTAAACAGCAATTGCATCATGCATGTGAGGTATCACCGCGAAGGTCAGATCGAGGGCAGTCATTTTAGCAGTAGACCTCCTCTGTAAATCTAACGTGGTAACCTGTAAAGGCTTTTAAATGCTTTTAAAAATGAATGTAGTTTGTCGCCGCTGCGCGTTTGTGCGCAATTTTAAAGCATGTCGTGTTTGGTATCCATGTACTCGGCCTATGATCATCTTTTTTATTTCATCAAACATTTGGGCAATATAGTGTTTTTTAGTGCATTAAAAATAAAAAAAGTGTGTTTTTCCCCCAAAAAATGCGTTTGAAAAATCGCTGCGCAAATACTGTGTGGAAAAAAAAAATGCAACACCCACTATTTTAATCTGTAGGGCCTTTGCTTTAAAAAAATATATAATGTTTGGGGGTTCAACATAATTTTCTTGCAAAAAAAATGTTTTTTTCATGTAAACAAAAAGTGTCAGAAAGGGCTTTGTCTTCAAGTGGTTAGAAGAGTGGATGATGTGACATAAGCTTCCTAATGTTGTGCATAAAATGCCAGGACAGTTCAAAACCCCTCCAAATGACCCCATTTTGTAAAGTAGACACCTCAAGCTATTTGCTGAGAGGCATGTTGAGCCCATTGAATATTTTTTTTTTTTGTCCCAAGTGATTGAATAATGACCAAAAAAAAAAAAAATGTACAAAAAGTTGTCACTAAATTATATATTGCTCAAACATGCCATGGGCATATGTGGAATTACACCCCAAAATACATTCTGTTGCTTCTCCTGAGTACGGGGATACCACATGTGTGGGACTTTTTGGGAGCCTAGTCGCGTACGGGACCCCAAAAACCAAGCACCGCCTTCAGGATTTCTATGGGTGTAAATTTTTGATTTCACTCCTCACTGCCTATCACAGTTTCGGAGGCCATGGAATGCCCAGATGGCACAAAACCCCCCCAAATGACCCCATTTTGGAAAGTAGACACCCCAAGCTATTTGCTGAGAGGTATGTTGAGTATTTTGCAGATCTCGCTTTTTGTCACAAAGTTTTGAAAATGTAAAAAAAGAAAAAAAAAAAGAAAAAAAAATGTCTTTCTTAATTTTCAAAAACAAATGAGAGCTTTAAAATACTCACCATGCCTCTCAGCAAATAGCTTGGGGTGTCTACTTTCCAAAATGGGGTCATTTGTGGGGGTTTTGGGCTATTTTGACATTTTATGGCCTTCAAAACTGTGATAGGTAGTGAGGAGTGAAATCAAAAATTTATGCCCTTAGAAACCTTGAAGGCGGTGCTTGGTTTTTGGGGTCCCGTACGCGGCTAGGCTCCCAAAAAGTCCCACACATGTGGTATCCCCGTACTCAGGAGAAGCAGGAGAATGTATTTTGGGGTGTAATTTCACATATAACCATGGCATGTGTGAGCAATATATCATTTAGTGACAACTTTTTGTACATTTTTTTCTTTTCTTTTTGTCATTATTCAATCATTTGGGACAAAAAAAAAAAAAATTCAATGGGCTCAACATGCCTCTCAGCAAATAGCTTGGGGTGTCTACTTTCCAAAATGGGGTCATTTGGGGGGGTTTTGTGCCATCTTGGCATTTTATGGCCTTCAAAACTGTGATAGGTAGTGAGCAGGGATGAGCCGAACACCCCCCTGTTCGGTTCGCACCAGAACCTGCGAACAGACAAAATGTTCGTGTAAACTTTAGAACCCTATTAAATACAATGGACTCGAACGTTCGAAATCTAAAGTGTTAATTATAAAGGCTAATATGCAAGTTATTGTCCTAAAAAGTGTTTGGGGACCTGGGTCCTGCCCCAGGGGACATGTATCAATGCAAAAAGAAGTTTTAAAAACGGCCGTTTTTTCGGGAGCAGTGATTTTAATAATGCTTAAAATGAAAAAATAAAAGTGAAATATTCCTTTAAATTTCGTACCTGGGGGGTGTGTATGATATGCATGTGAAGTGGCGCATGTTTCCCGTGCTTAGAACTGTCCCTGCAAAAAATTTCATTTTTAAAAGAAAAAAATGCATTTAAAACTGACTCGCGGCTATTAATGAATTGTCGGCTCCCGGCAATACATACAAAAGTCATTGATAAAAAAAAAAAAAAAAAAAGCGTGGGTGTTCCCCAGAATTCAATTACCAGGCCCTTCAGGTCTGGAATGGATATTAAGGGGAACCCTGCCGCAAATTAAAAAAAAAATTGACGTGGGGTTCCCCCAAATATCCATTCCAGGCCCTTCAGATCTGGCATGGATTTTAAG
The DNA here is from genome assembly GCA_029206835.1 of Rana muscosa. Taxonomy (NCBI): domain Eukaryota; kingdom Metazoa; phylum Chordata; class Amphibia; order Anura; family Ranidae; genus Rana; species Rana muscosa. Next base: position 1,488,638 of record CM055122.1, read on the forward strand.
GGGAACTCCACCCCAAATTTTTTAAAAAAATGGCGTGGAGTCCCCCTAAAAATCCATACCAGACCCCTTATCCGAGCACGCAACCTGGCCGGCCGCAGGGGAAAAGGGGGGGACGAGAGAGCGGCCCCCCCTCCCTCCTGAACCGTACCAAGCCACATGCCCTCAACATGGGGAGGATGTCCCCATGTTGATGGGGACAAGGGCCTCATCCCCACAACCCTTGCCCAGTGGTTGTGGGGGTCTGTGGGCGGGGGGCTTATCGGAATCTGGAAGACCCCTTTAACAAAGGGGACCCCCAGATCCCGCCCCCCCTATGTGAATTGGTAAGGGGTACATTGTACCCCTACCATTTCACGAAGAAAGCGTAAAAAAATGTTTAAAAAAACACACAAACACCTTGAAAAAGTCCTTTATTTAAAAATAAAAAAAAACATTCCAGCGGTGAAATCCAGTGTCCCGCGGCGATCCCGATGTCCAGCGCTGTCCTTCATTGGTTGTGCCTGAGCGGACCTGATAGGGAACTCCCTCTCAGTATTTTAAATGTATAGACCCGCCCCTTCTAAAGTTCCCCATCAGGTCCGCTCCCTTGGTATGTCGGACCCGCCTACGTCATTGGCTTGAGCGGGGAACTTCCTTCACTATGTAAATTTAAATTACACAGTGAAGGAAGTTCCCCGCTCAAGCCAATGACGTAGGCGGGTCCGACATACCGAGGGAGCGGACCTGATGGGGAACTTTAGAAGGGGCGGGTCTATACATTTAAAATACTGAGAGGGAGTTCCCCATCAGGTCCGCTCAGGCACAACCAATGAAGGACAGCGCTGGACATCGGGATCGCCGCGGGACACTGGATTTCACCGCTTGAATATTTTATTTTTTTTTTTTTCAATAAAGGACTTTTTCAAGGTGTTTGTGTGTTTTTAAAACATTTTTATACGCTTTCTTTGTGAAATGGTAGGGGTACAACGTACCCCTTACCAATTCACATAGGGGGGGCCGGGATCTGGGGGTCCCCTTTGTTGAAGGGGTCTTCCAGATTCCGATAAGCCCCCCGCCCGCAGACCCCCACAACCACCGGGCAAGGGTTGTGGGGATGAGGCCCTTGTCCCCATCAACATGGGGACATCCTCCCCATGTTGAGGGCATGTGGCTTGGTACGGTTCAGGAGGGAGGGGGGGGCCGCTCTCTCGTCCCCCCCTTTTCCCCTGCGGCCGGCCAGGTTGCGTGCTCGGATAAGGGGTCTGGTATGGATTTTTAGGGGGACTCCACGCCATTTTTTTAAAAAATTTGGGGTGGAGTTCCCCTTAAAATCCATGCCAGATCTGAAGGGCCTGGAATGGATATTTGGGGGAACCCCACGTCAATTTTTTTTAATTTGCGGCGGAGTTCCCCTTAATATCCATTCCAGACCTGAAGGGCCTGGTAATTGAATTCTGGGGAACCCCCACGCTTTCTTTTTTTTTTTATCAATGACTTTTGTATGTATTGCCGGGAGCCGACAATTCATTAATAGCCGCGAGTCAGTTTTAAAAGACTTTTTTTCTTTCAAAAATGACATTTTTTGCAGGGACAGTTCTAAGCACGGGAAACATGCGCCACTTCACATGCATATCATACACACCCCCCAGGTACGAAATTTAAAGGAATATTTCACTTTTATTTTTTCATTTTAAGCATTATTAAAATCACTGCTCCCGAAAAAACGGCCGTTTTTAAAACTTCTTTTTGCATTGATACATGTCCCCTGGGGCAGGACCCCGGTCCCCAAACACTTTTTAGGACAATAACTTGCATATTAGCCTTTATAATTAACACTTTAGATTTCTCCCATAGATTTTTCGAATTTGCCGCGAACACCCCAATTTGTTCGCTGTTCGGCGAACGGGCGAACAGGCAATGTTCGAGTCGAACATGAGTTCGACTCCAACTCCAAGCTCATCCCTAGTAGTGAGGAGCGAAATCAAAAATGTATGCCCTTAGAAACCTTGAAGGCGGTGCTTGGTTTTTGGGGTCCCGTACGCGGCTAGGCTCCCAAAAAGTCCCACACATGTGGTATCCCCGTACTCAGGAGAAGCAGCAGAATGTATTTTGGGGTGTAATTTCACATATGCCCATGGCATGTGTGAGCAATATATCATTTAGTGACAACTTTGTGCAAAAAAAAAAAAAGTTTGTCATATTCCCGCAACTTGTGGCAAAATATAAAATATTCCATGGACTGAACATGCCTCTCAGTAAATAGCTTGGGGTGTCTACTTTCCAAAATGGGGTCATTTGGGGGGGTTTTGTGCTATTTTGGCATTTTATGGCCTTCGAAACTGTGATAGGTAGTGAGGAGTGAAATCAAAAATTTGCGCCCTTAGAAATCCTGAAGGCGGTGCTTGGTTTCCGGGGTCCCGTACGTGGCTAGGCTCCTAAAAAGTCCCACACATGTGGTATCCCCGTACTCAGGAGAAGCAGCAGAATGTATTTTGGGGTGCAATTCCACATATAACCATGGCATGTGTGAGCAATATATCATTTAGTGACAACTTTTTGTAATTTTTTTTTTTTTTTTGTCATTATTCAATCACTTGGGACAAAAAAAAAATATTCAATGGGCTCAACATGCCTCTCAGCAATTTCCTTGGGGTGTCTACTTTCCAAAATGGGGTCATTTGGGGGGGTTTTGTACTGCCCTGCCATTTTAGCACCTCAAGAAATGAGATAGGCAGTCATAAATTTAAAGCTGTGTAAATTTCAGAAAATGTACCCTAGTTTGTAAACGCTATAACTTTTGCGCAAACCAATAAATATACGCTTATTGACATTTTTTTTACTAAAGACATGTGGCTGAATACATTTTGGCCTAAATGTATGACTAAAATTGAGTTTATTCGATTTTTCTTATAACAAAAAGTAGAAAATATCATTTTTTTTCAAAATTTTCGGTCTTTTTCTGTTTATATCGCAAAAAATAAAAATCGCAGAGGCAATCAAATACCATTAAAAGAAAGCTCTATTTGTGGGAAGAAAAGGACGCAAATTTCATTTGGGTACAACATTGCATGTCCGCACAATTTACAGTTAAAGCAGCGCAGTGCCGAATCCCAAAAACAGGCCTGGTCCTAATGGCCCGAAATGGTCCGGGGCTTAAGTGGTTAAAATGACTGCTCCCGAAAAACGGCCGTTTTTAAAACTTCTTTTTGCATTGATACATGTCCCCTGGTGCAGAACCCGGGTTCCCAAACCCTTTTTAGGACAATAACATGCATAATAGTCGTTATAATTAGCACTTTAGAATTCGAACGTTCGCATCCATTGTATTTAATAGGGTTCTAATGTTCGTGCGAACTTTCGTCCGTTCGCGGGTTCTGGTGCGAACCGAACCCGGGGGTGTTCGGCTCATCCCTACACAAGTGGATGGGACTTCGGTCTCCACTTGTGTACCTCTGGGATGCTGGGCAGTCGGCCCGGATCCCCAGCGGCATGAAAGACTGAGCCCAGTCACCCTGTCTTCTCCCCAGCGGCGGGTATGTTCTCTGAGAGAGGCAGAGGTTGGCTGGGTAAGTGATGCTCTGTTTGGAGCAATTTATTTGGGGTACGGTGTGGATACCGGCATTGGAGGAATGGACCTATGGACTAACTTCGGAGTCAACCTGTCTGGAGTCACCTCCTGTGTTAGTCTCCTGCCGAAAGGGGAGATGTATGACAGGAGGGTCACTTTGGACACAGGGTGAGCTAGGAAATAATGGACATTAAGAAATATATCTTGGACTACCTAAAATGGGTCTGTAATATTTATCCACCATATCCCCAAGGATACCTGTAAAGGACTATTTACTGTTTCTGAACTCAACAGGTTAATTGAGAGATACTGAGGTGTTCAGCCTCAATCACCTTTCTACCTAGTGTAATGCTAATCCCAGCTTCTAAAAGACCTGTTCATTGTTTGTGGTGATTTACATTCTATTGTCCATTGTGGTTTGGGGGAATTAAGCCTATAATTATAGGTTGTGGAACTAGCAGCAGACGGGTTAATTGAAGAGATGTTGATGAATCACCTGCATACTTGTGTGTATTGTACTCAACAGACAGACCGGCTACAAAACCCTTTCATTGTAAATATGTATTGGGTCTGTTATGTTGTGGGTGGAGCTGGACCATTGTTCATTTTAGGTTAATGCAGTATTGGATGGGTATAAAAGTTACAATGTTTTTCTCAATAAAGTCATTCGATGCTAGGAAGATACAGAGTACGTCTCGTTCTTCCAGAAGGAGTAATTCCTATGGGAAGGGGTCGTCTGACTGTGGAGGATCGACAGTGAATTTGTGTTCAGGAGAGGGAAGCTATCTAAACGGCGTTACCCCCTTTCGTATTTGGGGTGCCGTTACAATAAAGAACTGAACAAAATAACGATTAAAAATCGCTACCCACTCCCACTCATCCCAGAGTTGTTTCAGCGTTTCCGGTCTGCCCGAATCTTCTCTAAGTTGGATTTGCGAGGTGCCTATAACCTCATCCGAATCAGGCATGGGGATGAGTGGAAGACTGCCTTCAGGTCCAGGTTTGGACATTATGAATATCTGGTAATGCCTTTTGGGCTGTGTAACGCCCCAGCCACGTTTCAGCACCTGATAAACGACATTTTTCGAGAATACCTGGACAATTTCCTAGTTGTTTACCTGGACGATATTCTTATTTTCTCTGCCACTATTGAGCTTCACCGGGTTCACTCAAAGACAGTCCTTGCAATTCTCAGGAGAAACAAATCGTACCTTAAAGCAGAGAAATGCCAATTCAAAAAATCTGTTGTGCAATTCCTAGGCTTTGTCATTTCTACCAACGGGGTCGCAATGGATCCCCAGAAGGTCAAGGCAATTCAGGAGTGGCCGGCTCCAGTAGACAAAAAGGGAGTACAGCGGTTTATTGGATTCGCTCATTTTTACCGGAGGTTTATCATTGGTTTCTCATCCATTGTTGCACCCATCACCCAACTAACCCGCCAACACAGTCGTTTTCAGTGGTCCCAAGAGGCCCAGGAAGCTCTTACCAAACTAAAAACCCTGTTCACCTCTGCACCAATCCTACGGCATCCAGATCCAGCCCTGCCATTTGTGATGGAGGTAGAGGCCTCGGAAACCGCCACTGGAGCCATCCTCTCCCAGAGACATGGCCCCAAGGCCCTCCTCCATCCCGGAAACAAAATTCCCCAGAAAGGAATTATGATGTGGGAGACAGGGAGCTGTTGGCCATCAAGTTCGGTGAGGAAGTTTGGTTATCTTCAGCTAACCTCAGATTACCTTGTCCCTCACGGAAATTGGGCCCGAAGTTCATAGGGCCGTTCAAAATCAAGAAGATGATAAACCCTGTGGCCTTTGAATTGGCCTTACCCAGCTCTTACAGAAATCATCCTGTTTTTCATGCATCCTTATTGAAACCTGTAATTTCTAGCCCCTTCCCGGGAAGAGAAGAACCGCCTCCTCCACCGGTCCAGGTGGATGGAGAAAACGAATTTGAGGTTGAAACCATAATGAACTGCAGGAAGAGGGGTAGACAACTCCAATACCTAATCAAGTGGAAGGGGTACCCGCCTGAAAATAACTCTTGGGAACCCTCAAGGAACATACACGTCCCTCGCTTGATCCAAGCTTTTCATTTGGATCACTCAGAGTTAATGTCCAGTTTGGGCATCCAGAGGCCACCACTCGGGGGGCGGCACTGTCAGAGAAACATATTATGAAGAAACATATTATACTTTGAACACTAGATGGCAGCAGTGAGAAGCTGTCAGAGAAACCTTCAGCTGCAGACTGGCCGTCACATGACATGCACCACATGACTTTCACATGATTTCCTGGCTGCCTATAAAAACTGAGCAAGTGCTCAGAGGAATTGCTGGTTTGTCTTCAGCTTCCTGTACCTGAGTTCTTGTTTCCTGTTGATTAATTACCTGCTGTGACCCGGATTGACCCTGACCTACTCTGATCTTCTCCTGGACACGACCTTGGCTTGTTTTACGGACTTTGTTCCTGTCTCCTGTGTTTGACCCCTCTGCCTGTGACCCGGATTCACCTTCAGTCTCCTGTGCCTTGACTTTCTGCTTGTGACCCAGTCTTGCCTCCTGTCTCCAGTGCCTTGACCCCTAGCCTGTGACCTGGATTGTCTGCTTACCTGTGTTTGATCCTCAGCCTGCTCCGGACTTTCTACCTGACTTCTCCTGCTGGATCCTGATACCCATCGGTCCCTGCTCCAGTTCTACAGGACTTCCACGCAAGCTCTACCCTGCCTGCTGGTAGCTTGTGCCCCTTTGTGCCATCCACCCTATGTACCACCTCCAGGGGGCGGACTGCGCTTAGACGCAACAGCGAACCGCTCTCGGCCTTGGTGAGTACCCTATTCTGATAGCCGGCTTCAGCCTGGAATGGTGGTTTGCGACAATGGCACCAACCTCCTTTCCGCCCTCCGACAGGGACACCTGACCCATGTGCCCTGTTTGGCTCACGTCCTTAACTTGGTGGTGTAGCGGTTCTTGTGCAGGTACCCGGGCTTACAGGATCTCCTGAGGCAGGCCAGGAAAGTCTATGTGCATTTCCGCTAGTCATATAATGCCAGTATACAAAGGAGTGCAGCGCTAAAAAATGATCATAAATGATCATCAAAAATCAAAACTGATAAATTGATGACTAAATTGATAAACAGAGTGTTTACAAAACACATGAATATATGTGTGATATATATTATATAAAAATTGTGAAAAAATAATTGAGTGAAAAATTCTGGGTGAAAAGAAAGAAAAAATGGAAAACTAATGCAGGGTTCCGAAATATATAAATGAATGTAATATTCCAAAAACTGAATATGAAGAAAAAGTGAATAATAACTGGTGAATGAAAGGAAAAAAATATATAATAATAAATATGCACAAATTACAAATTAAATTATTCCAAAAATAATTAGATGCAAAAAAGTGCAGAATAAAAAATCACAAAAGAGATGAAATGCAATTGATCAATTCAAAAAATTAAGTGATGATATAAAAAAACACACAAAGAAAAGAAGTCCCAAAAAAATAATATTATGTAGCGGGGTCTCCTTTAAGGCCCCTGAACTACGTTACCCAGAACCCCGTTTGGCACCCAGGGTGCATTGGGCCGCCGCAGAGACTCATGGGTGGGGCTCTATATAAGAAGAGGGCGAGGCTAGGCTCGGCTTCTTTGGACATCGCGCTGCAAGCAACAGGACTCCCTGTGCGGATCCGCTGCTGTGTAAGGCCTGAAGCCTGGGCCTTGCATACTGACCAAAGAGCCTTCCAACCCACTGCGGAGCCTGGGTGGCACCTGTTCCTGCTCGAGTTTGCTGACGTCAGCTGGACCGGAGACCCGGCCGTTGGAGACAATGTGTGTGGATACACAGTGGTGGAAGCCCGGACTGGGATCGCGTCGAGAGTGGTGAGCGAGCACTTGCTCACTTCATTATCCTTTTACTTTGTTGGGCCTAATGACTGCCTTGGCCCACCCTGTTATTTACTATCCCTTGGATTACAAATATTGTTTCCTGAAAGTGCACCACCGTTCAAGTTGCATGCGAAGAAGTGTTCTCATAAGGGACTGAGTTTTAATCTGGGTCAGGTCTGACCAGGGTGGGGGTTAAAACGTTGTTGCTTCGCCATATTGCGCATAGGGAAAGAAGATAGTTGCACGTGGTGGGTGATCACTCTGCACTATCACTGAAGAATATGTTTATTGCTGCAGGGCTCTGCATGTATACTATGTGATGTGTTTAACTTTGAATCCTTATACCAAAGTAAATCCAGTTATATTTTATCACATTGGTATTAGTGTCATCTTTGCAGATAGTGGTTATCTATCAATACTGTTAGATTGTGTATAATCAGGTATAGACCGTTACGAGGTAACAATCCCTAGACTAACTGTGCCAGTGTGGGTTGAGTAGATTGCCGGGAGTTGGTGGTGCTGTATACAGGGCCCGAAACAAAACTCTGCGGCTCTCTTAACTGGGGGTAGCGCTACACGTGGGGGCTCTCGAGTCCGGGATCCTGATACAGCAAGCAACGCGCCAAAAGTACCGGCATGGACCCATTAGAAGTGGAACGGTGGTGCGCGGTGGCTGGCACCGAATCAGCCGCGGCAGTAGTCATTGAACTCCCGGGATCTGGCAAGAAGCGGCGGTAAAGCAGCTAGTAATGTCGCTGTCCCCACACCAGAGAGCGTGGGTCATGGATGTTAGGTCGAATTCTTCACTGACCCACGCACTAATAGAATGGAAGAATTAAATCCCAGAGCATGTCAAAAGTCCAAGCATAAAAGCAATGGATGATCAGACCTATAGCTTGATACTTGCGCTGCCAGTCAGGGGAGGATGGTTTCAGACACCAATTTCATCACCTCCACAGATATCTCCAGTGCAGTCCCCAAAAGCAGGAAAGCATAAGAAAGAGAGTTCCGGGTCACCACCGGCCACCCTCAGCGCAGAATTATGCGCGGTCCTGGGGGAGATTGTAGCCCAGTGTAAGAAGGATCCTACAGACTACCCGATGTCGGGATACAGAAAACGTAGGATATTTTCTGGAAGGAAGCCTGTACCTTCGGGGGTAGAGGGATTTGAGGAGTGGTTAGACGGTGCCACTCAGGCTTTAGAAGAATGGGAAGTCCCAGAACACCGAAAGAAACAGAGAATCACAGAGAGTCTGAAGCTGAGCAAGAAAGACTCTGATGCACAGGATTATCTGGACATTTTGCAGAATGTGTTCGGTGGAACAGAGAAAGTCACTGAGCTCACGTACCAGCTGGAACACTGATACCAAAAGACAGGAGAGAAACTGTCAGAGTTCATGAGGCGTCTGGATAAGATCCTGCATAAAATTATACTGAAGAAGGGAATCGATCCAAGGAAGGTGGATGAGGCCCGTGTTCAGCAGGTGTTGCGGGGAGCTCAGCCCCTGGACCCCATCTTATTGGCGTTACGCACTCGACAGGACGAGAAGAGCCTGGAGTACCCCGACTTATTCCGAGTGGTCAGAGAGGAAGAGGCTATGTTGGAAGACAAAAGAAGGAACCAAACAGTTGAGCCAACCCATCCTCCGGCGTTGATGGTCAGGACGGCCATGACCCTAGAGAGAGACTCAGAGGTGGATACCTTGAAGTCGCAGATGTCCCAAGTGTTGGGGATGCTGACTTCCCTGATGGCCAAGGATCAAGGGGTACCAGAGAGGGAAAGTCCGAGGAAGGAGCTGTTTCCCGACACCTCAGCGCCCACATCCCTGCAAGATTGGGGGGATGCGATTTGTTTCAACTGTGGAGGGGCTGGTCATATCGCCAAAGTGTGTTCCAGTCCCAAGAAGAAAAAGATGAATAACCGCAAGCCGGCGGAAAACTTCAGAGGGCCCCGGTGAAGGAGTCAACCGGGTGCCCATCACCTCCAGTGAGCTCCAAACTGAATGAGAAGGTTAGAAAGAGAGGGGACAACACCCCTCAGAAGAAACACAGTGTTCCTCAGCGGGAATACATACCAAAGAAGGAGAATAGTGTCCCTCAGCGGGTAGCTACACCTATTAAGAGGAGGGAGATCAATGCATACCAAGCCCAAGAGAGACTAAAGTCCAAAGAGAAATGGAAGAAAGAGTCCAAAAGGGAAATGCAAGGATCAAAAGAAAGAAACCCCCTCGAAGCAGTATCCAGACAAGCTGGTAGGCCCCTCACCCATAGTACCTGTCCAGGTGGAGAGAGTCTACACAAGAGCCATATTGGATACTGGGGCACAAGTGACCTTGTTATACAGAGACTTTTATGACAAGCATCCAAGCCACTTACCCATCCAGAAGATTGAAGAGTTGAAGATATGGGGGATTGGGACCAGGAGCTTCCCTTATGATCTGACCTTTGATCCATCTGTAGCCGGGAAGGCTGAAGTGTTCGACACCCTGGCTGTGGTATGCCCCCGACCGCCTGGAGCTAGCAAGAGCTCCATAATAATAGGGACCAACACGGACCTGGTTCCGAGACTTTTGGCCCCTCTAGTACGAAAGAAGGACCCCACGGTCACCAAGATCCACCCGATGCTGAAGACAGCCTACCAGCGACTGGTCTTAGAGCAGAAGGCCCCGGAAGAGGGGGTAGGAAAGGTCTGGAGGCTGGGAAGAAGAGAAATAGTGCTGCAACCCAGCGAAGTAACCTGTCTCAGAGCCACTGTGAAGCTCACTTGGGAGAAGCCTGGGCCCTTTGTCATGTTGGAACCTGACCCAAGGGAAGAACACTCGGGCTTAGAAGTAGTCCCAGAAGTGGTCCCGTTGAGGGCCTTGAAGAAGGCACACTGTAAAGTACCTGTGAGTGTCAGGAATACTACGGATGGTCCGATGGAAATCCCAGCCAGGATGTTACTGGGCCAGGTGAGCCCTGCTACCCTGGTTGTCTTGTCAGATGTGGAGAAGACAGATGGAGAAAGGACTATTTGGGAGAAGCTCTGCATGGAGAACCCGAACCTGCCAAGGGCTTGGAAAGAGAGAGCCAAGACCCAGTTGACCAAGTGGAGAAGGATCTTTTCCCAAGATGAGTTCGATGTGGGGTGTGCAAAGAGTGCCACCCACCGAATCTGCCTCCAGGAAGACAAGCCCTTCAGGGAGAGGGTCCGGCGAGTCCCATTGGCGGACCTCGAAGATTTGAGGGAACAGCTCGCCGAGTGTTATCCGGGAGTCCAGATATGCCTCTCCGATAGTGGTGGTCAGGAAGAAGAATGGGTCATTGAGGCTATGTATAGACTACAGGACCCTCAACCGGAGAACCATACCTGACCAGTATACCACCCCGAGAATAGAGGATGCCTTACAGAGCTTGTCCGGAGCAAGGTGGTTCAGTGTAATGGATCTCAAGAGTGGGTACTATCAGATCCCCATGCATCCAGAAGACAAGGAGAAGACAGCTTTCATAACTCCTGTGGGGTTCTTTGAGTTTGACAGGATGTCCCAAGGTCTGTCTGGAGCTCCAGCCACCTTTCAACGCCTTATGGAAAAGACTGTAGGATACATGAACCTCATCGAAGTTCTTGTTTACTTGGATGACATCATTGTCTTTGGGAGAACCCTGGAAGAGCATGAGGAGAGACTGGAGAAGTTTCTGAGAAGGCTCAGTGAGGAGGGACTCAAGCTTTCACCCGAAAAATGCCAGTTCTATCAGTCATCCGTCAACTACCTGGGACACATAGTGTCCGAAGAAGGGGTAGCTACAGACATGGGCGTCCGCTCCATAGGGCAAGGGGGGTCGCTCGCCCCCCCTGGAGGTGTGCCACACACTGCGGGGTAGGGTGACCAGGCATACAGCGTCCTGCAATGACACTGACAGTCTGGGAACAGGGGTGGACCGAGCCCCATAGCGCTGGCTCCGGCTCCGCCTCCACCTCCTCCTGATCACTGGTTGCTATAGCCGCTTGGCGTCTGGCAACCAGTGACGTCACTGCCCAGCATTGAAAGGGGAGGAGGAGTTCACTTCCTCCTCCTCCGCGCTAGTGCTGCTGGGGAGTCACTGCTGTTTCTTTCACTTCCGCACTTGGCTCCTCCAGTGACTGGCTTGCTGCTCATGTGGGGTGTTTCTGTTCCCACACGCTGAGCCTGCTGCCTGCGAGGCATCTCTCCCTCTCCCTTCCTCCCCCTTTCTCCCCCCTCCTGCCCACCTCACACTAACACACGGACTGAAGTCCCCTCCCCCTTTTCCTTGGCTCAGATGTCACAGACAGGAAAACGAGGGGGAGGAGAATGGACACAGCACTCAACAGGATGGGACATGCTGATCTGAGGTCAGTACACAATATTAATGCTTGGCACTTGCAGGAGAAGGAGACACAGAGACAGGGGGAAAGTTGTCAAAAAAGAATACTTGCAGTGATTTGGGGGGATAAGAGCATATTGTATGTGCTAGGGGGGGCACACTTTAGGAGGGGAGAGAAATAGTTTTTTATTCAACCCCCCCCCCCTTCCAGCACAATTTCTCTCCCCTCCCAAAGTGTGCCCCCCCTAGCACATACAGTATGCTCTTATCCCCCCATAATCACTGCAAGTATTCTTCTTTGACAACTTTCCCCCTTCCGCATCTTCAAAGACAAACTGGCTGCTATTAAGGGGACAATTGTACCGTCTGGAATCCTGGGAACTTTGCTAGAAATTCAGGGCAATTGCTCCAGGTGCCAGGGCCCCCCTGTCAGGCAAGTTAGTGAAGCCAAGTGCCTGACCTTTTTTCAGCAATGGGCTCCAAGACTGAGGGCCGGTTCACACCACAAATCACATAGGAACATGCTGTGCGTTCCTTTGCAATTCACATGCCTTCCAGGTGCTGTGCAATTTCAGCCCTTTCATTTGAATGGGCTGAAACCGTGTCGGTCTGCACCAAGAGCTGTGCATGCGCTATTTTACAAAACGCACAGCAACTGGATCGCATGGTACTGCTGATCATACCTTCTGGTGCAGGCAAACACTGCATTTGGTACCTGCATTAGGGTAGTCATTAACCCCTTGGCACCAGCCACACACAAATATGCGGCTTCTCGGTGCCTGGGCCTTGGCACAGAGAGGTCACATATTTGCATGAATTGCGATCAGTAGCTCTGTGCCGAGAGCGCACGCCCTGAGCACCCCCTTCACAGTTACCAGCGTCTAACCGAAAGCTTGCGATCACTGCAAGCGATGAGGAGTTTTTGGATCGCATGTGCCAAGAGGCAAAGTGTAAAGAGGTTGAGTTGACACCCACTACAGATCGCTATGGGAGTGCATTTTGAAATGCACACAAAATGCAGGATTCCCTCACAGCATTTTGGTATAAACAGACCCTTAGTCCGGATACACAGGATTTCATTTGTATCTCAGGAAGGTCCCATCAAAATCTTGCAAAATCTTGCACATGGGCCCGCTGATTTCATACGCCCCTGCCCCAAAAATCGGCAAAAAAATGTCAAAAATCATCTTTTTTTTTTGGGGGGTGTCCCTGAATGGCAGTATGGAAATGTGGTGACTCTATGCGGAGGTGTCAGGCCGGCACCCCCCGCGAGTGAAGAAGGGGGCGCGGGGCAGCTCAGTGCAGAGGCTGGTGACAGGGCAGCCTGCCCTGGGGCCTCTTTAAGCGGCGACTGCAGAGCCCCCCTCGCTCTGTCCTCCGGCGCTCGTAACGTATGTCACGGAGCTGGGTCTGTGTGTAAGGTCCCGCCCCCCTAGTTCGGCTCGATAGTCTTCTAGTGTTCCGCCTATCACACGAGCCTAGGGGGGCGGGACCTTGCACACAGACCCAGTTTTGTGACATACGATTCGAGTGCCGGAGGACAGAGGGAGGGGAGCGCCTATCCAGGAAATAGTGAGGCTGCAATTGGTAGGCACAGAGGGGTGGTAATTGGTGGGCACAGAGGCTGCAATTGGTGGGCACAGAGGCTGCAATTGGTGGGCACAGAGGCGGCAATTGGTGGGCACAGAGGCGGCATTTGGTGGGCACACAGGGGCAGCAATTGGTGGGCACACAGGGGCGGCAATTGGGCACAGACTTCAATTGGGCACACAGGGGCTGCAATTGGTGGTCACAGGGGCTGCCATTGGTGGGCACAGAGGCTGCAATTGGTGAGCACAGAGGCTGCAATTGGTGGGCACAGAGAGGCTGCAATTGGTGGGCACAGAGGCTGCAGTGGTGGGCACAGTGAGGCTGCATTCATGGGCACAGAGAAGCTGCATTAGTGGGCACAGCAAAGCTGCATTGGTGGGCACAGCAAGGCTGCAATGAAGTGAAGCTGCATTGGTGGGCACAGGGAGGCTGCATTGGTGGTCACAGTGAGGCTGCATTGATGGACACAGTGAGGCTGCAATGATGGGCACAGGCTGCATTGATGGGCACCATGAAGCTACATAAATGGGCACAGTGAGGCTGCATTGATGGGCACAGTGAGGCTGCAATGATGGGCACAGTGAGGCTGCAATGATGGGCACAGGGAGGCTGCAATGATGGGCACAGTGAGGCTGCAATGATGGGCACAGTGAGGCGGCATTTGATGGGCACAGATGAGGCTGCATTGATCTCTTGTATTATGTCTGCAGTCTCTGTTCATCTTTAGTATGATGTCCTCAGTCTCTAACCATCTCCTGTACCATGCCCGCAGCCTCTGACACCTCCTGTATCATGTCTGTAGCCTCTGACCATCTCTTGTATCATGTTCTGTCTCTAGGTAATATGAAAAATAACTTCAGCAGTTCCCGCGCTGCTGTGTCTCTTCCTCTTGCTGCATGATTAAGGTAGGAAGGGGGAGGGGGCTGTCAGAGCCTATGTAACATGCAGGGGGTGCAGGATGCTGTGTAAAGGAGTCCAGAGGTGCAGGGTGCTGTGTGAAGGGGTCCAGAAGCGCAGGGTGCTGAGTAATGTAAAGGGGGCCAGTGATGCAGGGTGCTGTGTAATGTAAAGGGGAGCAGAGGTGCAGTTGTGCAGAGGGGGTAGTAGTGGCAAAGAGATATTGAAAGATGCAGGGGGCACAGTGGGGTGTTTTTACATTTTAACGTGGGGGTCGCTTTTAACCCCCCGCTAGCGGTCGAAGAAAGGGTTAAATGCGACTGTGTATCGCCGCTGCCGAAGCGCCCCCCCCCTGAAAAAATTTCAGCGGACGCCCATGGCTACAGACCCTGAAAAGTTGGAGGCAGTCACCTCCTGGCTTAGGCCCACCACTGTGACAGAACTCAGATCCTTTTTGGGATTCTGTTCCTACTACAGGAGGTTTGTGGAAGGATTTGCCCGGATTGCAAAACCACTAAATGAGCTGCTCAAAACTGAAGGAGAAGAGGATGACTCGGGCCCCAGGAAGCCGGGGGAGTCAGTCAAGGACCAGTGGAACGGGAAGTGTGAAGAGGCCTTCCTGATGTTGAAGAAAAGCCTAACCACTGCCCCTGTCCTGGCTTACGCAGACCCAAAGAAACCCTATGAACTCCATGTGGATGCCAGTCATGATGGCTTGGGAGGAGTGCTCTATCAGGAGCATGAAGGGCAACTGCGACCCATTGCATATGTGAGCAGGTGTTTAACCCCCTCGAAAAAGAACTACCCCACCCACAAGTTGGAGTTCCTGGCCCTCAAATGGGCTGTAGTCGACAAGCTCAAAGACTACTTATTTGGGGCCGAATTCACAGTGAAGACTGATAACAACCCCCTCACTTATCTCTTCACCACAGCAAAGCTGGATGCCACAGGACACAGATGGCTGGCAGCCCTGTCTGCATTCAACTTTAGCCTGAAATATAGACCTAGGGCTGGAAATCGAGATGCGGACGCCTTGTCAAGGAGATCCCATGCTCCCACCAGCAGCACAGAAGACTGGACCCAAGTGGCACCCAATGGGGTGCGGGCCCTCTGTCAGGGGGCTTAACTCCAGGCCAGTGGCGGTTCAAGAGCAGAAGAGATAGCAGTCACTGTAGTAGGGGTCCCCAAACAATACTGTGGGGTAACCCATCTGGAGGAGGCTGACTTGCCAAAACTGTCAAAGAAGGAGTTGAGGTGCAACCAATTGGAAGAGCCCATGGGGAGATTGGTCCTGGAAGCCCTGGAGAGTCAGGATCCAGATAAACTCTTACGCCACCCTTCAAGGGAAGCTCGTCTGCTGAGGAAGGAATGGGGCAGGCTGCAGGTACATCAGGGAGTGGTCTACCGAAGGGGCCCCTCTGATGACCTAGAAGACAAATGGCAACTGTTTCTGCCCGAGAAACATTGAGGTACCGTCCTGGTCGCCCTGCACGACAATCATGGCCACTTGGGAGCGGAAAGGACCTTCCAGCTCGTTAGGAACCGGTTCTATTGGCCCTGCATGAGGGCCGAGGTCGAGGAATACTTCCACTCCTGTGCACGCTGCATCCAGAGGAAGACTTTGCCCCACCAAGCTGCCCCAATGGGCCATCTACAAAGTCAAAGCCCACTGGATTTGGTATGCACTGATTTTCTCTGCCTCGAACCCGACTTGAGTGGGCTAGGAAATGTTCTGGTGATAACCGACCATTTCACCCGGTATGCCCAGGCTTTTCCAACCAAAGGCCAGAAGGCTTCCACTGTAGCTGAAGTACTTATGGAGAAATACTTTGTACACTACGGGCTACCACAACGGCTCCACTCGGATCAAGGGAGGGACTTTGAAAGTCGGCTGATTTGGAAGCTCCTGGATTCTTTAGGGATCAAGAAGACCCGAACCACCCCCTATCATCCACAAGATGATGCTCAGCCGGAGAGCTTCAACCGAACCCTGCTCAACATGCTGGGGACTTTGAGTAGTGAAAAAAAGCAGCGTTGAAGCAAACATATAGCAGCAATTGTACATGCATACTACAGTACCACAAGTGACGCTACAGGGTACTCGCCCTTTCGACTTATGTTCGGAAGAGAAGCAAGACTACCGGTAGACCTGGCCTTCGGTACCTCCATAGACCATTGCTCGGCCACTTCACACAAGGGATATGTAGATAGGCTCAGACACAGTTTAAAATTGGCCTATGAGCAGGCACAAGCAGCCTCGGATCAAAGGGGAGCCCGCAACAAGAGAAACTTTGATCTAAAGGTCCGGATTCAGGATCTACAACCTGGGGACAGAGTGCTGCTGCGCAACTTGGGGGTCCCTGGAAAGCACAAGCTTGCAGACAGATGGAGACCTGAACCCTATGTTATTTGCAAGAAACTGTCGGGCCTACCTGTTTACAGACTAAAGCCAGAAGGAAAAGTGGGGCCCTTAAAGACTTGGCACCGGAACCATTTACTCCCACTTGCTGAAGCGGTTCGAATACCCCCAGCGAGGGATTCCCCTGAGTCAACTTCCATCCTGGATACTCCCAAGCCAAGCACTCGGTCCCAGACTCCTCAGATTGAAGAATCAGATGTCTCTGAATTGAGTGAGGATGAGAGAGAAGAACTTGATTGGCTATGGCCTTCCCAGGTCCCAGAAACTTCTGCTATAAATCTTCCACCTACTGAAGACGCCATAGACAGTACACTGAATGCAGAAGCTACTGAGTTCATCCTGTCCAGTCCTTTGTCGGATTTCTGGGAAGACGCCTGCGACTTACTCCTAGAAGAGGATCCAAGAGATTCTATGTATCTCCCTGCTCCTGAGTCGAGTGTCCCAGAATCAGCAGAAACTCCCAAGTCGGTTCCAGAAGAGGAACCTGTATTACCAGAACCAGAAATCCCAAGAGAACGAAGGATGAGAAGGACCATAAGGCCTCCCCGAAAATTTACTTACCCACAAATGGGGGAGAGTTCAGAAGACACTGTGGTCACTGCCAGGAGGAGTGTGGAAGACCCTGATCCCTCCACTGTTTATTTAGTGGGGGGCAACCCCAACTCACCCGCTGGCACAGCTAGGCAGGCCACGAATGACAGTGTGACCTGTGGGCAAGGGAGTCCACCCCCTTGTTTTTGGTGGGAACTCCCTCTACCGACATCATACGCAGCTTTGTCAAATGTGCGTAGTATGTGTTAAACTCTTTGGTCCCTGAAGATAAAAGTTAAGTGGGGGGAGTGTGTAGGAAAGGTGTACCGCTCGAAGGTTCCAGGTTCCTTCAATTAGCTCCCGCCCTGCTCCACTTCCAGGTGCTGGCTATGCTCTAATGCTTGAGGAGAAGAAGTTGTCTGGACTGCCGCACTCTGGTTAAACGCTTTATTAATGAAGAAAATTAAAATGCCAAAAAAATCCAAAAAGAAATAAATAAACAATCCATCCAAAGGCAATCAAAGGTGAAGGGACATGCAGGGTGACAGCTAACGCGTTTCACATCAGGGTGTGATGCTTACTCATAGCTTAGGGGGGAGTGTGTAGCGGGGTCTCCTTTAAGGCCCCTGGACTACGTTACCCAGAGCCCCGTTTGGCACCCAGGGTGCATTGGGCTGCCGCAGAGACTCATGGGTGGGGCTATATAAGAAGAGGGCGAGGCTAGGCTCGGCCTCTTTGGACACCGCGCTGCAAGCAACAGGACTCCCTGTGCGGATCCGCTGCTGTGTAAGGCCTGAAGCCTGGGCCTTGCATTCCGACCAAAGAGCCTTCCACCCCACTGCGGAGCCACCTCGAGTTTGCTGACGTCAGCTGGAGCGGAGACCCGGCCGTTGGAGACACTGTGTGTGGATACACAGTGGTGGAAGCCCGGACTGGGATCGCGTCGGGAGTGGTGAGCGAGCACTTTCTCACTTCATTATCCTTTTACTTTGTTGGGCCTAGTGACTGCCTTGGCCCACCCTGTTATTTACTATCCCTTGGATTACAAATATTGTTTCCTGAAAGTGCACCACCGTTCAAATTGCATGCGAAGAAGTGTTCTCATAAGGGACTGAGTTTTAATCTGGGTCAGGCCTGACCAGGGTGGGGGTTAAAACATTGTTGCTGCGCCATATTGCGCATAGGGAAAGAAGATAGTTGCACGTGGCGGGTGATCACTCTGCATTATCACTGAAGAATATGTTTATTGCTGCAGGGCTCTGCATGTAAACTATGTGATGTGTTTAACTTTGAATCCTTATACCAAAGTAAATCCAGTTATATTTTATCACATTGGTATTAGTGTCATCTTTGCAGATAGTGGTTATCTATCAATACTGCCAGATTGTATATAATCAGATATATACCGTTACGAGGTAACAATCCCTAGACTAACAATGCCAGTGTGGGTTGAGTAGATTGCCGGTGGTTGGTGGTGCTGTATACAGGGCCCGAAACAAAACTCAGCGTCTCTCTTAACTGGGGGTAGCGCTACAATTAAAAAGAAAAAGTTGATGTGAAGAAAAAGATGATGAACCAATCTTCCCAAGGAGAACATAAAAGCTTCAGGTGTGTCACCCTGGTGAAAAGTAATCTGCTTACCAGATTGCTGTGACTGTGATCAACAGTCTCACCCAGCACAGGGAATAGGTTTCCCCAGAACCCTTGTATCTCCACAGTAGCAGTGCGGTAATTGTAGTCTTCAAGAGCTCACATGGAAAGAAATAAATATATCCATGGTGTAGTATGTAAAACCAAATGTTTTAATTGGTAATGAAACCTCACTTACAACAGAGTAGATAACATATAGCGGTAGCGATGATTGGAGAATGCGGCGTCTCGGTGTTCCTATCCTGTTCGTTCCTGTGTCGTCCACAGCACCTCCTCTCGTTCAGGTATTGCGTGATGACGTCAGCGGTCCCCTACACGTTTCGTCACTAACAGGACATCAACTGGGGATTGGCCGTTACGACTGCCATCACGCCTGGAGGTATAAATAGACCCAGCGCCATTTTGACTATTGGCAAGCTATATGACTAAAGCAGGGAAAAACGACGGCGCAGCCATTATGAAAGCTGGCCGTGGAAGGACATGGAACAAACCGCAGTAAACAAAGGGAAAGGATGGCAAAGCCATCTTGTGGTCAATTTGGGGAAGTGCCGAGAAAACTGTTAGGAACCAAGGAACACACAGAACCGAGGCGCCGCAAAAGGTAAACAATAACAAATAACTGGGCTACCGTCATTATTAAGGGTGACCTTCAATACATGATATTAAATAGCAAAAAAAAAATTTTAATCAATTGAATAGTTAAAAATTATGTATAAAAAAGGGTGGTTTAAAAAATAAAAAATAAACAAGTACATATGTGTGTGAAAATAATTAAATAATCACACACATAAATGTATAAAAAAAAAAAAATTAATTAAGAATTATTAATAAAACAGTTGATGTCCCAATCCACGTTAAGACCAAAAGGCTTGAAAGACTTCATTAAAAAAATCCATCTGGTTTCCAATTTTGAAATAGCCCTTACCATGTTGGTGCCCCTCCAGTGTGGGTGGGCAACATCAATAGCTAAAAATGTGGTGCCTTTGAGTTGGCGATTATGATACTTGTCATAATGCCTAGAAAGATTATGTTTCGGAAAACCTCTTTTAATATTTCCCACATGCTCGCTCAGATGTATATGAAGTTCTCTCTTTGTGCGACCTATATACTGCTTGGAGCATGGACACTGAATCATATATACTACATATTTGGTTGAGCAGGTCATAAAGGACTCGATGTCGTAAGTACGATTGGTAACCGTGGAAAGAAAACTTTCACATTTGCGACCATGAAAATAATTGATTTTACATATGCTACACTTACGACAGGGGTAGTATCCTTTCATGTTGTGAAAGAAAGTGGACTTTTTGGGTGGGTCTATAACGTTAGGAGCAATATTAAATCTTAGAGGCGGTGCGCCTCTATAAATCAAGATTGTTTGTTCTGGGATGAGAGGCCCTAGAACTTTGTCATTACGCAATACATCCCAGTGTTTTTTAAAGATTTTTTTAATTGAAAAATGTTGGTTGGAGTATCTCATAATCATTGACCAACTAAACCTTAAAGTGGTTGTAAACCCACTTTTTCAACTTGCACCTACAGGTAAGCCTAGATTAAGGCTTACCTGTAGGTGCAAGAAATATCTCCTAAACCTACACGGTTTAGGAGATATTTAGTTAAATGACAGGCGCCGCTGTCTACGGCGCGTGTGCGCCGTAGACAACGGCGCATTCATGGGGTTAATCCCATTCACAAATTTGGCTACTTCCCAGCAATCGATGGGCATAGCCGAATGTGACGTCTCCGCCGCTCTGGCCAATCAGAGCGCCGGAGCGGCGCTGTGATTGGCTGGAGCGGCGATACCCGGAAGTAACCTTCCGGCTATCGCCGCAGAGATGGCTGCGGCTGAAGAGGGAGACGAGGACGGCTTCGGGGGCCCCGATCTAAGGTAAGTGATGCATAATGAGCTATTATGCTAGTCATATTAGCTCATTATGCCTTTCTCTTACAGGTAGTTTAAAAAAAAAAAATTTTTATAAGGGTTTACAACCACTTTAAGATGAAACATTATCCCTTTTTTTAATTGTCAACAAAGAGTTCCTATTCATAGCTGCAACATTACTGATGGTTGTGTTGATCTCAGACTCACAATATCCCTTACTCAGGAATCTCTGTTTCAATATATCAGCTTGCTGATGAAATTCTGCAATATCTGTGCAGTTGCATCTTATTCTTTGAAATTGGCCTTTTGGAACGGCCGCAAGCCAGGATTTGTGGTGACAGCTGTTGGTAGGGATAAAGGCATTGCGATCCGTATCTTTGAAAAAGGTACTGGTTGTAAGGCGACCTTCCTTAACAAATATGTTAAGATCTAGAAAGTGGATATAAGTATCACTTGCTTCATACTGTAAAAGGATACCTTTATTATTTTGATTTAAACTGGAAAAGAACATGTCAAGAGATGACCTATCACCACCCCAGATAAGAATAACATCATCAATATAGCTTTTCCAAAAAAGGAGCTCTGAAGGGGGGTTGGTATCAATTGTTTCAGATTCCCAATGGGCCATGAACAGCCGTCGTTTTTCCGCTTTAGTCATGTAGCTTGCCAATAGTCAAAATGGCGCTGGGTCTATTTATACCTCCAGGCGTGATGACAGTCGTAATGGCCAATCCCCAGTTGATGTCCTGTTAGTGACGAAACGCGTAGGGGCCCGCTGACGTCATCACGCAATACCTGAATGAGAGGAGGTGCTGTGGACGACACAGGAACGAACGGACATAGGAACGCCGAGACGCTGCATTCTCCAATCATCGCTACCGCTATATGTTATCTACTCTGTTGTAAGTGAGGTTTCATTACCAATTAAAACACTTGGTTTTACATACTACACCATGGATATATTTATTTCTTTCCATGTGAGCTCTTGAAGACTACAATTACCGCACTGCTACTGTGGAGATACAAGGGTTCTGGGGAAACCTATTCCCTGTGCTGGGTGAGACTGTTGATCACAGTCACGGCAATCTGGTAAGCAGATTACTTTTCACCAGGGTGACACACCTGAAGCTTTTATGTTCTCCTTGGGAAGATTGGTTCATCATCTTTTTCTTCACATCAACTTTTTCTTTTTAATATTTTTTTTTTTGGGACTTCTTTTCTTTGTGTGTTTTTTTTTTATATCATCACTTAATTTTTTGAATTGATCAATTGCATTTCATCTCTTTTGTGGTTTTTTATTCTGCACTTTTTTTGCATCTAATTATTTTTGGATTATTTCATTTGTAATTTGTGCATATTTATTATTATATAATTTTTTCCTTTCATTCACCAGTTATTATTCACTTTTTGTTCATATTCAGTTTTTGGAATATTATATTCATTTATATATTTCGGAACCCTGCATTAGTTTTCAATTTTTTCTTTCTTTTCACCAAGATTTTTTTCACTCAATTATTTTTTCACTATTTTTATATAATATATATCACACATATATTCATTCATGTGTTTTGTAAACACTCTGTTTATCAATTTAGTCATCAATTTATCAGTTTTGATTTTTGATGATCCATTTATGATCATTTTTTAGCGCTTCATACGTTTTTTGTACTGAACTTATGGTGCTAGCGGCTGTTCTTTTTATTATTTATTCCAACATTGTCATTTAGCACAACGTTGGCCCCTGGGCTTTTTTTCTTTCATATAATGCCAGTGCTCGGCTGGCTGACCTCCAAAAGGAATACAACCTGCCCAAGAACCGCCTAATCTGTGACATGCCCACCAGATGGAACTCAACGTTGGCCATGCTGCAGCGGCTGCACACGCAGCAGAGGGCCATCAATGAGTACCTTTGCGACTATGGCACCAGGACAGGGTCAGGAGAGCTTGGCTTAAGAATGCATGCACTGTCATGTCACCATTTGAGGAGGCCACGAGGATGGTGAGCAGTGACAGTGCATGCATCAGTGATACTGTCCCCCTTGTGTACCTGTTGGAGCACACGCTGCATGGAATAATGGACAGGGCACTTGAGGCAGAACAGAGGGAGGAAGAGGAGGACTTCCTTACCTCTCAAGGACCCCTGCAGGCCCGCCGATCACAGAGGAGGAGAAGGTGGAGGATTGTGTCAGCATGGAGGTGGAGCCTAGAACTCCGCATCAGCAGCAGTCTTCAAGGGATCGTTTTAAGTCCCCAGAAACCCATGGACTTGTACGTGGCTGGGAGGAGGAGGCTGCGGATCATGTCGTCCTTAGTGACCCAGAGGACTCCGAACCGAGTGCCTCAGCAAACCTACACTGCATGGCCTCCCTGATCCTGCAAAGCCTGCGAAAGGACCATCGGATTTGTGTGATCAAGGAGAGGGATCATTACTGGCTGGCAACCCTTCTTGATCCACGTTACAAGGATAAGGTTGCAGAACTTATCCTGCTGTCGCAGAGGGAGCAGAGGATGAAACATCTTCGGTAGGCCTTGCAGAAAGGTTTGTGCAACACGTTTCCAGAGCCTGGGAGGTTACAAATTCCTGGTCCTGGACAACGTGTTGCTGAGGCTTCGGTCAGTCACAGAAGCAGCGGTGGAGAAGGTGGCCGGCTGACCGATGGGTTCAGATAATTTTTTAGTCCGCAGCCCCAAGCTCTGATCGGTTCCAGCAACCATCGCCAGCGTCTGATTTTCATGGTGCAGGAATACCTAGGGGCAAGATCAGACTTGGAGACCTTTCCAACCAACAATCCTCTGGGGTACTGGGTCTTGAGGATGGATCACTGGCCAGAGCTTGCACTGTACGCAATTGAGCTACTGTCCTGCATCCAGCATTCTTTCGGAACGCACATTCAGTGCTGCTGAAGGCTTTGTAACCGATCACAGGAGCACATCATAAAATTTCACAGCAGGGCCTGTTCCTGCGCCCACCAAGAGTAACTGTGAGGGCTTACAGTGTTGTGGCAAAACCAACACCTAAGGCCCAAATTTCTGCAGAGTATATAGGGCAGGCCCCTACTTTCAAACATCCGACTTACAAACGACTCCTACTTACAAACGGAGGGAGACAACAGGAAGTGAGAGGAAATCTACCCTAGGAAGGGAAATTCTCTCCTGTAAGAGTTAATATGGGAAAAAGGTGTCTACACCAATGCTGTATCCTGGCCTAGGCCAACAAGGCCCAGACCTAGGGCAGCACTTTGCAGGCGGGCAGCACGGAAAGAGTCTCCACCGGATTGCTCTACACTGTTACTATAGGCAACTATAGGAAACACTTTTTTTTTTCCATGTTGGATATAGGGAGGGTTATAGCCCCTGTCAGTTTATTTTTTACCAGTCCTGTCCCATTACAGAGATTTCCCTTCACTTCCTGCCCCATAGCCAAACAGGAAGTGAGAGGAAATCTACACAAATTAAGGGAATTCATTGCCCCCCCCCCGGCCCTCAGAACTAGTGTCCCCACTCGAAAATTTCAGGGTGGGTCTTAAACAGAAAGGGGTGTGGCCTTGACAGGAAGGGGTGTGTCATATTTAAATTAGGGGATGCACGAGCTTAGTCAGGCCTAGGGCAGCACAAAACCTAAATACACTACTGGTCTACACTGATGCTTTATCACCAATCCTTGTTTCCCTAATAACCCCAAATTTTCAAAATCCAATTGTCTTTGGGACAGAAAGTGAGGTGAAATATTCTGAACAGGGGCACAGACAGCAAAACAAATGTTACAGGGGTGATAACCCTTCCCTATGTTTTCCAAAAATCTTAAAAATAGATTTTTTGTCTGGAGCTACACTTAAAAAATGTACCTGTTCCAAATTACAAACAGATTCTACTTAAGAACAAACCTACAGTCCCTGTCTTGCTTGCACTGCCTGTATACTGCTGTTCAGAGTATATAGGGCCTGGGGGCCCCATGCATTTTCTTTTTTTCATTTGGGTTAATATCTATACAAGACCCAAAGGGCCTGGTAATGGGCTGGGGGGGTACCCACCCGTTTTTCTCAATGATTTTCATCCATATTGTCGGGGACCAGACATTACATTAAAGCCGCAAGCAGTTTTAAATTACTTTTATTCCTTTAGAAATATCATTTTGTGCAGGGACAGTTCTTAACACGCGCCACTTTACAGGCATACTATAGACACTCCCTAGGCACGATATTTAAAGGAATAATTCACTTTTATTTTTTCACTTTAAGCATAATTAAAGTCACTGCTCCTGAAAAAACTTTTTTTTGCATTGATACATGTCCCCTGGGACAGGACCCGGGTCCCCAAACCCTTTTTAGGACAATAACTTGCATATTAGCCTTTAAAATTTGCACTTTTCATTTGTCACGTTCGAGTCCCATAGACTTTAACGGTGTTCGAAAGTTCGCACAAACTTTCGGTCCGTTCGCATGTTCTGGATGCGAACAGAACCGGGGGGTGTTCGGCTCATCCCTATTTCGCAACAGCCAGAGTACTGCCAGTTTGATACCCCTGGTATAAATGCTGGGTTATGTTCTGGAAACTCATTTTGAGTAGGCGATACAAATGAATGCTGAAACATCCTCAGTGTTACAAAACAAACCCGATTGAATGTCACAAACTAGTACAACTGCAATATATATATATATATATAATTTAAGCAAGCTATCTATACAAAATCAATATACAGTTTAAAGAATGCATAGAGATGTGATCTGAAATGTCATTGAATATATTTTGGAACACAATTTTTTATTTATTTTTAATGTTGACTATTGGCCTTTTTAAGTTTACATTTTTCTTATAAAATTACCTTGATTACCTCAGGTAATACCATTTTTTTTAAAGCAATACAACTGATTGATATAAAACCATATCATAGATGGCAGAACATATATAAAATATTAAGCAAGAGACATGAACATAAATATAACATATCTGAAATATTTTTTGTACAGTCTGAATTTACACTTGATGAAATAAAAACTTCAGATGTGATGAGCCCTGACAATGGCACCTGAGATGCAAGAGTTGGACTGTCTGAGTTTATAAGAGAATTTATCTTCTCTGCTTCTTTATTGCAGGCTTCAATCTAAACAAAAGAAAGGTAGATATCAAAACTGTTATTCATATATATATAATAATACTGGTTTACACCAAGAATTGCAGATTTGACATTCTGTTTTTTTTTATATGTAATTTCTTTTTCCTGACAGACTCCATGGCAGCATACGTAGCCCCGCCCTCGCTCCTACCTCATAGGACCCTACTCCCATAAATGTTTAGGCTGAGCCAGAGGCCGCCTTCCTTTTTTGTCCTCCTCACTCAAAGGACCAATTTGTGTGAAGTATTCCTACCTTTTGGAGGTATTGGCGACTGGATTTCATGCGGAACAGCTGTGCAGATATTAGGAGTGTCCTGTGGTGTCCAGAAGTCTTCCAGGATGGCTCCGGTGGTCAACAAGTCCCCAGCTAACAGCGGGGTGGTTTTATTGCACATAAAATGGATAACGCATAAGATATGTATAACTGCAAAACGGAGGCCCTTGCCAATGGCGGACATTTGCATCAGGTTGGATGCCCTGCTAACAGCGGGTGACCATTAAGTGTGCCCAGTATGGTTGCTACAACTGTTGTTCCTGCTTCTAGGATTCAAGTCGCCATACAAATGCATCGATTGCCCAGTGGATATGCGAGTATGTTTGGCTTGAGGTCAGCAGAAGGGACCAAATGCCATGCAGACTTTTTTTTTCATAATAATTTTGTTTTTATTTTATTTAACACATAATTATTAACATACATAACATCATACATTAACATCACATTAATTTTGATCTAGTATCCCCCCATCCCACAAACAAAACAAAAAAATTCAAAAATGTACCTTCCTTTTCCCCCCTCCCTCCCCTCCCCTTAATTAAATCCCCCCTTCCTCCATCATTGATAAACCTTCACACCCCAGAAAAAAAAAGGGGGGGGAGAGAAGGAGGGTCCAGTAAACCTTACAATGTTCACTAAACCATCTTCCCCCTTCTATTGCACGTGATATAAACCATATCTATTCCATCACCCCCTCACCCATATGTAATTAAGGGGCTATACACCCAACCCCACCAAGCATCCCTAATTATTAGTGAAAAAAAAAAAAGGAAGAGGATTAATATACCTTACAAGGCTTCTAGAGCCATCTTGCCCTTTCTATTACTCATAATACAAACCTTATTTATTCCCACCACCCCACACCCAAAAAAAAAAAGGGGGAGGGGGAACAGGGGAATGAGGGACAGGGGAGGAAGAGGGAAGGGTGAAAAAAAAAAGGGGGGAATCCTCTCCTCCCAGGGGTCTCAACACAGCTCAGTCAGGAGAAGCATACAGGGTATTCCTTTCTATTCATCTATTTAGTCTACTCTCACCTATTTCTTTTCTTTTACCTATCTTACCTCTGAGGAATGCTGCTCCTCTCCTGCTCATATTTCATTAAATTTGCAGACTGTTAAGGAGTAACTCCACTTATGTTAAAAAAATATACAGGTATATATATGTAGCGGGATGTTCAATTTAAGGGAAGTGTCTGAGTGATAACCAGGCTCAGACACATTAAATTGATAGGATTCATGGACCATTTTTGTTCTCAGGGGTTAATGCTGGTGATGTGTTTCCTGTGGCCGGTGGGTGGCCCTGCCATTCTGGGCCAGGGTTGAACCGCAAACGCAGTGCTGTGCCTTTTTGTGTCCCCTCTCGGCAGCCGTTCAGTGGGGCGGGGAACCTGATGTGCATGCCGGGAGAGGGTATAAAAGGGGCGGACATCTTCTGAGAGTGGTCTTCGTCCTTCCACACCCAGGCACCTTCAGCCTGGGTGTGTGTGTGTGGTTCGTCATCTCCGGGTGCCCTAGGCCCGGAGGCCTTGTTCCGGTTCCACCTCAGGCACCTTTAGCCTGGGGTGAGGTACTACCTCACCGCTCCTGTACGCCTGGGCATGGAGGCCCGGGAGTTGCAGTAATGGCCTGGAGCCCAGCAGCCTTCGGCTGGGGTCCACGAGGGATCGAGAAGTCCAGTGTGCCGCTTTGTGAGGGGACCCGTACCTTGAGAAGGGAGGATCTGTTCCGAAGGAACGGTGCTGTGGACACGGTGAAGGAAGGGGTCTGTTGACTCTCTGGGGGGACGTTTTCTCCCTGAAAGGGGCTATGTCCAAGGAAAGAAATCAAGATTCACTCGGTCAGTGGCAGTGACCATATTCACCAGGTCAGTGGCAGTGACCATATTCACCAGGTCAGTGGCAGTGACCCTGTTCGCCAGGTCAGTGGCAGTGACCTTATCCACCAGGTCTGTGGCAGAGACCAACCTCATGGTCTGTGGCAGAGACCATGCGCCAAAACTGTTTGAGAATCTGAACAGTCCTAGGAGTTTGAGCTACGTTTGTGCCTGGACCTCCTCCACACCTTAAAGCTGTCCTGTATCTTTGCTCCAACCTTTAATCTATCCAAGAGAATATGTGTTGTGCAAGTGGAAAATAAATATTGAGTTGGAATTTCAGCTGGTGTGGACATTTACGTTCCTGGGGAAGTCAAGGGCTTGCATCTACACACTGTGGAGGTGAGAATCATTCTCAGGAGTACTTTATGCTCCGGCTGCAGACAAGGCCCAAAAACAACACCGCCTAACCTCTTAACACAGGAGGGTACGGGCTTGTGGTGCGGTGTGCCCCTTTCTCCTAAGAGGAGCCGAAGCAGACAAGGAGAAGGGGGTGTGTGCGCTACATATATACATATATATATATATATATACTGTATATGTAGCGGCCTCCCCTCTCTCACTCTATTATCAGCTTGTCTGTCTTTTGTCTAGGGGTACCTTAGAGGAGAGAGAGCGGGGTCACCACACCAAGCCTTCACCGCAGATAGTTGTGTAGTGTGAGCAAAGTTCCTGTTTTACCTTCGGGTCGGTGTTCGGCACCTGGAGCCTCCTCCTGATGGTTTCCTTGAACAATGTCTGCCAGAAAATGAGCCCCACACCATTAAAGTCCTTTATTCTTCTCAATGTAAAGCGAACACAATCAGTTGGACTCCCTCAACGAACAGAACAGACAGGGGGGGGGGGGTGTGGATGTGAGTAGGCCCAGGCACAATGAACTCTCCTACTTCCTTCCCAGAAGTAGGTTTCTGCTCCCAATCGAGGAAGACATCCCTCCCGGCGGTCTCCGGAGGCTCACCCGTCACTGGCAATTTGCTGCACCAGGTCTTTATGTAAGTACCCCCTCCGGTCCCTTACGCCACTGGATTCGGGTACCCACTCCCGGGGTCCCCTAGGAAGTTCCTCGCGGAGCCTTAATCCGGGACCCTCAGTCTCGGATCTCCATCCAAGTACCTCACCCCAGGCTAAAGGTGCCTGGGATGGAACACGACCTCCGAACATCCTCTAGGCCTAGGCCGCCTAGGACCTCCATCCGACCACCGCCCTCAAACTGAAGGTGCCTGGGACTCTACCCAGTGACAAAGATGGCCGGCCCCTTTATACCCTCTCCCAGCAAGCACGGCGGGTTCCCCGCCCCACCATACAGCTGCCGAGGGAGGACAAAAAGGGGGTACGGCACACAGCAATTGTTCAACCCCAGCCCAAGGTGACAGCGCCACCCGCTGGGCTGCAGGGAACTGCACATTACTGGTGTCTCTGCCAGTTTTAAATACACTAGGAAAGTGTATGCCCGCTACATATATATATATATATATATATATATATATATATATGTATATATATAACCAAAACGAAAACCTATGGAGATGACTGTGCTCTCTGGGAGATCTATGTGCATTGCAACATTTTTCCTTTGTCTCTTTTCTGTCCTGAACAGATAACTGCTTAAGCTGCTTGGGCTCTTTATTGGAGGCTCATTAACAAATGAATCTGCTGGAGTTGGTGCTTTGAATGGAGAAGTCTGCAGTGTCAATATACCTTTAGCAGCAATTAACCCCTTAGGGGTTTTTCTCACATAGCAAACAGAAACAACTGTTACATTTTCTTTCTCGTACATCACGGGACACAGAGCGACATAGTCATTACTAATGGGTTATATAGTTACCGTCAGGTGCTGGCACTGGCAACTTCCAAAACCGGAAGTACCCTCCCCTATATAAGCCCCTCCCATCCGGGAGCACCTCAGTTTTTTGCCAGTGTCTAAGGTGTTGGCCAAGAAGAAACATGTGTTTTTCACTGAGCTTGCGTACAGGTTCTTTTGGGCCTCAGTAAGCTATTCCGGATCCGACCAAAAAAGCTTCATAGCTAAACGGTCGGTACCCGGGCCTTGCAGAGAAGAGCAAGGTTCTGCCTGTAATGCTTCTCTTAGGAGAGCTGGACCCTGGGATCCAGAGCTCTGGTCATACCCATGACCAAGATGTTTTCTGTGCAGGGTGCTATACAGGTCCAGGGGAGTGGAATCCTTGGGAACCCGGTCCCTGAAGGTTTGATTACAATGCCTGCCGTGATAGGTGAAGTTTGGGCTTTTGTGGACCAAACAAAGTCCTGCGGCGGGGAACAGGTAAGTGGGGGCCCCCAGGAACTTGGTTCTATTGGGGGACCCCCAAGCCTAATTTGTCTTTCTGTCTGTTACCTAACGGTATTCCCGCTAATATCTGTGCATGCCTGTAACTACTAAAAAAAAATGTAATAATTTTTAATGGAGGTCAAGAAAAAAAAAAAAAAAAAGAAAGAATGTTTTTTTATATATGTTTAGTATATTAAACTGCGGTACCTGTGTTTGTCCACTAGAGGCCGCTGTGGAATGTTTTTCTTGTCATATGGACTAGTTTCTTCTCAGAGAGCAAAGTACAGGCAGCTGGTGAGTTCTCCTACAGGAAACTGTTTCCTCTGCCATGTTGCAGTGTTCGTCTATCCCCCGGCCTGCGGCAAAGGGGGCCCTGGCTCCTGTCCCTGGTTTCCATGTTTGAAAATTAGCGCCGAGGCGCATGTGGCCGCGCGCGTGCGCGTGCACGCGCCTCTATATATATAGAGGTGGCCGGAAAAAGGGGCGGGGCCTGGGGGATGACGCTCTGTGCGCGCCGCAGCGCTTCTGCGCATGTGCGGGCGTCCCAGCAGGTTTTTAAAAAGCCACATTATTGCAGTAAGCTGGCTATGAAGTACAGAGACAGAGCTGGCAACATTTAAAGGCATACAGCAAGCGGTTGATACAGGCATCCCCTAGAAAGGCACATTAGTAGACACCAACTGTTTATTATAGCAGCATTTATGCTAGACTATTATCAGTAACTGGTGTATTTTCGGCTGGAATACCTCAGCTTTGTGGCTTAGGAATATGCCGTCTAAAAACTCCGGGACTAGAAATTCCAGGAGGAATAGGGGGTCTCCATCGGGCTCTGAGGATCTTGGGCATGCTTTGGCTGCACCAGTCTCCCCTGAAGAATCAGGTTAGTGACCGTAGGGCACCCCCAGGAGTACCTGGTACTGTGGCTGTCCCCAGTTCACCTGCTCCTGTGTATGTAACAGAGGAGGTTTTTTCCTCAGCTCTGGGAGGGCTGGAAGAGAGATTGTCAGCACTAATTGCTGCTTCCCTGTCACAGGAGAAAAGCGCTCGATCTCCGTCTCCTCCCTCAGAGTGCCTGTTAACAGAGCAACAGTCCCATACAGAGAACGACCTACCTGAGGGGGATCAGGATGAGGTTGATTCAGTTGTAGAGGAATCAACAGTGGAGGAGCCGTTCTCAGCATCACATGCTGAGAGGTTATGGGTGCAGTCCCTGACTAATATGGTCCGATCAGCATTTAAAATGCCACTTGCGGAGCCATCCTCCTCTTCTGTCTCCTCGTTGGGGTCGCTAAAAGCTCCCCAGACTGTTTGTTCTTTTCCGATCCATCCTTTACTGGAGGGGCTCATTTACCAGGATTGGGAGCATCCTGACAAAATATTTACTCCCCCCAAGAGATTTCCGGTGGTCTATCCTATGGAGGATAAGTTCGTCAGAAAATGGAAGGTCCCTACAGTGGACGCAGCCATCTCTTGTGTGAATAAATCACTGACATGTCCGGTGGAAAATGTCCAAATGTTCAAGGACCCAATAGATAAAAAATTGGAGTCCTTATTGAAATCTGTTTTTTCTACAGCAGGATTGGTGACACAACCAGCAGTGGCAGCTATAGGGGTCTGCCAAGCAGTGAAGGATCAGTTGAAACAGGTCTTAAGGGACGTGCCAGATCAGCAGGCTCTTGCTCTAGCTGATCTACCTAGAGCCTTATGCTTTGCGGTGGACGCTATAAAGGATTCAATCCATCAGGCCTCCCGCCTTACGCTGTCTGTAGTACATATGCGCAGGCTTCTATGGCTCAAAAACTGGTCTGCTGAAGCTCCCTGTAAAAAATTGCTGGTCAGCTTCCTATTTCATGGGGAGCGCTTATTCGGGGAAGACCTGGACAAGTATATCCAGAGAATTTCCAGCGGTAAAAGTACACTCTTGCCGGTCAAAAATAGAGTTAGAGGTCCCTCTTTTAAGAGGCCGGCTTCTCCAGTCCCTAGGACATCGGCTGTGAAACAGTTCCGACGGCCTCCCCGGTCAAATCCCGGAGGTAAAAATCAGGGACAGTTGCAGGGTAACAAGAAGCCCTGGAGCAGGAGAGGTACAAAACCTCCCCCAAAGTCAAATGCATGAAGGGTTGCCCCCACCCAATCGGGTGGGGGGGAAGACTTCAGTTGTTCACAGAAACCTGGCGGGACACGATCCGAGACAGATGGGTGCTCTCCGCAGTAAATCTGGGATACAAATTGGAGTTAAAAAACTCCCCTCCTTCCCGCTTTATAAGGTCGAACGTGCCAAGGGATCCCCAGAAGAGAGGATCCCTCCTGTTGGCACTGGAACAATTATTGCTTCAAGCAGTAATTATAGAGGTCCCCCTGGAAGAATGGGGGTTCGGGTTTTACTCAAACCTCTTTACAGTTCCGAAGCCAAACGGGGACGTGAGGCCCATATTAAATCTAAAAGGGCTAAACAAATTCCTACATATCAGGACTTTCCGGATGGAGTCGATCCGATCGGTAGCCACTGCCCTACAAGGGGAGGAATGGTTAGCCTCGATCGACATCAAAGATGCGTATTTGCACATCCCCATCTTTCCAGCCCACCAAAAATTTCTACGCTTTGCGATAGAAGGGCGCCATTTTCAGTTCAGAGCCTTACCCTTCGGTCTGGCCACAGCACCAAGAGTGTTCACAAAAATTCTGGCCCCATTATTGGCCAATCTAAGAACACGAGGTGTAACGATAATGGCATATCTAGACGACTTGTTGCTGATAGACCACTCAGTGGAAAAACTAGAAGTGGTTGTTCACGAGACAATCAAGAATCTGGAATATCACGGTTGGATTATCAACCGAGACAAGTCAGCCCTAAAACCAGTCAAAAGTCTGGAATACTTGGGGCTAAGGCTGGATTCAGACCAGAGAAAAATTTTCTTGCCTCGAGAAAAGGGGTCGTCTTTGAGAGATTTGA
Source organism: Rana muscosa (assembly GCA_029206835.1). Taxonomy (NCBI): domain Eukaryota; kingdom Metazoa; phylum Chordata; class Amphibia; order Anura; family Ranidae; genus Rana; species Rana muscosa. The sequence continues at coordinate 1,521,866 of CM055122.1, forward strand.
TCCACTTAGTGGGTTCAAAAAGACAGCCATCCATACGCCTGTGCATGAGGCTGCTGGGAAAAATGGTGGCATCATTCGAAGCAGTACCCTACGGTCAATTCCATTCAAGGAAGTTGCAAAGGGCCATACTGTCAGCCTGGAACAAAAAAAAAGTTCAGGCTCTGGACGTACCAATGTCCTTGTCCCCTTCCGTTCGCAGAAGCCTCCGTTGGTGGTTGGTTCCCCGGAATCTGGAAAGAGGGAAATCCTTCAGTCCGATTTCTTGGAAGGTGGTCACTACAGATGCCAGCCTTTTAGGCTGGGGAGCAGTACTGGAGCAATGGTCTCTCCAGGGCAGATGGTCGGATGCGGAAAAGGCCCTGCCCATCAATCTCTTAGAGATACGAGCAGCCCGGTATGCCCTAGTAGCATGGACATCCAAACTCCAAGGGTCCCCTGTCAGAGTTCAGTCAGACAATGCCACAGCAGTGGCATATATCAATCGTCAGGGGGGCACCAGGAGTCGTGCAGCCCAAAGGGAAGTAAATTACATCCTGAGATGGGCAGAAAGATATGTCCCAGCCATATCTGCGGTATTCATTCCAGGGGTGGAGAATTGGAAGGCGGACTTTCTAAGTCGCCAACAATTATGCCCAGGGGAATGGTCCCTTCATCCCGAGGTTTTCCGGACAATATGTCAGCGGTGGGGAACACCGGATGTAGATCTGCTAGCATCCAGGTTCAACACGAAAGTGGACAGGTTTGTCTCTTGGACAAGGGATCCCCTAGCGTGCGGCTCGGATGCCCTAGTGTTCCCTTGGGATCAGTTCAAGCTGATATATGCATTCCCACCGCCACAATTGTTACCTCGATTACTCCGCAGAATCAGGGTAGAAAAGAAACCAGTGATTCTGGTGGCTCCAGCGTGGCCCCGAAGAGCATGGTACGCGGAGATTGTAAAAATGTCTGTGGGGAGTCCTTGGACCCTCCCACATCGTCCGGACCTGCTTTCGCAGGGACCGATATACCACCCTTCCTTACCAGCCCTAGGTTTGACGGCCTGGCTATTGAAGCCCACATTCTAAAAAGGAGAGGGCTCTCTAATGCTGTGGTGTCTACCATGATCAATGCCAGGAAACCGGTATCCAGGCAGATCTACTATAGAATCTGGAAGGCGTACATCGCCTGGTGTGAGGCCAGGAAATGGCATCCACGTAAATACGTAATAGGTAGAATTCTGGACTTCCTACAATGGGCTGTAGCTAGGAAGCTTGCCTTGAGTACTATCAAAGGTCAGATTTCGGCCTTGTCAATATTTTTTCAAAGGCCCTTGGCTTCGCATTCACTAGTCAAAGCCTTTATACAAGGAGTGATGCGTATTAGTCCTCCGGTTAATATTCCCATATGTCCATGGGATCTAAACTTGGTTCTGTCGGTTCTACAGAAACAACCATTTGAACCATTACAGCATATTTCCTTAGTGCTTCTCACCAGGAAATTGATTTTTCTAGTAGCCATTTGTTCGGCTAAAAGAGTATCGGAATTAGCAGCTATGTCCTGTAGGGAGCCATATCTGGTTATCCATAAGGACAGAGTAGTGTTACGTCCTCATCCAGCCTTTCTTCCTAAGGTGGTATCGAGTTTTCATTTGAACCAAGATGTGGTTCTTCCTTCTTTTTTCCCCAAGCCTACTTCGGTAGAGGAAAAGTTATTGCATTCTTTGGATGTAGTAAGAGCAGTTAAAGCTTATCTAAAAGCCACTGCTCAGATTCGCAGAACGGATACTTTGTTTATTCTGCCGGAAGGCCCCAGAAAGGGTCAGGCAGCGTCAAAATCTACTTTAGCCAAGTGGATTCGACAGGTCATAATACAAGCCTATAGCTTGAGAAGTAGACCGCCTCCGTTCAAAGTTAGGGCGCACTCCACGAGAGCAGTTGGAACTTCATGGGCAGTGCATCACCAGGCCTCCCTGGCTCAAGTCTGTAAGGCCGCAACATGGTCTTCAGTACACACGTTTACTAGGTTCTACCAGGTGGACGTTAGAAGTCAGGAGGATGTCGCCTTTGGGCGCAGTGTGTTGCAGGCCGCAAAAGATCCTCATGTCTGATAGCGCTCAGCTTATATATGGTGTATCCCCCCCCTCATTTGGCATTGCTTTAGGACATCCCATTAGTAATGACTATGTCGCTCTGTGTCCCGTGATGTACGAGAAAGAAAATAGGATTTTTATAACAGCTTACCTGTAAAATCCTTTTCTTGGAGTACATCACGGGACACAGAGCTCCCGCCCCTCTTTGGGGACACTTATTGCTTTGCTACAAAACTGAGGTGCTCCCGGATGGGAGGGGCTTATATAGGGGAGGGTACTTCCGGTTTTGGAAGTTGCCAGTGCCAGCACCTGACGGTAACTATATAACCCATTAGTAATGACTATGTCGCTCTGTGTCCCGTGATGTACTCCAAGAAAAGGATTTTACAGGTAAGCTGTTATAAAAATCCTATTTTTTTTTGCACAGCTTAGGAAACTTTAGCAGTTGCGGTTTGAATTGGGAATGCTATTTAATAAATGATCACATGGCTTGAGTAACATTTTTCCATGTTATAATATCTTTTTTTTTCAGCAATGTGGAGTTCTTGCACAGTGTCTCTGTTTAGCAGGGATTTATTTCTTGCTGTGACAGGTCCTTGTGCATCCGGCAGTCTAATGCCTCTGTGTAAAGGCTGCTCTATGCAAGTTATAGCTGGAGGGGGCAGTATCTCACTTCCTGGTTTGTCAGCCCTTCTGCCGGCCTCTTAAAGCTGGTATATGAAAAGCTCACTAATGGACACTTGCTATTAAAGGGGTTGTAAAGGTACATGTTTTATCACCTTAATGCATTCTTTTACTTACCTGACCCCTCGAAAGTCCCGCACCGTGAACGCGCAGGCTTCTCGGCTCATTTATTGGTTGATTGAAAGCAGCGCAGCCATTGGCTCGCGCTGCTGTCAATCATATCCAATGACGCGGCGCATCTGGGGGGGGCGGGGCCGAGTGATACAGTGAGCGGCTATGGCCGCCGGCTGTATCACGGGAGCGCGCCCGCAAGGACTTTCCACCATGCGAGAGAGCTCGCATGAAGGAGGAAAGTTCTTGCGGGGGGGAGCCGAGACAGCTGCCGAGGGATCCCAGAAGACCAGGTTCTGGGCCACTCTGTGCAAAACGAGCTGCACAGTGGAGGTAAGTATAACATGTTTGTTATTTTAAAAAAAAAAAAAATTCTCTTTAGTGTTCCTTTAAGTCTCTTCAGATCTGCATGTATTATGCACACTGTAAACTGGGCCTTTGGTGCTCGTGCCTTGGCAGGCAAAATCCTATATGAATTTCCTGCTTTGCTCAGGCATCCAGGGAGGAAGATGACAGCGACCAGCAGGTTGCCACAGGTAGTCAAAACATTCCAAAGGAGTCTGTTACAAATCTCCCTGTGCAAGAATGCTTTACTCTGACAGTGTCAAGCTTTTTCCTTGCAGGACCAGTCAACTAGCCAATTTACTCTCTTCAAACAATTCCTAAAAGGAAGATGTGGATGAGGATGATCTTTAAGAAGGCTTTTGTACCTCCTTTTTGTAAGGCCGTTAGGGTGCCTAAAATGTAAGATCCTGCAGAGGTACATGCAATGCAAGTATTTTTAGCACTTCCAAAGGAGTGTTTCGCATTCTCCCCCTCTAGGGTTGCCACCTTTTCGTCAAGCCAAACCCGAACACTTTAGCGACGCACGGCAATTTTTTTTTTTGCAATATACATTATAGAATTGTAAGACATGGGACACCCTTCTGGGTGCCTCAAGAAGAGTAGTAATGTGGCGCCATGATGAACAGTTTGTGTGGGCCGATTTCCCCCGTCCCCCCCAGGTCAGTGTATCCCCCAGTATAATTCCACCCCCACATCAGTCTGTCTGCCAGTATATCCCCCCAGGTCAGTCTGTCCTCCATTATATCCCCAGGTCAATCTGTCCTCCAATATATCCCCCCCAGGTCAGTCTGTCCTCCAGTATATCCCCCCCAGGTCAGTCTGTCCTCCAGTATATCCCCCCCAGGTCAGTCTGTCCTCCAGTATATCCCCCCCAGGTCAGTCTGTCCTCCAGTATATCCCCCCCAGGTCAGTCTGTCCTCCAGTATATCCCCCCCAGGTCAGTCTGTCCTCCAGTATATCCCCCCCAGGTCAGTCTGTCCTCCAGTATATCCCCCCCAGGTCAGTCTGTCCTCCAGTATATCCCCCCCAGGTCAGTCTGTCCTCCAGTATATCCCCCCCAGGTCAGTCTGTCCTCCAGTATATCCCCCCCAGGTCAGTCTGTCCTCCAGTATATCCCCCCCAGGTCAGTCTGTCCTCCAGTATATCCCCCCAGGTCAGTCTGTTCTCCAGTATATCCCCCATGTCAGTCTGTCCTCCAGTATATCCCCCCCAGGTCAGTCTGTTCTCCAGTATATCCCTCCCGGTTAATCTGTCCTCCATTATATCCCCAGGTCAGTCTGTCCTCCAGTATATCCCCCAGGTCAGTCTGTTTTCCAGTATATCCCCCCAGGTCAGTCTGTCCTCCAGTATATCCCCCAGGTCAGTCTGTCCTCCAGTATATCCCCCAGGTCAGTCTGTTTTCCAGTATATCCCCCCAGGTCAGTCTGTTTTCCAGTATATCCCCCCAGGTCAGTCTGTTTTCCAGTATATCCCCCCAGGTCAGTCTGTCCTCCAGTATATCCCCCAGGTCAGTCTGTCCTTCAGTATATCCCCCAGGTCAGTCTGTCCTCCAGTATATCCCCCCAGGTCAGTCTGTTCTCCAGTATATCCCCCCAGGTCAGTCTGTTCTCCAGTATATCCCCCCAGGTCAGTCTGTTCTCCAGTATATCCCCCCAGGTCAGTCTGACCCCCAGGATAATTCTGCCCCTCAGGTCAGTCTGTCCTCCAGTATATCCCCCCCAGGTCAGTGTGTCCCCCAGGATAATTCTGCCCCCCCAGGTCAGTCTGTCCTCCAGTATATCCCCCAGGTCAGTCTGTCCTCCAGTATATCCCCCAGGTCAGTCTGTTTTCCAGTATATCCCCCAGGTCAGTCTGTCCTCCAGTATATCCCCCAGGTCAGTCTGTCCTCCAGTATATCCCCCAGGTCAGTCTGTTTTCCAGTATATCCCCCCAGGTCAGTCTGTCCTCCAGTATATCCCCCCAGGTCAGTCTGTCCTCCAGTATATCCCCCAGGTCAGTCTGTTTTCCAGTATATCCCCCAGGTCAGTCTGTCCTCCAGTATATCCCCCAGGTCAGTCTGTCCTCCAGTATATCCCCCAGGTCAGTCTGTCCTCCAGTATATCCCCCAGGTCAGTCTGTCCTCCAGTATATCCCCCAGGTCAGTCTGTCCTCCAGTATATCCCCCAGGTCAGTCTGTCCTCCAGTTTATCCCCCAGGTCAGTCTGTCCTCCAGTATATCCCCCAGGTCAGTCTGTCCTCCAGTATATCCCCCAGGTCAGTCTGTCCTCCAGTATATCCCCCAGGTCAGTCTGTCCTCCAGTATATCCCCCAGGTCAGTCTGTCCTTCAGTATATCCCCCAGGTCAGTCTGTTCTCCAGTATATCCCCCCAGGTCAGTCTGTTCTCCAGTATATCCCCCCAGGTCAGTCTGACCCCCATGATAATTCTGCCCCTCAGGTCAGTCTGTCCTCCAGTATATCCCCCCCAGGTCAGTGTGTCCCCCAGGATAATTCTGCCCCCCCAGGTCAGTCTGTCCTCCAGTATATCCCCCAGGTCAGTCTGTTTTCCAGTATATCCCCCCAGGTCAGTCTGTCCTCCAGTATATCCCCCCAGGTCAGTCTGTCCTCCAGTATATCCCCCAGGTCAGTCTGTTTTCCAGTATATCCCCCCAGGTCAGTCTGTCCTCCAGTATATCCCCCAGGTCAGTCTGTCCTCCAGTATATCCCCCAGGGCAGTCTGTTTTCCAGTATATCCCCCCAGGTCAGTCTGTCCTCCAGTATATCCCCCAGGTCAGTCTGTCCTCCAGTATATCCCCCAGGTCAGTCTGTCCTCCAGTATATCCCCCAGGTCAGTCTGTCCTCCAGTATATCCCCCAGGTCAGTCTGTTTTCCAGTATATCCCCCAGGTCAGTCTGTCCTCCAGTATATCCCCCAGGTCAGTCTGTCCTCCAGTATATCCCCCAGGTCAGTCTGTCCTCCAGTATATCCCCCAGGTCAGTCTGTCCTCCAGTATATCCCCCAGGTCAGTCTGTCCTCCAGTATATCCCCCAGATCAGTCTGTTCTCCAGTATATCCCCCCAGGTCAGTCTGACCCCCAGGATAATTCTGCCCCTCAGGTTAGTCTGTCCTCCAGTATATCCCCCCCAGGTCAGTCTGACCCCCAGGATAATTCTGCCCCCCCAGGTCAGTCTGTCCTCTAGTATATCCCCCAGGTCAGTCTGTTTTCCAGTATATCCCCCCAGGTCAGTCTGTCCTCCAGTATATCCCCCAGGTCAGTCTGTCTTCTAGTATAGTCCCCCCAGGTCAGTCTGTACCTCAATACATCCCTCAATACACCACCCGAGTCAGTCTGTCCTGCAGTGTAATCCCCCCCCCAGATCAGTCTGTAGCTCAGTACATTCCCCACAGGTAGTCTGTAACTCAGTATAATCCTACCCCCTCACAGGTCAATGTGTCCCCCAGTATAATCTCACTTGTCATTTTCTATTCATTCAGAAGTCAAAGCATAGTAAACGTAGTTTACTATGCTTCAGTGATGAATGAACACAGGAGCGATAGGTACTGATTGCTCACTGTATTCATTCAGGAAGGGACTGATATGCTTACCAGCCCCCATCCCCCCCTTCTGCTCTCCATCTGAACATAGCACTGATCTCCCGCCCCAGCATCAGCTGCAGCCATTTAAAGGGGAAGCAGGCTAGCAGCGTTGTAGCAGCGTTGTTTGGAGGATTCGCAAGGGATCGGGATGGGAGGAGCAATACAAGGGGGGGATCTACTTTTAGAGACAAATCCCACTGTGGCTCCCTTGCAGCCAGTGCCGGGACAAAGTCAGCTGGTGCCCAGGGAAAAAGATGTCAAAATGACAGGGTTAATAAAAGTGCATGCAGTGCTAAGCTAAAATATATGGGATGTGCTAAGATAGTGCCAAAGGAGTCAGGGACCACACACACACTTTCAGGTGTACTGACCCCTGAATAATATGACTGCTGGGGGGGGGGTGATAAGAGGGGATCCCCACCCAGGAAGATAGGAACTCCCCTCTAGTTAAAGACCCCCAGCTGTTAGGACTGAATATAGAAATTCCTCTCTCTTCCCCCTCAAGTTATAGGAGATCCCCAGCTTGGAGGACTGCAGGAGGGTAATAATAGGGGACCCCATCCAGGAAAATAGGAACTCCCCTCCCTCCCAAGGTAAAAAGAAGCCCAGCTGGAAGGATCTTGCTCACCCCCCTCTAATAGAAAAAGTCCACTGACCAGGAAGACTGCAGGCAGCTGCCCCCTCTTCCCTCTTGAGAAAGTGAATAGTGTGTAGGGAACTGATCTAGAACCATACACATACAGCAGCCCCGGAGGGGGAGAGGTGACTCACAGTAGCAGAGGAGGAGGAAATCCCCAGTAGAGCTCCGATGTCTGTCATGGAGCTCTGGGCTGTCACTGCTGCTTCTAAGTTCTACTCCTGTCTGTGTTCTCCACACTGCTGAAGCCATTCTCTAGTGATGAGCCGAACACCCCCGGGTTCGGTTCGCACCAGAACCCGCGAACGGACCGAAAGTTCGCACGAACATTAGAACCCTATTAAATACAATGGATGCGAACGTTCGGATTCTAAAGTGCTAGACTATTATCCATGTTATTGTCCTAAACAGAAGTTGGGAACCCGGGTTCTGCACCAGGGGACATGTATCAATGCAAAAAGAAGTTTTAAAAACGGACGTTTTCCGGGAGCAGTCATTTTAATGATGCATAAAGTGAAAAAAAAAAGTCAAATATTCCTTTAAATATTGTATCTGGGGGGTGTCTAAAGTATGCCTGTGAAGTGCCACGTGTTTCCCGTGTTTAGAACTGTCCCTGCACAAAATAACATTTCTAAAGGAAAAAAAAGCCATTTAAAACTGCTTGCGGCTTTAATGTAATGTCTGGTCCCGGTAATATGGATGAAAATCTTTAAGAAAAATGGCATAGCTACCCCATCACCCCCCCCCCTACCCCAGCCCATTACCAGCCCCTTTGGGTCTTGTATGGATATTAAGGGGAACCCCGCACACAAAATAAAAAAGGCCCTATATACTCTGAACAGCCGTATACAGGCGGTGCATACAAGACAGGGACTGTAGGTTTGTTCTTATGTAGAATCTGTTTGTAATTTTGAACAGGTACATTGTTTAAGTGTAGCTCCAGCCAAAAAATCTATTTTTAAGCTTTTTGGAAAACATAGGGAAGGGTTATCACCCCTGTAACATTTGTTTTGCTGTCTGTGCCCCTGTTCAGAACATTTCACCTCACTTTGCATCCCAATGACAACTGTTTTTGAAATGTGGTGTTTTTATTAAAACAAGGATTGGTGATAAAGCATCAGTAGAGAGGAGACACCTTTCTCCCATATTAATTCTTACAGGAGAGAATTTTCCTTCCAAGGGGTAGATTTCCTCTCACTTCCTGTTGTCTTCTTCCGTTTGCAAGTAGTAGTCGTTTGTAAGTTGGATGTTTGAAAGTAGGGACCTGCCGTATATACTCTGCAGAAATTGGCCCCTTAGGTGTTGGTGTTGGCACAACACTGTAAGCACTCAGTTACTCTTGGTGGGTGCTGGAACGCCCTGCTGTCAACTATTATATCAGGAATTGTAATAACATATAATTGTTGATCAGTGGTAGTAAAAATTGGGCCTTTGATGGTGGTGCTGGTGCCACAACACTGTAAGGCCTGACAGTTACTCTTGGTGGGCGCAGCAATAGGCCCTGCTGTGAATTATTAGATCAATAATTATAATTGCATGCCCCTGTTGAACAGGGGCTGAAAAATTGGGCCTTTGGTGGTGGTGATGGTGGTGCTGGTGCCACAACACTGTAAGGCCTGACAGTTACTCTTGGTGGGCGCAGCAATGGGCCCTGCTGTGAATTATTAGATCAATAATTATAATTGCATGCCCCTGTTGAACAGGGGCTGAAAAATTGGGCCTTAGGCACTGGTGGCACAACACTGCAACCCCTCACAGATACTGTACTTGGAGCACAGCAATGAGGCCTGTTGCAAAGTATTGCATCAAAAATTGTAATTACACGCCCCTGTTAAACAGGGGCTGAAAAATTGGGCCTTAGCCACTGGTGGCGTCACCCATAAACCAAAATGATCTTCCAAGCTATCATCATTAATCGTATCATTGAGGAGGAGGAGGAGGATAGCCAGTCAACATAACAGCACAGGCACTCAGCATCAGTCTTGAAGGGATGTGACATTTTAAAATCAATTAGTCTGTTATATCAGCATCAGGTGTGTGGTAGCTGGTGGTGATCCAAGACTGGTTCATCTTGATGAAAGTCAGTCGATCAAACGAGTCGGTGGACAGGCGCACCCTGTGATCTGTGACAAATCCTCCAGCAGCACTGAATGTGCGTTCTGAAAGAACGCTGGATGCAGGACAGGCCAGTAGCTCAATTGCATACTGTGCAAGCTCTGGCCAGTGATCCATCCTCAAGACCCAGTAAGCCAGAGGATTTTCGGTGGGGAAGGTGTCCAAGTCTGACCTTGCCCCTAGGTATTCCTGCACCATGTATATCAGACGCTGGCGATGGTTGCTGGAACCGATCATACTTTGGGGCTGCGGACTAAAGAATTGTCTGAACGCATCGGTCAGACGGCCACCTTCCCCACCGCTCCTTCTTTGACTGCCCGAAGCCTCAGCAACTCGTTGTCCAGGACCAGGAGTTTGTAACCTCCCAGTCTCTGGGAACGCGTTGCACAGACCTTTCTGCAAGGCCTCCCGGAGTTGTCTCATCCTCTGCTCCCTCTGCGACAGTAACATAAGGTCTGCAACCTTACCCTTGTACCGTGGATCAAGGAGAGTGGCCAGCCAGTAATGGTCCCTCTCCTTGATCCGAAGAATACGAGGATCCTTCCGCAGACTTTGCAGGATCAGGGAGGCCATGCAGCGTAGGTTAGCTGAGGCATTCAGTCCGGAGTCCTCTGGGTCACTAAGGACGACATGATCCGCAGCCACCTCCTCCCAGCCACGTACAAGTCCACTGGTTTCTTGGGACTGTAAATCATCCCTAAAAGACTGCTGCTGATGATGCTGAGTGCCAGCCTCCACCTCCATGCTGACACAATCCTCCTCCTCCTCCTCCTCCTCTTCCTGTGCGATGGGTGGGACAGAAGGAACACTGTCTGGGTAAAGGGGGCCTTGAGAGGCAAGGAAGTCCTCCTCTTCCTGCCTCTGTTCTGCCTCAAGTGCCCTGTCCATTATTCCACGCAGCGTGTGCTCCAACAGGTGGACAAGAGGTACAGTGTCACTGATGCATGCACTGTCACTGCTCACCATCCTCGTGGCCTCCTCAAATGGTGCCAGGACAGTGCATGCATCCCTGATCATGCCCCACTGGCGTGGTGAAAAAAACCCAAGCTCCCCTGACCCTGTCCTGGTGCCGTAGTCGTACAGGTACTCATTGATGGCCCTCTGCTGCGTGTGTAGCCACTGCAGCATGGCCAACGTTGAGTTCCACCTGGTGGGCATGTCACATATAAGGCGGTTCTTGGGCAGGTTCAACTCCTTTTGCAGCTCAGCCAGGCGAGCACTGGCATTATAAGATCTGCGGAAATGCACACAGACTTTCCTGGCCTGCCTCAGGACATCCTGTAAGCCCGGGTACCTGCCCAAGAACCGCTGCACCACAAGGTTAAGGACGTGAGCCATACAGGGCACATGGGTCAGTTGTCCCTGTCGGAGGGCGGAGAGGAGGTTGGTGCCATTGTCGCAAACCACCATTCCTGGCTTAAGCTGGCGTGGCGTCAACCACCTCTCGGCCTGCCCCTGCAGAGCAGACAGGACCTCTGCCCCAGTGTGGCTCCTGTCCCCCAAACACACCAGCGCAAGCACGGCATGGCATCTTTTTGCCTGCGTACTTGCGTAGCCCCTTGAACGCCTACGGAGCACCGCTGGTTCCGAGGACAAACCACAGGAAGAGGCCATGGAGGAAGAAGAAGAGGAGGGGGTGGAGGAGAGAGGTGTGTCACAACCAGTAGTAGCATTTTGGAGGCGTGGCGGCGGAACAACCTCCAACACTACTGCACCTTGTCCTGCATCCTTCCCAGCTGCCAAAAGAGTGACCCAATGGGCCGTGAAAGAAAGGTAACGTCCCTGTCCATGCCTGCTGGACCATGAGTCAGCGGTAATATGCACCTTACCGCTGACCGCCCTGTCCAGCGAGGCCAAGACATTGCCTTCCACATGCCTGTAGAGAGCCGGAATCGCCTTCCGTGAGAAAAAGTGGCGTTTGGGAACCTGCCACTGAGGAACCGCACATTGCACAAACTCACGGAAGGGGGCCGAGTCTACCAACTGAAAAGGCAGCAGTTGAAGCGCTAGCAATTTAGCCAAGCTAGCATTCAACCGCTGGGCATGTGGATGGCTGGGAGTGAACTTCTTTCGACGGTCCAGCAGCTGGGGCAGGGAAATTTGCCTGCTAGAATCAGACGTCGGTGTACTGCTAGCAGAGTGGCCGCAAGTACTTGTCTGTGACACACCTAATTCTACACCTTCATTCCTCTCAGTGCAGGTTTCAGAGAGGACTGAAGGTATAGTGGGGTTGGAGATCCCAGCTGATGCGGTGCAAGGAGAGGTCCGCTTTGTTCTTTGGTGTGCGTCTTTAAGGTAGGCTTGCCAACGAGCTGCATGGCAGGTCAACATATGTCTGATCAAGCATGTGGTGCCCAAGCGGCTGATGTTTTGGCCACGCGATATACGCTTGAGACATATGTTGCAAACAGCAGCTGTGCGATCTGATGCACTCGCCTCAAAAAAGGCCCACACCAAAAAACTTTTTGAATGACGGGCAGAGGCAGTGCCCTGCACAGGCGGAGCTCTGCGTTGTGATTCCGTCGGTGTGCTGCCCATACGCTGGCCACCCAAGGGCATCCTGCCTCGTTGGAGATGTGCCTCCTCCTCATCCTCCTCCTCCTCCTCTCTCCTATTAGGCACCCATGTGGAGTCAGTGACCTCATCATCCCCTCCCTCCTCATCACTGGAGCCAATCTGGCAGTATGCTGGAGCATGACTGCCAGATTGGTGTCCTTCTTGAGCATCCCCTCTCTCTGCTCTCACGCTACTGCCTTCCTCTATCTGGGTATCATCATCAGATCCTTCGAAACGCTGGGCATCCTCCTGGAGCATGTACCCAACACTGTGCTCAAATAGTTCGGGGGACTCCTCAGGAGGAGGACATGGTGGGTCTAGGGAAGGATTGACTAATGAAGATAATGATACCAGAGAAGAGGACGCTTTGGCAGCTGCTTTGCCAGTACCCTGAGCCTGGGTGAGAGAGGATGAGGAGGATGAGGTGGGCTTGGTCATCCACTCTACCAAGTCTTCGGCATGATGTGGCTCAACATGTCCAGCTGCCGAAAAGAAGGACAAGCGTGTCCCATGGCCATGTGCTGATGACAATGCACCGCGTCCACGACCAGCACTGTTGCCCCCAGACACAGAGCCTGCTTGCCCTCTTTTTTTGCCTCCTGACTGTCTGCCTCTCCTTGTTTGCCTTCCAGACATTTTAATGGATGGCCTGCAGGGAGATGGGAAAAAGAGCAATAAGGGCTACCTTCAGGTGTATACTGTGCAGGAGGCTTAGCAACAATGACACTGACACTGTCCCCTGCCTATCCTTCTCTGTCCCTAAACACAAGGATTAGCAATATGCTTCAGCAAGATTGGTTTAGAACAGAATAGCTCACTGACACTTTCCCTCACTATACCTCTCTGTCCCTAAACTCAAGGATTTCAAATATGGTTCAGCAAGATTGGTTTAGAACAGAATAGCACACTGTCAGTTTCACTCACTGTCCTTCTCTGTCCCTACAAACAAGATTTAGCACAGAATAGCACACTGATAGTTTCCACGAGTGTCCTTCTCTGTCCCTAAACTCAAGGATTTCAAATATGGTTCAGCAAGATTGGTTTAGAACAGAATAGCACACTGACACTTTCCCTCACTGTACCTCTCTGTCCCTAAACTCAAGGATTTCAAATATGGTTCAGCAAGATTGGTTTAGAACAGAATAGCACACTGTCAGTTTCACTCACTGTCCTTCTCTGTACCTACAAACAAGATTTAGCACAGAATAGCACACTGATAGTTTCCACGAGTGTCCTTCTCTGTCCCTAAACTCAAGGATTTCAAATATGGTTCAGCGAGATTGGTTTAGAACAGAATAGCACACTGACACTTTCCCTCACTGTACCTCTCTGTCCCTAAACTCAAGGATTTCAAATATGGTTCAGCAAGATTGGTTTAGAACAGAATAGCACACTGACACTTTCCCTCACTGTACCTCTCTGTCCATACAAACAAGGTTTAGCACAGAATAACACACTGACACTCTCCCTACCTATCCTTATTTGTCCCTAAACACAAGGAATCCAGGATTAGTAAAGGAAAAAAAATTACACTGTCCCTGCCTATGCTTCTCTTTCCCTGCTCCGGAACACACTACACAAGGCCGCCACCGCATGTACCTCGGATAAACCTGTACCCTGTTTCTGGCCGCACTTACATTACTGTGCAGGAGCAACTCAGAGCGAGATGTCGGGAGGCAGGGCTGGGAGGGAAACCGCTCTGCACACAGTTTCCTCCAGCGCTCCAGAACAAAACCCCTGTAATGGGCGGCACCAGGGGGAGGGGGCTCTTTCCTTGCTGTGCGGGAAATAGGTGTCATCGCGGGACTGCAGGAAAACTGTGTCTGTGCGGGTAAATCCCGCAGAATCCGTGCGGGTTGGGAGGTATGAGCACTGGATTGCTCAGTTCAAACCCCAACCATGACAATTCTACCTGTGTAGGATGTCAGATTGGGCATTTATGAGGAAGAGGTTTTCCAGTATATTGAGTCACCTATTTGGTCGACGTTGTCTTCATGAGCTTAGCCATATGCCTGCCGTTGTCATTGGAGGATGCTGTGTCCTTCAGGGGTATACTCAATCATGATGATTGGGTATGTCCATGGGGGGAGGGGGGGGTGTAGCATCTTCGGAGAGTTCAGAAAGAATTGAAGAGAGAAAGAGAGTCCTCAACCAAGTAGTCGGCAAAGAGCTCCACTTCTGGGGAAAGGTTGCTTATTGAAAAAATTGAAAAAGGGGTGCCCCTGGGATTGTGTGGATTGGAGTAAATTATGGATTGCCACCAAGTATATATAGAAAAATATAAAGAATTTTATTTATACATAATATACATATATATCAAAATTGGTTTAAAATCAAAGAGAGGAACAGACATATACAGTCATTGGAAAAACAATTGCATGAGGGCACCTTACTACTTAAGACATATAAGTCATATAGCTAGTGGTGACACAACCGACATGTTTCGGATACTCGAGCTATATCTGTGATAGCCTCCATTATTTCCTTCTTCAAGGTTCATGCAATAGTTTGAAGACAAATTGGTCTCTATATAAGAGAAAAACAACATGGTATGTGATAGCTATATAATACACAACAGTGTATTGGCATGATTACATTATTTTGAATTTCTCCCATATGTGGGCAGCTAGAAGATAGACATTGTTGCAAAGAGAAAATAAACAATGAGAGAAGAGAGGGAGAAAGGGGGGGGGAGAAACAAGGGAGAAGATAAAGAAGAAGAAAAAGAAGAATAAATATACGTGAAAGTTCATTTAAGAATGCATGGATGCATATATGCATTATATAATTGTATGTCTACAGGATACAATACATCTATATCAAATAGTGTTGCATACATACATTTCCAATGGTAATATAAACAACAGCCGCTTGGAGGAATTGTCCCGGTGATATGGAGCCCAAACGGATATGGTGCGAGTTTAATGGTCGCATAAAGACAATATAGCGGCCAAAGAGACTGCAAACAAGATGACAGAGCCACGGGGATATGTGTAGGAGGACCAGCCCAAAAACGCCCCTCAAAGCTCACAGGGAAGCCTCAAATTGCAGCGGAAGAACTGCCACGGCCTCTCTGTAAAAACATACATACATGGATTATAGTTTCTAGATCGCAGACTAGCCCTGTAAACAGGCATCCCATAACTCTGATCAAGTGTTTGAAAAGAAGCTTAGTACCTGTCGATATGGCGCAAGGACATCCACACTCTGGCTGTGCAGTAATTGGCCAAGTCAGATGGGACTTTTTATAGAGCTGTCGCTGGTGTTGCAGCCAATCAGCTCAAATGGCGCCAAAGGTGAAGCTGAAAAAGGGGGAATTCAACCAATGGGGTAGAGCGTGGGAGGCCACAACAGGGCTAGACTATGCGTCCGGGTAGGAACCCAATTGACTACGTATTGAAAATGAATAGAGAGGCTCTTGCAGGACAGGCACCGCATACAAAGGCCGCCCTCGATCCCGGCGGCGTCCGGCGTCATCGCGCACCCACGCAGACGTGAAAGACGTCCACGACGCCGGCGCGGTGACGTCAGACGTCGACCCGACCGCCAGCACAACGAAAGGGGCGGAAGTGCTAAAAGAAAATCACTCCGTTGCCCGCACCAGACCCAAAAAAAAAGGGTCAGCGCAAAGGCAGCACAATTGTATGTGCTGCGCCAAACGGCGCCATCGGAGGAATGGGGAAAAATTGACTAATCCAAAACCCCCATGGGTAGTAATAATGTAACATGAATACCCTCCGTCCCATATGTGTGTGATTCTTGGGACAGGGAGAGAGATTTATTCATATGCACATAACTGTCCATTTGCTCAAATATGAGCAGTCAGCCCCCGATCATCAAGATAACCGGGGGCTGTTTTTGTGCTGGGGAGCGTCAGTGGGCCCAATGGGTGGTCCCCAAATCCCCGGGCTCCAATATGTCAAAAAGTGCAGGGTACAATTGTCATTTGATTAATTTCTAAATAATCAACAATAATCAACAATATAATAACTAGGCACCAATCTCTAGTGGGCAAATCATCAGGTAAAATTCCACCAGTTAGATCCAATCTTGTTTACTTAAAAAGGATTTTTTAGTTTTTACATGAATATCTAACCGGCATACATCAGAGACATTAATACACATGTTATACCGCTGGCATAGTTCATACATATTTATTTTTCCTTAAATATGTATGAACTATGCCAGCGGTATAACATGTGTATTAATGTCTCTGATGTATGCCGGTTAGATATTCATGTAAAAACTAAAAAATCCTTTTTAAGTAAACAAGATTGGATCTAACTGGTGGAATTTTACCTGATGATTTGCCCACTAGAGATTGGTGCCTAGTTATTATATTGTTGATTATTGTTGATTATTTAGAAATTAATCAAATGACAATTGTACCCTGCACTTTTTGACATATTGGAGCCCGGGGATTTGGGGACCACCCATTGGGCCCACTGACGCTCCCCAGCACAAAAACAGCCCCCGGTTATCTTGATGATCGGGGGCTGACTGCTCATATTTGAGCAAATGGACGGTTATGTGCATATGAATAAATCTCTCTCCCTGTCCCAAGAATCACACACATATGGGACGGAGGGTATTCATGTTACATTATTACTACCCATGGGGGTTTTGGATTAGTCAATTTTTCCCCATTCCTCCGATGGCGCCGTTTGGCGCAGCACATACAATTGTGCTGCCTTTGCGCTGACCCTTTTTTTTTGGGTCTGGTGCGGGCAACGGAGTGATTTTCTTTTAGCACTTCCGCCCCTTTCGTTGTGCTGGCGGTCGGGTCGACGTCTGACGTCACCGCGCCGGCGTCGTGGACGTCTTTCACATCTGCGTGGGTGCGCGATGACGCCGGACGCCGCCGGGATCGAGGGCGGCCTTTGTATGCGGTGCCTGTCCTGCAAGAGCCTCTCTATTCATTTTCAATACGTAGTCAATTGGGTTCCTACCCGGACGCATAGTCTAGCCCTGTTGTGGCCTCCCACGCTCTACCCCATTGGTTGAATTCCCCCTTTTTCAGCTTCACCTTTGGCGCCATTTGAGCTGATTGGCTGCAACACCAGCGACAGCTCTATAAAAAGTCCCATCTGACTTGGCCAATTACTGCACAGCCAGAGTGTGGATGTCCTTGCGCCATATCGACAGGTACTAAGCTTCTTTTCAAACACTTGATCAGAGTTATGGGATGCCTGTTTACAGGGCTAGTCTGCGATCTAGAAACTATTAATCCATGTATGTATGTTTTTACAGAGAGGCCGTGGCAGTTCTTCCGCTGCAATTTGAGGCTTCCCTGTGAGCTTTGAGGGGCGTTTTTGGGCTGGTCCTCCTACACATATCCCCGTGGCTCTGTCATCTTGTTTGCAGTCTCTTTGGCCGCTATATTGTCTTTATGCGACCATTAAACTCGCACCATATCCGTTTGGGCTCCATATCACCGGGACAATTCCTCCAAGCGGCTGTTGTTTATATTACCATTGGAAATGTATGTATGCAACACTATTTGATATAGATGTATTGTATCCTGTAGACATACAATTATATAATGCATATATGCATCCATGCATTCTTAAATGAACTTTCACGTATATTTATTCTTCTTTTTCTTCTTCTTTATCTTCTCCCTTGTTTCTCCCCCCCCCCCCCCCCTTTCTCCCTCTCTTCTCTCATTGTTTATTTTCTCTTTGCAACAATGTCTATCTTCTAGCTGCCCACATATGGGAGAAATTCAAAATAATGTAATCATGCCAATACACTGTTGTGTATTATATAGCTATCACATACCATGTTGTTTTTCTCTTATATAGAGACCAATTTGTCTTCAAACTATTGCATGAACCTTGAAGAAGGAAATAATGGAGGCTATCACAGATATAGCTCGAGTATCCGAAACATGTCGGTTGTGTCACCACTAGCTATATGACTTATATGTCTTAAGTAGTAAGGTGCCCTCATGCAATTGTTTTTCCAATGACTGTATATGTCTGTTCCTCTCTTTGATTTTAAACCAATTTTGATATATATGTATATTATGTATAAATAAAATTCTTTATATTTTTCTATATATACTTGGTGGCAATCCATAATTTACTCCAATCCACACAATCCCAGGGGCACCCCTTTTTCAATTTTTTCAAAATTACCGGGATGTGATTGGTAAAAATGGTAACTTGCCCTGTATCTGCTGGTTAATGGCTTCATCTCCCCCCCAATCAATAAAGGTTGCTTATTGGTCCTTTTCAGATTGTGCCACTCATACATATCTTACGGGTACCTGGTTGCTCCTCTTCTGATAGGGTACAGCTGAAAGTCATGTAAAAAAGCCCCCCTTGTGTTTTGTAATCTACTGCTCCTTTAAACCTATACTGTTCAAGAAGTGAATTTGTGTTGAAATCGAAACCAGACATAAGATGGCATAAGGTGGCATACAATGGCAAACTGTGTCATAACAGACACAGTTCTGTCTGTCTGGGTGACATAATATATTGTGACATAATATAATGAGACATAATAAGTTATAATGATATAGAGTTAATGACTGGGGCGTGGCTACCATCGACATGGCCGGACGTGTCTGAGGAGAGCTCTGTTAGCCACCCATAGAATCTGCATCAATCCTGCATATTACTAGCAGCTCTCACTCCACAAATTGCTTCCTTGAGGTGCCCAGACATTATACAATCACCACAGGCTTATATTATGAGCAAGGCTACCCCCTCTACACCAGCGGATCGTCTTAAAGAAATTGCCTGCATGGATAGACAAGATGGCATCAGCGGCCCTCCTGACACGTGGAGCAGCACGGCGGTGGTTACCAGAGCTACCCCGAAAGTCGGCACAGCCGCGACTTGTTCATTTCCTGACTTAGTTGGGGTAGACGGTACACTTTGGTGGGGGTGGGTCAGCCACACCTCGTGACCATTGACCTCTGAGGACCTGCCTTCTGACCTTTGACCTCTGGGGGAGGTCCCTATTCCAATTCCTGAGTCCTAGCCTTATTCATCAAGGGGAAACCCTAACCCTAATTCTTCAAGGGGAAACCCTAACCCCTAACCCTAAGTGCATCTCCACTTAGTGACTCTCCCCACCCTAACAGCCCTACCTTTCCCATATCCTGCTCGGTTTGTCAGAAAATCAACCCTAGCCCTAAGTTCCAACCATAACCCTAACTGACCTTTGAACTTTAAACCTAACCCTAAGTGCAGCTCTACTTAGTGACTCTCCCCACCCTAAAACCCCTACCTTTCCCAGATCCCGCTCGGTTTGTCGAGCTCTTTCCCAGACTTGTTTATTCCCGACTTAGTTGGGGTAGGCGGTACACTTTGGTGGGGGTGGGTCAGCCATGCCTCGTGACCATTGACCTCTGGGAACCCGCCTTCTGACTTTTGACCTCTGGGGAATGTCCCTATTCCAATTCCTGAGTCCTAGCCTTATTCTTCAAGGGGAAACCCTAACCCCTAAACTCTAACCCTAAACCCTAACCCTAATTGGGGTACACTTTGGTGAGGGTGGGTCAGCCAAGCCTCGTGACCATTGACCTCTGGGAACCCTAACCCCATACCCTCGTTCTTCGGCACATCGGCGACATAGAAGACGGGTAAGCTGATCCTGAAGCAAGTATATGACCAGCTTCTTGAGGCGATCACCTCCCTGACAGGCAAGATGGAGGAGATCAAAGTGGACATAGGCCTCATGAGACATGACTTGCAGCATGTTAGGCAAAGGGTGGCAGAAACTGAGAGGAGAATTTCCACTTTGGAAGATGATTTCTCTCCCTTTCCCTGACTTGTTCATTCCCTAACTTGTTCATTATCCGACTTAGTTGGGGTAGGCGGTACACTTTGGGGTGGGTCAGCCATGCCTCGTGACCATTGACCTCTGGGAACCCGCCTTCTGATCTTTGACCTCTGGGGAGGTCCCTATTCCAATTCCTGAGTCTTAGCCTTATTCTTCAAGAGGAAACCCTAAACCTAACACTAAACCCTAACCCTAACACCAAACCCAGCCCTAATTCTTCGGCACATTGGCGATGGAGAAGACGGGTAAGCTGACCCTGGAGCAAGTACATGCCCAGCTTCTGGAGGCGATCACCTCCAGTAGCACCTCCCTGACAGGCAAGATGGAGGAGATCAAAGTGGACATAGGCCTCATGAGACGTGTCAGGAACTTGGTAGGAGGCCAAGATGCTGTGAGGGCCCCCTTGCGGCACACCACTGAAGATGACACAGCAGGTGTAGTGCCCACAGAAGCACGGGTGCCTGGTTGCTGAAGACAGACGTGCTTGGGAAGTCCAGGAGACAGAGACCAGTGGAGCAACTGGAGAGCTGAGCCGGGAGCCAGGCCAAGGATCATTCACAGGAAGACAGTCCGTAATCAGAATGGCCAGGGGTGAGCCGAGTCTTAGTACAGAGAGCAGGACATGCAGAGTTCAATAGACAAGCCGGGGTCAGATGCAGGGAGCAGGCAGAAGGAGGTCAGGTGCAAGCCAAGTGTTGAGTCAGAGGATCAGGAAGAGCGGGTCAGAACAAGCCGGGTCGGTACACAGGAGACCAGATCAACAGGTGATTCAGGATACAGGAACACAGGGGGAGCTAAAGATAAACCAGCAAATGCAGACACTAGCAGACTTCCTTATATAGGCCCATGTGACCTGCTGGTAGAGATACTGGGTCCTAAAGTCCTTCTCCTGCCAGAGATGCCGGCTCCTAAAGTCCTTCTCCTGCTGTTGGTTCCCTGACAGTGCCTATGCAGGTTTGCCAACCCTGCACCATTACGCACAGGGATGCGCCTATTTCTCTGACAGTGCCCCCCCCAACGGGCAGCCTCCGGGTGCCCAGTTGCGCCCATTTTGCGGGATGACTGGTGCGAAATCTTTGAAATCTTTGTATAAGCCTAGGGGCGTGTACATGACTCGCAGGTTCCCAAGAGCTCTCTTCTGCAGGGTATCCTTTCCACTTAATTAAAAACTGAATTGTCCTACCTCTCCGCCGGCAGTCAAGGATGGACTCCACTTCGAATTCAGTCTCGTCTCCAACAGGACCGGAGGTGGGGGTATTTCTTCTCTCCCTGAAAAAGGACTGGAAATTACATGTTTAAGAAGTGCAACATGAAATACAGGGTGGATTTTATACGATTTAGGCAAGGCAAGTTCGAAGGCTAATGGATTTAATTCCCGTTTTATTTCAATAGGGCCAATAAACTTTGGTCCCAATTTTTGGGAAGGACAAGGCAGTTTGAGGTTTGCAGATGAGAGCCACACCTTGTCCCCCACCTTAAAGGCAGGGTTTCCTCTCTTCTTCTTGTCATACTGTCTTTTATATCCTTCTTGGGCTTTCCGCATTGTGTCCTGGAGAATCTGATAATTGGTTTGGATGGAATTTATTCTGTCCTGGACTGCCGGGACTGAGGATTCGGGAATGACATTGGGTAAAAATGAAGGGTAGTAGCCATAGTTCGCCCAAAAGGGTGACTGGTTGGTAGCAGTGTGCACAGAGTTGTTATATGCGAATTCCGCACAGGGCAATAATGAGATCCAATCGTCCTGAGAAAAGGAACAAAAACAATGCAGGTATTGCTCTAAGGTCTGGTTAGTCCTTTCTGTTTGGCCGTTACTCTGGGGATGGTAAGCTGTGGAAAAACATGTCTCAATTGATAGTGATTTGCAAAGGTTCCTCGAGAATTGTACACCTCTATCTGACACAATTTTATCTGGTACTCTGTGTAGTCTGACTACTTCTTTAATGAAAATTTCTGCTGTGTCCATGGCAGAAGGTGTGCCCATCATTGGTAAGAAATGCGCCATCTTGGATAGCCGGTCTACTACTACTAGAATGGTTGTAAACTCTTCTGAAGGGGGTAAATCCACAATAAAGTCTAAAGAAATATTTTTCCAAGGTTATTCTGGAACTGGCAGTGGTCTTAACAGGCCCCAGGATTTCGTGTTGGACTCCTTATTCCTTTGGCATATTGTGCAGGAGTTGACATAGTCCTTACAATCGGCTCTCAGCGTGGGCCACCATTAAGACCGTTGGACCAGTTTGGTCGTTTTTCAGACCCCAAAGTGGCCAGCCAGCTGGTGATCGTGGAAAGTTTTTAGGACCTGAAACCTGGCTTGCTTTGGGACAAAAATCCTGTCTTGATGCCAAAGGAGTCCCTCCTGGCTTCTGAGGGAGGAGATTTCTGTTTCCGTGCACTGAGTGGATGCTTGTTCAATTAAAGCTCTTAAATCAGGCTGGATCAAGAGGAAGTTTTGGGGGGACAGAATTGGACTGGGTGTGATCTCTTCAGGGGTATCAGGAAACATCCTGGATAAGGCATCGGCTTTTCCATTTTTCGACCCTGGGCGGAAGGTGATATGGAAATTGAATCGAGAAAAGAATAAAGCCCATCGAGCCTGCCGGGGTCTCAGTCGCTTGGCCGTGCGGAGATACTCCAAGTTCTTATGATCTGTAAAGATCAAAATAGGGTGGACGGTGCCCTCCAGGAGATATCTCCATTCCTCCAGGGTGGTCTTTATTGCCAAGAGCTCTCGATCCCCTACGTCATAGTTCTTCTCAGGCTGGGTCATCTTCCGTGAAGAGAAGGCCACGGGATGAAGTAGGGCTTTGGGCCCCTAACGCTGGGAAAGAACTGCTTCTGTGGCTACTTCGGAGGCATCAACTTCTAGAACATAGGGCAAGGCAGGATCGGGATGCTGTAAGACAGGTGCAGAGGTAAAGAGGACCTTTAGTTAATCAAAGGCCGTTTGTGCTGCTTCGGACCACTGGAATCTGGTATGCTGAAGTGTTATCTGGGTAATTGGTGCTACAATGGTAGAAAGGTATCTTATAAATCTTCGGTAAAAATTTGCGAAGCCGATGAACCTCTGAACACTCTTCTTATCAGAAGGGGCCGGCCACTCAAGGATGGCTTTCACCTTCTGAGGATCCATGGCTATCCCATTGGTGGTGATAATGAGTCCGAGGAACTGGATTGTCGTCTTCTCGAAGTCGCATTTTTCGGCTTTTACATACAATCCGTGTACCCTGAGGATTCCCAGTACCTTTTTTACATGTGTTCTGTGAAGCTCCAGAGTAGCTGAGAATATGAGGATATCATCGAGGTAGACGATAATGAAGTGGTCTAGGTACTCCCAGAAGATTTTGTTTATGAAATGTTGGAATGTGGCTGGGGCGTTGCATAATCCAAATGGCATTACTAAGTATTCAAAATGTCCAAACCTCGTTCTGAATGCTGTTTTCCACTCGTCCCCCTCCCAGATGCAGAGAAGATTGTAAGCTCCACATAGGTCTAGTTTAGTGAAGACATGAGCTGTACGGAACCTCTGGAAGAGTTCTGGGATGAGGGGGAGCGGGTAGCAATTTAGAGTAACTCTATTCAATTCTCTGTAATCCACACATGGCCTCAAAGTTTTATCCTTCTTCTCAACGAAGAAAATGCCGGCACCGGCAGGAGAGGTGGAAGGGCGGATAAATCCCTTTTTCAAGGTTTTCATCAATATACTGTCTCAAAGTATCAAGTTCAGTCTCAGAGAGGGGAAAAATACGGCCAAAAGGAATCTCAGCTCCCCCGGTAACAACTCGATGGGGCAATCGTAGGGACAATGCGGGGGTAGAGTATCTGCTTTCTTCTTGTCAAAGACATCCTGAAACTCCTGATAGGCTGCTGGTATATTGGGATCCACACTGGGTGTGGGTAGAACAGACATGTAACTGGAAGTGTCCTTGGTTTCAGGAACAAGACAATGCTGCCGGCAGTAGGGAGAGGTGAAGAAAACGTCCCTTTTGGACCAGTCAATCTGAGGGTTGTGCGCCTGTAGCCATGGGGTTCCCAAGATGACAGGGAATATAGGAGAGCTCAGGACATCAAAACGTAAAAATTCCTGGTGACCAGAATTGATGGAGGTAAGGATAGGTGCTGTTTCCTGGGTGACATGCCCGGAACTGGTGGACAGTCAGTCTTGGACTCTTGTGGTGGAGGGGAATAGCGAGTCTCTTTGCCAGTATCAGATCCAAAAAGCAACTACATGCCCCGGAATCCAGTATTGCTTGGAGGTGAACTTCTTGTGCTGCTATCAGTAATGTGACAGGAAGAGTGATGTGAGAGGAGGAGGACCTGGACACCTGACAGTTGACCGGGGTGCGGAGGACCGATTTCCTGGGTCTTATGGGGCAAAAGGTTACATAATGACCGGTTCCCCCGCAGTAGAAGCAAAGGTTCGCCTGTCGGCAACAAAGTCTCTCCCCTGAGGTTAATGCTGGATGGGCCAGGCCAAGCTGCATAGAACTAGATGTGGGCGGAGCTTCGAACAGTTGGGGGGTTTGGATGCGTTCAGACCGGCGCTCTCGTAAGCGTCTGTCGAGTTGAGTCAGTAGGATGAGACCCTCCAGAGTTGAAGGGGTCTTGACTCTAGACAGTTCATCCTTGAGGGATTCAGACAGTCCCAGCCGATACTGATAACGTAACGCTGCCTCGTTCCATCCTGAGTGTGAGGACCAGGTACGGAATTCCACTGTGTAATCTTCCGCAGGGCGCTGACCCTGCCGTAGGGCATGTAGAGCAGCTTCAGCAGTGGCCGCCCGCAGGGGATCGTCATATAACTGGGCCATGATTTCAAAGAACTGGTCCACAGAATTGATGAGGGGACTCTCCTGCTCCAGTAAACCATGAGCCCATACTTGGGGTTCGTCAGTCAGCAAGGAAATTCTGAATCCCACTTTCACTGCTTCAGAGGAAAAGGTCCGTGGTTGCAGAGCCAGGTACAGGTAACAGGCGTTTTTAAAGGATCTGAATTTCTTCCGATCACCGGAGAAGCGTTCAGGTGTTGGCACTCGTGGTTCCGGAGGGGGAATCACCACAGCAGGAGTGGTTGCCAAGGAACTAGTTAAAGATGACCCTTGACCTGCGGGAGAAGGTGTCGCAGGCAGGTGCTGCAGTCGGCCCTCTAATTGGCGGTACTCTTTCTGGAGTTCTTGGATGGCCTGGGTGAGGGCCGTGATCTGTAGGCTGGCAGCTTCCAGCGGCCTCTGACATGGCTGGTTTATACGGTCAGGAACTTGGTAGGAGGCCGAGATGCTGGGAGGGCTCCCCTTGCGGCCGAGTGCAGCACACCACTGAAGATGACACAGCAGGTGTAGTGCCCACAGAAGCACGGGTGCCTGGTTGCTGAAGACAGACGTGCTTGGGAGGTCCAGGAGACAGAGACCAGTGGAGCAACTGGAAAGCTGAGCCGGGAGCCAGGCCAAGGATCATTCACAGGAAGACAGTCTGTAATCAGAATGACCAGGGGTGAGCCAAGTCTTAGTACAGGGAGCAGGATATGCAGAGTTCAATATACAAGCCAGGGTCAGATGCAGGGAGCAGGCAGAAGGAGGTCAGGTGCAAGCCAACCGTCGAGCCAAAGGATCAGGAAGAGCGGGTCAGAACTAGCCGGGTCGGTACACAGGAGATCAGATCAACAGGTGATTCAGGATACAGGAACACAGGGGGAGATGAAGATAAACCAGCAAATGCAGACACTAGCAGACTTCCTTATATAGGCCCATGTGACCTGCTGGTAGAGATACTGGGTCCTAAAGTCCTTCTCCTGCCAGAGATGCCGGGTCCTAAAGTCCTTCTCCTGCTGTTGGTTCCCTGACAGTGCCTTTGCCTATGCAGGTTTGCCAACCCTGCACCATTACGCACAGGGATGCGCCTATTTCCCTGACAAGACGTGACTTGCAGCATGCTAGGGAAAGGCTGAGAGGAGAATTTCAACCTTGGAAGATGATTTCTCCCCTTTGCCTGGTCGGTTGACAGCTGCTGAGAAACAAATCTCTTTCTGGTCGAAAAAAGCTGATGAACTTGAAAATCGCCTTAGATGCTATCCTTAGGATAGTGGGGCTTCCTGAAAAGGCTGAGGGCCAGAACCCAGGGACTTTGTGGAAACGTGGCTCAAAACTACCTTTCCTGATGCCATGTTTTCTGCTGCCTTTGTTGTTGAGAGGGCTCACAGAGTACCAGCAAAACCCCCTATTCCTTGTGCAGCTCCCAGGCCACTGCTGGCCAGAATGCTCAACTGTAAAGACTATGATCTGGTCTGGTGCTTCGTAAGGCCCGACAGAAAGGCATGATCAACTTTGAAAATGTGCAAATCTCCATCTTTCCCGATTTCTCGATCGAATTGCAGAAGCAAAAAGCCACATTCACAGAGGTTAAATGGAAGATGGGATCATCTACTCTATGGCTTTCCCTGCTTGGTTGAGAGATATTGATTGTTGTCATGTGCTCTTCTTCACTACCCCTGATGCAGCTCAAGAGTGGTTGAATGCAAAACGGCATCCGTTCTGATTATTCTGGAATAGCATTGTTGTTGGGGAGATTCCTTTATCTCAGGCATGTCCAAAGTCCGGCCCGCGGGCCAATCGTGGCCCGCGATCCGGTTTCGGACGGCCCGCCTGATAATTTTGACATACATATCTTTTGTGGCCTCCAACGAATCCCTGAGCGCCGGGGGCCACAAAATATATAAATGCTTGCTGCCTTGGAGGAGACAGGACAAGTGCCGTACAGGATACAGGAGTATTTCCTGTTTACAGGCACCCTGTGTAAAAGGAAGTCCCGTCTCCTGCGCTGCTATTGGACAACTGTTCTGTCCATCACAGGAGGTGGGACTTTCAATTAAAGAGGCAGCCGAGAAAACAGGAATTTCTCCTGTATGTCTGTCGGCACTCGTCCCGCCCCCTCCCTGTCTCCTCAAGGCTGCAGATGGACATGAATCAGGCTGCACTGACGAATGGGGAGACTGCATTCATGTCAATGTGGGTGCTGAATTAATGGCACTGTGGGTGTTGCATTAATGGCAATGGAGTGTGGCATTCATGGCAATATGGTGGGTGCTGCAATCATGGCAATATGGTGGGTGCTGCAATCATGGCAATATGGTGGGTGCTGCAATCATGGCAATATGGTGGGTGCTGCAATCATGGCCATACGGTGGGTGCTGCATTCATGGCAATACGGTGGGTGCTGCATTCATGGCAATACGGTGGGTGCTACAATCATGGCAATACTGTGGGTGCTGCAATCATGGCAAAACGGTGGGTGCTGCATTCATGGCAATACGGTGGGTGCTGCATTCATGGCAATACGGTGGGTGCTGCATTCATGGCAATACGGTGGGTGCTGCATTCATGGCAATACGGTGGGTGCTGCATTCATGGCAATACGGTGGGTGCTGCATTCATGGCAATATGGTGGGTGCTGCATTCATGGCAATACGGTGGGTGCTGCATTCATGGCAATACGGTGGGTGCTGCATTCATGGCAATACGGTGGGTGCTGCATTCACGGCAATATGGTGGGTGCTGCATTCATGGCAATACGGTGGGTGCTGCATTCATGGCACTTGTGAGGCTGAAGATGGGCACTGATTAGGCTGCATTGATGGGCACTGACCCTTATTTTGCTTCACAGTTCTTTATTTAAAAGCCTCCTCTCCAATGCTATAGGACCCCATACCCATAAAAGTAAGCTCACCTCTCAGTACTGTGTTCCTTTTTTGTCCTCCTCCAATGGACTTAAAGCATGCACGTCCGTGCAGATTTCTGGATGGATGGATCGATGGATGGATGGCACACTCCTTGGCGGTGCAGTTCGGAACCCAGCCATGGGCGGGTGGAGAGCTTGTGGCAACCATGTATCCCTGGATGCGATGTTGCTGTAGTGTGCCCAAAGCATCAGGAAGTCCTCGGCTGGCAAGGTCTGCAACGATTTTTCCATGGCAGTCGCCTCTGTATTATATGTGTTGTTTTGTTCCCTGTTTGTTTCCATGCCCCCTACTGCTCCCTACTGGCTGCTGTACCGCATATCTGCGTCCCAGCTCGCCACAGTGATCCGTATTTCGGCTGCCGCTCGCGCATGTGCGGGGTCCGCTTTTAGAGTGAGGCTTGGTTCACACATGTGCGGTTGAGCGGTTCGCTCGGTGGCCGCGCAGGCGCCGAGGATGGCTTCTCCACTGCGCAGGCGCGCTGTGGGGTCGGCGGTGACGTCACAGGCAGGCGGGGAATTTAAAAGCTGATACTCGCCTTTGTCATTTGGGATTTCCCCTGACAGGCGAACAGAGGCAACGTGATAAACACTGCTTTTTCAGCTTAGTGTGCTCTTATCATTTCTTTAAAGGAGAAGAGTGGAATGTTCATTTTCTGTTTTGATACAGGCTTAAATGTGTTCATAGATATATAATGAATTGTATACTAGTTGTTGTATGGTGAGTCCCTTTTAAAGGGCAAGTTACATGTTTATTTATTTTTTGTATAAAATTATAGATTTTCTTAATCAACCTGTATTTATTGTGATGCTTAGTCCAGAAGTTATGGACCATTCACCACCTACATGTGGCCAGCCCTCACGCACAAGGTATGTGCGGGAGAGGGGATGGGCTTGGGGTACAGTCGCAAGTATTGGTGTTACTTGATGGCTTGTCTTTTCCTCCCAAACCTTTTTTCTTTTAGCCCTTCCGGTCCGGATCCTCAAACCAAATGGGACCTTGCCAGGCCGCATCACTCGTCAGCTTCAAAGTCCAGACGTGATTCTCCATCTGCATCTCACCACCAGAGGAGACGCTCCCATTCCTCCTCCAGACACCGCTCCCACCGCCATGACAGTCGCTCTGATCGGAGAGCCTGCTGGGGATTTGGCACACGAGTCCCGGAGGGCAAATCATTATGCAGTCATTGCTATGCCCATGCGGTTGGGGAAAAAGAGACAGAGGATCAACGGATCGAGTCTCTAGTGAAACAGGTGGTGCAACGCTCTCTAAAGGAGATGGATACTGCCCACTCACAGAGCCAGTCCAGCATTACTCGGTCTGGTTCCCCGGCTGATGGGGTCCATGAAGTTCCAGGTCCTTCCCAGCCCTACGCTCCCTCCCCTGTTCCCTCGGAGGGAGAATTGGAGAGTGATGAAGAGAGTGTGGAATTTGACTTTTCTCTAGTGACTCCGCATATTAAAGCAGTCAAAGAGGCCCTGATGTGGGATGACCCATCCACTCCCCCAGCCAAGCAGAATTTTTTTTTCAAAATGCCTGGGGCAAGAGCGCTCAAGTTTTCCCGCTATTAGCCGAACTAAAGGGCATTTTTGACGAGGAGTGGAGTAAAGTGGACAGGAAGTCCTCTATGACAAGCAAAGCCTCCAGGATGTATCCCTTCAAAGCGGACAAGGTAAAATACCTGGAGAACATTCCTTCTGTAGACGCAGCTGTAATGCGTCTGGCCAAACACGTCACGCTCCCGCTAGACGATGCAGTCTCCTTTAAGGACAGTCTTGACAGAAGAATGGATCAGGACCTCAAAAGAATTTACGGCCTTGCTGGTACAGCTTGTAAACCCACCCTAGCCTTGGCAGCCGTGTCTAAGGCTATGGAGGCATTGACTAAGAATGTAGATTCCTTTCTTAAAGGTGTTTCAGAAGAGCTGGCCAGTAATTTGGCAGCAGCAGAGCTAAAACTAGCGGTGGCCTTCTTGAGAGAAGCATCTGTCGATCTGATCCGTTTACTATCCAGAATTATGCTATCCTCAGTTACGGCTAAACGAGCCCTATGGCTGCGCCCTTGGCAGGCCGACCCATCTTCTAAACAAACATGGTGCAAAATTCCTTTTGAAGGATCATCGCTGTTTGGAAATAAGCTAGATGACACCATAGCTAAGGCCACAGGCGGAAAATCAGGCTTTCTTCCACAAGACAAGCGTCCACAGGGTCGACCGAAGCCTCAGTTCAGAAAACGCAGCCCGGAGCGTTTGAGGGAAGCACGCTCCTATAGACCTGGCCAGGACTTCAGAAGAAACTGGAGTAGAGGCCAAGCGTCCTTTCGCAAACCAGCAAAAAGCCAGGCGTCCAATGGTCTCGATCAGGCTAAATCCTTTTGAGATTTTGCCCGCCCAGGCGGGTCGGGTAGGAGCACGCCTACTCCTCTTCCGGCACATCTGGGTGGCTTCAATCTCAGACTTTTGGGTCGTCAGGACAGTGTCGTCAGGTCACGTGTGGTCCTTCTCCAGCCTTCCTCCCCCCAGATTTGTCTCCACCCTACTCCCAGGTGCGGAAGAACAAAAACAAGCCTTACTGTCCTACATAGATCTGCTGAAAACCCAGGGAGCAGTAGTTCATGTCCCGGAGGAAGAACAGTTCCAAGGGGTATACTCCCCCCTGTTCTTAGTCCAAAAGAAAAGCGGTGCCTGGCGCCCGGTAATAGACTTAACGTACCTAAACAAATTTATAAGGCACGCAAAATTCAAGATGGAGACTCTGTCAACAATCCAACAAGCCATACAACCAGGCGACATCTGCAATTCATCTGCCTGCCCTTCGGTTTGACAACTTCCCCTCGGGTTTTCACCAAGGTCCTCTTGGCCGTAGTGGCCCTCATCAGGCTAAAGGGTGTGCGTCTTTACCATTACTTAGACGATCTCCTAGTTCTGTCTCAAAACAGAGAACAACTGCTGGTGCACAGAGAACAAGTGATCTCAACCCTTTCCAGTTTCGGATGGCTTTTAAACCTGGAGAAAAGCCACCTGGATCCAGCCCAACACTTAATATACTTAGGAGCTCAGTTCGACACAGTGGAGAACACCATCTCCCTGCTGGTAGAGAAGATTCCGGTGATTCGGAAGAGGTTTTCTCTGGCTCTGGATGCTCCTCATCTGAAAGCATCACAATGCCTAAGAATCATTGGCACAATGGTCTCCACGACCCCCGTGGTCAAATGGGCTCTATGGAGGTTACGCCCTTTTCAGTCAGGGTTCCTCCGGCAGTGGAAGTCAGGGGACAAGAGTCAACTCATCCACATATCTGCAACAATGAGGAACAGCCTCTTCTGGTGGCTCCAACTCAAAAATTTGCAAAACTGTCACTCCATTGCCCCCATCTCCTGGGTTACAGTCACGACCGACGCCAGCGGATCAGGCTGGGGGGCCCTCTGTGGTCAAAACCTAGCTCATGGCAGATGGGACGCTCATCTTCACAACCCAGGCTTAAACGTTCTGGAGCTCAAGGTGGCCTGGTGCACCCTCCAATCTTTCTCCCGGTTCCTGAAAGGAGAGTCGGTGTTGTTAAGGATGGACAACACAACAGCAGTGTCGTATGTGAAGAGGCAAGGGGGGACTTAGAGTTCTATTCTCCTTCTAGAGGTCGAGCCTATAATAACGTGGGCCCAGAAAAACCTGGCCAATATTTTGGCAGTTTTCATTCCGGGAGTTCAGAACTCCCAGGCAGACTTCCTCTCATGTACTCGTCTAGACAACAACGAGTGGTCCCTCCATGTACAGTCATTCAACTGGATTCTGTCTCTAGGAGTCAATCCCGAGGTGGACCTATTTGCTTCCCCTTACAATTACTGCGGAGACTTCAAGCAGAATCAGTGGTGGCTCCCTACTGGCCGAACAGGTCCTGATTTCCTCTCTTGATCCAACTGAGCCACCGGGACCCAGTACCTCTTCCTTTCAGGCCGGACCTTCTCTCTCAAGGGTCACTTCTACACCCTTGTCCGGCATTGATGAGACTGACGGTCTGGTTCTTGAGAGGGAGAGGCTGGAATCCCTTGGGTGCGCCTCTAGAGTGATTTCTACTCTGTTAAGCTCAAGAAGGGAAAGTACCAACAAAGTTTATGGAAGAATCTGGGCAAGATTCGTTGAATACTCCTCTGCTTCAGGGAGGTCCTTCAGAAATCCAGGAGTTCAAGATGTTCTCAGTTTTCTTCAAACCGGACTAGACTTACCCTTATCTGTCAGTTCTTTGAGAGTTCAAGTTTCGGCCTTATCAGCTTTCTCTGGGATCTCATGGGCAGTCCATCCCTTAGTTCGGCAATTTTTCCGGGAAGCGTCAAGAATTAAACCTCAAAGGAAGCCAAGATTTCCCAAGTGGGATCTTCCTCTCATCCTAGATTCCTTGTCTGGACTCAGTACGACGGGGCCCTCCCCGTCCTCCATTAAGGACTTTTCAGCAAAAGTAGCCTTCTTAGTTGCCATCACCTCGGCTAAGAGGGTTTCTGAGATCGGTTCACTGGGTCATGAAGAACCTTTTCTTCCATTTTTTCCAGATCGAGTAGTCCTTATACCCCCGTTGGGTTCAAATTCGAAAGTGTCCTCAGTATTCCACGAGAATCAGGAAATTGTTCTTCCTACATTCAAAACTCTGGAATCTAATGATACTCATCCAATGGATATAGGAAAAATCCTGAAAGAATATTTGGAAATTACTTCTCCCTTCAAACGATCAGATAATCTATTCGTACTGCATTCAGGCAGCAATAAAGGAAAGAAAGCTTCAATCAGGACAATTGCGTCCTGGATTGTCCAAACAATCCAACAAGCTTATAGGGCTAAGGGCTTGGCTCCTCCACAGGCGGTGACAGCACACTCCACCAGAGGGATGGCAACTTCTTGGGCGGCGGCCCGACATGTGGCTCTAGATGTCATCTGCAAAGCAGCCTTGTGGGCTTCTATCAATACATTTATGGCCCATTACTGCATTGAGCCTGCATCATTGTCTTCTGTTAATTTTGGGTTAAGAATCCTGTCGGTTGACGGGACAAATTAAAGCTATTTTCTGTTAAGCATACCCACCCGTGTGGTCTGGCTAGTTATTTCCCACACGTAGGCTGCCATGGAGTCTGTCAGAAAAGCTGAAAATTTATTACCAAATACTTAACGTAATTTTCCTTTCCTGATGGACTCCATGGCAGATGGAGTTCCCACCCTAAAAGAAAATAATATTAAAAGTATGAAAATAAGTGTCCAAAGAGTCGGCTAGTTACGGAACACAGTACTAAGAGGTGAGCTTACTTTTATGGGTATGGGGTCCTATAGCATTGGAGAGGAGGCGGGGTTAACCCACACGTAGGCTGCCATGGAGTCCAGGAAAGGAAAATTACGGTAAGTATTTGGTAATAAATTTTCAGTTTTCTTCCTGAAACTTCCTTTTTAAAGTTAAGGTGCGTGTTTTAAGCCGATAAATACGGTATATACAAATAACATGCCTAAGCTCATGTCTTCACCACACACAGCCACAAAGGCAAGAGAATTTGTGTTGGGCAATGTATTGGTGCTCGAACGAACACACTTCGACCAAATTTTATGTTTCAATGATATTTATTAACAAATTTTTCAGACAACACAAAAGTATCACAGTGTATTATTGTACAGTAGTAGAAGCATCCTGAGGGTAGCTTGCCAGTATTCATTGCACAACACAGACCACTCCTGTCTTATAAGTATTGACAAATAATGTCCCGTTATGGGGAGCAGTAGTCCAAATCTGGTCAACCAGTCGTGTATAGGCCTCTCCTAACATGGGCTCTAATGCTGTGGAACGTAGTTCCGGCCCACCAAGCGAACCGCCCCCCGGAGAGAGCCCACCCCCATCCCACAATCGGGGGGGCAGCCCCTCCCCCCATGGGAGCGATTCCCCTGAGGGCCAGACCACCCACTGTCTGAAACTCTCGAGCCCGTACTAAGACATTCACTGCAACATTCAAATAAACACTCTAATGTGGGAATGTAAGGGGAAAAGAAGACGTAGGAGAGAAGAAAGAAACACATAATAGGAAGGAAAGGAAGAAAAGGACCAATACAAAATAATATAGTTGGGATGGGAGGATCAGGGGAAGGGGACAGGGAGGAGCTGCGGTCCAGAGTCAAATCGCCCAGTATATGAGAGGCCAACTAAGTAACCAGCGTCCTCGGGTCATTGGTAAGATAGTCGAGCCATGGGTCCCAAACCTTGTGAAATAGCCCCATCTTGTCCTGGACCAGGGCTGCCAATCTTTCGTTTAACATTAGCCAGGACAATTTGCCTTTAAGCTGTCCAAATGGCAGGGCAGCGGATCTCCAATTTCTGGCAATAGTTATTCTAGCCGATACAAATATGAAATTTAGTAGCCTCCTTTGGGACTTGGAATTTTCCGTCACCCTGTCGCCCAAAAGGGCTTGTTTTGGCGATTTCTTTAGACTGATCTGAGTAAGGGTATATATAAAATTGTAGACCCTGATCCAGAACCTCCTAACTTTAGGGCATGACCACCAGATATGATAGGTGGTTCCCACCTGGCCACATCCTCTAAAACACCTGGAGGTGGCCCCCTGCACAAAGGTGGCCAGTCTGGCTGGTACCATATACCATCGTAACAGAACCTTGTAGTTTGCTTCTATGATTGAGGTATTTAGGAGTGATCGGGACGCTGTGTCTGCAGTTGCCAACCAATTGTCCAGGTCTAATGTTTCCTAGAAATCATTTTCCCATTGAAGCATATAGTTCAGATTAGTTGAAACAGTCATCAATATTGTATATATAGTAGATATAAATCCCCTAAGTCTATCATAATGCTTACATATATGTTCCATGGGGGTCAACGTCGCTAGGTCACTCTTACGAGCTAGAGTTTGGACAAAATGCTGTATTTGAGTATATCTATATCGTTCTAATGGCGGCATTTGATACTTCTCAACCATAGATCGTTCCGATATCATACCCTTAAGATCACATAAGTCAGCAATACGTAGTAATCCCTTATTGGTCCACCATGAAAACTCATGAGGAGCGAGGCTCGGGGTGAACATGCCATTCCGTAAAATAGGTGCCAAGGGAGTATGGGGTGATTTAAATTTCTTGGACCTGGACAATCTGTCCCAAATGTCCAGTGAGAAAGATAAGGATGGACATAGTATTGTCGGCCTTTCTGTAGGCGGGAGCCACATCAAGTGGTATACCGGATCTGGTTGACAGGAATATGATTCCATGATCATCCATATTGTGGGTGGTGATTTTGAATGAAACCTAGATAGGTGGGCCATTTGGGCCGCATAAAAGTATTTCTGCAGATCAGGCAGTCCGAGTCCGCCCTGCCGTTTAGGGGTATACATTGTAGCTTTGTTCACCCTAGGCCTCCTATCTCCCCATATAAACTGGAGAACTTTCCGTTGAAACATTTGCAGGTCGCTGTGTTGCAATGCTATAGGTAAGGTGCGAAAAAAATACAACAGCCTAGGTAGGATATTTATTTTTATCGAGTGGAGTCTGCCGAACCACGAAGGGGGATATCCTCTGTCAGTCTTTTAAGAAGAGCTGGGTAATTTCTTTTATACAGTGTTTGGATAGAAGAGGTCAAATTGATACCCAAATAAGGAAGAGCTTCCGCTTCCCATAGGAATTGGTGGGAGAGCTCAATTGTTTTCTGAATAGAGCTTGGTAGTGTTATATTCAATGCCCTAGATTTACCACGATTGATGTACAGTCCCGAGATGTCAGAAAATGGGTGTAATACTGCGTAGAGGTTAGGGAGCGAAGTTATCGGGGAAGTCAAGGTGAGCAGTAAATCATCTGCAAAAAGCAGGCACTTATGTTCGTAATCCCGGCTAACAATTCCCTTGATATCCTGGCAGGCACGAATTTTAATCGCCAGCGGCTCTATTGCTAGGGCAAACAAAATTGGTGATAGCGGGCACCCCTGCCTAGTTCCCCATTTTATAGAAATGGGTTGAGAGGAGTATCCCCTTAGTATTAATGTGGCAGTTGGAGTGTCATACAGCCTTTGAAGGAGAGCCAGAAAGGGCTCGCCAAAGCCATAGCGACTTAGCACGTCAAACAGGTACTCCCAAGATAGGGAATCAAACGCCTTCTGGATGTCCAACGAGAGCAGCATACTAAATCTGTCGCCTCCACCATCCCAGTCGGACTGCACTGCTGATATCAGATTTATTAATCTGTGGGTTTGATCCGACGCCTGTCTATTGGGAATAAACCCAGTCTGGTCGGGGTGAATATAAAGTGGGAGGAACGTGTTCAGTCTGAGGGCCAGGATTTTAGTTAAAATCTTTAAATCGGTATTGATCAAGGAGATTGGGCGGTAATTTGCGCAATCTCCATGATCTTTACCCGGTTTCGGTATAACATTTATAAAGGCTGCATTTTCCTGTCCTGGGAGTTTATTTCCCCTTCTGAGATCATTGAAGTACGCGCACAAGTGAGGTGAGAGAACATCTATATATTTCCTATAATAATGGCCTGGATAACCGTCCGGTCCCGGAGCCTTAGAAGGGTGGAGCATCTTTATGGCTGCTCTAATTTCAGTTTCCGTGAAAACCTCGTCCATCAAGTCAGCATGGTCTTGTGTCAATTTGGGCAATTGGACGTCATGAAAAAAAGCTGCAGTCCTTGATGACTCAAATACTGTCTGTCTGCTATACAATTTGGCGTAAAATGCATGGAATTCCTTGATTATTGATTCGGGATTTTGAGTTAGGTGTCCATTTGGTAATCTCAATTTAGGTAAAGTTGACACATAAGGTCGGGGTACCAGCTTCCTAGCCAACATAGTGGTGGGTTTATCACCCATGGTATAAAATCTATGTTTGGACCAGCTGATGTGTTTTTCCGCTTGCGTGGTTAGGCAAAGGTTTAATGTAAGTCTTGCTTCATCAATTTTATGGCTAATATCTATCGGGATTTTTTTGCTGTTCCGCCAGTAGCGCCTCCAGATCAGCCTCTAGGTCTTTAATTACCTGCCCTCGCTCCCGTTTTAGTCTAGCCGCTATTTGTATCAGCTTACCACGAATCGTTGCTTTGTGGGCGGCCCAGTTAATTGTAGGTGAGGTGTCCGCGGATTTATTAGTTTCAAAGTACGCCTGGAGTTCTTTCTGAATTTCCACATATATAATGGGGTCGTTCAGTAGGCGAACATTAAGTCGCAATGGGGAGGGGGTGGCTTTAGTCCAAAGCCCTTTGGTGACAAGTTTAACCGGGGAATGATCCGACCAGGGGGTAGCCAGTATTTTGACCAACGTGATATACGGAAGTAGGGGGGTGCGCACTAAAAGATGGTCTATCCTGGAGTAGGTGTGATGAACCTGCGAGAAGTGTGTGAAGTCTCTAGCTTTGGGGTTGTATTCCCGCCAAGTGTCTATCAGATCATGGAAGTGGAATAGGCGTGAGACCTTACTTCGACCAAATTTTAATGGTTTAAAGAATGTCAGGCAAAATGGTAGGCCCTCAAGCATGTTCACTTCATCAAATCTGGCCCTCTTTGAAAAAAGTTTGGACACCCCTGCTTTACCTTGCTTGCCCTAGATCTACATTTTTCCTGCAACAAGTGCATGACAGTAATCCTATTACATGCAAGCTCCATTTTTGTTTGTTTCTTTTGTTTTCAAGTAAATGCCTTTGCTGCACTGCCAGTGAATGTCTGCAATTTTTCTATTTCCTTTTTTCACTGTTTGGAGCAACGTAATACTGAACTACACAGACTACTATTTCAATTTAACACTTCTTATTTTTTTCACCACCGCTTTTTTTTTCAGCAATGCCATTTTTTCAGTAGGTTTTCTGAAGCCTCGTACACACGACCGAGTTTCTGGTCCAAAACCGACAAGAAAAGTGCCGAGAGAGCTTTATTGTCGAGAAAACCGTTCGTGTGTATGGTTTTACGACGAGAAAACTGCTGTGAATCTCGAAGAGAAAGATAGAGAACCTGCTCTCTTTTTTTCTCGTCCAGATTCTAGATTTTCTCATCGTGTTTCTCGTCGGCCTGTTTTGCGACGAGAAAATGGTTCGTGTGTATGCTTTTACAACTGTTCAAAAAGCGCGCATGCTCAGAATCAAGTATGAGACGGGAGCGCATCTTCTGGTAAAACAAGCCTTCGTAATGGAGTCACGCTAAAACGAACTGAAAGCACGAAGTTTGAAAAGCGCGAATCGTCTCTTCCCAAACTTTTACTTCACACGCGGTAACACGAGATCAGCAAAAGCAGCCCAAGGGGTGGCGCCAGTGAAATCGGTCTTCCCCTTTATACTGCCGTCGTACGTGCTGGACGTGACCGCGCAGAACAATGACGAGATTTGGAATTGTAAGTGTGTACGCATGGAAAGCTTGACGAGAATCTCGTCAAGGTTGACAAGAATCTCGTCGAGAAAAACGACGTGTTTTTAACGACGAGAAACTCGGTCGTGTGTACGAGGCTTTAGTTTCAGACTTATTCTAGTCATACCTGATGTGTTGCTGCCCTCTTCTGGGTGAACCTGGAACTCCTTACCAAATAGCTTCTGTTGTCTACCATTGGGGGGGGGGGCTCTAAGCTCTGGTAGTATTATACACACTGCAATACGGGTATTTTGTGCATTTGACACTATTAGGTCTGACACTGTTTATTTCATCTAACAATAGCAACGTAGGATGTACCCTTTTTTTTTTTTTAATTGTGAGAGCTTAAAGCAGAGGACATTTTTTTTTTAAAGCCAGCAGCTACAAATACTGCAGCTGCTGACTTCTAAAATATGGACACTTACCTGTCCAGCGCGCCCGCGATGTCAGCAGCCGAGGTCAAGCAATCGCCCGTCTCTTGGCTGCACCCTCCGCCATCCTCGGTGAGGGAATCGGGAAGTGAAGCATTGCGGCTTCACTGCCCGGTTCCCTACTGCGCATGCGCGAGTAGCGCGGCGCGCCGTCACTGTTCCCTGCTCTCTCCTGGGAACAGTGTATTTCCCAGGAGACAGCGGGGGGTTCAGGAAGGGGCGTGACTCCTGCGGGAGTCTATGCCTGGAAGTGGGTGCAAATACCTGTCTTAGACAGGAATCTGCACCCCCTCCCCCCTGAAAGGTGCCAAATGTGACACCGGAGGGGGTAGGGTTCCGAAAAGCGGAAGTTCCATTTTTGGGTGGAACTCCGCTTTAAGGGGATGTCTACTACCATGAATTACCTTCACATATGCTGTTGCAATGTGCAGGTAATGCCCCGTTAATACTTCTTATCTACATAATCAGTCAACAGTTACTAGCTACATCAGTTATTTATGGTTTGGCTTATGGCCGCAATTGTTACGCCACTTGCCGTTTTGTTCATTGGTCAGTGGCGGAGCGTCCATAGAGGGCGCCGGAGCGCCGCCCCCTCTCGCTCCCGCACCGCCACTGAATGACAATACACAGATTCATGCATTGCATGAATCTGTGTATTGTCACCGCTGCCGCGCTGCCCACTATTCATATGGCCGGCCTCCTGGTGAGCGCCGGCCATATGAATTAGAGCGGCGGCCGGCGGTGGGTGTGTTCTGGAAGTGTCTATCAGAGCCAGCGGCTCTGATAGGCTTTCCGAATACAGCTCTCACGCTGTATTCGGCTTCCAAAAACTCCTCCCAGGTACGCACGGGGGTGCGTTCCTTGGAGAAGACTGTGGAGGTTTCAGCCAATCAGGTTCACCGGATCTGGTTACCGGTAACCTGATTGGCTGAAGCGACATCGAGGGCGGGAGAACACATCGAGGACGGCGCAGACCGAGGAAGGTAAGTGCAGGGCTGGGGGGGGGGGACAGGCTGCATTTGGGGGGAACTGGCTGTATATGGGGGACACACTGGCTGAATATGGGGGGAACTGGCTGTATATGGGGGACAAACTGGCTGCATTTGGGGGGAACTGGCTGTATATGGGGGACAAACTGGCTGCATTTGGGGGAACTGGCTGTATATGGGGGACACACTAGTTGAATATGGGGGGAACTGGCTGTATATGGGGGACACACTGGCTGAATATGGGGGGAACTGGCTGTATATGGGGGACAAACTGGCTGCATTTGGGGGGAACTGGCTGTATATGGGGGACAAACTGGCTGCATTTGGGGGGAACTGGCTGTATATGGGGGACAAACTGGCTGCATTTGGGGGGAACTGGCTGTATATCGGGGATAAACTGGCTGAATATGGGGACACACTGGCTATATATATGGGGACAAACTGGCTGTATATGGGGGCACACTGGCTGTATATGGGGGTACACTGGCTGTATATGGGGGCACACTGGCTATATATATGGGGACAAACTGGCTGTATATGGGGGCACACTGGCTGTATATGGGGACAAACTGGCTATATATGGGGACAAACTGGTTGTATATGGGAGCACACTGGCTGTATATGTGGGCACACTGGCTGTATATGGGGGGCACACTGGCTGTATATGGGGGGCACACTGGCTGTATATGGGGGGCACACTGGCTGTATATATATGGGGGACAAAAATCTCCTGCGCTCTCGGTGTATCGTCAAAACACGGGTAGTGTGGTTCCGTCTAAAGGCAAAGTCTAAAGTCTTGCAGCCCTCCTCAGAACAATGGGTGTTCATGTGGCTAGAAAAAAGAAAGAAAAAAGGAGGGTGCACCGACCTAGTGTATTACCACTTAGACGTTTTATTTAAAATATAAAAAAGCAGTAATCTTACTCACAAACAGAGCTTAAATAAAAGCTTATCGGACAAATCAGCTGGAAATTCTTTGGCACCTGCCGACTGGACTCGATGACAGAGAGGGTCGGACAGTACTTCAGACAACTGGATAGATGACGCGTTTCTGGGGCGCACCTCTTTCCTCAGAGCCTAGATGGTCCATGATATGTATATATGGGGGCACACTGATTATATATATATGGGGGCACACTGGCTGTATATGGGGACAAACTGGCTGTATATGGAAACAAACTTGCTGTATTTGAGGGGGCAAACTGGTGGCATTTGGGCACAGTGGCTGCGTTTAATGGGCACAGTGGCGGCAATTGTTTTTTTTTTTTCAGTTTGTTTGCGCCCCCCCAAAAATTTTGAGCACCAGCCGCCACTGTCATTGGTACATATATAGTTTTACTGTCATGCATTTTATCTCATGACATACTATCTCATTGTTATTTCCTGATATGCTGAACATAATTTTTCGATTGATGGCTAATCTCAGTACCTTTTTTTCATGGAATGTAAGGGGTCTAGGTACTTAACCACTTCATCCCCGGACCATTTGGCTGGCCAAAGAAAAGACCAGAGCACTTTTTGCGATTTGGCACTGCATCGCTTTAAAGCCCTGTACACACGATCGGATTTCCTATGGATTCAAATCCGATGGATTTTTCCATCGGAATTCCGATGAAGCTGACTTCTATCAGTCTTGCCTACACACCATCAGTCAAAAATCCGACCATCCCAAACGCCGTGACGTAAAACACTCCGATGAGCCGAGAAAAATTAAGTTCAATTTTTTTCTCCGATGGAGTTCCACACAGATGGAATTTGCTATTGTTTTTTTTTCCATCGGATAAATTTAAAACATGTTCTATTTTTTCTCACCGATGGAAAAAAGACCGATGGGGCCCATACACGATCGGTTTGTCCGATGAAAAATGTCCATCGGACTGTTTTCATCGGTAAAACCGATTCTGTGTACACGGCATAACTGACAATTGCGCGGTCGTGTGACGTGGCTCCCAAAGCAAAATTTACGTTCTTTTTTCACCACAAATAGAGCTTTCTTTTGGTGGTATTTGATCACCTCTGCGGTTTTTATTTTTTGCGCTATGAACAAAAATAGAGCAACAATTTTGAAAAAAACACAATATTTTTTAGTTATGCTACAATAAATGTAGCGGGACCCCCAAAAATGGGGTCACTATGTTGCAAATTTAGGGGCAGTCTGAGCCATAGTATGGCTCAGACTTTACAATTCTGTTTAATATGGATTCTGCCCTGCCATGTTGTTGTCTGGTGTATAGTTCCCCTGGGCCCGTGGTGGCGCTGTTGCCCAGGTCTTGGGTTGAACCACTGGTGACATTGTGGTATGATTGGGTGTCCTCTTTCGGCTGCCGTGCGGTGGGCAGAGTTCAGCCTGCTGTGCATGCTGGGAGAGGGTACAAAAGGGGAGACGCAATAGGCGAGGAGGAGAGGAGAAGGAGAGGAGGAGA
Source organism: Rana muscosa (assembly GCA_029206835.1). NCBI lineage: Eukaryota > Metazoa > Chordata > Amphibia > Anura > Ranidae > Rana > Rana muscosa. Next base: position 1,563,678 of record CM055122.1, read on the forward strand.
GTGCAGGGGAGAACCCCTGGTGGCGAAGTCGCACCCGTTGGCCTTGCTGGCCTGGGGTGCATGAACTGGTCGAGGAGTCTCAGGCTCCTTTACCCCAAGGCTACGAAGTTCCAGGTAGGCCCAGTATCTTCAACTGGGTCTACAATCAATACACTGGAGTCCCAGGGAACCCGTGTAAGGGTGGCCCGCTCTGAAGGAGAGGAAACCGGGGGAGGACCTGTCCGATGGATCGGTGAAGGAATTCACGGTGAAGGAGAGGCCTGGTTACCTATCAGAGGGAAGGATTCATGAGTTACAGTATAGCTCCTGTAGTGTGTCCCATTGACACCTATGGTCTCTATTAATCTATGGGAGTTTCAAAGTTCTAACTCAGTAACTAAAGGATTCTGTGGCAGAGGATCTCTTAGACTTGTCCGTAAAGGGGACTAACTTAAAGAAACTGTTTGTGCTTCACTCTGGCTGCTAGAACTGTGAGAGGGATCTATCCGGGTGAGCAATTCACACTCAGGCTTGAGTGAAGAATAGGGTAACTGGGTGCCGCGTGCCTGAACCTGTCTCCCTACCTGCTTTTGTCACTATCTTCAACCTATTCCCAAATCTGTTTCAAGCAAGATAAAAATAAACTCATCTGTTCGGAGTTTAAATACTGTCTGGACATTGGCCTTCTTTCGGGGAAAAGAACAGACTTTTCCCTATATTCTAGGAACGAGAACCAATGGAGGGGATGTAACTCACTGCAGGACCCAAAATTGTAAGAACACCGCTCAACCTCTTAAACCAGGAGGATACAGGCATGTGGCACGGTGTGCCCTTATCTCTGCAAAGTGAAGGTAGGCAGGAGAAAGGGGTCCGTGTGCTACATAAATATAATTTATTTTTTTCAAAACACATTTTTTTCCTCCTCATTTTTGGTAAAAAAAATCACAATAAGCGTATATTGATTGATTTGCGCAAAAGTTATAGCGTCTACAAAATAGGGGATATATTTATAGCATTTTTATTATTTATTTGTTTTTTTACTAGTAATGGCGGCGATCTGCAATTTTTATCGTGACTGCGATATTGTGGTGGACATATCGGACACTTTTACCACATTTTTGGGACCATTCACATTCATACAGCTATCCGTGCTATAAAAATGCATTGATTACTGTATAAATGTGACTGGCAGGGAAGGGGTTAACACTAGGGGCGATCAAGGGGTTAAATGTGTTCCCTAGGGAGTGATTCTTACTGTGGGGGGAGGGAACTGACTGGGGGAGGTGACCGATCGGTGTCCCTATGTACAAGGAACACACCATCGGTCCCCTCTCCCTGACAGGACGTGGATCTGTGTGGTCCTGCTCAGTTACTGGGCAATCGCGGGTGCCCGGCGGACATCGTGGCCGCCGGGCACGCGCATCGAGTCCCCAGTGACACGGCGCGCGCCCCCTAGTGGCTTGGGAAGGCGATCACGTCATATGACGTCCGCCCAGAACGAGAGCCTCATCGTCCTGCCGTCATATGGCTAGTGGTTAAACTTTGTACAAAAAATGCTCTATATGGAAGTTTTTTACTCGAAAGAGAACAGAGGTTTTTTAAGCCCAGTGTGCATGGAGCCTTACTGTAACCAACACGTAACTATATCACTAAAAGATTTTAGAAATAGCTATTGTACTTTTGTGTTTCTATGGTGTTTTCTATAACATGTATCGGGATCAATATGCTGAGAAATGCATTGTACTTGTAAAGACATTGGCATTTTTGCACTGTAAGATTTACCGCACTGTTTTGTTCGCTCATGTTGAGCGCATTTGAGAACTGTCATTGTCATGTACCTTTTTCAATAAAAAGAGTAAAAAAAAAAGGAAAAGAGTTAATGACTATGATTGGTTGAAAGTATGTTAAGGAGAAATGTGTAATATTCATATTTAACACCCTGTCTGGGATAATAAAACCGAACAGTGTATGAAGCAACCTTGCTGTGTCAATTATTCATATATACGCTGTTTACTATGTGTAGCGGGGTCTCCTCTCTCTCTCTATCTTTATCGGTTATATGGCTGTTGTCTAGGGGTACCTGGGAGAGAGGGATAAGACCCACCACGGCCCATGTCCTCCATAGCTAAGAGGTGAAGGCCAGCTACTTGGGTTTTGTGTAGGTATCCTAGAGTCAAGTCCAGTACTTCGTTCCTGACTCCTTTGCTCCTAGTAACCAGAGTTCCACACAGTGAATAGGTCCAACTCAGTTTTATTCTTTTTGCCAAGCAATAAAACAGTTTCTTTACTTTGGAAAAATGGGGACAGATCGAGGCACAATCCTTTCCCTTCTGCTGCTGACCACTGTGCTGTCACCAGTGGTGAATAGTCACTGCCACTGACTAGGTGATGTAGAACGTGAATTACCTTCGCTCACTCTGCCCCTGTCAGAGGAAGAAATCCGTCCAAGGGAGAAATGGAGGCCTCTCCGTCACCAGCGATGCTGCGCCGGACTCTTTAGAGAAGTTACTGCACACCAGTCCTCACGAACTCAGACAGGGGCACCCAAGGAGTTAGGGCCCCCTCGGATTCCTCCACCCTCGCGGAACTCAGTCGAAGGTACTGAGCCCCAGGCATCCGCCATAGTACCTCACCCCAGGCTAAAGGTGCCTGAGATGGACTCCATCTCCGCTCCGGCTAGGTCAAGGGCACCTAGGCCTGGAACACCGGAACACCAGCACCCAAGCTGAAGGTGCCTGGGTGCGGCCGCATCATCTGGCTCTGGACTCTAACCCCGTGATCAGGGCGTCCGCCCCTTTTATGACCTCTCCCTTCGCGCCACAGCGGGTTCCCCGCCCCGCTGTACCAGCTCCAGGGGAGGACAAAAAGGCACAGTCTTGCGGTGCGAGCCCAACCCGGTCCAAGGCAACAACGCCACCTGTAGGCCGGCGGGAACTTCACACCACCAGAGTCCTCCAAGACTTACAAAGAGAACCTTGAATTTCCTAACAATCAAGGCATCTGGGTTACACTACCACCCAGATGCTTCCCCTAAATTCAAGTACCCGCTACATATGCATAGAGATATTTGGGTATGAGAGCAATGGAATCGGTCAACAATGAAGTTATTACAATTAGATAATAAGATAATAGTTAGAAGTAGTGGTTAAAGGTAGTAAATGGTAGAGAACAAACAACCGCCGTGTATGATCGAGTGGAGGTATAGTAGCCTGACAGTATACCTCCGCTCGATCACACACGATGGTTGTTTGTTCTCTACCATTTACCATAGCTTTGTCCATTAGACCCCTTTCACATTGAGCCACCCATAGCATCGGCGGTAAAACGCTGCTATTTTTACCGCGACGCTATGGGCGGATTTGTGGCGCATTTCGGCCGCTAGCGGGGCACTTTTAACCCCCGCTAGCGGCCGAGAAAGGGTTAAAACCGCCCGCAATGCACTGCTGAAGCAGCACATTGCGGGCGGTATAGCCGCGCTGTCCCATTGATTTCAATACACACCGCTCCTTCACTGCTTCAAAGATGCGGCTAGCAGGACTTTTTTTACCATCCTGCTAGCGCAACGCTCCAGTGTGAAAGCCCTCGGGCTTTTACACTGGAGACAATGGAGGAGCTGTTTGAGGGCAGATTGCAGGCGCTATTTTTAATGCTATGTCAAAGGGTGATTGGCTATTTTAGTCAATTCTCCTTTATATCATTGGAAATTGCTGGTTACTGTTACAACAATAAATAGTGACGTCAGTTCACTCCCTCCGCCAATGTGTCCACCATAAAGTCGCAATCTACTATTGTGTGTCCATCATCACCCTCCTGGTTGTGATATTTATGGCTATACATGGCTTTGATTGCATGCCTGCACTGAGCCTATGATTTTTATTTTGAAACTTCGGGACAACCTTCTTGACCCGTGTTTATTCATAATCTCTACATTTTGTTACGTTTTAAAAAACTTTTAAACTATACACACAAGCTCCTGAAGTAGCGCATCAACGCGCACAACATGTAGAGTGTTTTTCTCTGAGCGACCTCCGAATACGACTCAACCTCTCCACGTATCCAAACAGCCATTGGATTTATATTATTCTACGTGCTTCAAATCTTTGCGCTCGTTACATGTGGTATATGTATATGTATTAGAGGTGTTATGAGAGTCCTTGAGGTCACTCAACATTATGGTTTTTAATGTGTTTGTATACAATGGTTTTAACTTTATCCAAATTAAAAAACTTCAATCTTTTACCAAATATATGCGTACCTACAAATATACAGTGTATATAAAATATATATATATGTGCCTACAAAGTCCATATCTTTATTCTAATTTCTTCTAAAGACTACAGTAAGACATGCACTCTAAAGACTAACTCATCAGCCAGGCAGTTTGCCAAAATCAAAGCTTTAGGCTAGGAAGGATCCTTTGGTTATTTACAGCTCCAAGTGGGATCCCCTCCAGTCCAGTTGAAGTAAGGATTGCGCCATGATGTCAGTCTCTCTAGGGCTGCATCCTCAGCAGGAAGCTTGTCCAGAATCAGGGCCTTTAGGACCCTTTGGCAGTTTGCTGCTCCAGATGGGATCTCTTTAAGTCCAGTTTTGAGTAAAGGCTCGGTCATGAAGGCAGCCTCTCTAGGGTTCTCTTTTCCTCAGTTCAGAGATTTGCCGGACCCTGGGCCTCATGCCATGAGGGATCCTTGTTGGCTTTCTGCCTAGTACGAGTAGTGTTTATATCCATACTGGGCAGCAATCTGAGGTGGCTTTGGCATTCTATGAGAACAAAAGATTTGTTCCTCCCATATGCAGGACAACCAAGGATAACTGGTTCAATGCCATTGATATTGGGATACTCTGAGCAAAGCTATAACTTGAGAGCATGCTCGGAGTTTTAGCACATATTTGTTACTCTCTCTAACAGATCCAGCGGGACCAAGATATCATCCAAAATCATCCCTGGATGGGTCATTCCACCTAGCCAATAGGCATATAGAGCTTAGGGCTTGATTCCTATGGAAGCAGCCACCACACACTCAACCAGAAATTGTGTAGGCTTTGTGGGCTCCCTGTTAAGGGTGCCAGGAATATTTGTAGGGCAGTGGCATGTCTTCTATTAAGGCTGTTCAGGCTCATTGTGGGGTGTAGCTAACTTCCTTATACTGTTAATATCTATCCATAGGGTTTCTGTTGACTAAGTGCTATGTTTGAAACCCTACATATTCAACATCCCAACCTTAGTTTTTGGGCTAGTTAGTTTCTAAACGTATGCTGCCATGAAGTCTGTCAGGAAAACTGAAAATTTCCTATCAAATGCTTGCCATAATTTTTCTTTCCTAAAGGACTCCCTGCCAGTAGGAGTTCCTTCCCAGTGTCATGAGTAGGCTATGTGTGAAAATTGGAAAAAATATATAGAAGAAACTGCGCTTAAAGTGTACGAATCAAGCTAATGAATTGCCTGAAAAAATAAAATATTTTAGGAGAAGCAGCAACTAGTCTGAAAACAATCATCAGTGGATACAAATAAGAAAAAAATATATAGTCGCGCTAACTTATGAATTTGAACATAAGCCCATCACTGGGTAACTGAAAAAATCCAAATATCAACAGTGATAACATATAAAAAGCTAAGTAAAAAGCAATGTATAATCTATGTGAACAGATAATAAACAGAAAATTAACTGTGAATAAAAAATTGGTTATTGTCCAAAAATATTGTAGAGCGGAAGAACCCCTCAAAGTTCATATTCAAAAATCCATAATGAAAAAAAACACCCGTGAGGCGATATCCAAAATTAATAAAGAAATGAAGAAGGAAAAGATTCAGATCTTCTTAGACTTAAATTCGTGACTTTCACCACCACCAGTAGAAGTTACTGCTTACCGAACAGCGATGGTCCCCTATGACGGAGAACCTCAAACAGCCTTAAGTAATACTCAGTTAAGCCTCCAGAGTGTAGCCAGTGGTAAACCTCAGTTGTTTTAATAGCCCGACAGCTCATATAGCATCATACAGGTATTCAACGTGGACCATGAAAAAAAGGGGGGGACACTACATCCTCTGCTTTCAATCTGCCAAATTGGGGACAGCAGTGTTCAACTCAGCTCTTCAGCTCTTCCTCCTGATAACCCCGGAGCTCCCTGGAATGCCCCCCCCCCCTCCTCCCTCACATTGCACAAGTCACAGCGCGGCAGATTGAAAGCAGAGGATGTAGTTAATTTTCTGTTTATTATCTGTTCACATAGATTATACATTGCTTTTTACTTAGCTTTTTATATGTTATCACTGTTGATATTTGGATTTTTTCAGTTACCCAGTGATGGGCTTATGTTCAAATTCATAAGTTAGCGCGACTATATATTTTTTTCTTATTTTTTTCTTATGAGTAGGCTAGTTATGGAATGCAGCCCCTGATTCAGCCTGAAATTTTATGGGAGTGGGGTCCTATGGGGTAGGAGCGAGAGCAGGGCTACCCAAACGTATGCTGCCATGGAGTCCATCAGGAAAGGAAAATTACGGTAAGTATTTGATAGGAAATATTCAGTTTTATGGAGCTGCTAAAATCTACAACACTTTACAGAAAACCACCTTTATTAAATTATTACTAAAAACTTGTTAAAATGTATTTATTTATTAAAACTTTACTAAACCCTCAAATAATGTAGTCTAATGTATACTGTATAACTATACTGTACAATCATTCTCTAGGGTCCAACCTACTAGTGCAGTTGGGGGAAACACAAACTACTAGAAGCTTAGGTAAAGGACACAAACGGCATAAAACATTATTCTTCCTTGCCAATATAAAGTTCAGGACCACTAAGTTGTCATCTGTACTTTCCCTCGTGACCATCAAAACTTTGCGGTCAGAGTATAAACAAAAAGGGATGAGCAATATGACATCTAGTCTAGATTATAGGAAGCTGTTGTTGTTAACCTACTAGTGTAGTAAGAGGAAACACAAACTACTGGAAGAACAGGTGAAGGAAATTAATTACATACAAATAGTATCCCTTGTGGAAATTAAAGTGGTTGTAAAGTCAGAGTTTTTTTTAACCTAATGCATTCTATGCATTAAGATAAAAAGCCTTCTGTGTGCAGAAGCCCCTCTCAGCCCCCCAATACTTACCTGAGCCCCATTTCTATCCAGTGATGTCCACAAGTGCCTTGGCTGCCTAATTGGCTGAGACATAGCAGCGGCACCATTGACACCCGCTGCCCGCTGCCCATCAACCTCAGTTAGCCAATCAAGAGAGGGGCGGGGCCGAACCGCAGCTCCGTGTCTGAATGGATACACAGAGCTGCAGCTCGGCTCGTGTGCACTTATAGCAAGCTGCTTGCTGTGGGGGCACTTAACAGAAGGGAGGGGCCAGGAGCGCCAGCCAGGGACCCGAGATAGGAGGATCCAGGCTGCCCCGTGCAAAACCACTGCACAGAGCTGGTAAGTATACCATGTTTGTTATATAAAAAGTAAATGTGGCGCTAACTCAGAACAACTAAGTAATAATAAATGTGCAATAGTGAAAACTGATCAATAAATAACACACATATTAAGATAGCTTAAACAAATTATTGAATCAATAATATATTTAAATGGTAAGTTCACCTTTACAGAAAAATCTGTAAGGTGAGCTTACACAGGACCACCTCCGCATTCCCCCCCAGTCCCGCTGACCTGGAGCATGATCACCCGCACTGACACATCGGGTTTCCGCCTCACCGGTGCGGGGTGTAGAAATCCGCCGCAGCTTAATATCCAAAATGTACCTTGTCAGGTGGTACGCTTAGGAGCATTCTAATTGGTTGGTGCTGAATTCTGCAAAAAGGCAACAATTGGCAGTCATTACCTGTATAGCTTTAGGATGAACATCAACTGGTACCACAAGGATCACTAGCTCTGATTCCACGCTGAGGTATCCAAATACATCACACTGGGGTACAGATATGTGAGGCCTTATTTTCTGCAAGATGTCCATGACTGTGATTGGCATTTTCTTTATCTTAAATGAAAATAAGATCTCTTAGAATTCCAAGTATATCCATCAACAAGAATTTGAAATATGGTTATAATGCGACAGGCTGATAACTGAACATTTTTCAAGTGCAACATTTATGCAATGCATTTATAATTTTTTAACACAATTCCACTTTGTATAGGAAGATTATTTTTTTTTGTTAAATCAAAAAGGTGTTTATTAAACAGATTCAGACAATTTCCAATGTACAGACATTGCATGTGTATGCACGAAAAAGTACAACATACAGTTCTCTCATTGTTCATGTTAATGATCCTGTCACCTCACCCTTCAGGTCTGCATTATAATAATACACACATTTCAATACTGTGCAGCTCGTGCTATCTATCACTAAGTCCGCCCGCAGGGCATTGCAGTAATCTGGACATCACCATTTCCCTGGGACTTAATGCTGGGGTGTCTAGCCCAGATTCTTTCGAATCTACTCGGACAACCCCTATGTTGATATATGACCTTTTCCATGACCAAAGTGGTCCCCACCTGTGATACCCAGGAGGCCACTGTGGGTGGGGAGACCGATTTCCAGCCCATCAATATGAGTTTACAAGCCTGAAACAGTGCTCTAGAGATTGCTGCTCTAGCCATCTCCTCTGGGACAACATCCTCCAATACTCCTAGAATACAATGAATTGGGTCCAGGGGGATGGTCGTCCGGAACACCTGATTAAGCGTCCTGAGCACCGCACCCCAGTACCTATGGAGCTTTGGGCATCTCTAGAGCAGGTGGATGAGATCTCCCTGGTGTAGCCCACATCTGCCACACAGGGAGTCTGGCCGTCTGCCCATCCTATGCAATTTAAGTGGAGTATAGTGCGCCCGGAGTACAATATAAAGTTGGGAGACTTTTTGAGCTACGTTGAGGGAACAGAGAGCAATGGACTGCAGGACTTCATCCCATTGATCTCCTGTGAGTGGACCTACATCCTTCTCCCAAAAGGACGGTGCCTAAGTGGGGTGTGCTTTTAAGTGTTGCGTCAACAACATTTGGTAACATTGTGAGATAATCCTTTTTGTTTCAGTGCTAGTTTGTAGCAAATAGAAAATGGGGGTAGTTGACATGACCCAGTGGTTAGCGTCTCCCTGTGCGGCCACAGCGTGGCTGAGCTGGAGGTAGGAATAATACATAGTAGAGGGCATATTAAATCTTCTCCGCAACTCAGGGAAGGATAGCAACTAGCCGTCCTGAAATATATGGGAGAGCAGAGTCACTCCAAAGGAGAGCCACCGGGGGCCCTGTCCTAGCTTTACCAGTTCGACATTGGAGCGGTTCCCTCATATTGGACTGTAATCTGTGAAGCCCATCACCTCCTGTATCTGTCTGCCCTTGTTTCATACTTTCTGAATCAGAGTAAAAGTGTCTGTTTATTAGATTTGTGGAACACCTGAGACTCCAAGCCCATCGGAACAGTCTCTGCTCCAGAGCCAATCAGCATCAATCGAGCCGAAGAGCCCTTTGGATCCTGCGCCATGGATCCAATCAGATGTTGCATTTGGGCCGCAATATAGTACAGCCAAGAGTTGGGCACTGCCAATCCTCCGCTGTCCTTGGGATGCTGCAACTGTTCCAATTTAATTTTGGGGTTGCCCGTGTTCCATAGTAGGTGTCTAAAGAGGGTGTTAACCACCCTGATTATTTTCAAGTGTATCACAACTGGGGAGTTGTGTAGAAAGTACAGTAGCTGTGGCATCATTATCATTTTAATTAAGTTGGCCCTACATGCCAGCAAAAGTTTTAGATTATTCCATGTGTTAATTTTGCTCCGAAACCTGGATAGTAATGGGTGTACATTTAAAGGGCAATAGTCCGCGAGTTTAGGCGATATTTGAATCCCCAGGTATTTGAATGAGTTCACTACCAGGATCGGGCAGGAGTCAGGCAGATCCACCGCCCGATCCCCGTCAAGCACCATTAGGGCCGACTTGGTCCAGTTAATGGTCAGACCCGAATAGTGCCCGAATTTGGAAATAACAGCTGTCAGCTCCGCCAAAGAAGCACTGGTGTCCCCCAGGAAAATTATTTAAATGGAGCCTGCGCCAATTAATATACTAAATATTTGCTATATATAAGCTGCACCTCAAATTACAGTGAAATACTGAGATCAATAGTGAAAATAGTGAGAGGAGGGCGCTAATATGTAGGAGTAAATCTAAATCTAAATTCATTATAAAACGGTAGACATATATAGAATCAAAAACAATGTAATCTCCCCACTTAAATTAATTAGTGCTGTGTATAAAGATCAACCAGTGTATACAAAAAAAATATATTCAAATTAATTTGTGAACAACAAAAATTGACTATCATATAAATCAATACAAACAATGTAAAAATTCAATTGAAACTTATTACAAATAAAGTCCAAACCAGTGAACCCCCAAACAAGGGTTAATAAATGCAAATAAATGTCCCACAAGAAAAAGTGTTGTATAAACACCAAATAAATCCACTTCAAACAACGTATTGTGAAAAATCCAATGTGACTCTTGAGAAAAATGAAGATCCACCTTCACCAATAATAATATTGACACCCGATAGTGCACATTAAGTAAGGATGGCAGCTTACCGCAGCAAATTGACCCTTTTAATTAAAAAAGAAGTCAAACAGGCTTTCAGCAAGTTCCAATTGCTAAGGATCAGCGAAATGTTGTCCACCATGCAGGTAACGATAACACTTGGATTCAGTGGTATATAATCAGAAAAAGGAGAAGCGAGCAATAGCGTGATACCGTTTTTTATTGCGTATAAAATTTCTAAAAAGCCAAAATCATGCTTACATGGTTATGTGCCCCGACCCGGCACTGAGGCTGTAAAGGCGTAGGGATAACGAATGAGAGTCCTGTGGATACTGGCGTGCGCTCCACCACTATGGAGCAGACAACCAGCTGGACCGGAAGTGACGTCAATTGCGTGACCTGTATTGCGCTTCGACGTACGTTTCGGGTTCCGTCATCAGGAAGCGCTACAGGTCACGCTGTGAATGCCATATTTATGTCACTCATAATTAGAATATGGGAGGGGATATACAAACAGCCTCTGTCCCGACCCGGCAATGGTTACATGGAACGCACTAATGGCGTTTGTATTACTTTACACAATTAAAAATGAACTTTAATATGCAAGAAATTATATATAATGATTATTTATAAAATACATAAATAAAACTGTTATATAATAATAAAAATAAAATTAAAAATAAAATAAATAAAATAATTTGTTATAAAAAATCCCCCAATAAGGGATTCATACTAAAATACTTTAAAAATTACAAAAAGACCCTGCTGGCATGAAGACCTTATTCATTAGTAAGAAAGCAATTTAAATCCAGCTCAATGTTTAAACCCAACGGCTGCATCGATCGAAGACGGTACAGCCATTGAGTCTCATTCTGTGATATTGCCTTCTTGAGGTCTGTTCCTCTCCAGTGCCCTGCCACCTTATCAATCCCATAGAATGTCATTTGCCCAGGATCCTGGTCGTGGAATTGGGCAAAATGTCGAGAGACACTGTGATTAGGAAAGCCCTTTAAAATGTTACTCACATGTTCATTAATCCTGACCTTTAGTTCTCTAGTGGTCCTACCCACATATTGAAGGGAACATGGACATTCTAAAACATATGTGACATACTTAGAGTCACAAGTAATAAGTGGTTTAATCTTAGTAAGGATTCCCTATCCATCAAACACACTTCATTTTTTATTTTTTCAAGTGTGTGTAAGGGATAGCCCTTCTCTATAAATTTCTCAATAAGAGTGGTGGATTGAGATTCAAAGTCTGATATTTGATCGCAATTTCGCCTAATGCGCATCAGTTGCCCTTTAGGGACCGCCCCCAACCACTGAGGGTGATGGCAACTGAATGTGGGCACAAAACCATTTCTATCTGTAATTTTAAAATAGGTTTTCGTGCCCACCCTTCCCTCTTTTTTAACTAATGTTAGGTCCAAATAGTTGATGGAGTTGAAGCTGCTTTCCGCTGTGAATTTAAGGCCATAATGGTTAACATTCATGGCCCTGAGGAAATCCTTGAACAGGGGTACTGGCCCCTCCCATAACAGGATAATATCGTCTATATATCTTCTGTAATATATCAGACACTCGCTCATATTTGAATAGATAGACTAATTTTCCCATTTATTAAGAACAAGGTTGGCAACACTGGGCGCATAACGAGCCCCCATTGCCACGCCTTTAATCTGATTAAAGAACTTCCCCCGTGCCCAAAAATAATTATTCCCCATTGCTTGCTTAAGTCCCAACCCTAAAAATTGGATTTGGGCCATGGGTAAATTAGATTGTTCTGTGAGGGCCAATTCGACCGCCACAGATGCATCTGACTGTTTAATATTAGTATAGAGGGATTCTATATCTATAGTAACCATCAGGGTTTCCTGCGTAATCTCTATAGAAGATATAGATTTAATCAACTCTCTGCTATCTTTGAGATACGATCTTCCCTGTGTGACCAGGGGTTGCAGATAGATGTCTAAGTATTCCCCCACTCGAGAGTAGAGGGAACCAATCCCACTTATAATGGGTCGTCCTGGGGGATTCTCTCTGTTCTTATGAATTTTTGGTAGGATATACAATACCGGTGTACGGGGCACCCGGGGAATGAGATATTGAGCTTCTTTGTTATTTAATATATTTCTATCAGCACCTTCTGTTACCCAGCTTAGCAGATCATCCTTTAGCCTTCTCATGGGATCCCCCGGAAGAGGCTTATATGTATTACCATCTTCTAAAAGACGATCAATTTCATCATGATATTTTTGTAATGGCAATACCACTACCCCCCCCCCCCTTTATCCGCTGGACGAATAACAATATTTTTATTTCTCTCTAGTGATCTGATTCCCTCCATCAATATTTTATTATGCCTAACATTTGGTGTTTCTAAATTCCTAATATCATCTTGCACCATATTTTTAAAAACCTCCACATGGTGATGTGTACCTTTTTTGGGATTAAATATGGAATTATTCCTTAATCCACTATGTGAATATATATCATCTCCTCCCCCAGAGGGAACAACAGATGTTTGAGACGCAAAATGTTTTTTAATGTTTAACTTCCTGACATATTTTTCAATGTCAATAAATAGATCAAATTTATTAATCTTCCTATCCGGTGCGAACTTCAAACCCTGCGATAGAACTTTGAGCTCTGCCTCTGAAAACTCAATTCCCGCAAGATTGAAAATCCCACCGTCTAACTGTCTCGTGGCCTTTTTCTTTCTGGCTCCCCCTCTCTTACCTCTCTTTCTAACTGCTCTCTGGGGTGGTACAGGGTATTGGATGGAATTTTGTATGGCTCCTTCCATCCCCTCCATTCCCCCCCCTGTGAATAATTGTTTTGGTGTTGAAACGGTCTTCCTCTATAGTTGCCTCTAAAATGGCCCCTAGGTGGTCTAGGAGCATAATGATTGGGTCCTTGATTGTAATACTGATAATTATAATCAACAGGTCTCGTATCTATAGGGCCATACCTATTATATGTTGGCGCTATATAGGGAGCTGGATAGTAATCATTAGACTGTAAATATCCTCCCCCACTTTGAGAAGTAGGGGGGGTATAGAAGATCCCCTTCCATTTGAACTAGCTTGTCCCTTACTCTTAGAAGGAGTTTTAGCTTTAGTGGGAGTACGTGTTTTATTTTTGAATTTATTAGCTAGTTGAGTGACGACGTTATGAACTTCCAGGTCCCTTGCCACAGGTGATTCATTAGTACTGGCAGGATCAAAATCCACCTGCCACTTATAAACTTTATTATCCTCATAATCTTTAACATCTCTCTGATATTTCTTTAGCTTTTTCTGTTTAATGTCACCATCATACTTAGACAAATGGGTTTGTAACCCTTGAAGCTAGTTCAAATGGGAGGGGATCTTCTATACCCCCCCCCTACTTCTCAAAGTGGGGGAGGATATTTACAGTCTAATGATTACTATCCAGCTCCCTATATAGCGCCAACATATAATAGGTATGGCCCTATAGATACGAGACCTGTTGATTATAATTATCAGTATTACAATCAAGGACCCAATCATTATGCTCCTAGACCACCTAGGGGCCATTTTAGAGGCAACTATAGAGGAAGACCGTCTCAACATGGAGGGGATGGAAGGAGCCATACAAAATTCCATCCAATACCCCGTACCACCCCAGAGAGCAGTTAGAAAGAGAGGTAAGAGAGGGGGAACCAGGAAGAAAAAGGCCACGAGACAGTTAGACGGTGGGATTTTCACTCTTGCGGGAATTGAGTTTTCAGAGGCAGAGCTCAAGGTTCTATCGCAGGGTTTGAAGTTCGCACCGGATAGGAAGATTAATAAATTTGATCTATTTATTGACTTTGAAAAATATGTCAGGAAGTTAAACATTAAAAAACATTTTGCGTCTCAAACATCTGTTGTTCCCTCTGGGGGAGGAGATGATATATATTCACATAGTGGATTAAGGAATAATTCCATATTTAATCCCAAAAAAGGTACACATCACCATGTGGAGGTTTTTAAAAATATGGTGCAAGATGATATTAGGAATTTAGAAACACCAAATGTTAGGCATAATAAAATATTGATGGAGGGAATCAGATCACTAGAGAAAAATAAAAATATTGTTATTCGTCCAGCGGATAAAGGGGGGGGGGTAGTGGTATTGCCATTACAAAAATATCATGATGAAATTGATCGTCTTTTAGAAGATGGTAATACATATAAGCCTCTTCCGGGGGATCCCATGAGAAGGCTAAAGGATGATTTGCTAAGCTGGGTAACAGAAGATGCTGATAGAAATATATTAAATAACAAAGAAGCTCAATATCTCATTCCCCGGGTGCCCCGTACACCGGTATTGTATATCCTACCAAAAATTCATAAGAACAGAGAGAATCCCCCAGGACGACCCATTATAAGTGGGATTGGTTCCCTCTACTCTCGAGTGGGGGAATACTTAGACATCTATCTGCAACCCCTGGTCACACAGGGAAGATCGTATCTCAAAGATAGCAGAGAGTTGATTAAATCTATATCTTCTATAGAGATTACGCAGGAAACCCTGATGGTTACTATAGATATAGAATCCCTCTATACTAATATTAAACAGTCAGATGCATCTGTGGCGGTCGAATTGGCCCTCACAGAACAATCTAATTTACCCATGGCCCAAATCCAATTTTTAGGGTTGGGACTTAAGCAAGCAATGGGGAATAATTATTTTTGGGCACGGGGAAGTTCTTTAATCAGATTAAAGGCGTGGCAATGGGGGCTCGTTATGCGCCCAATGTTGCCAACCTTGTTCTTAATAAATGGGAAAATTAGTCTATCTATTCAAATATGAGCGAGTGTCTGATATATTACAGAAGATATATAGACAATATTATCCTGTTATGGGAGGGGCCAGTACCCCTGTTCGAGGATTTCCTCAGGGCCATGAATGTTAACCATTATGGCCTTAAATTCACAGCGGAAAGCAGCTTCAACTCCATCAACTATTTGGACCTAACATTAGTTAAAAAAGAGGGAAGGGTGGGCACGAAAACCTATTTTAAAATTACAGATAGAAATGGTTTTGTGCCCACATCCAGTTGCCATCACCCTCAGTGGTTGGGGGCGGTCCCTAAAGGGCAACTGATGCGCATTAGGCGAAATTGCGATCAAATATCAGACTTTGAATCTCAATCCACCACTCTTATTGAGAAATTTATAGAGAAGGGCTATCCCTTACACACACTTGAAAAAATAAAAAAATGAAGTGTGTTTGATGGATAGGGAATCCTTACTAAGTTCAAAAAAGAAACCCCCCTTCTCTGGTGATCTAGCCTTTTTTTCAGGTTTCCACCGACAGTATAGGGATGTGGAAAAAACCTTTAAAAAGTTTTGGCCCATTCTCCTCAAAGATGGAGATTTGGCAAAAATTTTACCTCCAAAACCAAAATTCATATATAGGAGAGCTCCAATATTACGCAACATCATTGCACCTAATATACCTGATTCCCCTAAAAAATCCTCTACCTTTTTAGACAGTTCAGGTTTCTATTATTGCACCCGGTGCAAATCCTGCCGGAAAACCAGGAGAAATACAAGGAAAATCAGTAAATTCCGATCGAATGTTACGCGTCAAGAATTTGAGATTAAACCACTTATTACTTGTGACTCTAAGTATGTCACATATGTTTTAGAATGTCCATGTTCCCTTCAATATGTGGGTAGGACCACTAGAGAACTAAAGGTCAGGATTAATGAACATGTGAGTAACATTTTAAAGGGCTTTCCTAATCACAGTGTCTCTTGACATTTTGCCCAATTCCACGACCAGGATCCTGGGCAAATGACATTCTATGGGATTGATAAGGTGGCAGGGCACTGGAGAGGAACAGACCTCAAGAAGGCAATATCACAGAATGAGACTCAATGGCTGTACCGTCTTCGATCGATGCAGCCGTTGGGTTTAAACATTGAGCTGGATTTAAATTGCTTTCTTACTAATGAATAAGGTCTTCATGCCAGCAGGGTCTTTTTGTAATTTTTAAAGTATTTTAGTATGAATCCCTTATTGGGGGATTTTTTATAACAAATTCTTTTATTTATTTTATTTTAAATTTTATTTTTATTATTATATAACAGTTTTATTTATGTATTTTATAAATAATCATTATATACAATTTCTTGCATATTAAAGTTCATTTTTAATTGTGTAAAGTAATACAAACGCCATTAGTACGTTCCATGTAACCATTGCCGGGTCGGGACAGAGGCTGTTTGTATATCCCCTCCCATATTCTAATTATGAGTGACATAAATATGGCATTCACAGCGTGACCTGTAGCGCTTCCTGATGACGGAACCCGAAACGTACGTCGAAGCGCAATACAGGTCACGCAATTGACGTCACTTCCGGTCCAGCTGGTTGTCTGCTCCATAGTGGTGGAGCGCACGCCAGTATCCACAGGACTCTCATTCGTTATCCCTACGCCTTTACAGCCTCAGTGCCGGGTCGGGGCACATAACCATGTAAGCATGATTTTGGCTTTTTAGAAATTTTATACGCAATAAAAAACGGTATCACGCTATTGCTCGCTTCTCCTTTTTCTGATTATATACCACTGAATCCAAGTGTTATCGTTACCTGCATGGTGGACAACATTTCGCTGATCCTTAGCAATTGGAACTTGCTGAAAGCCTGTTTGACTTATTTTTTAATTAAAAGGGTCAATTTGCTGCGGTAAGCTGCCATCCTTACTTATTGTGCACTATCGGGTGTCAATATTATTATTGGTGAAGGTGGATCTTCATTTTTCTCAAGAGTCACATTGGATTTTTCACAATACGTTGTTTGAAGTGGATTTATTTGGTGTTTATACAACACTTTTTCTTGTGGGACATTTATTTGCATTTATTAACCCTTGTTTGGGGGTTCATTGGTTTGGACTTTATTTGTAATAAGTTTCAATTGAATTTTTACATTGTTTGTATTGATTTATATGATAGTCAATTTTTGTTGTTCACAAATTAATTTGAATATATTTTTTTTGTATACACTGGTTGATCTTTATACACAGCACTAATTAATTTAAGTGGGGAGATTACATTGTTTTTGATTCTATATATGTCTACCATTTTATAATGAATTTAGATTTACTCCTACATATTAGCGCCCTCCTCTCTCACTATTTCCCCCAGGAAAAGCATCATGTCATCAGCGTACAACATAATCTTCTCGTGAAGATCACCATACCGTGATCCCTGGACTGGCTCTCACTAATGCCATAAGTGGCTCAATGGCTATAGCAGAGCAGGGGAGACAGGGAACAACCCTGCCTCGTGCCTCTGCCCAAAGCAAACGCGTGTGACATCCTACCCGACATTCTAATGGTCGCTTGTGGGGAGGCATAAAGCAGTTTAACCCAGGCTATGAATCGGTCTCCGAACCCAAATTTGGTCAGTACTGCCCACAGGTATCGCCAGCCCACACTGTCAAGCGCCTTATTGGCATCGAGGGACAGAAGAACCCTGTCCCCCCCCCCATTATCCGCCTGTAGTTGCATGTTTAGAAAAAGGTGCCTGAAATTGGTAGCCGTGAATTTTTGTTGCATAAAACCCACCTTGGCTGGGTGTATTATGGAGGCTCTGATCCCGTTGACCCACAGCGCCAAGACCTTAGCCAGGATTTTAACATCACTTTGAAGAAGAGAGATAGGTCTATAGGAACCCGGGTCAACCGGATCTTTCCCAGGCTTGAGCAACAAGACGCCCCTCCTCCAGGGAGGCATTAAACACCTCTAGCAGGTGCGGTAGGATCTGTTCGCCATACTGGGTAAGGACTTCCATAGGGAGACCATCCTCCCCAGGTGCCTTGCAAGCAAGGAAGGAGCACGCTGCCATCTGCAGCTCCTCTAGAGTCAGGGGCTCCTCCAACATTTGTTTCGCCCCCGCCGGCAGGGAAGGCAGGTCGACTTCCGACAGGCACGTTTCAAGATCAGCATCAGAGTAGTCATCCCTTGCCCCATAGAGGTCCGCATAGAAGGATGCCAGCTCCGATATGACCTGCTCCTGGTCATTAACTACTCTACCACTGGAAGTACGAATTGCCCCGATAGCCGGGGACTATTGTTGAGATCTAGCAATCCTCGCCAGTAGGCGTCCCGTTTTTCCCCCTCCTCATAAAAAGCAAGCTTAGTGAAAAACCTGTTACGCTCCACAGTGGAGGATCTCAGGCGGTCCAGAGAATCCTGTGCCGATATCCATGCTTCCCTTGCAGAGTCTGTTAGGTCTGTAACATATGATAGTTCCAGCTGATGCACCTGTTCACCCACCTGCTCCAGCAGATCCGAGCAGTTTTGTTTGACTAGTGCAATCTCTGCTATGAACACCCCCCTTAGGTAGGCTTTAAAGGTTTCCCACTTTTGAATCTTATTTGTAGAACTGCTATGAGAGGTAAAAAAAACTATCAATTTGGGTTGTTATTCGTTCCGGTGAAGTGAACAGTTTAAGCCAGAAGGCGTTCAATTTCCAGGGGGTCTTGGGTAGCGAGGTGGGAGGTTGGGTAATCAGCCAGAGAGCCACCCGGGAATGGTCAGACACTCCCCGGGGGAAATATTCCACCCTGGAGGTGTAGTCAACCATGTTAGTTGTGCATACGCACAAGTCAATACGTGACAGGGAGCCATGAGTTTTGGAGAAGCAGGAAAACTGCTTTGTGTCCGGGTTGCGCGTGCGCCAGACATCTGCCCAACCTACCTCCGAAAGCAGGCGGCTCAGAGCGGTACCTCTGCCACCCCTAGGGGGGAGGATCGGGGGGTGCCTATCTAATCTAGAGTCTAGATATGAGTTGAAATCTCCCACGATCAACACCGGAACATCAGGCTTGTTCGCCATGTACGACAGCAGCAACTGAAACACGTCCTGTGAAGATGGGGGTGGAATATATATGAAGGCCAAAAGCAAAGTCAATGTATACAGTTTACAGTAAATAAATACAAATGTACCAGAAGCGTCCACCAATGAGTCAATTTCCTGAAAAACCAGCGCTTTGTGTATCAGTACACTCACCCCGCGAGAATAAGCAGAATGAGTGGAGTGATATGATCTGCCAACCCATGCATATTGCAGACATCCCACATTGTCCCTCAGGAGGTGAGTCTCCTGCAGACCAATGATGGCTGGGTGGAATTTGCGCAAGTAGGAGGAAATCATGGTCCGCTTCAAACGGTCATTCACTCCTCGGACATTCCAAGATACTATTGGTGTAGATAGCATTGCATACAACTATAAACATATTGAGAAGGTAGCCCAATGTGGACCACCTTTCCCCCAGATAACCAGCTGGTCTGGGCACAGCAATGATCTGGGTGTGGCAACATACACTGCAACAGAGGGCGCCTGCCCTGTAGGGGGCTGCACATTGGAAATACAGTAGTTGAAAAATGCAGTCAATCTCTCGCAACTGCACAGCATAAAAATAGAGAAAAAGGAAGACACACAAACTGAGACCATAGGAGCCCTTGGACGCAGCCAGAATCAACTGCAAATAATCCAGGCTTCCCAGGGGCTTTAAAGCATATGTTATAGTCTGTCTTTTCGCGCCAACTGGGCACTGAAACAATAGCCATGTAACCCATGGCTTCAAGTGGCTCACAAATACCCAACATGGTAGCATCACCCGCGTGGGCCGGTGTAAGCAATAGAACCAACAAAAGGCGGAAAACTGGAAAGTTGTTAGCTGTGTGTAAGTTACATAGATAGTTCCTTTTTAAAATAGCAAACTGTATAAGGAACATAGCGCCCTTCCATTCCCGGTACTTTAACGGCCATGTAGGGTCATCCTGCTCCATTTTCTCGTCCGCGGCGGCGGAGGTCCTGCTCATTGTGGTCCAGCCAGGCAGCTGCATCTTGTGCATTTTCAAAGAACTGGTTCTGGCCCCCTGCTGTCACCCTCAGTTTGGCCGGAAATAGCATAGCATATGGCAGCTGCAGCCTTTGGAGCCATTTCTTGACATCTGCACATTTTGATCGTCTGCGTTGCACTTCCGCTGAGAAATCCGGGTAGAGCGATATTTTGGTGCCATTGTAGTGGATGGCACCTTTCTCTCTGGCCATGCACAGCACCGCCTCCCTGTCCTTGTAATTTGGAAGTCTGGCTAGGATCGAATGGGGGGATTGCCAGGCGGGAGGGGCCTCGTGGTACTCTGTGCGCCTTCTCCACAGTGTAGATAGGAGAGAAGGCCTCCATCCCAAATACCTCTTGCAGCCATCCTTCAACAAATGTGAAATGATTTGATTACATGTGCTCCTGGGTGGTAATCAAACACCCTTAAAAGAAATGGTGTCGCCATGGGCACATGTTGTGCACCGGCGTATGCCAAGCTGTACCTGGGGGGGTTGGGAGCGGGAGATTTTTTCCAGTGCAGAATGTCGCCAGTACCTGGACCAGGCCCTTTGCTGGTTGAGGTACATTGACAATATTTTTGTCATCTGGACAGGCACAGTAACAGCTCTTGATGAGTTCATCAATAGATTCCATTTAAAGTTTACCTTTGAATATCACAATAATTATATCTCCTTTTTGGACCTATCCATCTATAGAGATTCGCAAAACAACATAGCAACCAAACTATATCGAAAAAGCACAGCAGGCAATACCCTGCTGCATGCCAACAGTGGACACCCCATGTCCCTGATACACAGCATACCATATGCACAGTACATCCGCCTGCGCAGAAACTGCACGCATGAAGCAGAGTTTCGGCTACAGACGAATGAACTGCGCATGCGTCTGCGCAAACGTGGATATAGCAAAAGCCTCCTTAGGAAAGCCTTTAATAAAGCTATGGGAAGAGAAAGAACCACTCTACTTTATTCAAGAAAAAAACCCAACCTGAGCCAAGTCACAACCAAGTTCATCACCAAATACTCGGCCCAGCATTGATCACTCCGCACCTGTAAGGAGAGACATTGGCACCTCCTCAGTGAGGATCCAATTCTCTGCAAGTATGTCAGGGACACCCCTGAGATAGTTTTCCGTAAAAATACCTCCATTGGGAACAAACTAAAAGCAAGCGAATACAAACCCAACTATAATAACCAGCCTATACCACGAGGCATATTTACATGTGGTCACTGCACTTATTGCCCATGGGTTCAAACAGGCACACAATTTTGCCTACCCAATGGGGAAATCTTTCAACCTCACTTTCATGCCACCTGTAATACGGAAGGGGTGGTATATCTCATGACATGCAGGTGTGGGGCCTTTTATGTTGGAAAAACCTTTTGCCCTTTCAAAAAACGCATTTATGATCATTTATATTACTCCCAATATGCAAAGATGCTTACACCTGTTAGCCGCCACCTGGGTCTATACCACAAATTTGACACCTCAGTTGTCAGGTTTGTCATATTGGAGGTAGTACCACAAGACCCACGTGGCGGAAACTGGGATAAACGCATCTTGCAGAAAGAAACATTTTGGATTGAACGTTTAGAGGCTACCAAACTATTTTTTTGTATTTTAATTTTAGATGCAATTGTGTATTTTTATATGTCACATCATGTGAAATAAATTGTTATTTTTTACGCACGTGCCTATAAAGTCCATTCTTCCACATCCATCCAAACCATCCTTCAACAAATGTTGTGGGATCCCTCCCCTCCACCTTTTCCGGGAGTTCCACTATGAGAACTGATAATATTACTTGAGTCTGGAGAATAAAACAGATACTAAGCAATAGTGGATGTCAATTCACTGTATACGAGTATCAACCAAAAAGTAAACAAATAAAATTCATCTTGGAGCTATTGGAATTCGCCATGACCAATAATTACTTTTGGTATAGTAATGACTATTACCAGACACCAGCCACACATCCCTTTGATATCTTCAGGAAAAACCTCCCCTCATTGCTTTGGAAAAAGCAAGGACCTGCAAGAGACTTCCCAAGCTGAATCCAATATTTTGCTATAACTGTTGCCCTACGAGCTCTGGGAGTATTTGGGTCTATGCTGAAACCCTCCTGCCTTCCCTCCTTCCCCTCCCTGGTCCCCCCTGGAATTTGGGGACCGAGCCAAAAACTCACAATCCACAGACATAAGCTTATTGTGAGCACCTGGGACCTGAAACTAGCAAGAGCTCCTGCGCTATGAAGGTATAGCAAGATCAGACACAGTCACACCAAGGATTTCTCCAGCTTGCAGGAATAGCATTTTCAATAGCCTGGAAGAAACTATCTAGACCAATGGATACTTACAGTCGTCTTTTCCTGCGATCAACTCACTGTGAGTAATAACATCTATTGATGATTGGAGATAATCTGCTATACTCTTAATCACTGTATGGATTACTATCAAATAAGGCTACAAAATTAGCTATTACGCTGGCACTTTTCTGCATACTATACTGCCATACTAGCAGCTTGGGACTTTTCATGCCTGTCCACTGACACAAGATTCCTGTGGGGGTCCTTCCATAAATGGACTTGTTTTACTGTTAAACAAACCTGACAGCTCGGTAGATCCTGGGATATGAG
Organism: Rana muscosa; assembly: GCA_029206835.1. Classification (NCBI taxonomy): domain Eukaryota; kingdom Metazoa; phylum Chordata; class Amphibia; order Anura; family Ranidae; genus Rana; species Rana muscosa. The sequence continues at coordinate 1,586,700 of CM055122.1, forward strand.
ACAAACGAGGCTCTATAGTGGGTCTGTTTTGGCCAGTACTTGGTAAACGTCACCACATGATTATTTCCTCCATTCTCTTCCCTCCTGATCCCTTGCATATAAGGTTTAGTTCAAAAGTCTGAAGATGCTGCAACATACACTTTATGTACGATTAATGTACTAGGCTACAACAATTTTTGGAGGTTCTCTGGCCCTGAGGCAATGAGGTCTGCAGGGTGTCTGCATGTTCCAGTCAGCGGCCGGCACCCATTAAGACCATTAGTTTAGCTCTCTCCCTTGATCCTGCCAATGGTGCCTCCTCCATGTGTCATGTTTGTGACATTAGAGGCAACTTAGGGAAAATATTGTGTGACTTCTGTCTTGTGGGTGTGCACACCCGTGGCCACCTTGTTCTTAATGTCTTTTAATTTCATATACTCTGCACCTTATCTCTGTCATTATTTTATATTATATTTAAGCAATAAAGGAAATTTCTTATATAGCTGGAGATCGCTGTCTGCCCCACCCCTTTGTCATTATCTGAACTTTATGGGTCTTTACCCTTCTCCCCCCCTTTTTTCTACTTGTTAATTGAGTTCAAGACAAACGGAAAAGGCGACACCCACATCGGGTGAGTCGGTACCTCTATACTGCAAGTGTATTCAATTTCGATGTCATTCTACACACTGGTCTCTGGATTTGATCTGAAAACCCTCCCCTTTGTTTTTCAATAGATTATAACCTGATCCCCTTTGGATCAATTTGGATCATCCCTAGACCAGTCTCTATAAAAAGAGAGAATTTTCTGGAGTTGATAATCTGCAGACTATATGCACATACCTGTAGTGGTTGAGTGTCATACAAAAGGTCATTTTAAGTTCCAGTCGGCCAACAATCATTGTTAGATACACACATGGCTTATGTTATCGGTGAAGAAATAGAGAAAGAAATGAGATTGACCTTTACGGGAAATCCACAGGATCAGATCTTAACCGACGATGATGCTATTAAAACACTCTTTAAACAACATCAGAAGTTAGCCATTAGACAACTGAACCGGAAATGGGACACTCTGTCCCTAGAAACTTATATTGAAAGAAAAATCATTCCACGAGGATTGCGTGAAAGAGTGATGCCTGCTGAAAATCTGCACAATGAACGATTCCTGAACAAATGGAAACAGGCCTGTATTGATCATGGCATCGAGGTAATGAAATTAATAGTGGAAGAAGAAAACATTCAACTATTGGAACTGCAAACACAGATTGAGGAGAGCCTAAAGGAATTAGAGCCTTTCAACGGAAAACAGGAATTTGACAAATACAACTAAATTTTGAAGAAGGAGGTCGTTAAGGCCCAAAAAACCCTTAAATCAACAAAACAATCCAAATTCCAAAGAGACATTGAGGCCTTGGAAAAAGGGGAAATCTTTGACCTAACCAATCTAAGAGGCCGAAACAGGTCTAGGAAACCAAGAAAGGGCCCTAGATCCTCCTGGAGAAATCAGTCTGATGCATCGGGAGCTGATAATGAAGAGGAGGAGCGCAATGTGGGTTTTTCAGGGAAGGAGCAGTCGTCACAAGATACGACTGCTCCAACCAAAGGAATTCTAAAACATACAGGAAGAAATGCAGGCGCAAAAAAGGAACGAGAGAGACTTCAGGAGAGGCCCGTTGCAACCAGAAACACGCAGCCAACAAAAGGATTAGCTCTGACTATGAATATATCCGATAACCCCAAAAGTATGGAAAGAACTAAGCCGGTGGACAACACAGTCATTAACTTTTCAGATTTTGATCTTCAGGAAAGACATACCAAGCTCCTTAAAAGGGGCCTCTCCTTCTTACGGCCAATCTAATAACCAACTTTGAGGTCTACAAAGATATCGTAATATTTCTAAGAAAAGTATATCTGAGACAAATACATCAGAGACCCACTCTTAAGCCACTGCCATCAGAACTGAATGACCACCTGGAACAGATTGCTTTGGACACCCTAACCTCACTATGGTGCGGCGAAGAAAGTGAATTGGCCAATAGCCCCCCCGCCCCCCCTCCCCCCCAGATGAATCGTGGAAAAGAAGTGCTCAAATTCAGATTAAATCAAAGAAAATGCCCCCCTTTAAGAGAGACAAGTGGATGAGGTTCCTTCTCGACCTTGTTCAGGAGGACTTATCTGACCTAGACTGGACAAGTAGACCCGTTGATAACCTGGACCGCGATGAAAGACAGGCACTTTGGGAACTTAAGAAGGCACCGGGAGTTGTCATCAAAAAAAGTGACAAAGGGGGTAATGTTGTACTCCTATCAGAAACAAAATATGAAAGGGAAATCAGAAGGCAACTGAATGACAAATCCACAAATGAGAAATTGGATAGTAACCCATTCCCTAATGTGGTAGGTGAACTTAATTATAAACTAAGACTGACACAAGAGGAAAACCTACTCTCTAAAAAAGAGTGTGAACACCTTATAGTGAGAGAGTACAACACACCAACCATCTATGTCATCCCGAAAATCCACAAGTCACCACAAGATCCACCGGGAAGACCGATTTATCTCGGCAATTAAAGGGCAATTGGAAAAGACGGGACAATACCTGGATGCACTATTAAAAGAAATGGTCACAAAACTTCCTTCCTTTGTGCAGGATACTAGACATGTACTAATGCATATAAATAATGTGCATATACCTCCCGATGCGTTTCTCGCTAGCTTTTATATGGTTCCTTATATACCTCGATTCCCCACGCATGGGGTCTGGCCGCGACTGCACATTTTCTAGATCAGAACTACCCTACAATGGGTGCACAGAATGAATTCCTGCTTGAGCTACTTCAGTTTGCTCTTTCCAACAATTTTTTCCAATTTTCAGGGACAAATTATAAACAAATTTGTGGTACCTCGATGGGCGCCCCTTGGGCGCTGGCATATGCCTGCCTGCATTTGGGTTGGTGGGAAGAGGAAGTGGTATACTGCTCTGATCAATATCTTAGCCATGCGTTGCTCTGGCTAAGATATATTGATGATGTACTACTAATTTGGCAGGGTACCCCAGAGACTAGAGGTCGACCGATATGGGTTTTTCTCTGGCCGATGCCGATGCCAATATTTAGAAATCGTGGTGGCCGATGGCCGATATATGATGCCCATTTTTTTTGGGCCGATATGTTGGGCCGATTTTTTTCCCTTCATCTCATAAAATCTAACAGTTGGACCCCTTTCACACTGGGGTGTTTTTCAGGCACTTTTGGGCTAAAAATAGCACCTGTAAAAGTGGCTGCAAAACAGCTCCCCTGCAGTCGGTGGAGGCGGTGCGCTGGCAGGACGTTAAAAAAAGTCATGCAAGCAGCATCTTTGGAGCGATGTATACCGCTCCTCCACCACTCCTGCCCATTGAAATGAATGGGCACTGCTGCGGAAGCGCCTGCAAAGCGCTTCTGCAGCGGTGCTACACGGGTGCATTTAACCTCTTCATCGGCCGCCAGCTGGGTTATAAGTGCCCCGCCAGCAGCCAAATAGCGCCGCTAAAATGATGGTAAAGCGCCGCTAAAACTAGCGCCGTTTTACCATCAACGCCTACCCGCTCCAGTGTAAAAGCAGAGTTCCGCCAAAAAAAAAAATATTAAAAGTCAGCAGCTACAAATACTGCAGCTGCTGACTTTTAATTATATAGACACTTACCTGTCCTGGGCGCCCGCGATGTCGGCACAAGAAGCCGGTCTCTCCCTCGGCTCTCAGGTGCTGCCGCCGCCATCTTCGGTAAGGGAATCAGGAAGCAGGCACAAAAACAGGTAATCAAAATTTTTAGATGAAAAAAATAAATAAAAACGGCTACAGTTACTGTTTAGTTTTATTTAAAATTCATTAAAGTGTATTTTTTCCCAAAAAATTGTGTTTGAAAGACCACTGTGCAAATACCGTGTGACATAAAATATTGCAACAACCGCCATTTTATTCCCTAGGGTCTATGCAAAAAAAAAATATATAATGTTTTGGGGGTTCCAAGTGATTTTCTAGCAGAAAATACAGGATTTTTACCTGTAAGCTACAAGTGTCAGAAAATGGTTAAACTGAGAACTTCTACACACAGAGTTCAATTCATTGATAAGAAGAAACATTGTATCTCTTTTCTCTCACTTGGCAGGCTGCCCAGAGATGCACTGCTCCACCTCCACTGGAAACTTCAGGGAACTTGCATTGACTTCTATGAAGTTATTTGCAAGTTGCACTGAAGTTTTTTAAATCAGCTTTTTTTTTCAGCACTATCGGCCGATGCTGATTAATTAAAAAGTGCCAAAAATCGACCGATATATCGGCCGGCCGATATATCGGTCGACCTCTACCAGAGACCCTTATAAATTTTATTGAGGAACTTAACCAAAACACCAGGAATATAAGAGTTACCTTCAACTGGGACCCACAACAAATTTCCTTTCTTGATCGCCTTATAAAAGCGGAGCGGGGGACACTGACCACGAGTACTTACAGAAAGGATACAGCAGCCAATACGCTCTTGGAAGCAACTAGCCCCCACCCAAAATCCCTAATCAATGGCATTCCAACTGGGCAATTCCTGCGGCTACGCAGAAACTGCAGCCAGGAACAAGACTATAGGGTCGAAGCGGAAGATCTCTATGAATGGTTTAGGGAAAGGAAATATTCCCATAGGGCGTTGAGACGGGCAAGAGGAAAAGCATCTAAAAGGCCATGAACTGACCTACTCCGTCTGAAGACTAAAGAAGACGGCCCCTTAAATAAAGAGACTAATCAAGTCAGGATTATTACCCCGTGTGATTTACAATGGGAGGCTGTTAGAAATGTGCTTACAAAACACTGGCACTTACTAACTAGATCACCAACACTGTGCGACATTGTAGGCCCCAGACCTCTGATGATGGCTAAGCGAGCCAGAAACCTGGCGGATGAACTCGTTCAGATTTTATAAAAACCACCCCACGGAGCTGGCACACAGACCTACCGGCATTAAAAGGAATGTACCCATGTGGAATATGCAGTATCTGCAGCTTGATAGAAATAACAAATACCTTCACTGATGCTGATGGACATAAGACATACAAAATCAAGCAATTCATTAACTGCAACACTGAGAGAGTTCTATATATGCTGCAATGCCCGTGCCGCAAGCTATACGTGGGCAAGACAAAACGCCGCTTGAAGGTGCGAATCGGTGAACACCTATCAAACATAAGAGGGAAGGATGATGAAAAACCAATCGCCAAACATTTTCTCGAGCACCATGGCGGTCAAGTTAAAGGCCTACGGGTCAAAGGGATCTATGCTTTAAAACTCTCCAGTAGGAGAGGGGACTTTGACACTGTCCTAGTACAGCGTGAAAAATAATGGATTTTCCACCTAGGGACTATGGCCCCGAAGGGGTTAAATAACGAACTAAATTTACAAGTTTTTGTGAACCCCTAATTATCCCAAGTAAATTGATCTATTCCTAGTGCAACTATGATTGGCCTTTTAAACATAGCTGTATTCTTCACCGCCGACTGGACTATAAATTTATGTATCTATGACTTTAGGAATTCATGAATCTATAGATACAACTGATATTAGTAAATGCTTTTTGGATCTAAACTTAATGGAAAATGTAAATTTAATTCTATGCATCCGATTCGTTTCTCTTCAAAAATTCCTCTTGAACTGACATAGGAGTAGTGCATTTTTGAAAACAACCACAAGATGGTGATGGATTCCCATCTGAATGCACTCTCAGCAACCAGCAAGCGTAAGGGTTAATACTCCTAACCCAAGGACTTGTTCCGCCCCCTAGCACCTTACTTTACTTCCTCTTTGGAGCCATGGAAAAAGAGGTATATATTAGCTAAAAATCTGGGGGATCAGTTACCCTGAAGAAGTTCACAACTTAAGTGAACGTAACGTCGTCAGTCTGAGGGCCACGGCACACCCACAGACACCAGCCACACATCCCTTTGATATCTTCAGAAAAAACCTCCCCTCATTGCTTTGGAAAAAGCAAGGACCTACAAGAGACTTCCCAAGCTGAATCCAGTATTTTGCTATAACTGTTGTCCTCCGAGCTCTGGGAGCATTTGGGTCTATGCTGAAAGTCTCCTTCCTGCCTTCCCCCCTTCCGCTCCCTGGTCCCCCCTGGAATTTTGGAACCGGACCAAAAACTCTCAATCCACGGACATTCCAATGGTAGCCTCGCACTGCACAAGGCTACCTAAGCTTATTGTGAGAACCTGGGACCTGAAACTAACAAGAGCTCCTGGGCTATAAAGGTATAGCAAGATCAGCCACAGTCAAACCGAGGATTTCTCCAGCTTGCAGGAATAGCATTTTCAATAGCCTGGAAGAAAATCTAGACCAATGGATACTTACAGTCTCATTACTTACAAAAAGAATCGTCTTTTCCTGCGATCAACTCACTGTGAGTAATAACATCTATTGATGTTTGGAGATAATCTGCTATATTCTTCTTGTCAAATATATTTTATCAAGTACAAGTTGTGATACAAATTATAGATGATACATTAAATACATCAAAAATAGAGAAGCTCAAATATTCTTATTTCAATAAGTAAACATATTAGTAGATACTTGTGGACAAAGTATGGTATATTAATTAGTTTCCAGTGGTAATAATATTATTAAGTTTTAGAGGTTGTATGCAATTATTAGTAACTACCAATATATATATATATATATATTATCCTCTGTGGAGCAGAGTTATTAACACAATACTAAGGGAGCTTAAACATCATAGTAATATACAGTAATAGCAAAAAACAAAAACAAAGGGAAAGGAAAAAAAAGAGATAAGTGAAAATAAGTATAAGAAAATAAAATGAGTACTGGAATATAAGGGGGGTCCGTGTGGTTGAGCCGAGAGTCCCCTTTCAAATCCAAGAGACGTTGAACAATGGTATATATAACATACTGATTCGGCTACCATGGCATTAATACCCTATTGTCCAAAGTTGGCGTATTATATATAATCCAAGGCTGCCACATCTTTTCAAATTTGGGGATCATGTCCATTGCAATAGCGGCCATCTTGGCTTGGGTCATGGTATAATTCATTTTAGCTATAGCTTCCTGTAAGACCAATTTAGGTGATTTCCAAGATTTTGCTAGTGTCTGTTTGGCAGCTGTGAAGAGTTGCACCAGCAATTTGAATTGAGTATGTGGAATAGAGTCTGGTTTTAGGTTAAGTAGGGCCATTGCAGGATCAGGAAGGATTGTTTTCCCTAGTAAATTAGTTGCAATTTTAAATATACCTTTCCAGAATGTTTGTGCTTTAGGACATGACCACCAAATATGAAAATACGTGCCCAAATCCGTACAACCTCTAAAACATTGTGGTGAATAGTTCTGCACATATTCGGCTACCCTGGCTGGTACCAGGTACCACCTTGTCAGGACCTTGTAATTGGCTTCACTAGCTATTATGTTGGGAGAAGCTGTTTTAGTTGTTGACCATATTTGGTTCCATTCTGAAATCTCTAATGTTCGTTCCAAATCCTCCTCCCACTTCCCAATATAAGACGGTTTATCACCACAAGAATGTATCAGCATATGTGAGTATATAGTGGATATTGCACCTCTGGCATAGGGATTCTTTGACAAATATCTTCGAAACTGGACAGTTGTGACAATGAAGTTGTAGTGTTCAAGAGGGGTGTAAAAAAGTTTTTAATTTGTAAATATCGAAACAACTCAGATTGAGACCATATTTTTCACATAATGATGGGAATGTGATAAATGACGATGCATTCCAAAATTTGTGCATATATAAGCCATCCCTGGACACCCATTCTTTAAAGGATTTAGGATATATCCATGCAGGATAGAATGCTGGGTTTTTAAAGAATGACAGTAGAGGATTGTGCAGGGATTGAAGAGAAGTATGTCTTGAATCTGTCCCAAAGGGAAATGAAATGTTTAGTTATAGGGTTTTTTAGTTTTTTACGGTCTCTTGGCGACATCCATAATAAGTTGGATATTGGGAGAGGGTCACACTCAATGGCTTCTATGGACACCCATAATGGGGTTTCGTGGCATGCCTGGTATTTAATAAGACTTGCTTTGTGTGTTGCTCTGTAGTAATAGGCAAAATTAGGACATCCTAATCCTCCGCTAATTTTGGGAAGATAGAGTGTATGTGTTTGTATTCGTGGCTTGGAAGATCTCCATATAAATGACAGTGATTTCCTTTGTAATATTCGCAGATGATAGGCTGGGATAGAAATTGGCAAGACTCTAAATAAATATAAACGTTTCAGTAATAATGTCATTTTGACAGCATTTAATCTTCCAAACAACGATAACGGGAGATGTGACCATGATTTCATCAGTTTTGTTACCTGTTTTATAATATGGGGATATTTAAGTGAGAATAAGTCTGATAAGGATGGTGTGAGATGTATCCCTAAATATGGAATCGATTTGCTATTCCATGTGTAAGGGAGGCCAATTTTCGCAGATCTCAGTTCCAATTCCGAAAGGGATATGTTTAACGCTAAACATTTTTTGGGATTCATGAATAGACCAGTAACTTCTGCAAATTTATTGAGTATGGGAACGAGATTCGGGCCAGAAACTTGGTGTGATGAGAGAAATAAGAGGATATCATCCGCAAATAGACAAAGTTTGTGCTGATATCCACCAAGTTCAATACCAGTTATAGTGCGGTCAGATCTGATCTTTTGTGCCAATGGTTCAATGAGTAAGGCAAATAATAAGGGGGATAAAGGGCATCCTTGCCGCGTGCCTTTCTCTATGATAAAAGGGTCTGAACTATAGCCTGCATATTTGACATGTGCTTTAGGTTTGTTGTATAAAGCCATAACCCAGTTGGTGAAGTTAGGGCCGAAGCCCCATTTCTTCAGGGTATAATTCAGGTAGGGCCATGAGACAGAGTCAAAAGCTTTTTTAATGTCCAACGAGAGGAAGCAGGTTGGAATTCTGCGCGTCTTAGCAATGTGAGCCAGAAGGACTGCTCTGCGTACGTTATCTCCCGCTTAGCGTGAGGGCATGAAGCCTACCTGGTCCCTATGTATAAGAGTGCCGATAATTTTGTTAAGACGGGCCACTAATATTTTGGCTAATACCTTAATATCTGTATTTAGCATGGAGATGGGACAATAATTTGTGCTTAGAGTGTCATCAGATAATGGTTTAGGAATCATACAAATTGTAGCAAATAGTGATTCTTGTCTAAAAGATTTATTTTGTAATAGGTCATTAAAAGCTTTTGCTAATGGGGGGAGATAGTGTTGGTGAAGGTTCGATAGTACAGAGCTGAGAACCCGTCTGGACCAGGCCTTTTATTTATTTTTAACGTTTTGATTGCTGCTATCACGTCTTCATTACTAATGGGTTCTTCTAGTAACTTTTTTTGAGATTCAGACATCTGGGGAAGATTAATATGTGAAAAGAAGGAGTCAGACATATTTCTATAAAATTTATTTGTCTCTGTATAGTATGCTTTAAGGTGAGTACTGAATTTTTTTACAATTTTGAGGGGGTTACTGGTATATGCATTGTTGGCCAATTTGAGTCTTATAGGTTTGAAAGATTTATTGATAGAATTCAACGCTCTTGCTAAAAAAGTGCCTGTTTTATTGGATTTAATGTAAAATGCATGTTTGGTATTATATATTGATTTATTAGCAGATTCTGAGAGGAATAGGTCATATTCAAGTTGAGCTTTTTCAAAGCATCCTTTTGTTTTGGGAGTGGGGTTATTTTGAAATTCTGTGTAAGATACGTTGAACTTAGTTTCTAAGTGTCTTGCAAGTGCTATGTGTTCTCTTTTAAGTACCCCTAGATGTTGTTGAAGTATTCCTCTCATAACCGGCTTGTGAGCTTCCCAAAGAGTGAGAGAAGAGATATCAGTATTTGTATTATGATCTAGATATTCTGTTAAGGCCTTCTCAATCGACAAGCGGTATGAGGGGTGTTTAAATAAAACATCTGGCAGGTACCAGGTGCGGTCATGTGCTCTAGGTAGAATAGATGCTATTGAGGTAAAGACTGCGTTGTGATCTGACCAGGGAATAGGGATAATATTGGAGGCTATCAATTCAGGTACCATTCCTATCGTTACAAATATGTGGTCTATGCGGCTGAATGTTTGGTGTGGGTTTGAAAAATATGTATAATCTCTTTTCGTTGGGTTGGATTCTCTCCAGGAGTCGATTAGTTTATATTTATTGAGAAGTTGAGCGAGGGATCTACTGGCTTGATAACGTGGGGGAAAATATGGTGTTTTGTCCAGAAATGGTAGGAGGACATGATTGGAGTCTCCACATACAAATAGTGAACCCATTTTATGTGAATTAATAACTTGGAAAAGATGTGAAAGAAAGGGTAAAGGTTGGTGGTTAGGAGCATAGTATGAAACCACAGTTATTGGGGTGTCCATAATGTACCCTGTTAAAATTAGGTAGCGACCCTCTGGGTCTTTGATTTCAGAATGCAAAATAAATTGTGTACTACGGTGAAATGCAATGAGTGTGCCACATTGTTTAGTGAAAGCCGAAGCTTTGTATACTTGTGGGTATGAGGTACTATAAAATTTGGGAGTGGAAGCTGGAGTAAAGTGAGTTTCTTGCAAACACACAATATGTGCCTTTTTGGCTTGGAAAGAACGAAAGGCTTTCGTCCTTTTTTGCGGCACATTGAAACCTTGGACATTAAGGGATAGAATATTTATGGGAGCCATGGTAACCGGTACAGCAAACCGCACTTATCAAATGTTCCAGGGTAGTGGCTACTCGGCTCGATCCACGCGGAGTTAGTTGAAGTAGTTAGGAATGAAAATCCAGTACAATATGTCAAAAAAAGGAAATAAAAAACAAAAGAAAGAATAAAATGCATTAGGTTAATACAGGCATATGAAGATTTAGAAGTTTCCCTTGCTTGGGGTAAAAATTCCCAGACAAGGGGTAGGGGGCACTTGTCTGATCCCCGCATATTTCCACGAGGACCAGAGGAAAGCAGGTGGAGGCACATGTAACATCCGTGTGTTGTGGTAATTGGCATGGCATAAGGACCCCCACTATAGTGAGATGGAGTCATATATTCTGGCTTGGACTTACGGGTTAAGGAAATTTACTAGTATTGTATGCTTTTCTCAAGTATTATGAAATAGGTTAAGACCTCGTATCTTGTATTGTGTATGGAGACAAAAACAGTGTTGCAAGAGCATGCATAATGTGCAATGACAGCATAATTGCAGACATGCCAGGTTATTTTTAAAGTGTTTTCGTCTGGAAAAATGTCTAGTAAATATTGGTACAGGGAAGCGAGACATTTGTGGTGAGACTCATGATTGAGTCTTACTAATAACGAAACTGTCAGCCATCTTGAGAGGGTCAGGACGAGTGTTGACCATCTTGAGAGTGGCAAAATGTCGAATGTATAATGATAAAATGTATACCCCCTGTATTAACCACACCCCTTCCTCTCCCCTCCCTCTTTTGTGACTGGTTTATGATAATGACTATATAATGTCCACCCCTGCAAAAGATAAACAGATTTCATTTTGAGCGCAATACTGTCTTGTCTTTTTTCATGCGTTTGAAGGAATCTCTCAGTACTGACTCCGTGTCTTTTGGGTGTGGCAATTGGGTTATTTTAAGCTGGTCTGTGGGGGTAGGGGGGACTACCTGTTCAAATTTCCCTACAGTTAATGGAGGCACTCGCTGAGATTCTGGATTCGGACTGGTAAACACGGGAGGATCTGCATCGATTACTGCTGATGCTGACTAATTGTTTAGTTGCCGCGGTGTTGATGGGAGACCTTTATGTTGTTTTAAAAATTTTAGTTTAAGAAGGGAAAGCCCAGACCAGGCTGTTTTAAGAGGCTGTGGGAGCCTGCTGTGGCTTGCCGTGGGCAAGGCCGTTTTGAAAAGTAGCTACAATGGTACAGAGATACCTAAAATAGACAGTTGCCACCGAGAACGGGGAAAAACTTTTTGCTAAATCTTGCCACTTCTGTCTGTCGCATTCTGCTTAGCAGTGTTTAAGACAATTTGTTGTGTGGGATGCAGTCCTCTTTCCACTGTGTTTTGTTGTTCAGGAAAAGGGACAAAATAAATTAGAGTAAAGTAAATGTCCAGGTATTTGGTGAGTATTTATGCATATTCATTATAAGTTTGCTAAAGGTTTCTTTGAAGAGAAAATGGTATAGTATGTGAATATGAGATAATGTCTCCAGTTTGCCAGTATTTTGTTTATAGAAGTGTAATTATAAATGCTTGATTTTTGCTTGAAGAAATGTATAGATTGGTTTGGTAACGTATGAGAGTAACAGGCAGGGGAGATTAAGAAGTTTGATAACGAATGTGTTTAGGTGGCAGGGGGATGTTGTGTAAAGTAATGGAGTGTTCGGACAATGCCCCATGGTGCGATGAGAATAGTAAGTGAGAGGTAAAGCTGTTTTAAATAAAACATTCTACCTGTAGAGGGTTAAGTAAGTCATGTTTAGAAGGTAAAGAGAGATTTGAGTTAAAGAGGGTGTACATTTTTTACGGAGTCTTTTTTCAATGCATTTTTTGTTTTCACGGAGAAACTGACACAAAGCAAAGAAAGGAAAAAAATAGTGAAGGAAAGTACATTTGAAAAGAGGAAGTTAGTTCGGCAGTAAGAGGTTTTTTTTTTTGCTTTTGTTTTTTTTTATGTTTAAAGGGAAACCGTCTGCAGAGGCACGGCTTTACCAGGCGTGGACAATTAGACTTTTTGATCAATTGTTTTGATTAATTTGTGTTTTTTTTCATGACTTGCTGTAGCGAGTGCAAAGATATTCTCGTTGTCATTTTATTGATTATGAGGTATCTTTGAGGAAGTTTAAGGGACAGCCGAGATAGGAGGTTTTGAGCAGTTAAACGCAGAAAGAGTTTTTGTTTAAGAAATGGAAGTGTCATGGGCCAGGGTTTAAAGTTTGGATTATCATGTTGTTAAAATAAGGACTTTTGTGTAAACGTACCATTTATTTGTTTTGTTGTTTGTTGATGTTTTTGAGGTTACAATGGGTTTGGTACAGGTGGGGAGATTAGCATCCCACCTCCTGCAGGGAACGGCCCCTGGTGCTGGGGTCTCCTGAGATTTTGCGAGATTACGGTACCAGAGATTCACGGAGATACTGAGATGTCGGTTTATTGGGCGGTGATAAAATTGTCGCTGCTGGGTACGCTGACGGGGGGGGACGTGGTGACTGGTGTGGGGGGTCTGGATGGGATGGAGGGAAGTCAAGGAATCTTCCTCCTTCCCCTTCTGACCCCCCCCGGGTTTCCCTCTTAGCTCCCTGATTCTCCACCTCTGAGCTGGTGAGTCTGGGGGTGTGAGTTCTGACACAGATGGCCGGTGGAGCACTGAGATCGCAGCTTCATGGACTGGCGATCCTTGGGGTCGTTGCTGTGGCGTAGTTTTATAGACGGACACCTAGGTAAGGGAACGTTGTCGTTAATAGAGAGAAATGTTTAAATTTTATGTGTATGTCAATGTTTGTCTTGTCTTGGAATTCCAATTTAGAGTATAAGTTGTTTTTTATTCTGAATACAAATGGATTGTTGGTTGGTTAATATGTGTCCTATGATCCTGCCAAGGAGGATTTTAAAAAGGTGGGCAGGTGAGAGGGACAGAGTAGGGTACTCATCTGTGTGTGGTGCTTTAAGAGGAAGGACTCGCAGATTTGGACAAGGACAAGGTACTCCTATCCAAAGTATTGTTCAGCACAATACACAGAGGTACATGTCCACTTGCTGTTTTGCTTCGGGTGGAAGAGGGGATAAAACCACCAACCAGGTTTTCACCAACGTTTTTGCGCAGAGCATATATTTGTATTCCATATTCAGCAAGTCAGAGAGATTTGCTGGACTGGAGATTTTAAGGAGGATTTTAATTGAGAAAAGTTATCTATATAGATTTAAAATATTTTATATATGTGGTTTGTAAAATGTTGCAACTATTTGTCAGTCTATTCATAAAATGTGTTGGGCACATAGGCCCATGCCCACTGCATAAGTTAAATGGGAACATTAAAGGGGGAGTGTGACACGTCACAGGTGAATTACATGTATGCGCTGGTACCAAATACGTTTGTTTTTTTGGGGGGAAATCTGATCAGATACAAATTTTTAAGAGAAGCATTTTCAATGTATACATGGGGTGTTTTTGATTTTTTCTGTTGGGCTCTGTTTTCCACTGTTGCAGTCCCGGGGTCGCGCGATTTGCAGGGCAATTTTGCGGTGCGCTTTCGTGCGACTAGTGAAAACCGTGTGGGGATGGGTCGCACTGAGGTCGGAACAAAGTGGTGCAAGAGCCTTTTTCCGGAATCACTGCGAGTTGGGTCACACCGGTTAGAACGGGGAGCCTTGAGGTCTGGTTTTAGGGACTGTTTTAGTTGTGTAAGGTGTTTGTTCTTGTATTATTGAAATTAAAAGGTTTTAACGGTATTCAAGGTGAAAGTATGGAAAATGATGAATGGCATGGCCAGTTGAATGTGGAGTGAGAGGATGGTTGTATTATGTTTAATGAACGCACAGGGTATTATTTTGATTAGTAGAGTATTTTAAGTGTGTGTTTAGAATGTACACAACGAGTTGTCTCATATTGTGTTCAGGCCCATGTTATATGTTTTTCCCTAAAAAGTTTGGGGTTAGATTAAAAATTGATAATGGGGATTTTGGTAACAGAAGGGTGAAATTTGGGAAAAATGTTTGAAGAGTTACTGAAATTAAGTAACCGGGATCTGGATACATTGCTGCATATATTGAGTCCATGAGGTACTGAAATGTGATGGGAAAGTTTGCTTGAATAACAGTCGGAATGACCATTCTGGATATTTACCTTTTGAATTTCCAGGGTGTCAGTCGTGAAGTGTTAATTATGTAATGTTGTTTATCCATAAATGTTTTGTTTGTTGCCGATGATCAGATATATTTGCAAAGGTGGGAGGCCTTTGGGTTTGGGTCAAATGTTCTATTCTGAGTTTCTCGGGTCCATTTGAGTCTCGGGGATAGAAGAAACTATAGGTGTTTAAGTTTTGTTGAAGTTCTGCTATAAATACTGGATTTAAAAAAGGTGTTTAGTTAGATATGTTGAATCTATATAATGAAGACCTTTGCTGAGAAACATTTTTTATTCCTGCATGTTTTACTTATGTTTGAGTCAATGAAGAATATTATTCTTAATACCCCCAATGTTTAAGGCCCGAATTGATCGGGTAGGTTCTGTGATTGTTCATGTCGGATAAGGAGTATCCGCCTCAGCCAGCCAGCATCCACCCACAGCCCCATGCACCTGGAGAAATCCCCCACCCTATTCATCCCCTGCCCCATTCATACCCTGTCCCATACCCTATCCGGATGAAGAGATGACTACAGCTTTTATATGGAAATTTTCTTTGTTCATCTTTGTTGTTCAAGCACCATGGAAGGTGCTCAGATGACTACAGGCGGACTCCTGTTGGAAAGTGTTCCTGGTAAAGACACCTTAAGGGCTAGCCAGATGATGCACGCCCAAGGTCTACAAAATTCCAGTGAGCATCACAAGAGAGATCCAGATGAGCCAGCCCGAAGACCCAAGTCTAGCCCAATGCATCAGTTCCAGTTTGTCTGTGGATATCAAGTTCTGTCCCTACAAAGAGGCAGTGTCTGGGGTAGATAGTTCATGTCTGTACATATGAATGATCACAGAACCGAACCAAAGGTTTTGGGAAAGGTTGAGGAGAATGAGAATTATAATGTGGACATTTCCTTTGCATTTTCTTTTCCCTCCTTCCTACAATTTAATGGACATTCGGAAGCCATACAAGAGACTTTCTTTTTTTAATGTATTTTATTGGGACTATTTTTTGTTTTTGGCCTAAAGGCTGTCATGCCCCTCCCACTTGCTTTTATGGACTGTCATGCCCAATCCCGTTCCCCCTTTGTATTTCATGGACAATTGCTATGCAGCTGAGATTATGTTTGTTTTCTGTTTTTACATTTCTACATGCTCAATGTGGTGGTAAATGTTTAGTGTGGTGGTCCGGGTGAGGGTCGGGGTCATAGTGGGATTGTTGTTATGGTATGCCCAGGCCTCTGACCCCCATACTAAGATGGCGAGGCTACTGTCACAGCTTGCCCTTTCAGGATTCTCTGGAGGTACCCAGCGGGTCCTTGGTGGACAGCCACTAGCCCCGGGCAACAGCACATACATTTGTTGTGGGAGGACATGCCATCCATGGATTCCGAGTGATCCCCAGGGATGGTGTTACTTAGCTTCATTGGTTCCGATAATGGGAATTCTCTGAGACAGTGAGGGCCGTCATTTGCTCAGGGCTGGTACGCATCCTCGATACCCCCTTGAACACCGTTATGCCAGATCATTGTTCTTGGAAAAGGACATGGCCTGGGCATGGTTCCCCACAGGAACTGGATGGGGTATTGACATGATGAAAAGGCTGAATAACTACTCTGGGATTTTGGATGAAATACTAGATAAGAATTCTGTTGACATCACCAGTCTTAATGTAGAGGCCAGAGCAATAAGAAAGCAGCTAGAACTTCATGATCTGGTAATTGAGAGTATGAGCGCAGCACTCACAGGTTTATGTGAGGTGACAAGGGATTATGAGTGCTGCACCTGGATACACAATACCAGTATCGAGGTGCCTGATTATTTTGATGTGATTGCTCAGCACAGGAAGGAGGTCGACAAGTTACAGGTCGAAGCAAGGGACCTTGCTGAGACTTGGGACCCCCTTGCTAACTTGGGAGGGTTTGGTTTCGGTGGAGTTTTTTCCTGGTTCAAAGATGTCGCTATGTGTATTGTAATGATTTTGCTTCTGGCATTAACCCTATACGCCTGCTTCAAGTTTATTATGTGTATGATTTCCCGAGGTACTCTGGCCCCCAGTCCTGACCCAGCTGCAGCAAATAGAATGTATCTTGGCTCTTACCATGATGCCCAGGAGTATGTCCCAATGCGGAGATATCAGTCACGGCCGTGATTGTCGTGACTGAAAGAGGGGGTTGTGGTAATTGGCATGGCATAAGGACCCCCACTATAGTGAGATGGAGTCATATATTCTGGCTTGGACATACGGGTTAAGGAAATTTACTAGTATTGTATGCTTTTCTCAAGTATTATGAAATAGGTTAAGACCTCGTATCTTGTATTGTGTATGGAGACAAAAACAGTGTTGCAAGAGCATGCATAATGTGCAATGACAGCATAATTGCAGACATGCCAGGTTATTTTTAAAGTGTTTTCATCTGGAAAAATGTCTAGTAAATATTGGTACAGCGAAGCGAGACATTTGTGGTGAGACTCATGATTGAGTCTTACTAATAACGAAACTGTCAGCCATCTTGAGAGGGTCAGGACGAGTGTTGGCCATCTTGAGAGTGGCAAAACGTCGAATGTATAATGATAAAATGTATACCCCCTGTATTAACCACACCCCTTCCTCTCCCCTCCCTCTTTTGTGACTGGTTTATGATAATGACTATATAATGTCCACCCCTGCAAAAGATAAACAGATTTCATTTTGAGCGCAATACTGTCTTGTCTTTTTTCATGCGTTTGAAGGAATTTCTCAGTACTGACTCCGTGTCTTTTGGGTGTGGCAATTGGGTTATTTTAAGCTGGTCTGTGGGGGTAGGGGGGACTACCTGTTCAAATTTCCCTACACCATGCACAGGGAGTCCGCTTTTAAAAAAAAATAGAAAAAATCTATAGGCCAAATGTATGAAATTATATATCCTGAATAAGTATGTTTAGTAGGATCTTGAATTAAGCGTATTGGACGTTTCTCAGTGTAAGAGGAGATAATTGAGTATAGTATGTGGGGGGGGGGGGGATCTGGAGTTTACTAAATGGGATGATACTAACGAAACCTGATATTACAGTAAAGTACCATAACCAAGATATGTTTTAACCTATGGGAGTGTAGTCGGTCAATTATTGTATGTTTTAGATAAGCGGATCAGAATACACTTAAACTTGTATTTGTATGAACTATTTTCAACGTTGGCAATTTAATAAAAATTCCTAATAGAGAAGGATTGCTTAACAATTGAACTGCAACAGGGGCCATATGGCCAAAAAGTGATAAAAAAAAAAAAAAAAAGAGATTGCAAACTTATTTTAGCAATAGCATAAGTTTGCATCAATATTGTATGTGAAAATGAGGCAAAATTCATAAATGAGGGTAAAAAATAAATAAAGCTAAAAATATTTGTTAAACAAATTAATGTGATCTGCGATGCTAATAGGGGTTAACGGCTCTACGGAGCTTCGGACTACTCCAAGGACCCCTACACTTGGTGATCTTCATTGTGTTACCCCAAATGTTGATTGTGACTGTACAATGTTATGTGGCGACTTTTATACATTTTGTATGACAAAACTTGAATAAAAAGATTGAAACACAAATTAATGGATCCATTATTTAGGCAAGATCCATTAATGTTTTGTAGTAGATGAGGACCAGAATTGCCTCTAAAGTTAGAAAGCTTATTACTAGGTCAGAGAAAAATTTAGAAAAACATGTAGAGGAGATTTTGCTCAGCAATTGACTGCATTGCTGTTCTCCCATACAATGTTAATTAAGTAAAAAAGAAAAAGAAAAAGTTTTGCTAGCCAATTTCCATAGGTTTTATCATTAGCATATTTCAATCTTATGCAAGATTGAAGCAAAATTATTAAGATAAAAATGAATGAAAAATAAAAATAAAAAATAAATGCATTGCAGGATGGAAAGTTTGTTCCATAAGTCTATTTTCCGTTAGGGGTTAATAAATGTATTAGGGTTAGGAATGTCCCCAAGGTTTGGGACATTTACTGTTATGTCAGAAAGAATGTCAAGGTTTGAGTGAAGGAGGTTGTTTCATCAGTTGTTGTCTTGCTGTTTTTGTACAGGATGCTGAAGCAGCCGTAGCAGTTAGAGGGGTGTCATCATAAAGTTCTGTCAGTCCATGGAGTTATCTTGAGCTTGGGGTGAAGCTGCAAATTGTCCTCTTTTGTGGGTATGCTGATTGCCATTATTCATCTCAGGTTGGGATGAATTGTGAAGAGATGAGGAAGAAGCTGTTCTTCTTCGTGATGATGATGCTGCTGAGGAGTTTTCTGTTAGGTTAAGATCCTGGAGTGCTTGCAGCAGCTCTTCTGGAGTTTTACAGGAGATTCTGGAACCTTTGTGAGTAAACAGCAGGGAGAAAGGGAATCCCCACTGATACTTAATACAATGGCGTTGTAAGTCCATTAAGTGGGGGTTCATTGCACGTCTCTTTGAAATTGTCAGTTGGGATAGGTCCGCAAAGATTTGGTAATTATGGCCCTGAAAAGTTAAGTTATTATTTTCTCTGGTTGCGTCCAGGAGTTGTTCTTTTGTTTTATAAAAATTGAATTTTGCAATGATGTCCCGAGGGGGACCATCAGTTTTTTTGGCCATAAGAGCCCTATGGACTCTGTCCATCTCCAGCCGCTCCAAAGGAATACCTGGATATAGCTCTTGGCATAACGCTGTTATGGTTGATTGTAAGTCTATTACTGTCCCAGGTATCCCTCTGAAGCGCAGGTTTGACCTTCTAGCGCGGTTCTCATAATCTTCGAGTTTATTTTGTAAGGTAATATTTTCCTCTTTAAGGGTATCTAGTTCATATAGAAAGTCCTGAGTAGGATTTTCAATGTCTTCTATTTTCACCTCCAGAGCTTCAGTGCGGTGCCCCAATTCTCTGATTTCCTTAGTTAGGTTATTGGTGATTTGTTCTGACGTTTGTTTTAAAGCTTTATGTAGCATTTTCTCAAATTGTTTCAGTATGCTTGAGGGAATTGTAGCATCTTGTTGTGATTCACCTGACATGTTTAGGTTTGTATCAGATTCAGAGTCTTCAGGGGAGAATAGTTTAGGCAGCTTAAACTTGTTCCTCTTCTCTGAGGTGAGTGTCTCTGAGGTGATTGGCGCCTTATTAGTATGCTTAGTATTTGCTTTCACTGGGGGGGTTGGTTTTGGACTTATTACGGGCACCTCCAAGAACCATTTTAGAATATAAATGTTCCCCTCACCTCTCTGGTTTGAAGTGTCTTGTTTGCGGGTGTTTGAATGTCCGCGGGCTTTCTTTATTAGCGGTATTCTCCCCCTCACGGAGCGGAGCTCTAGCCCAACATTACTGCCGCTCTAGCCTCCAGCAGTGCCTCTTCTAATCTGCTATATTCTAAATCAATGTATGGATTACTATCAAATAAGGCTACAATATTAGCTATTACGTGACTTTTTAACCAGCACGCTTGCACTTTTCTTCATACTATACTATACTTCATACTATACTGCCATACTAGCAGCTTGGGACTTTCCATGCCTGTCCACTGACACAAGATTCCTGTGGGGGTCCTTCCATAAATTGACTTGTTTTACTGTTAAACAAACCTGACAGCTCGGTAGATCCTGGGATATGAGGGTCTGTTTTGGCCAGTACTTGGTAAACGTCACCACTTTATTATTTCCTCTGTTCTCTTCCCTCCTGATCTCTTGCATATAAGGTTTAGTTCAAAAGTCTGAAGATACTGTAACATACACTTTATGTACGATTAATGTACTAGGCTACAACAATTTTTGGAGGTTCCCGGGCCCTGAGGCAACGAGGTCTGCAGGGTGTGTGCATGTTCCAGTCAGAGGCGGCACTCATTAAGACCACACCCGTGGCCACCTTGTTCTTAATGTCTTTTAATTCCATATACTCTGCACATTATCTCTATGTCATTTTTGGATATTATATTTAAGCAATAAAGGAAATTTCTTATTTCTTTCTTATATAGGTGGAGATCGCTGTCTGCCCCACCCCTTTGTCATTATCTGAACTTTATGGGTCTTTACCCTTCTCCCCCCCCCTTTTTCTATTACCAACAGCTGAAAGGAGCAGCAATGGGAGCCAAGTATGCTCCCAGCATTGCGAATTTGGTCATGGTGAAGTGGGAAGCAGAAGAAATATAGCCAAAATGGCCTGAATTATCACTATACGGGCATTTTATAGACAATATTATGGTGATATGGGATGGACCTGTGGACAGTTTAAACAAATTCCTTAAATCATTAGATACGAAATAAATACGGTCTGACTTTCACAGGAGAGTGGAGTCAGGACCAGATACATTTCTTGAACCTTACTATATATAAAAAAAAGTGTGCAAGAACGTTTTTCAAAGAGACAGATAGGAACAGCTATATACCCACCTCGAGCTGTCATCATCGGAGGTGGGTGTATAGTACACCAGGAAGCCAATTCACCAAAATAAGGCGTAACTGTCATGCTGATTCAGATTTTTTGGAAGAAAATCATAAATTGATTGAAAGATTTCTGGATAAGGGATTTAAATTTCCTTATGGAAGAACGTGATAGGATATGGCAAAAAAATAGAACTGAATTGTTGTATTCACACAAAAAGAAATCTCAGGGAGATATTTGTACGTTTATTACTGATTTTAATGTCCAATCTAACAAAATAGAGAAATATATCAAGAATTACTGGCCCATTTTGCTGAGGGATGAGACACTTAAAAAAGTACTTCCAAGACGGCCTAAATTTGTATACAGAAAAAATAGGTCAGTATGGAGTAGAATTGATAGAAATATTGTGGATCCACCAAAGAAACCAAAAATGTTTTTTGATATAAATGGCTTTTATAAGTGCTATAAATGTAAGGTCTGTAAAACCACAAAAAGAGGAAAAAGGAGAAGGGGGGGGGGGGAGTTTACATCAATCGTGGACAATGCAACTTTTGAATATCAAAAGCCTCATCACATGTGGCTCCACTCATGTTGTAAACGTGTTGGAGTGTCCATGTCGGATGCAATACGTAGGTAGAACTGCAAGAAAATTAAAAATAAGAATAGAACATATCAAAAATATAAGGAAAGGAATTGATACACATAGGGGGTAATTGACTATAGCACGCGGCACTAATTAGCGCAAATTGCTGCGAATTCGCGCTAATTAGCGCTAAAACGGTATTCACTATAGCGCTGGAGAGAAAATACTTACCAAAATCGAATTTACTATAGCTCCCAGAATCCAAATATATTATTTAAAGATAATCTGCTTTTAAACTGTGTGAAAAAGTGATTTTTACACTGAAATATCTTTAAAAGTCTGAGAAGTGAAAAAATTCCCGTTTTTGGACAACTATTTGCAAATACAACTGAGCATGCTCAGAGCTGAAATAACAAAAATTTTAACTCAAGTGTCTTTTTTCACAAGAGTTATAGTAAATACCGAAATGAGAGCTAATTAAAGAGCATGTTTTGGAAGTGAAAATCTGCTCTATTTTAGTCCAATGCAAGTTTTAGCCATTGATTCTAATGGTACAATTGTAACTTTCACAAATAAATCCTTTTAATGTTGAGATGAAATGTATATTTCTCTGAAATAAATTTTCCTTTGCAACAATGTTGCTTCTAATTAAAATATTTTGTTTTTAAGAATGCTAGAATGTGGAATGTTTTGATAAAATATATTTTTCTCTGTCACTTTCAATTGTTACTCTCCATCTCACAACAATCTTTACCCAAACTCACACAGGTGTCTTTACAAAGCACAAACAATGCTGATGCAAATTTAAAATTAGTCACATTTTTTTGTGCTTTTTATTATTTCTAAATAATCAAAATTTGAGCCCCAAAAATTTGATTTGTGTTCCAACATCAGAAATCAAAATGTAATTCCCCAATATTTGAGGGTAATATCACTATTCTAAACGCACCCACAAATAAACACCAAATATCACAGGATAAATCAAGAAGAATAACTCTTGAGTGATGTAATTCCATCACCTGTGTGTCCAAAGAAATGCAGTATTTATGTGTATTCATGTGTATGAGGTTTCCACATGTGGCAGCTCCGTGGCTTAGAGGTTAGAACTTCTGCTTTTCATCCCAGAGTGTCTGGGTTCAAATCCCAAACATGCTGCTTCATGTAGAGAAGTTGTCTCATCTTCCAGGTCCTAAAACTATGTCTAAATGTTGTATTTATGTGTAGGAGAGTTCCACCACCATTGTAAATCTTGCCAGATACACAATTTAGCCAAAAGTATTGGGACACCTGCCTTTACACACACACATGAACTTTAATGGCAGCCCAGTCTTAGTCCATAGGGTTAAAATTTGATTTGGCCCACCCTTTGCAGCTAGAACAGCTCCTGGGAAGGCTGTCCACATGGTTTAGTGTGTCTATGGTCATGTTTGATCATTCTTCCAGAAGTGCATTTGTGAGGCCAGGCACTGATGTTGGATGAGAAGGCCTGGCTCGCAGTCTCTGCTCTAATTCAGCCAAAGGGTGGTCTATCGGGTTGAGGTCAGGACTCTGTGCAGGCCAGTCAAATTTCTCCACCCCAAACTCGCTCATTCATGTCTTTATGGACCTTGCTTTGTGCACTGGTGTGTAGTCATGTTGAAACAGGAAGGGGCCATCCCCAAACTGTTCCCACAAAGTTGGGAGCATGAAATTGTTCAAAATGTCTCAGTATGCTGATGCCTTAAGAGTTCCCTTCACTGGAACTAAGGGGCCATGCCCAACCCCTGAAAGACAACCCCACACCATAATCCCCCTCCACCAAATGAATTGGACCAGTGAACAAAGCAAGGTCCATAAAGACATGGATGAGTGAGTTCGGGGTGGAGGAACTTGACTGGCCTGGACAGAGTCCTGACCTCAACACAACAGAACACCTTGGGGATGAATTAGAGCGGAGACTGCAGACCAGGCCTTCTCGTCCAACATCAGTGCCTGACCTCACAAATGCACTTGGAAGAATGGTCAAACATTCCCATAGACACACTCCTAAACCTTGTGGACAGCCTTCCCAGAAGAGTTGAAGCTGTTATAGCTGCAAAGGGTGGAGTAACTCAATATTGAACCCTACAGACTAAGACAGGGATGCGATTATAGTTCATGTGCGTTTAAAGGCAGGCATCCCAATACTTAGGCCAATATATTGTATATTGCTTGGAGACACAGAACTTGGCTATGGACTTAGGGCTGGTTCACACCACAGAGATGCAAAGAAAAAGTGTGAGGCTGCCCGGTGGCTAAGTGGGTTGCAATTCCATCTAGCAGCACTGGGGTTGCTGGTTCAATTCCCCAACATGCTTATGTTGAAGTTTATATGTTTTCCCTGTGTGGGTTTCTCACCACAATCCAAAAACATGCTGGTATTTTATTTGTCTCCTGTCAAAATAGTCTCCAATTTAAAAAAGTTTATTTTGGACTTTAGATTGGAAGCTCATTGGAGCCAGGGCCTGATGTTATTGTTTGTTAGCACTAATCATGGCCAGGGACTTGAACATTTAAATTTGTAGGGTTTACACTGCACAGGTACATATGCTTAGAAAACTGTTGCTTTGTTTATGTGCATGCAGATGGATTTGGATCTTTGGCCTGTAGTTGGAGATTTGATGCACATAGCCAAGGGCTAACACAGTTGTTAATAGTATTATGTGTTCCTGCCCATCAGTTGAAATCACTTTAGACAAACATGAAGAGACAGATTGAAAGATACTGGTGGGAGTGTACTTCTATTGGGCGTGTACTTCTATTGGGCGTGTGTCAGTGTGCTAACAATACAACCTCTCTTATATAAAGGCCTGCAGTATCGGGGATCGTTTGGTCTGAGAAGGCCAGGTTTTTTGCTGTGATTTGTGGGGGGGAGAAGGAATGATATTGTGCAGATTGACAAACCCCCCAACTAGTGTAATTTGCTGAAATTCTTGTGCATTTTTTCATTTAAAAATTGTGTGTGTATTGTTCCTGTCTGACCATGCAAAATCGTTTGGAAGCATCTGCTGACCTTCTACTCTTGGATCTCATTGCTTAATCATGTACACAGAAATGCAGATTCCAGCAGAACATGGTCACCAATGTATGTATATGTGGATTGTAGGGGTCGGTGTTTTGAACATGTGTCTTTTTTCATATTATGTTGGAATGCTTTGTAAGAATAATGACTTAAGTATGTTTCTATAATCTTGCAGATAAAAATGTGATGTGTTGCCCGTTATACACTAAAAGTAAAGCTGTGTGCACTCTAAGGTTTTGTCAAATTTTAGATTGTAAGCTCCTATGAGCAGGGCCCTTAAAATCCAATTGCTAAATGTAGTACCATGTATCCTGTCCTGTTTTTGAAGCTAGTAAATGAATGTACATAATTTTTGTTTCTGCTGGCTCAATAAAAGTACATTAGTGTGTGTGTGTGTGTGTGTGTGTGTGTGTGTGTGTGTGTGTGTGTTGGCAAAGTGCAAGATCCTTAATATTTTATTTCTATATGGATTTGTGCACCAAAAAATGAATCTCTTTGCCCTTGTTCACATTGATGCTACTTTGAAATTGCGCTACTTCACTTAAGCTAGCGCGATTTTAGGTACTACTTGATAGACATCTGTGTGGCTTCATACACAAATGTCTATTGAAGTCGCACCTGAAATCGGCAAAAGTAGTGCAGGAACTACTTTGGCAAATTGGTACGGCGCCACAAAATTGGGGTTGCATCGATTGGAACAGTGCCATTGCCACCAATAGTCATGCGATTTGATTTCTGAAATTGCATGACAAATCGCTTCAATGTAAACCTAGGCTTCAGCACACCTGCAAGTAAATGATAAAGGTGGAATCTTTATATATAACAGCTGTGGAGAATTGCAGGTAATGAATTCAGCTGGAGGATAGGCAGTGTTGTGTGAGTCAGCTCTGGTTCACATTGGTGTGATTTGACATGTCAGATCGGTGGCAATTGCACTGTTCTAATTGGTGTGATTTGTATTGATATCAGTGCAGAAACCTGCACAGATGTCTCTGATGTCCCCCCCCTGCAGTCGGGACTGACATGCGGGAATGAAATCGTGTGAGTTCAGCTGAACTATTTCCTCCCGCTGTCAGTGTGAAGCAGGGCTCAAACTGGGCTTTTTGCCTTTGTAATTCACCTGCTGCTATGCCAGAGACACCATTTCTTATCAAACACCCTTAAGATTACCTTCAAATATCATATGTAGAAATACAGATTTGCATACCTGCAAATAATCAAAAATAATAAATTCTAATCGTGATTGAGATCAAATATTCGCAGCTGCAATCAACAGAGCGTGGTTTCACCTCCTGACCCGGAAATGAGTCATTGTAATCACCCGGAAGTTCCTGTGCTGGTCAGGATTAGGGATGAGCTTGGTGTTCGAGTCGAACATACGTTCGACTCGAACATCAGCTGTTCGATCGTTCGACGAAGATCGAACGATTTGGGCCGTTCGCGCCAAATTCGAGTGACGCGAACGGCCCACAATACACTGCGCCATCGCAGTGCAATCCCGGCGCTGTGATTGGCCAAGCATGCACTGTGACCCCGCATGCTTGGCCAATCACAGCGCCGGCAGCTAGGAGAGCCATAATTGGCCACAGGCAGGTTGCCTGTGGCCAATTATAGCTCAGGGTGTTTAGCACACGCCCCACACTATAAAAGGCCGCCAGCGGGGCGGCCTTGTGTAGTGTGTTCCGGCGCAGGGAAAGATAAGGATAGATAGGGACAGTGTCATTGTGCTATTCTTTGCTAATTCTTGTGTGTAGGGAGAGAGAAGGATAGGCAGGGAGAGTGTCAGTGTCATATTCTTTGCTAAACCTTGTGTGCAGGGAGAGAGAAGGATAGGCAGGGAGAGTGTCAGTGTCATATTCTTTGCTAAACCTTGTGTGCAGGGAGAGAGAAGGATAGGCAGGGAGAGTGTCAGTGTCATATTCTTTGCTAAACCTTGTGTGCAGGGAGAGAGAAGGATAGGCAGGGGACAGTGTCAGTGTCATATTCTTTGCTAAACCTTGTGTGCAGGGAGAGAGAAGGATAGGCAGGGAGAGTGTCAGTGTCATATTCTTTGATAAACCTTGTGTGCAGGGAGAGAGAAGGATAGGCAGGGGACAGTGTCAGTGTCATTGTTGCTAAGCCCCCTGCACAGTATACACCTGAAGCTAGCCCTTATTGCTGTGTTTTCCTGGTGTGTTACACTAACAGGCATTTGCAGCACTTACAGCTGGCGGAGTGTGCCTCCTGCACATTATACACCTGAAGCTAGCCCGTATTGCTGTGTTTTCCTGGTGTGTTACACTAACAGGCATTTGCAGCACTTACAGCAGGCGTAGTGTGATTCCTGCAAAATATACACCTGAAGCTAGCCCGTATTGCTGTGTTTTCCTGGTGTGTTACACTAACAGGCATTTGCAGCACTTACAGCGGGCGGAGTGTGCCTCCTGCACATTATACACCTGACGCTAGCCCGTATTGCTGTGTTTTCCTGGTGTGTTACACTAACAGGCATTTGCAGCACTTACAGCAGGCGTAGTGTGATTCCTGCAAAATATACTCCTGAAGCTAGGCCTTATTGCTGTGTTTTCCTAGTGTGTTACACTAACAGGCATTTGCAGCACTTACAGCAGGCGTAGTGTGATTCCTGCAAAATATACACCTGAAGCTACCCCTTATTGCTGGTTTTCCCATCTCCCTGCAGGCCATTAGAATGTCTGAAAGGCAAACAAGGAGAGGCAGACAGTCAGGAGCCAATAAAAGAGGGAGGGCAGGCTCTGTGTCTAAAGACAACAGTGCTGGTCGTGGACGCGGTGCATCGTCATCAGCACATGGCCATGGGACACGCTTGTCCTTCTTTTCAGCAGCTGGACGTGTTGAGCCGCATCATGCCGAAGACTTGGTAGAGTGAATGACCAAGCCCTCCTCATCCTCCTCATCCTCTCTCACCCAGGCTCAGGGTACTGGCAAAGCAGCTGCCAAAGCGTCCTCCTCCCTGGGATCAATGTCATCATCAGTCACTCCTTCCCTAGACCTACCATGTCCTCCTGAGGAGTCCCCCGAACTGTTTGAGCACAGTGTTGGGTACATGCTCCAGGAGGATGCCCAGCGTTTCGAAGGGTCTGATGATGATACCCAGCTAGAGGAAGGCAGTAGCGTGAGAGCAGAGAGAGGGGATGCTCAAGAAGGACACCAATCTGGCAGTCATGTTCCAGCAGCTGCAGCATACTGCCAGATTGGCTCCAGTGATGAGGAGGGTGGGGATGATGAGGTCACTGACTCCACGTGGGTGCCTAATAGGAGAGAGAAGGAGGATGAGGAGGAGGCACATCTCCAACGAGGCAGGATGCCCTCGGGGGGCCAGCGTAAGGGCAGCACACCGACTGAATCACACTGCAGAGCTCCGCCTGTGCAGGGCGCTGCCTCTGCCCGGTATTTAAAAAGTTCTTTGGTGTGGGCCTTTTTTGAGTCGAGTGCATCAGATCGCACAGCTGCTGTTTGCAACATATGTCTCAAGCGTATATCGTGTGGCCAAAACATATGTTGACCTGCCATGCAGCACGTTGGCAAGCCTACCTTAAAGACCCACACCAAAGAACAAAGCGGACCTCTCCTTGCACCGCATCAGCTGGGATCTCCAACCCCACTATACCTTCAGTCCTCTCTGAAACCTGCACTGAGAGGAATGAAGGTGTAGAATTAGGTGTGTCACAGCCAAGTACTTGCGGGCACTCTGCTAGCAGTACACCGACGTCCGATTCTAGCAGGCAAATTTCCCTGCCCCAGCTGCTGGACCGTCGAAAGAAGTTCACTCCCAGCCATCCACATGCCCAGCGGTTGAATGCTAGCTTGGCTAAATTGCTAGCGCTTCAACTGCTGCCTTTTCAGTTGGTAGACTTGGCCCCCTTCCGTGAGTTTGTGCAATGTGCGGTTCCTCAGTGGCAGGTTCCCAAACGCCACTTTTTCTCACGAAAGGCGATTCCGGCTCTCTACCGGCATGTGGAAGGCAATGTCTTGGCCTCGCTGGACAGGGCGGTCAGCGGTAAGGTGCATATTACCGCTGACTCACGGTCCAGCAGGCATGGACAGGGACGTTACCTTTTTTTCACGGCCCATTGGGTCACTCTTTTGGCAGAAGGGAAGGATGCAGGACAAGGTGCAGTAGTGTTGGAGGTTGTTCCGCTGCCACGCCTCCAAAATGCTACTACTGGTTGTGACACACCTCTCTCCTCCACCCCCTCCTCTTCTTCTTCCTCCATGGCCTCTTCCTGTGCTTTGTCCTCGGAACCAGCGGTGCTCCGTAGGCATTCAAGGGGCTAGGCAAGTACGCAGGCAAAAAGATGCCATGCCGTGCTTGCGCTGGTGTGTTTGGGGGACAGGAGCCACACTGGGGCAGAGGTTCTGTCTGCTCTTCAGGGGCAGGCCGAGAGGTGGTTGACGCCACGCCAGCTTAAGGCAGGAATGGTGGTTTGCGACAATGGCACCAACCTCCTCTCCGCCCTCCGACAAGGACAACTGACCCATGTGCCCTGTGTGGCTCACGTCCTTAACCTGGTGGTGCAGCGGTTCTTGGGCAGGTACCCGGGCTTACAGGATGTCCTGAGGCAGGCCAGGAAAGTCTGTGTGCATTTCCGCAGATCTTATAATGCCAGTGCTCGCCTGGCTGAGCTGCAAAAGGAGTTGAACCTGCCCAAGAACCGCCTTATATGTGACATGCCCACCAGGTGGAACTCAACGTTGGCCATGCTGCAGCGGCTGCACATGCAGCAGAGGGCCATCAATGAGTACCTGTGCGACTACGGCACCAGGACAGGGTCAGGGGAGCTCGGGTTTTTTTCACCACGCCAGTGGGGCATTATCAGGGATGCATGCACTGTCCTGGCACCATTTGAGGAGGCCACAAGGATGGTGAGCAGTGACAGTGCATGCATCAGTGACACTGTACCTCTTGTCCACCTGTTGGAACATACGCTGCGTGGAATAATGGACAGGGCACTTGAGGCAGAACAGAGGCAGGAAGAGGAGGACTTTCTTGCCTTTCAAGGCCCCCTTTACCCAGACAGTGTTCCTTCTGTCCCACCCATCGCACAGGAAGAGGAGGAGGAGGAGGATTGTGTCAGCATGGAGGTGGAGCCTGGCACTCAGCATCATCAGCAGCAGTCTTTTAGGGATGATTTACAGTCCCAAGAAACCCGTGGACTTGTACATGGATGGGAGGAGGTGGCTGCGGATCATTTCGTCCTTAGTGACCCAAAGGACTCCGGACCGAATGCCTCAGCTAACCTACGCTGCATGGCCTCCCTGATCCTGCAAAGTCTGCGGAAGGATCCTCGTATTCTTCGGATCAAGGAGAGGGACCATTACTGGCTGGCCACTCTCCTTGATCCACGGTACAAGGGTAAGGTTGCGGACCTTATCTTACCGTCGCAGAGGGAGCAGAGGATGAGAAAACTCCGGGAGGCCTTGCAGAAAGGTCTGTGCAACGCGTTCCCAGAGACTGGGAGGTTACAAACTCCTGGTCCTGGACAACGAGTTGCTGAGGCTTCGGTCAGTCAAAGAAGGAGCGGTGGGGAAGGTGGCCGTCTGACCGATGCGTTCAGACAATTCTTTAGTCCGCAGCCCCAAGGTATGATCGGTTCCAGCAACCATCGCCAGCGTCTGATATACATGGTGCAGGAATACCTAGGGGCAAGGTCAGACTTGGACACCTTCCCCACCGAAAATCCTCTGGCTTACTGGGTCTTGAGGATGGATCACTGGCCAGAGCTTGCACAGTATGCAATTGAGCTACTGGCCTGTCCTGCATCCAGTGTTCTTTCAGAACGCACATTCAGTGCTGCTGGAGGATTTGTCACGGATCACAGGGTGCGCCTGTCCACCGACTCGGTTGATCGACTGACCTTCATAAAGATGAACCAGTCTTGGATCACCACCAGCTACCAAACACCTGAAGCTGATATAACAGACTAATTTATTTTCAAATGTCACATCCCTTCAAGACTGATGCTGATGCTGAGTGACTGTCCTGTTATGTTGACTGACTATCCTCCTCCTCCTCAATGATCCGATTGATGATGATAGCTTGGAAGAACATTTTTGTTTCTGGGTGCCGCCACCAGTGGCTAAGGCCCAATTTTTCAGCCCCTGTTTAACAGGGGCATGTAATTACAATTTTTTATACAATGTTTTGCAGCAGGGCTCATTTCTGCACTCCAACTAGAGTATCTGGGCGAGGTTGCAGTGTCGTGGCACCAGCACCAGTGCCTAAGGCCCAATTTTTCAGCCCCTGTTTAACAGGGGCATGTAATTAAAAAAATGTATGCAATGCTTTGCAGCAGGGCTCATTCCTGCACTCCAACTAGAGTATCTGGAAGAGGTTGCAGTGTCGTGGCACCAGCACCAGTGCCTAAGGCCCAATTTTTCAGCCCCTGTTTAACAGGGGCGTGTAATTACAATTTTTGATGCAATACTTTGCAACAGGGCTCATTGCTGTGCTCCAAGTACAGTATCTGTGAGGGGTTGCAGTGTTGTGGCACCAGTGCCTAAGGCCCAATTTTTCTTCCCCTGTTTAACAGGGGCATGTAATTACAATTCTTGATCTAATAATTCACAGCAGGGCCCATCCCTGCGTCCACCAAGAGTAACTGTGAGGCCTTACAGTGTTGTGTTAACACCACCACCACCAAAGGCCCAATTTTTCAGCCCCTGTTCAACAGGGGCATGCAATTACAATTCTTGATCTAATAATTCACAGCAGGGCCCATTCATGCGCCCACCAAGAGTAACTGTGAGGGCTTACAGTGTTGTGTCAACACCACCACCACCACCACCAAAGGCCCAATTTTTCAGCCCCTGTTCAACAGGGGCATGCAATTACAATTCTTGATCTAATAATTCACAGCAGGGCCCATTCATGCACCCACCAAGAGTAACTGTGAGGGCTTACAGTGTTGTGGCAACACCAACATGTAAGGGGCAAATTTCAGCAGAGTATATAGGGCAGGCCCCTACTTTCAAACATCCAACTTACAAACGACTCCTACTTGCAAACGGAAGGAGACAACAGGAAGTGAGAGGAAATCTACCCCTAGGAAGGGAAATTCTCTCCTGTAAGAGTTAATATGGGAAAAAGGTGTATCCTCTCTACTGATGCTTTATCACCAATCCTTGTTTCAATAAAAAAACCACTTTTCAAAAACATTTGTCATTGGGATGGAAAGTGAGGTGAAATGTTCTGAACAGGGGCACAGACAGCAAAACAAATGTTACAGGGGTGATAACCCTTCCCTATGTTTTCCAAAAAGATTAAAAATAGATTTTTTGGCTGGAGCTACACTTAAACAATGTACCTGTTCAAAATTACAAACAGATTCTACATAAGAACAAACCTACAGTACCTGTCTTGTATGCACCACCTGTATACGGCTGTTCAGAGTATATAGGGCCTTTTTTATTTTGTGTGCGGGGTTCCCCTTAATATCCATACAAGACCCAAAGGGGCTGGTAATGGGCTGGGGTAGGGGGGGGGGGTGATGGGGTAGCTATGCCATTTTTCTCAAAGATTTTCATCCATATTACCGGGACCAGACATTACATTAAAGCCGCAAGCAGTTTTAAATGTCTTTTTTTTCCTTTAGAAATGTCATTTTGTGCAGGGACAGTTCTAAACACGGGAAACACGTGGCACTTCACAGGCATACTTTAGACACCCCCCAGGTACGATATTTAAAGGAATATTTGACTTTTTTTTTCACTTTATGCATCATTAAAATGACTGCTCCCAAAAAACGGCCGTTTTTAAAACTTCTTTTTGCATTGATACATGTCCCCTGGTGAAGAACCCGGGTTCCCAAACCCTTTTTAGGACAATAACATGCATAATAGTCGAAATAATTAGCACTTTCGATTTCGAACGTTCGCATCCATTGTATTTAATAGGGTTCTAACGTTCGTGCGAACTTTCGGTCCGTTCGCGGCTTCTGGTGCGAACCGAACCCGGGGGTGTCCGGCTCATCCCTAGTCAGGATCTCCATCTAGGTGGACATAGCGAGGTCCCTCTTTAGCATAGAGGAGGTGCTGCTGATTTGCCGGGTAAGTGTAGGATATTTACTTGTGCTTACTCAAGGTGGGGTTGGATTTGGTGTGGGTGGGCTTCATTGATTTGTTTGGCATCACCACACATTTGCTTCTGGCCCATGTGCACACATCACTACTTCCTGAATTTGTTCTGCTGATGTAAATCAGTAAGGACTATGCAAGTATAAATGAGAGGTCCTTTCTATTAAAATATATATGACATGATTCTCAATGATAACCATTCATATCTGTGCTACTTTAGGTCAGACCAACTTCAAAGTAGTCCCTGTACTACTTTGGTGTGACTTTCAGGCTCGGTTTCCACTAGTGCAACTTGTCATGCAACTTGGGACTGCAAAGTCGCATGACATGTCATACCCTATGATTTCCAATGAGTATGGTTCATATCTGTGCGACATCAAAGTAGTCTGCACTACTTTGGTCCCACTTTGATACAACTTTAGGTCCATAGACCTCAAGAATATACAGGCATTGCTCCAAGTCCCATCAAAATTGCGGCAAAAAATCGCGGCGAAATCATGCAAATTTTGGGTTGCATTAGTGTAAACAGAGCCTCATGTGACTTGAGGTACATAGGGCACAATATTACACAGGCATTCCCAGAAGTTGGGGCCAAGTTGCAGCGACAAAGTGGCAGCAAATTAGTGTGACTTTCAGGTCGCAGCAGTGTGAAAGAGATTCAAGGATATCTTTGAATTTGGCCCTATTGTCACTTGTGCATCCTGAAAGTGGGGAAAATTCATCCCTGCACTACCTTGGTTTGACTTTGATGCGATTTGAGGTCCATACACCACAAGATCACACAGACATTGCTTTAAGTCATGGCAAAGCTGTGCAATTTTAAGGTCGCACAAGTGCAAATGGGGCTTTATTCAAAGGTGTTATTTAACCACTTCCCGCCCCGTCAATAGCAGATTGACGTCCGGGAAGTGGTTCAGTTATCCACACTGGACGTCATATGACGTCCTGCGGGATAACAGCTGCCGCGCGCCCGGGGGGGGGGGGGCGCGCATCGCGGCGATCGGTGGAGCGGTGGGTCAGTCTGACCCACCGCTACACTGATCTCGGTAAAAAGCCTCCGTCGGAGGCTTTTTACCACGTGATCAGCCGTGTCGAATCACGGCTGATCACAATGTAAACAGGAAGAGCCGTTGATCAGCTTTTTGTCACTCGCGTCTGACAGACGCGAGTAGAGGAGAGCCGATCGGCGGCTCTCCTGACAGGGGGGGTTCGCGCTGATTGTTTATCAGCGCAGCCCCCCCTCGGATACCCACACTAGACCACCAGGGAAGCCCCCCAGGACCACCAGGGAAGCCCCAATCATGTGGATGGCCCCCATGGCCATCCACATGTAGTAAAAAAATAAAAATAAAATAAAAACATAAAAAAAATATGCCAGTCAGTGCCCACAAATGGGCACTGACTGGCACTTTCACAATGTGTGGTGGCTGGCATTGCTGGGCACCAGTGCCACCAATGCCACCTACTAGTGTCCATCAGTGCCACCTATCAGTGCCCATCCGTGCCCATCCGTGCCAATCTGTGCCCACCTATCAGTGCCCGTCCATGCCACCTATCAGTGCCACCCATAAGTGCCCATCAGTGCCGCCTATGAGTGCCAATCAGTGCCGCCTATGAGTGCCAATCAGTGCCACCTATGAGTGCCCATCAGTGCCGCATACCAGTGCCACATATCAGTGCCCATCAGTGCCCATCATCAGTGCCTATCAGTGCCACCTCATCAGTGCCACCTCATTGGTGCCACCTCATCGGTGCCCATCAGTGTCACCTTATCAGTGCCCTTCAGTGCCGCCTTATCAGTGCCCGTCATTGAAGTAGAAAAGGTACTTATTTACAAAAAAATTAACAGAAACAAAGAAGAACTTTGTTTTTGTTTTTTAAATCGCTCTTTTTTTATTTGTTGTGCAAAAAATAAAAATCGCAGAGGCGATCAAATACCACCGAAAGAAAGCTCTATTTGTGGGAACAAAATGATGAAAAATTTGTTTGGGTACAGTGTAGCATGACCGCGCAATTGTCATTCAAATTGCGACAGTGCTGAAAGCTCAAAATTGGCTTGGGCAGGAAGCTGTATAAGTGCATGGTATTGAAGTGGTTAATCTCATTAGGTTACTTTCACACTTATGTGACTTTTCATGCAGCTTTGGACCTCAGAGTCGCGTTAAAAGTATCCCCCCCCCCCACGAGTTCCATTTATATCTATGCAACTTCACCCATGTTCACATAGCTCTGAATTGACATGTCAAATTACAGGCCAAATCGGCGCCTATTGACGGCAATAGAACTGTCCGAATTGGTGCGACACCACACAGATTCCCAAAAGTAGTTCCTACACTACTTTGGGCGACTTCAGGAGGCGATTTCTTACCTCCCAACTTTTTGAGATGGGTATAAGGGACACCTATTAGCAAAAGTATGTAGGCATAGTACACACCTCCTACAACACCTTCTTAAAGGAGAATTATTAAAAAAATATATATATTAGTTAAACCCCCAAGTGCTTTTTTTTTTAACAATAATATCCCTTTAGATTGGCTTTGGGAATTTACAAACAAAGCAATTTAGAAATTAGATGGAAAGGTTTAGCGCTGGGAAACCCTTTTTGAAAGATAAAAATTGCATTTTATATAAAACTATACAGATCCGAACAAAATGAGGAGGAAAGAGGGACAGAGGGACTTTGTTCCAAATCAGGGACAGTTGAGACCTATGTGATTTCTCTAGACATCTGTGCAGGAAAGTGCATTGATGTCTCTGAAATCGCTCACAAAGTCGGGCTGAGGCCCCTTTCACACTTGAGCGACTTTTCCTGTGACTTTGGTCATCAGAGTTGCATGACAAGTCATACCCCATGATTTTCAATGTGTACCATTTACATCTGTGAAACTTCAAGTCCCACCGACTTCAAAGTAGTCCCTGTACTACTTTGGTCTGACTTTGATACGAGTTGAGGTTCATAGACCTTAAGTTTACACAGGCATTCCCTGGGATCGCAGAAAAAATGCAGATGGAAATTTGCGCGCCTTTCCCTGCGACTCCTGCGTCCATAGACCTCAAGATTACACAGGCATTGCTTAAAGTCGCATCAAAATCACACAACGTTCGGGTCGCACATGTGTGAAAGGGGCCTAAGTCACTGTGCTGAGTACTTTTATACCTAGAATATAAAGTAGTCCCACCGTCAAACACTCAGCAACATATGCTGAAAAGAGGCGAATGCCTATTAGCCAATGCCACATCAGCATGAGCATGGTTGTTACTATAATATTAAAGTGGTTGTAAACCCCCTTAGACAACTTGCACCTACAGGTAAGCCTAGATTAAGGCTTACCTGTAGGTGCAAGAAATATCTCCTTAACCTACACGGTTATGGAGATATTTGCTTTTAAAACAGCACCGATGACGTCACACGCATGCTCACTAGCGGGCCGACATCATTGCCGGTTTTCTGAATGAGATCTCGCCGGCCCCAGCGCGCATGCGTGTGACGTCATCGAGGCGGCGATACAGGGATGGGAAATCGAGGCAAGATGGCAGCGGAGGGGAACGACGAGCAGTTTGGGGGCTTTGATCTCAGGTAAGTCATTCATAATGTGCTAGTATGCTATACATACTAGCTCATTATGCCTTTCTTTTGCAGGGGTTTTTAAAAAAAAATGGATTTACTTCCTCTTTAATGCCTGAAATGCAAAACATTATTGTATAGAATTAAACATTAGTAAATTTATTTTCTCTGTAGGTATGTGCTCAGCTCTGTAGCATAGTGGTATTCCCTGCTGCCCTCAAAGGTTTAAGCCATGAATTAAAATCCTACTGATGGCAGCACCTCCTGAAAGTGTGCATTTCCTGACAGACTCCATGGCAGCCTACGTGTGGGTTAATCCCGCCCCTCATACCTCATAGGACCCTTCTCCCATAAATCTTTGCTCTGGGCCAGAGGCCGTGTTCCTTTTTTTGTCCTCCTCCTAGGACCAAGATATAGTCTTACCTTTTCATGAAGTTTTTCTGTAATCCAGGCCTGGCGGTGTGCACGGCGATACGTTGGTGGTTAGCGGTGATCCTCTCTGCAGTCCAGCAATCCTAGCTATTAGCAGGTGGACATGGGCGATATGATGTGATACCATGAAGAGCTTACTAACCTGGCCATTGGCAGGCAAGCGGCAATATGGCCAAACGTCCCAGCTATTAGCGGGAGGCTTTGTAAACGCCCGATCGTACGGTGGGTCGAGCGAACAGCTCCCCAGTCCCAGGTTCTGGTCCGGATCGTGCCGTGGTGGTGGTAATGTACAAAGATATTCCTTTTATATGGCAGCCGTATCTCTGTGTTTTGTGTGTCTCCTTATTTTCTATCAAGCTCCAGTGAGTGGCCACGGCGGCTGGAGCGCAGCTGCGTTCCAGCTCGCCGTTTCAGGAAGTCGCTGCGCATCCGCAAGTTGCGAACGAAGATTCCGTGCTTGGTTCGTGCAGGCGCAGTTTCGCCAAAATGGCGGCGGCGGTCGCGCATGCGATTGGCCGCCACCGGATGGCAACCGCTATGGGGCGGTGGCAGATTTAAATAGCTGTCAAAGCAGCTATTACTTGGGATGACTTGCAGGCTTATGCAGTGTTTATCCAGGCACTGGGCTCTGGTTTACAAGGTAAATTGTTTGCTGCAGGCTCCCTGGGTGCTGGCTATGTTTTGTTGAGTGCTCTCTCATGCCTGTTGTCACTCCTGTTTCTCATAAGGCTGTAATGATTCATTTCACTTTCAAACTGCCTTGCCATGGATCTGTCACCGCCCTCTTGTGGCCAACCCTTGCGCTGCAGGTAGGATTTATTTATTTTCTACCTGTGATGCTTGGGTTCACTTATTCAGGAGCTCTTAACCCTTTCTTTTTCACTCAGCTTTTCTAGGTCTGAACACCAAAGCACGGCAAAGACCGTCCTAGGTCTCAACATTGTCACTCCTCTTCAAGGTACAGACGTCAGATCTTCCTTTAGATCTAGGTACCACAGATAGGAGTCTAAAACCACCTCTGGGCGTCACTCTCACTGCCACTCCAGCCGCTCTGTGAGGAAAGCCTGCTGGTTATGCGGGGCCCAGGTTCCTGAAGGCAAATCGCTCTGCAAGCGATGCTTTTCTAAAGTCGCATAAGAAAGAGAGGGTGGAGACCAACAAGTGGAAGCACTGGTCAGAAAGGTGGTCCGTGAGTCCCTGAGTAAAGGGGATTCTGGTCATACCCACAACCCTGCTGGCGACACTATGTCAGTCCCTATTAGGGATGATCTCAAGGCTCCAGGCCCTTCACAGCCGAGCCATTCCTCAATTGAAGCCTCAGACAGTGAGGTGGAGGTAGATGACCCTGGTGCAGGTTTTGAATTTGCCCTAGTACCACAGCTGGTCAAAAGCTGTCAAAGAAGCTTTGAGATGGAAGAGCCAGTGGAGGCACCCTCCAAATAGAGGAAATATTTTAAACACCTCAAAAAAGAACACCCTAATTTCTCCTTTTTGGGTGAACTCAGCGCAATAATTACCGACGAATGGGGTGGTGTTGAAAGGAAGAATTGCCTGTTAATAAAGGTATCAAAAATGTACCCATTTAAAAGCAAGGATGTAAAACACCTGGAGTCGGCTCCTCTCATTGACTCAGCCCTAATGAGGATGGTGAGGCACGTCACACTCCCATTGTAGGATACTGTTTCCTTTAGGGATTGCCTGGAGTGGAAAATTTATACCGCCCTCAAGCGGATCTACATTACAGCGGGTATGACCTGCAAACCAGCTCTAGCTCTCGCAGCCCTTTCTAAAGCGATGGAAGTCTGGGCAGATGACGTAGATGCTTCTCTGAGGAGCATCTCGGAAGAACTGGCCAGGAGCTCACCTATTCATGGGCTAAGGTTGACGTTGGCTTTTCTCGTGGGGCTTCCCTAGACATAATTCGCCTGGTGGCTCGGATCATGCTGACATCTGTAATGGCTAAGCGTGCCTTGTGGCTGCGCCCATGGGTAGCTGACCCTGCTTCCAAGCAGGCATGGTGCAGGATTCCATTTGGGGGTTCGTCCCTCTTTGAGAACATATCGGACAGTGCCATCACCCGTGCCACAGGGGGCAAGTCGGGGTTCCTTCCCCAGGATCGCCGTCTGCTAAACCAGAAGAGAACACAGCCCAGGCAAAGTTCAGATCGAGCAAGGAATGCTCGCTACTATAGGCCTGGCCGTGAGTTCAAGAAGACCTGGAAGAAAAAACAGCCTTCAGGCCAGAAGTTTTCAAAAGGGGCATCTTCCGGTGGACAAGAATCCCCTAAGTCTTTATGATATTGCACCTGCCTAAAACAGAGCGAGTCGGCATCCTTGCCTCTCTCGGAAGGGAAAAAGCAAATTCTCCTGTCTCTCTTGTGGCTCAGGGCGCTGCAATTCCAGTTCCAGATGACAAAAGGTTTTAAGGGGTCTACTCGCCCCTCTTCATGGTGTTGAAGAAAAACGTCTCCTGGAGGCCAGTTATAGACCTAACCCACTTGAATTCTTTTATCTAGAAGGAGAAGTTCAAGATGGAGACACTACTCATGATCAGTCAAGCAATCCAACCAGGCGATTGGTTTGTCTCTATAGACCGGAAGGACGCCTACTTCCATGTTCCGATAGCGTCAGAATTCCAGAAATACCTTCGCTTTGCTGTCGATCAAATCCGTCTGCAGTTTACCTGTCTCCCCTTCGGGCTTACAACATCGCCTCGTGTGTTTTCAAAACTTGTTGGCTGTCGTGGCTCTGATCAGGACCAGAGGTATCCGTTTGTATCACTATCTAGACGACCTGCTGTTGTCTCGGGACAAGGAGCAGTTGCTAATCCACAGATCCCAGGTCATCTCCACTCTACTCGAGTTTGGTTGGCTTCTGAATCTGTAAAAGAGCCATCTGGATCCTACGCAGTCCCTGGTATTCCTCGGGGCACACTTCAACGCTATCAAGAGCACCATCTTGTTACCCCTGGAAAAATCCCAGTGATCCGGGACAGAGTTTGGCTTGCAATGTCGTTCTCATCTCCAAGCCTCTCAATGCCTAAAGTTCATTGGCACCATGGTGGCAACAACACCCATGGTAAAGTGGGCTCAGTGGAAAATGCGGCCCTTCCAGAAGGGTTTCCTCCAGCAGTATAATCCAGGGCTTCGGGATCATTTTATCCAAATAACCTCATCCATGCGGGAGAGCTTTCCTTGGTGGCTACAACAGAGGAACCTCCTCAATTGTCAGTCCATCGCACCTGTGTCTTGGGTCACCATCACTACAGATGCCAGCAACAGGGGCTGACAGAAGTATCCCAAGGCATATGGAATTTTCCCTCTCACAGGATAGTCTCCAATGTTCTGGAACTCCGGGCAGCGTTCTGCGCTCTGCAGGCCTTTCACCACTTAACAGCAGGAGACTCAGTCCTCCTAAGACTGGACAACACAACGGCAGTCGCATACATCAAGAGACAGGGGGGTACTCGCAGTCTCTCCCTGTCAAAGGAAATAGAGCCTATCATGATCTGGGCCCAGAAAAACCTGGCCAACCTGACAGCTGTCTATCTCCCTGGAGTCCCGAACGTTCAGGCAGATTTTCTGTTGAGTTTCTCTGGACAACGAGTGGACTTCCCCCCCGAAGTCTTCAGGTGGGTCCTGTCCCTGGGAGTCATTCCGGAAGTAGACTTGTTCGCCTCCCCATGCAACTTCAGACTAGAGAGATACTACACGAGGTCTTGGTATCCCCAGGCTTTTCGGTAGATGCTCTGACAGACCATTGGCGGTTCCACAGGGCCTATGCCTTTCCCCCGATTCCTGTCATTCTCCGTTTTTTGTCGAGGCTCAGGATGGAAGAAGCAGAGATAGTGGCAATAGTCCCGTACTGGCCAAACAAGCCATGGTTTCCACTGCTGATGCAACTCAGCTTCCGGGACCCAGTTCCTCTACCCTCCAGACCAGATCTCCTATCACAAGGGGCATTTCTACATCCATGCCCGGCCCCATCTACATCTGATGATCTGGTTCTTGAGAGGGGAAGTTTAGAGGCCCTAGGCTGTCCAAGTAGGGCCATCTCCACAATATTAAATGCCAGAAGAACAGGCACCAACAGGGTCTACCAGAGGATTTGGAAAAAGTTTTCAGACTACACCTCTTCCACTGCAGGTTCTTGCAATAACCCAAAGATACATGATATCCTGGGCTTCTTACAATCAGGATTGGATCTCTCATTGTCAGTCAGCTCGCTGCGAGTCCAAATCGCTGTAATCTCTGCCTTTACGGGTGTTTCCTGGGCTAGACACCCTCTTACTCAGTAGTTTTTCAGAGGAGCAATAAGGCTCAGACCTCAGAGCCAAGTTTTTCTAATTGGGATCTTCCCCTTGTCCTGGATTTTTTCTTGGGTAGAGAGTTGGAACATGAAGATCAATCTTCTGTCAAATGACTCTCTCTAATAGTTGTCTTCTTGGTGGCTATAACATCGGCCAAGAGGGTCTCTGAAATCAGCTCTCAGGGATGCAAGGAGCCATTTCTAAACTTTTTAATTCCTATGTTGGGTTCAAACCCCAAAGTGGCATCTGTGTTTCATGACAATCAGGAGATTGCTCTTCCAACGTTCAGATCTACCAAGGATTCCAGTGTTTATCCCTTAGATGTTGGAAAAGCTCTGAGTCAGTATCTTGAAGCTACAGCTTCTTTCCGTCAGACCGACCACCTGCTCGTTCTTTTCACAGGAAGTATAAAGGAATGCGTGCCTCTTCCAGATCTATCGGAGCATGGATTGTTCAGGCCATTCAGTGGGCCTATAAAGCCAAGGGCTTGGCGCCTCCAGAAGCGGTGACTGCTCACTCAACTAGAAGTGTCTTCATCATGGGCGGCATCACGTCACGTGCCTCCAGAAGTTATTTGTAAGGTGGCCTTGTGGTCTTCAATTAACACGTTCATGGCACACTACTGCGTAGTGGTTTACGTATCTTGTCTGTTGATGGTGCCAATTAAACCTTTTTTCTTTTGTCCAGCACTCTGCCCACCCGGGTGTGTATGGCTAGTTATTTCCCACACGTAGGCTGCCATGGAGTCTGTCAGGAAAACGGAAAATTTATATCAAATACTTACCGTAATTTTCCTTTCCTGATGGACTCCATGGCAGCAGGAGTTCCCTCCTAGTGGCTGGAGTAGGCTAAATTATGGAACACGGCCTCTGGCCCAGAGCAAAGATTTATGGGAGAAGGGTCCTATGAGGTATGAGGGGCGGGATTAACCCACATGTAGGCTGCCATGGAGTCCATCAGGAAAGGAAAATTACGGTAAGTATTTGATATAAATTTTCCGTTTTTACTCAGCAGCATATTTCTCCCGTTGCTGTGTTCTTCCGTGCAGTCGGTTACCTGCTAATAAAAAAAAGCCGCTCTTCTTCTGTGGCGGTCTTCCTCCTCTGTGTTGTCACCCGCTGTGTGGCGTCTCTTACATAGCCATGGAGCGGGCTCTCCGGGTGACGTTATCGGATGGCCACAGAAGTCCGACACAGAAGAAGAGCAGCTTTTTTTTTTCTTAGCGGGTAACCGACTGCGCGGAAGAACACAGCAGCGGGAGAAGACGGCAGCGGCAGGAGAGACAGCTCGGGGAGAAGAATCATCACACACTAGTAGATGTTTGTGCTATGCTCAATAGGCTAGTGGTCAGTACTTCTACCTTGAAAAACTCAGGCTTTGAAGCACTCATGGGTTCAAATCCCACAGAGAGATACTAATAGATTGTATTGGTGAAAAAAAGGCAAATGCCTATTAGCCAATTAGCCAAAGCAGCATATGCTGAAAATAAGTAAATGACAATTAGCCAATGCACTTTTATTCAATAATATTATGGTGTGGACTTCCAAACATCACACACTAGCTAACGGGCAGTTTACATTTCTTTGTTTGTTTATTTTAATTTGCTTGTGCAAATAATAAACATAGCTGTTGGATGGTAGGTTGGCTGGTATTTGAACTTGTACCATGAGAGCTGTGGAGACATCTGAGCAGACCACTAAGCCATTGTGCTAAGTACAAGACCTGCATAATAGTGTAGTATGATTAAAGAATGAACATAAATAATTACCGCTTTATAGCCACTTTATAAATGAAAAGAAAAAAAAACATGAAAAAAACAACATACAACAAATAGGTAACCTAAATGTTTAATACATGTAACTTTACATAATAGCAGACATTACTATGTAATAATCATTCATAACTGCATTCATTAGCAAAAGAAGGAAAAACAAATAGGAATACTAATTGCAATATACATCAATAGATAGAGCACATCTCATATAAAAATGTTTCTTTCACATACATGGATCATGGTTACAGTGCAGTGCTATATAAAAACTTA
Organism: Rana muscosa; assembly: GCA_029206835.1. Classification (NCBI taxonomy): domain Eukaryota; kingdom Metazoa; phylum Chordata; class Amphibia; order Anura; family Ranidae; genus Rana; species Rana muscosa. The sequence goes on from CM055122.1 coordinate 1,629,959, forward strand.
GTGGAAATTGACATTTGCATGTACGCGGATTCACTAATTACCGCTGATTTCATATTTACTAACACTTGTTTGCTGCTAATAGCGCTCTTTTTTATTCGCAAATTCGCGCATTGAATTTTTAATTGGCTAAAATGGGAGCTATTTTTGCAATAGTGCTTAGTACTTCCTGGAGTTATAGTAAATCAGCCCCATAGTGTCTCGAGGCACTTCAAATTGCGACATAATAAAGATCCGAGCCTTCTTACTGTTTATGGCATTGAACAGGTGGATATTTTTTTTTTCCTCAGTTTAGGCCGATCTGTATTCTTCTACATATTTTTTGTAACAAAATAGCAATAAGCGTATATTTATTGGTTTGCGCAAAAGTTATAGCGTCTACAAAATAGTTTTATGGCATTTGTATTAATTATTTTTTACTAGTAATGGCGGTGATCAGCGATTTTTATCGTGACTGCGATATTGCGGCAGACACATCGGAAACTTTTGACGCTATTTTGGGACCATTGTCATTTATACAGCGATCAGTGCTATAAAAATGCACTGATTACTGTGTAAATGACACTGGCAGTGAAGGGGTTAACAAGTAGGGGGCGGGGAAGGGGTTAAGTGCGTCCTAGGGAGTGATTCTAACTGTGAGGGGGCTGGGCTACGAGTGGCACAACACTGATCACTGCTCCCGATTACAGGGAGCAGTAGATCAGTGTCCTGTCAATAGGCAGAAAAAGGAAATGCCTTGTTTACAAATCATCCCCCCCGTTCTGCCTCTCAGTGACACGATCGCGGGACAGCGGTGGACATAGAGTCCGCAGGTCTCGCAGGCACGGTCACAGTGACCGCGGCGGGTGCGCGCACCCGCTAAGTAGCGGATTTAAAGTACTTGTACGTTGCTTTGCCTGTCCGTGCCATTCTGCCGATGTATATCTACGTGAGGCAGTCGGCAAGCGGTTAAAGAAGGTGGTGGATAGAGATGGAAATGATTGGGACTAATACCCTAATGTTTGCCATTAGGGAGGTACCACAATCCTCTACGGGGTTTTCACCCTTCGAGTTACTCTATGGGAGACACCCAAGAGGGCTGTTGGATTTCGTCAAGGAAACTTGGGAAAGTGAGAGTTCTCCCCACAGGAGTGTGATTGAGCATGTCGCCCTGATGTAAGATAGAATTGCACAGGTAATGCCAATCGTAAAGGAACATTTAGCCCAAGCGCAGTTAGCACAGCAGAGGGTGTACAATCGTGGGGCCAAGACCCGTACTTTTTCCCCGGGGGATAGGGTATTGGTACTAATCCCTACGGTTGAAAGCAAATTCCTGGCCAAATTGTAAGGCCCATACGAGATAATAGAAAAAGTGAGTGAGGCGAATAACAAGGTCAGACAACCAGGAAGGCGAAAGCCAGAACAGATCTATCACATTATTCAGTTGAAAGCCTGGGAATCCCTAGTCACAGAAACTTTGTCACCAGCTCAGTCTGATTGCTTGGTACCTGAGGTTGGAATAGCAGTCACCTTATCGAAACCCCAACAACAGGAGGTTAAGGTGTTTGTGTTCCGCAACAAAGTAGAGCACAATATTATCAACCTGTCCTGTGAAAGAGTGAAACTAAAACCCTATTGCATACCAGAGGCCCAACGGGAGGCAATATGTATGGAAGTACAGATAATTTTTGAGTTGGGGATGATAGAGGAGTCCCAGAGTGATTGTCCAATCCCATAGTGTTAGTGCCTAAACCAGTTGGGAGCTGGCGATTTTGTAACGATTTTCGACAGCTGAATAAAGTTACAAAATTTGACACCTACCCCATGCCACGTATAGAGGAGTTGATCGATTGGCTGGGAACAGCCCGATACATGACCACGCTTGATCTGACCAAAGGGTATTGGAAAAATAGGATTTTTTACTCAACGTAAAATCCTTTTCTCTGAGTCCATGGACCGACACAGCTTCTCTATTGACAAAGTGGGTATTATCCGTTAATTAGGAGTGACTAGGCAGAAAAACTTGTAAAAAGTGTTGCATCACACCTTCTACAGTACCGCCCAGGGGGCGGACCCTCTGGGTATACCCTCTCAGTCTGCATCTTCGCAGATCAGTTCATCAAAAAGCAGTACAAACTTAAAAGGAGGGGTGGGTGCTGTGTCGGTCCATGGACTCAGAGAAAAGGATTTTACGGTGAGTAAAAAATCCTATTTACTCTTTCGTCCATGGACCGACACAGCTTCTCTATTGACAAAGTGGGACGTCCCAAAGCAGTGTCAGAGAAAAAAACGAGGGGTGGTAACAGCATAAAAACAAACTTCACCCCAAAACACAAAAACAGCACTCCTCCAAAGGAGGAGTTGCAACTCTAAACAGCCGCTTGCAAAACCTTGCGGCCGAAAGAGGCATCCGAAGATGCACCTACATCAACCTTGTAGAATTTTGTGAAAGTGTGAGTGGACGACCAAGTCGCCGCTTTACATAATTGGGAAACGGACGCTTGATGTCGGAAAGCCCAAGAGGCACCTATTGCCCTGGTCGAATGCGCCGTGACAGGAAAGGGGGGCGCCTGACCCTTTAAGGCGTAAGCCTGGATTACTATCTGTCGGATCCACCTAGAGATGGTGGCCGATGAGACTGCTTGGCCCTTCTTGGGACCAGCCACCGAAAAAAACAGTGAGTCTGACTTCCGGAACAGGGAAGTAGCAGATAGGTATACTCTCAAAGCTCGGACAACGTCCAAGGAATGCAACGCCGACTCCTTAGGATTCGACGGCTGAGGACACAAGGATGGAAGTACAATGTCTTCGTTGAGATGAAAAGCCGAAACGACTTTCGGAAGAAAGGAAGGCTGCGGCCGCAGCATCACCTTATCCTTGTGGAAAATCAAATAGGGAGTCTTGCAGGACAAGGCTGCCAGCTCAGAGACTCGTCTAACTGACGTAACAGCCACCAAAAAGACCACTTTCTGAGAAAGTGTCAACAGGGGAATATCTCTAATATTCTCAAACGGTGCCGTCTGGAGCACCGAGAGGACCAGGTTCAAGTCTGTCGGAGGTAACGGGGGACGGACCGGAGGGGCCACATGTCGGACCCCCTGCACAAATGTACTCACGAGAGAGTGAGTCACCAGGGGTCGCTGAAAAAAGACAGCCAGGGCAGATATCTGTCCCTTAATCGTACTTAGGGCAAGCCTTTGGTCCACCCCATGCTGTAAAAATAGCAGGATTCTGGAAACCAAATAGGTACGCGGATGCCATTTCATTTCCTCACACATGGAGATGTAGGCCCTCCAAGTGCGGTGATAGACCTTCCTAGAGGACGGTTTTCGAGCACTTCTCATAGTAGAGATTACTGAGTCTGACAGGCCCCGGTCTCTCAGTACCTGGTTCTCAACAGCCATGCCGTTAAAGCCAATGACTGTAAAGCAGGATGGAATATGGGACCTTGCCATAGCAGGTCCTTACGTAGTGGTAGGCGCCAGGGGACGTCTGCTACCAGACGTACTAGATCGGCGTACCAAGGACGCTGAGGCCAATCTGGAGCGATTAGGATCATTGGAATTCCCTCTGCCTCCACTCTGCGGAGCAGAAGAGAAAGAAGCCTTAAGGGAGGGAAGGCATAGATTAGCCGATACTGACCCCGCAATGCTACCAACGCGTCCGTTGCGTCTGCCCATGGGTCTCTTGACCGGGCCACAAATCTCAATACCTTCCGATTGAGTCGGGAAGCCAGAAGATCTACGTCTGGCGTGCCCCATCTTTGGCAGAGGAGTTGGAACACCTCCGGGTGTAAGGACCATTCTCCCTGGTCCAGCATCTGGCGGCTCAGGTAGTCCGCCTGCCAGTTTTCCACACCCGGAATGTACACGGCCGACAGTGCCGGTACGCTCCTCTCTGCCCACTTCAGGATGCGAGCGATCTCCGATGCTGCAGCTGAGCTTCTTGTTCCTCCCTGATGATTGACATATGCCACTGCTGTGGCGTTGTCTGACTGGATCCTGACTGGACGCCCTTGCAGCCTCTGAGACCATTTGAAGAGGCACAGCTTGATCGCCCGGATCTCCAGGTCATTGATCGGCAGGAGGGCTTCCTCTGGGGTCCAGCGACCTTGCGCCGACTGGACACCCCAGACTCCCCCCCAACCTGTAAGGCTGGCGTCCGTCGTGATCACTATCCAGTAAACCGGAAGAAATGACTTCCCGGCCATTAGAGCCGGTGCTGTCAGCCACCATACCAGGGATCTCCTGACTAGGTGGCTCACTCGGATTTGATAATCCAGAGATGAAGGGCATCTGTTCCATCTGGACAGAACTTCCTTCTGTAACACTCGAGTGTGGTATTGAGCATATGGGACCGCCTCGAAGGAGGCTACCATGAGGCCCAACACTCGCATGCAAAAACGGAGTGACGACCAATTCCTGGAAGTCAGCTGCCGTACTGCAGCCCGGAGGGTCTGCAACTTCTCCACAGGGAGGAATACCTTTGCCTCTGAGGAATCCAGAATCAACCCCAGGTACACTAGGCGTTGAGTCGGCACCAATACCGACTTTTGCGTGTTTAGTATCCAACCACAGTCTCGAAGAGTCTGACAGGTAATGGACATGCTTACCTCTAATTCTGAGCTTGAAGGGGCCTTCAGCAGAAGGTCGTCCAAGTAACCTGTGATAGCGATACCCCGCTGTCTTAGAAGTGCCAGAATCGGAGCGAGCACCTTGGTGAACGTCCTGGGTGCTGAGGCAAGGCCAAACGGGAGGGCCACAAACTGGTAGTGGTTCTTCCCGATAGCAAATCGCAGAAACCTCTGGTGTCTGGAGTATATGGGGACATGCAGGTATGCGTCCTTGATGTCCAAGGAGGCCAGAAAGTCCCCTGGATGGAGAGCCGTGACTACAGATCGAACCGACTCCATCCGAAATCTTTGTACCTTCACAAAGCAATTGAGGGCTCTGAGATCCAAGATTGGACGAACCCCCTCCTTCTTCGGCACAATGAACAGATTTGAGTAAAAACCCTGACCCCGTTCCTGTTCTGGAACTGGAATAACTACCCCGCGTTCCAGTAGACCCTGGACCGCCCCATACAGGGCCTCCCGATGGGTCGGTAGTAGCTGGAGATTGGAGGTGATGAATCTGTCTGGTGGACAAGAGAGAAATTCTATCTTGTAGCCTGAGGAGATTACTTCGCAAACCCACCTGTGGGAGACTAGAGCAGTCCACTGAGTCGCGAATTTGCGAAGACGTCCCCCCACCCGAGAGCTGGGTGGGGGCGGACCTTCATGTGGACGCAGATTTGTCCGCAGGCTTGTTGGGTCTGCGGGACCAAGGACGCTTCTGTCCTTGGGCAGGCGCTTTATCGGCCTGGGGTCTTTTCCCTGTCGCCTTAAGGGGGCGAAAAAAACGCTTACGTGCAGTAAAGGAGGGCCCTTGCCCTTGGCGTGGTCCCTTACCCTTGCTAGTTTGGGGAAGCAAAGTGCTTTTACCTCCTGTGGCATCCTTGATGATGTCATCCAGAGAAGCCCCAAAAAGTCTGTCGCCCTTAAAAGGCAGATCCAACAGGGCTTTCTTGGAAGTCTGGTCCGCAGACCAGCCCTTTAGCCAGATCAGGCGGCGTATTGCTACTGCATAAACCGAAGCTCTTGACAGCAGGGGAATAGTATCCATGTCTGACTCGCAGACAAACTTAAGGCCCTGGACCAACTGGTCGGCCAAAGTTATCTCATTAGGAGGAGCATCTCGCTCCTTTAACCCCTGGAGTAGCAATTTTGCCCATTCAGTAAGCGTCTGAGACACTAGGGCCCCCGCCAATGCCGGGCGTACTGCCGAGCCTACCACTGAGTATAGGTAGCGAGCGAGCGCTTCAGCCTTCTTATCCACAGGGTCCTTGAAAACAGGAGCCCCTTCTACTGGAATAGTGGTGGCTCTATTAAGTCTGGACACCGAAGGGTCCACTATAGGGGGAGAGGTCCATATCTTCAGAAAACTCTCCTCAAAGGGGTACCGTACTGCAAACCTCTTTGGGGCTGTAAAGACCCTCAGTGGGTTCTCCCATTCCTTGTATAAGAGTTTGTCAAAATAAGACACACAAGGGAACACCTTAGCAGTGCGGGCAGGTTTACGAAACCCAAAGGGGACTGGAGTATCTGCTACTTCTGCAGTCTTTTCCAACTTTAGCGTATCCCGCACTGCAGTAATAAGGTCAGATACCAAAGCCGTCTCGCGTACTGACCTGGACTTGGAGTCCTCCTCCCTGTCCGATCGGTCACGGTCTGCAGTCTCTGATGCATCAGAATCTGGGCCATGAGCCGTAGCTGGACCTGGTTCTGCATCAGAAATATCCCCAGAAGATTGCAGGGGACGGGGGCGTTTATTACCCCCTGTATTTCCGTGTGCTGCTTCCACCCTGGCAGCAAACGCCTCTAGGATTGCCGACATAGCGTCCATAGACACCTCAGGGACACCAGCTGCTAAATCTGGTGTTTCAGGGGAGAAGACATCTGGCTCAGATGCCATGCTGACCACACGCTGACACCCACAGGGCTCCAGGCAAGATATCAATAGGCCACCCTCCTGTGCTGCAGAGAGGCTGGGTCACCCAGAGGACTCACCACCCTGGATAGGTACTGCTATGCTGCGCCTGTGATGCTGTCCCCTTGCTGCTGTGTCAGTCTGCTTCTTTTATCAGCACTTCCTGTGTGAATTTTCGCGCCAGTGTAATGCACCCTAGAGGCCGGAGGCTCTCACAAAATGGTTGCCAAAAACGTCTGTATGGAAGATAATGTGGGCTCTAAGAAAATGGCCGCCGACAGAAGATAGAGGTCAAGCATCCATAGCCCACAAAAATATGGCCGCCGAACGGCAATATCTGCATACAGGGTGGACAAACATGGCCGCCGATCAGCTGATAGGGGCCAGTGGGTGTGGCCGAACCACAGGAAGATGGCCGCCGGGCAGTCACAAGAGGCCAAACTTGGCATGGACCACCTCAAAATGGCCGCCGACAGCATGGAGGAGGAAGGACACAAACACAGGATAAGAAAAAATGACATTTCTTTTAAATGTTAGTTACAGCCAGCCCCTATCCAGTGGGACCCCCTAGGGGACCACCCAGCAACCTTTAGCTAGAAGCCCAGGGAGGAGGGAAAGGCAGGGAGAGAGGGAAGAAAGGGGCCACAACCACTTACTTGATCTCTCCAGGAATGTCCAGCTAAATCACCCAGCCGAGGCAGGGGAGTTTTACTTACCTATCCTGCATGTATTCTGCTGGAAGACATTCCAAACAGATCATCGTCCGCGCACGGAAGGGGACTGTTGGCCAGGCATGCTGTGATTGGACCCAGAAGGGACGATCATATGTATGCCCTGGAGCATGACGCTCACCGGACAGGCTGCTGCGACTCGGCCGTAAGGTCAGCCGAAGCTGAGCGGTCCGATGCAAGCCTTGGAGCGTAAGCTCACCGGTCAGGCTGCTGCGACTCGGCTGTAAGGTCAGCCGAAGCTGAGCGGTCCGATGCAGGCCCTGGAGCGTAAGCTCACCGGCCACCCGTGGAGCGACGGGCATGTCGTGGAAAACCCAGCGCGTAGCTAGGGTCGGCACACGCTCGATGGCCAAAACTGGGGAGACTACAAGGATCGAGGATCCAGCCTGTCACCCAGTCGGCAGTTGATCGAAGATCGCAGGAAACAACAAATGTAGCAAAAAAATAAAAAAAATAAATATATATATCTTTTTTCCCCGGACCAATGGACCCGAAGGGAGCCATGTCCTACTCCTTGCTAGACAGAAAAAACTGATCTGCGAAGATGCAGACTGAGAGGGTATACCCAGAGGGTCCGCCCCCTGGGCGGTACTGTAGAAGGTGTGATGCAACACTTTTTACAAGTTTTTCTGCCTAGTCACTCCTAATTAACGGATAATACCCACTTTGTCAATAGAGAAGCTGTGTCGGTCCATGGACGAAAGAGTAATTCCCCTAGTCGAGTCGGCAAAGGAGAAAAAAATGCATTTAGAACCCCAGAAGGGGAATTCCAATTTAGAAGAATGCCGTTTGGGTTACAGAATGCGCCAGCAACATTCCAGCGGAAGATGGATAAGATTCTGCGGCGCCATCAGAAGTATGCTGCAGATTACCTGGACAATGTGATTATCAATAGCAAAGATTGAGCCTCACATCTGTCAAAAGTGCAAGCAGTCTTAAGACTCTATCCGGGAAGCTGGGTTTACAGCCAATCCAAAGAAATGTACCATTGGACAGGAAGAGGCCAAATATCTTGGGTACACTATTGGGAGGGCAGTGATAAAACCCCATAAACAAAGTTGAAGCCATACAGAGTTGGCCACGTACCAACAGCAAGAAGCAAGTAAGAATCCCCCATTTCGCTTCTCAGGCTGTGCCCCTAACCAACATGACAAAAGGTGTCAGGACCTGGGACCTCTTCTGTGTCCGGCGTTGACTCTTCCCACTGAGTTATCTGTGATGCTGGACACCTCTCTGCCTGATCTTTTGGACAATCCTATCTGATCCATTGGACCACCCTGCCTTGTGTCTTGATTGCTGTTGAACCTTGAACTCCTTGCTCCTCCCATGAACTTCCTATATAAGCCTTGTCTCAGCACTTCCTCTTTGCCAGGTTATTGTGCCTTCTCAGCCAGTGCCTTGCTCTTGTCTTCCCTGTTGCCATCTGTATTTTGCTACCACTTGTGATCGACTCTTGGCTTGTTCCATGACTACTCTACTGCCCGATTCCAACCTGCAACTACTCGTTACCGACCTTTTGGCTTGTTTACTGACCACGCTGCCATTTGATTCTTATCTACTCATCCGGTACTGGACCACGGCTTGCTCACACCCTTGTGGGGCAAACCTGAGGACTGCGACCTGGTACTATCTGGCAGTTAAATCCATCTCCACCATCAGGATCTCTGGTGAACACCGGCTAGTACTTAGACTCCGCACCTCAGGTGAGCCTGTGTCATCTGCCAGGGTGACTGCCTGTGCACTTATCCTGCTGGTCGGTGGTAGTCCTGCAACTGCTATAGCAACTGGTCTTCAAGCCTGATGCCCGATCGTGACAAAAGGGAAAGAGTCGGTCATGGTCAAATGGTCCCTGGAGGCTGAAGCAGCCTTCCAGTCCTTAAAAAAACCTTATGTAGCCAGCCAGTGTTGTACTCACCAGACTTCTCTAAGGAATTTGTTGTACAAACTGATGCATCATATGTTGGCTTAGGAGCAGTGTTGTCCCAGGTCTGGAAGGGGGAAGAGCACCCAGTCATTTATCTCAGCAGAAAATTGAAATCCCATCAGGTAAATTATGCCACGATTGAGAAGGAGCGTTTGGCCGTAAAGTGTGCTCTAGATTCCCTTTGGTACTATATACTAGGTAGACACTTTGAGCTGGTTACTGACCACGCTCCCTTAACCACTAAAGGACCAAGCCTCTTTCTGAGATTTGGTGTTTACAAGTTGAAAACAGTTTTTTTTGCATGACAGGACCTCTTAAATATGGGATCTGGGGTCAAAAAGACCTTGGATCTCATATTTACACTACAATGCAATATAAAAATAAAAAAATGTAATGTCATTTGAAAAACATTTAAATTAAAAAAAAAATTCTCTTTAAGAGCTATGGGCGGAAGTGACATTTTGACGTCGCTTCCGCCCTGCAATGATATGGAGACAGGTGGGGGCCATCTTCCCCTCACTTGTCTCCATACCAAGCAAGGGAGCAGATGCGATTGCCTCCGCCACTGCCCACGGCTCCGGTAAGCGGCGGAGGGCACCAGAGAGCAGATAAAAGTGATCTTGTGGCGAATCTGCCGCAGAGACCACTTTTATCTTGAAGAGGATACTGGGGTTATGGGAGCTAGCTGCTACATAACAACGATATTTCTCTTCAAAGTACCGACGTAAAACGACGGCGAGCGGTACGGAAGAGGTTAAAGTGGATGGCTCAAAACAAGGAGACCAATAGAAGGGTAAATAGGTGGTTCCTGGCCCTACAAGAATTTAACTTTACAGTAAAGCATCGCCCTGGGGTTTAGATGGGGAATGTGGACCCCAAGGTCGGACCAAGAGGGAAGGGGGGTATGTGACAGCAGGCAGGTAAAATCGCCTGGTTGCGTCCAGGATGGCAGGTATGTGTGTGCTAAAATCTAGGCTCTATGCAGATTTGTACCCAGGGCCGCTGATAGGCCAGTACAACTGGCCCTGTTGTACCGGGCCCGACGAGCAGGGGGGCCCGGGCAACCTTAACAGAGATCTAATTAATGTAAAAAAAAAACTCCTCCAGCCACCATGACCGAACATCGTCCACACCAAACCAACCCCCCCCGTACTTTTTTATTTTATTATGATGGCTCAATGTAGGTGGCAGCAAGGGGAGGGACTATTTCTCCTATTTCGGGAGTGGAAGAATGTCAGAATGTCTCTTCCGAGCCCGCTCCTCATGCTGGCTCAAGTCCCGGCCATCGCGTCCTCTATAGTGTCTTCCCTGGTGCCGCGGAGTGATTCCTCCCCCTCTGCTCTGTTCCTCACTCGGCCTGAGAGAAGAAGCAGTGAGGCGAGCGCCCGTTGCCGGCGGGAGAAGAAACAGCAGCTGGCATCTGAATCAAATAGTTTGTGGACGCACTCCAGGCAGCAGCAGGAGGATCAGGGAGGAAGTGACTCCTGGGGCCCAGCTAACTGGTGTGTGCTTGCTTGGGGGGAGGGATTCAAGATCTACTACTACTGCAGCAGCATCTATACATTATGACATTGGCGGCATGGGTGGCACTGTCTGCCGGTAGCACATGTGTTATGGGCCATAACGCATGTGCTGCCTGCAGACAGTGCCACCCATGCCGTAATGTGCTGCAGACAGTGCCACCCATGACGCTAATGCCATTACGCATGTGCTGCCTGCAGAGACAGTGCCACCCATGCTGCCATTGGCAGCATGGGTGACACTGTCTTCAGCACAATATGGCATTGGCGGCATGGGTGGCACTGTGCTGCAGAGACAGTTTCAAGGAAGGGTCTTGGGAGAGGCCAGGGGTAGGGCTGAAGGAGGGACCAGGGGCGGGACCAGGGGTGGAGCTGAAGAGGGCCCCATCAGGTAGGCTGTACGAGGTCCCATGATTTTTATCAGCTGCCCTGTTTGTACCACTAGGGGAAAGTGCTGAAGTGCTGAGAGTCCTGCAGGGGTAGAGTTAATGAGCTCAGCCGAAGTAAGTGGGCTCATTAAGACCTCTACAAAAACTCCCAGCATGCTTAGGGAGGTGCTCCATCCTGGAACCAGTTTTGTGCCTGTTTAGACTGGGGAGTGTGATACCTGTCTGTGCGGTGAGACAAGGCCTGTTTGGCAAGCCTCTGTAACAGGGAGATAGGTGCTGGGGACAGGCGGCACATAGCTGATAGCCAGGGAAACCTGTGTGTAGTAAGTGGCCAAGTTGGCAAGGATTTATTTTCATGTTTGTTTTTGTTTTGCTGTTTTTGGACCATTGTAAATAGTGTAAATAAACTGCACCTTTGTTTTTTGTTTTTCGCCTTCACTGTTGTTTGCTGTACCTAATTATTGTGTAGTGAACCCAACCAGGGGGTCACTCACACCTGCTGCTGAGCTAACCCCCGCACAATATTAACAAATATCATTCATATATTTAATAATCAGTTTTCATAACATATTATTGATTTATTCACATGTATTAGTTTAATTTACATGTTTGCACAGAATATATAATTACACATATTAGTTTACTTTGCATATTTGCACGATACATGATTAGAAATATATATAGTATTGTATTGAGGACTACATTTTATGCTGTAAGAGTATTGCGGACCTGCGCTGATCTTGCTTTTACTTTTCCATTACTGACTCTGGGGTCAGTAATGGACCGCTGCGGTCCATTTTGATTGTCTTCATCTGTGGCGCTGTTAAAACTGTTTTCTATTTACTAATTAGGTGACTTCTGAAGGCAATTGGTTCCACTAGATTTTAGTTAGGGGTATCGGAGTAAAGGGGGATGAATACAAATGTCAGGGTCACCTGTGGCCAGGTGACAGATGCACACCGTAGGGGGACAGGAGTGCACCGCGAGGTAGTGAACCCTATGGCTGGCTTCTGTGGATAGGAAACTGGGTGGTTGTGGAAAGCGGGACCAGAGGAGCACAACCGGGATCCCAACGGAAGCGAGAGCCAAGATTCCCCAGGGCGCGGAGTCTAAGACCCAGCTGGTCTTCTCCAGGGCCTCTAGTGGTGAGGATGTTACGCTGCAGGCTGGGACCAGGTCGCGGCCCCTGGAGTTTCCTAGCTGACGCCCCGTAGGATAAGGGGAAGCAGCAGCACACGATAGAGAGAACCGAATAACAAGCCGAAGGTCAGGGGCCACAAGCAGACAAGGATAACGAAGAACGAGCCGAAGGTCAAGGGTCACGAGCAGACAGGGATGGTCAGGGACAAGCCAATAACGTAACAGAGAGACAGACGTAGCACACGGCAGGCAGGAACCCAAACACACAATGCCTAACAAACACGTTGATCAGCAAAGCAGGCTTGCAGTGCACAGGTTAATATAGTGTTCAGTGATAGGGCCTGGGGTGGAGTCAGGCTGGGAGGAGATTATAAAGGAAGCCAGGTGAAGGAGGTCTGGTCTCTAGATGAACACATGAGGAGGAAGGTAAGATGGCAGACAAACACTACTGCATATCCATGACAGTACCCTCCCTCTTATGGGCCCTCCCCCGCCTGGACCCAGGCTTAAAGGGAAATCTCTGATGAAACCTTCTCAACAGATGAGGTGCAGCGACATCAGATGCAGCGATCCAAGACGCCTCCTCAGGACCAAAACCTCTCCAATGCACAAGGTACTGAAGAATGCCTCTGCAGAGCCGAGAATCCAGAACTTGTCTAACCTCGTACTTAAGATTATCCTCAGAGACTGAAAACGAGGTAGGGAGATGACAAGAAGATCTATTGAGGACCAAAGGCTCTCTAGGAATAAGCAAGGGCATGAGACGATCAACAGGAATCTGAGGAGGGTCCCCTAGACCCTTAAAGGGGAACTGGTCATCTTGCACAGGACCATCAGACTGGGCAGATGTCAGTGGAACCCTGAAGTCAGGTTGGTTAGAAGGTGACATGTCGCCGGAGTCAAGCTGAATAGCTGAAGGACAAGCAGAATGTCCCGAACAAGAAAAAGTGAGAGGCTCACTGGGCATGGGCTGGACTGGCATAACTAGTACAGAGGCAGAGTGAATAGCTGAGTCAGGTGTAGCGACTACCTGAATCGCATCGCAAGACGTAGCGACTGCAGGACTTGTAGACAAGCTAGCCTGGCTGTGCGTCCAAGGGTAGTTAGGGACAGAGAAATGTAAATGGTTATGCAACCTGGAATGAATGACCGGCTCAGATTCACAGGGGGCAACCTTGGGTAGGCAGGACGAGGAACAGGAGGGACCCCAAGCCAGGATCTGTCCAGTAGTCCAGTCCACATGAGGAGAATGGAGCTGTAACCATGGGAGACCCAAAATTATAGGCGTTGAGGCCTTGGGTAAGATAAGGAAGGATATCCACTCCTGGTGGAGTGTCCCTACCGACATCTTAACAGGGAGGGTCTGGAAGCGGATAGGTCCCCCTGGAAGAACAGTACCATCAATCGCCAAGACCACCAATGGCGTGGTGAGGGGCAAAAGAGTAAGTCTCATGGACGATGCGATTTCCCAGTCCATGAAATTACCAGCGGCTCCGGAATCCAGATATGCTGAGACCGAATGAGAAGAAGCACCAACATGAAGGAACACAGAAAGCAGAAGACGAGAAGGGGAAGGTGATATTTCTGGGTCCAATACTCCACTTTCCAGATGAAGTGGACCCGAACGTTTTTCTGGACAAAGAGAGCAAGTGTCACGAAAATGACCTTTGCCCCCACAGTAAAGACACAGACCAAGAGTTCTGCGCCTAGCACGTTCCTCAGGGGATAGCCTGGTCCGACCCAGCTGCATGGGTTCCTCAGCTGGTAGGAGATGCTCTACGGGTCGAAGAGAGGGGAGCTCAGGCTGACTAAGAACCAAGGAGTGCTGGCGTTGCTTTTCTAAGGTCCTCTCCTGAAAGCGAATATCGATCTGGTTACACAAGGAGATAACGCCGGCCAGATCAGTGGGGATGGTTCTTCCAGCTAATTCATCCTTCACTCTATCAGACAGGCCATGCAAAAAGGTTGCGACTAAGGCCTCATTGTTCCAGCTCAACTCAGCCGACAGTATGCGGAAATGAAGGGCATACTGTCCCACAGAAGCAGACTCTTGGCGGAGACGTAAAAGGGCGCTGGCCGCTGAAGAGACACGAGCCGGTTCTTCGAAGATATTCCGAAAAAGTTTCAAGAAGCCAGACAGGCTAGAAACCACTGGATCATTCAGTTCCCACAGAGGGGCTGCCCAGGCTAAAGCTTCACCAGAGAGGAGGGAAATGATATAGGCTACCTTAGCCCGATCAGACAGGAAGTTTTGGGGCTGGAGCTCAAAATGAATCGTGCATTGGCTAAGGAACCCCCTGCAAGCCTTGGAGTCCCCAGAGAAACGGGACGGAGCTGGCAGTTGTAGCGAGTGTGTGGCTGCGACTGGTGCAATAGGTGCAACCGCTGATTGTATTTGAGGTTGCGGATTCGGGGTTCCCAAGGAGACCTGAAGCTGCTCGAATCGAGAAGCCAGATCCTGGAGGAATCGCATCACCTGGGTCTGATTTGATTCCTGGGTCTCAAGTCTGCGAACTATGTCCTGCAATGGATCATCCGCGGGAAGCGGGATGTCAGCCGGGTTCATGGCTGATCAAACTGTCAGGGTCACCTGTGGCCAGGTGACAGATGCACACCGTAGGGGGACAGGAGTGCACCGCGAGGTAGTGAACCCTATGGCTGGCTTCTGTGGATAGGAAACTGGGTGGTTGTGGAAAGCGGGACCAGAGGAGCACAACCGGGATCCCAACGGAAGCGAGAGCCAAGATTCCCCAGGGCGCGGAGTCTAAGACCCAGCTGGTCTTCTCCAGGGCCTCTAGTGGTGAGGATGTTACGCTGCAGGCTGGGACCAGGTCGCGGCCCCTGGAGTTTCCTAGCTGACGCCCCGTAGGATAAGGGGAAGCAGCAGCACACGATAGAGAGAACCGAATAACAAGCCGAAGGTCAGGGGCCACAAGCAGACAAGGATAACGAAGAACGAGCCGAAGGTCAAGGGTCACGAGCAGACAGGGATGGTCAGGGACAAGCCAATAACGTAACAGAGAGACAGACGTAGCACACGGCAGGCAGGAACCCAAACACACAATGCCTAACAAACACGTTGATCAGCAAAGCAGGCTTGCAGTGCACAGGTTAATATAGTGTTCAGTGATAGGGCCTGGGGTGGAGTCAGGCTGGGAGGAGATTATAAAGGAAGCCAGGTGAAGGAGGTCTGGTCTCTAGATGAACACATGAGGAGGAAGGTAAGATGGCAGACAAACACTACTGCATATCCATGACAACAAATGCACGCCACGCTTTTCACATACAGTAAAACTTTGGATTACAAGCATGTTTCTGGAACGAATTATGCTCACAATCCAAAGCACTTGTGTATATAAAAGCAAATTTCCCCATAAGAAATAATGGAAACTCAGGTGATTCGTTCCACAACCATTTATTCATAGGGCTTTCAGTTTATAGTCCATATAAAAAGATTTTAGCAATGTGATTGGTAGTGTAACCATAAAATGTTCATTCACAAATGCCAGCGTCCACAAGGGAATTAGAAGCAAAATCCAGTAGGAGCTACAGCGTATGAGAAGAGAGGCGCCTCCAAGTGTAGCAATACGGTTACATTTAATGAAGGTGCAACATTTAGCAACTCACATGGTTGATGATTAAAGCAGGCACATTTAAGTATGCAGGCATCTGGGGTAAAGCTGTCCACATAGAACATCCTCCACACCGCTGGCTCTCACCGTTGTCCGTCTGCAATCGTGACCAGGAAGACTACCCTGAAAGCGAGACTTGAAGCGCTCGTGGAGCACAGCGTGGAAGGTATGACGTCGATGGCGGTGCGGAGGATGGTCTATGTGGACAGCTTTTCCACGGATGCATGCATAATTCGAAGTGTCTGTTTTAATCATCAACCATGTAAGTTCCAAATGTTGTAACTTCATTAAATGTAACCATATTGCTACACTTAGAGGCGCCTCTCTTCTCTTTTATACTCAGTTGTGACATGATGCTACTTGTATATGAAGACATCGCTTGTATATCAAGTCAAAATTTATAAAAAAATTAGCTTGTCTTGCAAAACGCTCTCATACCAAGTTACTCTAAAACCAAGGTTTAACTGTATTGTACTGTATTTGTAAAAAAAATTGAAAACCATTTATCATTTTCCATCCACTTCACAATTATGTGCCACTTTGTGTTGGTCTATCACATAAAATCCCAATAAAATACATTTATGTTTTTGGTTGTAACATTACAAAATGTGGATAATTTCAAGGGGTATGAATACTTTTTTAAGGCACTGTATGGCTCACACATGGCATGGGTATATGTGAAATTACACCCCAAAATACATTCCGTTTCTTCTCCTGGGTACGGGGATACCAACATGTGAGACTTTTTGGGTGCCTAGCTCCATACAGGACCTCGAAAACCAATCACAGCCTTCAGGCGTTCTAAGGGCGTAAAATGGTGATTTTACTCCTCACTACCTATCACAGTTTCGGAGGCCCTGAAATGTCAAGATGGCACAACCCCCTTAAGGTTTTTGCTGAGAGGTACGTTGAATCCATGGAATATTTTATATTTTGGCACAAGTTTCAGTATTTTTATTTTTTTTACACAAAGTTGTCACTAAATGATATGTTGCTCAAACATGGCATTAGTATGTGTGAAATTACACCCCAAAATACATTCTGCTGCTTCTGAGTATGAGGATACCACATGTGTGAAACTTTTTGGGAGCCTAGCTGCGTAAAGGGCCCCAAAAAAGAATCACTGCCTTCAGGCTTTCTTAGTGCATAAAATGGTGATTTTACTCCTTACTACCTATTAGTTTCAGAGGCTCTGAAATGTCAAAAGAGCATGACCCCATTTTGGAGAGTGGAAACCCCAAGGTATTTGCTAAGAGGTATGGTGTGTATTTTGCAGCTCTCATTTGTTTTGGAAAATGAAGACAGAAAAGGAAAATGTATTTTAATTCTATATATACCCATGGCATGTTTGAGCAATATATAATTTAGTGACAACTTTGTAAAAAAAAAAACTTTGTAATTTTCCCGAAACTTGTGATAAAATATTCCATGGACTCAACATGCCTCCCAGCAAATAACTTGGGGGGTCTTCTTTCCAAAATGGGGTCATTTGGGGGGAGGGGGGTTTGTGCTATCTTGGCATTTCATGGCCCCCGAAACTGTGATCGGTAGGGAGGAGTGAAATCAAAAACTTACGCCCTTAGAAATCTTCTAGGCTCCCAAAAAGTCTCACACATGTGGTATCCCCGTACTCAGGAGAAGCAGCAGAATGTATTTTGGGGTGTAATTACACATATACCCATGGCATGTGTGAGCAATATTTGATTTCAGTGACAACTTTGTGTAAAATGTTTTTATTTTTATTTTGTAATTTTTCAATCAGCAAATTCCTTTTGGTGTCTACTTTACAAAAAGGGGTAATTGGGGGGGGGGGGGAGTTGTACTGCCCTGCCATTTTAGCACCTCCAAGAAATGAGATAGGCAGTCATAAACGAAAAGCTGCGTAAATTCCAGTAAATGTACCAGCAAACCAGTAAATATATGCTTATATTTATTGGTTTGGCCTAAATGTATGACTAAAATTGAGTTTATTGGATTTTTTTATAACAAGTAGAAAATATATTTTTTTCAACATTTTCGGTCTTTTTTCATTTACATTGCAAAAATAAACAATCCCAGAGGTGATCAAATTCCACCAAAAAAAAACTTTATTTGTTGGAAAAAAGGACGCAAATTTTGTTTGGGTACAGCATTGCATGGCCGCACAATTGCCAGTTAAAGCAGCGCAGTGCCAAATCGTAAAAAATGCTCCGGTTGTGTACACATGCAAGTCCTTGAGAAGAAAGTGTAATAAGAGGAGGGGGAAGAACCACCCCCCCAAAAAAAAATCCTGCTCCAATGCTGAATTTCAGGGCTGTATTAATTCTTTTGTGGACTAGGTAAACCATGAAATATGTCAACTAAATGTGAATTCTCTCTAAGCACCAGATTAAGAAACAAATACCTCAAAAACAATTTTTGAAACAAAATTTGGCGTGGGGTCCCCCCAAAATCGATACCGGGCCCTTATCCGAGCATGCAGCCTGGAGGTCAGGATGGGGAGGGCGAGCGATCTCTCCCCCCCTGCTCCTTTACCATACCCAGCTACATGCCCTCAATGTAGGGAGGGTGCTTTGGGGTGCCCCCCAAGCAAGGCACCTTGTCCCCATGTTGATGGGGACAAGGGCCTCTGGCCGGGGGTTGTTGGGGTCTGCGTGCGGGGGGCTTATCGGAAACTGTACCCCTACCCATTCATCCAAAAAGTGTCACAAAATACAAACCACAAGAGACAGGTTTTTGACAAATCCTTTACTAAAAAAAATAAAAAAGTGTCCTGCGATGTTCATCCATCGTCAATCACGGCGCCCGACGGCAAAACAAAACGCTCCGCCTTGATGGGAGGGCTCCTGCCTACTGCTGTCTTGCTTTGACAGGTGTTATATTGGCAAGGGCGGGGTCCCCCGGTGACATAACTGGGTGACCCTGCCCCCTTCTGACATCACGTGACATCAGAGGGGGCGGGGCCACCGGTGACATACTTAGGTGGCCCTGCCCTTGCCTATAATAGAACTGTCAAAGCGCATATGGCGGAAGCCCTCCCATTGAGGCAGAGCGTTTTGATTTTATTCTATTTTTTTAGTCCGTTGGGCGCCGTGATTGACGGTGGATGTACATCACGGGACACTTTATAAAAAAATATTAAAGTATTTGTAAAAATGTCTCTTGTGGTTTGTATTTTTTTTGACACTTTTTGGTTGAATGGGCAGGGGTACAATGTACCCGATACCCATTAACATAGGGGTGGGGTATGGGATCTGGGGGCCCCCTTATTAAAGGGGGCTTCCAGATTCCGATAAGTCCCCCGCCCACAGCCTCCGACAACCACCGGCCAGGGTTTTCGGGAAGAGGCCCTTGTCCCCATCAACATGGGGGGCAATTTTTTTTGTTTGTTCATTTTAATTCACTTTTTCACTGGAAAAATAAACACAGCTGGTGGGTGGTAGTTCGGCTGGGATTTGAACTCATAACTTGAGTGCTTTGGAGACATCTGAGCAGATCACCAAGCCATTGTGCTAAGTATGCTGAGACCATCACAATAGTGTAGTATGATTAAAGAATGAACATAAATAATTACTGCTTTATAGTCACCTAAATAAAAAAAATAACATCCAACAGATATGCAAGTGTAAATGTTCAATACATGTAACTTTACAGAATAGCAGACATTACTCTGCAATACTCATTCATAACTGCATTCGTTAGCAAAAGAAGAAAAAAATACTAGAAATACTAATTGCAATATACATCAATAGATGCACAAGAGGTAGAGCACATCTCACATAAAAATGTTTTTTTTGCATACATGGATCATGGTTGCAGTGCTATATAATAACTTGGTACTAATTGGCACTTGCAGATCCGCAGAATTGCCTATTAGCACCGATTCCAAATTTACTAAGACATGTTCACCACTAATAACGTGATTTTTCATTCACACGTTCGCCTAGTTGAACTCTTAAAGCGGAGTTCCGCCGAAAAAAATAAAATAAAATAAAAGTCAGCAGCTACAAATACTGCAGCTGCTGACTTTAAAATATATGGACACTTACCTGTCCTGGGCGCCCACGATGTAGGGTCCCAAAGCCGATGTGTCCCTCGGCTCTCGGGTGCTGCCGCCGCCATCTTCGGTAGGGAATCAGGAAGTGAAGCCTTGCGGCTTCACTTCCTGGTTCCCTACTGCACATGCGCGAGTCGTGCTGCGCGATCCCACTGGTCCCTGCTAGCTTCTGGGACCTGTCTGTCTCCCAGAAGACAGCGGGGGGACGTAGTAGGCGCCGGATGTGGCGTAGGACACCGCGGTAATCTATATCCGGAAGTGGGAGCAAATGCCTGTATTACACAGGTATCTGCTCCCTCCTCCCCCCTAAAAGGTGCCAAATGTGACACCGGAGGGGGGGGGGGAGGATTCCAAAAAGCGGAAGTTCAATTTTTGGGTGAAACTCTGCTTTAAGCGCCCAGTACTTCCCTGGAATGTTAGTAAATCAACCCCATAGTGTGCAAAAAAATTAAAATCCTGATCACCACCCTGGAGTAGTACAATGGTACTATAGTAACACTGTATTGCTCTGGTCACAGTATAAAAAAAATGTAAAAAAAAAATGTTTTAAAAAATAAAATATTACAAAAATGTTAAAAAAGATTGCTTTTTTTTTTTTTTTAACACTGTCACCATTCAGTGTCTCGGATCACCACCACACCAGTTATATAAGGATGCTATACTGCACTGGTGACAGTATGTAAAAAAAAAAAAATTATAATTTTTTTTTTTATTTCCTAATTCTCCAAAAAATTATGACAAAAAATTGCAAGTTCAAAAAAACTCACCATGCCTCTTACTAAATACCTTGGGCTATCTAATTTCGAAAAATGGGTAATTTGAGGGATATTTGTACTGTCTTGGCATTTTGCTAGATTTTCATATATATACAGTGGGTACGGAAAGTATTCAGACCCCCTTAAATTTTTCACTCTTTGTTATATTGCAGCCATTTGCTAAAATCATTTAAGTTTATTTTTTCCTAATTAATGTACACACAGCACCTCATATTGACAGAAAAACACAGAATTGTTGACATTTTTGCAGATTTATTAAAAAAGAAAAACTGAAATATCACATGGTCCTAAGCATTCAGACCCTTTGCTGTGACACTCATATATTTTATTCATGTGCTGTCCATTTCTTCTGATCATCCTTAAGATGGTTCTACACCTTCATTTGAGTCCAGCTGTGTGTGATTATACTGATTGGACTTGATTAGGAAAGCCACACACCTGTCTATATAAGACCTTACAGCTCACAGTGCATGTCAGAGCAAATGAGAATCATGAGGTCAAAGGAACTGCCTGAAGAGCTCAGAGACAGAATTGTGGCAAGGCACAGATCTGGCCAAGGTTACAAAAAAATTCTGCTGCACTTAAGGTTCCTAAGAGCACAGTGGCCTCCATAATCCTTAAATGGAAGATGTTTGGGACGACCAGAACCCTTCCTAGAGCTGGCCGTCCGGCCAAACTGAGCTATTGGGGGAGAAGAGCCTTGGTGACAGAGGTAAAGAAGAACCCAAAGATCACTGTGGCTGAGCTCCAGAGATGCAGTCGGGATATGGGCCGAAAGTTGTAGAAAGTCAACCATCACTGCAGCCTTCCACCAGTCAGGGCTTTATGGCAGAGTGGCCCGACGGAAGCCTCTCCTCGGTGCAAGACACATGAAAGCCTGCATGGAGTTTGCTAAAAAAAAACACCTGAAGGACTCCAAGATGGTGAGAAATAAGATTCTCTGGTCTGATGAGACCAAGATAGAACTTTTTGGCCTTAATTCTAAGCAGTATGTGTGGAGAAAACCAGTCACTGCAGTGCTCATCACCTGTCCAATACAGTCCCAACAGTGAAGCATGGTGGTGGCAGCATCATTTTGTGGGGGTGTTTTTCAGCTGCAGGGACAGGACGACTGGTTGTAATCGAGGGAAAGATGAATGCGGCTAAGTACAGGGATATCCTGGATGAAAACCTTCTCCAGAGTGCTCAGGACCTCAGACTGGGCCAAAGGTTTACCTTCCAACAAGACAATGACCCTAAGCACACAGCTAAAATAACGAAGGAGTGGCTTCACAACAACTCCGTGACTGTTTTTGAATGGCCCAGCCAGAGCCCTGACTTAACCCCAATTGAGCATCTCTGGAGAAACCTAAAAATGGCTGTCCACCAAAGTTTACCATCCAACCTGACAGAACTGGAGAGGATCTGCAAGGAGGAATGGCACAGGATCCCCAAATCCAGGTGTGAAAAACTTGTTGCATCTTTCCCAAAAAGACTCATGGCTGTATGAGATCAAATGGGTGCTATTACTAAATACTGAGCAAAGGGTCTGAATACCTAGGACCATGTGATATTTCAGTTTTTCTTTTTTAATAAATCTGCAAAAATGTCAACAATTCTGTGTTTTTCTGTCAATATAGGGTGCTGTGTGTACATTAATGAGGAAAAAAATTAACTTAAATGATTTTAGCAAATGGCTGCAATATAACAAAGAGTGCAAAATTTAAGGGGGTCTTAATACTTTCCGTACCCACTGTGTATGTGTGTGTGTATATATATATATATATATATATATATACATACACCATAGTTTGTGGACTCTATAATGTTCCTACAAACTAAAAAATATACACTGATTTGAGTAATTTTTTACCAAAGAAATGTAGCAGTATACATGGCCTAAATTTATGAATAAAGATAATTTATTTGCAAAATTTTATAACAGAAACTGTTTAGTTTCATTAGCAAAATTTAAAAAACTCAGTGGTGATTAAATACCACCATAAGAAAGCTCTATTTGTGTGAAAAAATGATACAAATTTAATTTGGGTACAGTGTTGCATGTCTGTGCAATTGTAAGCTGAAAATTGGCCTGGGCAGAAAGGGGGTGAAAGTGCCCAGTATTGAAGTGGTTAAGTAATTACTTTAAAGTAATAATGCAGTAGGTCACAATTTAACCACTTCAATACAGGGCATTTATACACCCTTCCTTTCCCCAGACCAATTTTGAGCTTTCAGCGCTCTCACAATTTGAATGACAAATACTCAGTCATGCTACACTGTACCCAAACAAAACACAAACAGAGCTTTCTTTTGGTGTTTTTAATTTTTTGCAATATAAGCGAAAAAAGAGAGAATTTAAAAAAAAAAAAAAAAACGTTTTTTTTCGTTTCTATTGTAAAATTTTGCAAAGAAGTAATTTTTCTTCATAAATTTGGGCCAAAATTTATACTGCTACATATCTTTAGTAAAAATAACCCAAATGAGTATATATTATTTAGTCTCTGTGAAAGTTGCATTTTTCTCGTCATGAAAAACGGTCGTGTGTACGTGGCATAAGACTAAAACTAAATCGAAAGTTGCTGCCAAAATTAACACTGGTGCAAATCATTGAAAATTGATCACACCTGATGTACTGAAGGCCTATCTCATTTCTTGAGACCCTAACAAGCCAGGAAAGTACAAATACCCCCCAAATTACCCCTTTTTGAAAAGTAGACATTCCAAGGTATTTAGTAAGAGGCATGGTGAGTTTTTTTAAGTTGTAATTTTCTCTTTCGTCCATGGACGGACACAGCTCCTTATAATTCTTGACTTGTGGGTTATGTTCCATCTATTAGGAGAGGACTAGGCAGACATGTTAGACATTTAAAACATGTAACTTTAGCAAAGCTGAACAGCCCCACCAGGGGGCGGTCCCTCTGGTCATAACCCCTCACACTGCACTTAGCAGCTTTTTTTTCTGCCTAGTAGAGAAGGACCTGTCTCCCTTTGGGCCCAGGGTCCTGAAGACATTTTTATTTTTTAGTATTTTATTTTTTGAGAATCTATTATCAACTGCCGGCTGGGTGACAGGCTGGATAATATAGATCCTTGTAGTCCCCCCAGTCCGGCCATCGAGCGCGAGCAGACCAGAGATACGTGCGGGGTCGGCCACGACATACCCCATGGATCCAGGGGTGGCCGGTGAGCTATATGCTCCGGGGTTCACATATGACTGGGCTGCTTGCTGTCTCAGTCACAGTGAACCGTGGCAGACAGATACTCTGTAGTACTGCTCGGATGTAGGTCTGTCAGGAAAGCGCCAGCAGTCCTCGCAGGATGGGTAAGTACTTTTCCTCCTGTCTTGGCAGGTTGGAACAGCTGGGCATTCCTGGGGAGGTTGTCTAGGGGGTCTTTCACCCTTCCTTTCTTCTCTCCCTGTCCTTTGCCTCCTCCCCATACCCTGTCGGGTTGGGCCTGCTGTGTACTGACTGGGGGTCCTCCGGGGGGGGGCTCCGTGTCCTGGCTGGGGGCTGCGGGGTGTCCAGGGTCCACTCTCCATGTGGGGTGTCGTTTGGTGCCATGGGGGGGCCTCCGCATTGAGGCCCAGTGTGTTCACAGCATTTTTTCTTTTTACCTCAGGTTCGGCGGCCATTTTGGCGGCGCCGGCGCCATTTTCTTGTGGCCAGACTTGTTTTTAATGCTGAGCAGCGGAGGCCATTTTCTTGTAGTCCGCACGCTTTTACACAGGGGTGGCTGGTGGCCATTTTAATGTAGCCCCAGCTTTGTTTTTTGTTTTTTGCCTCTAGCGGTGAAAACGTCCCTTCTGAATAGCGCAGAACACCTCAGGCACAGGAATACACCGCAGCCATGACAGGTTGCAGACATATGGGGAGAGCGGACGGCGGCACTGTGTGGCACCTGGGTCAGAGCGGTGAGCCCCCTGGGGGGTCCCTCAGTCTGAGCAGCTAGGAGGGTGAACCCAATTTACCTTGCCTTGATCCCTATGGGGGTCAGGCAAGTGTGGGTTTGCATGGTGTCAGAAGCTGGCGTTTTCTTTCCTTGACATCCCTGTGGTGGTAAAAGGTGCCCTGTTCCCGGGGTGCGCATGGACACCTTGCTTGTGGTCCCGGAGTCCCTTATTACCAGGGTAGAAGTGGTGTGCGGGTAAAAACGCCTGCTCCGTCCACCATCTTCCGGGAAAACGGTTCTGATTCAGACTCGGGCCTTGCTGTGGCAGATGTCCCCTGCTCTGACTTGTCAGAAGATGCAAACCAGGACCCTTCGGACAGTGCGGAACTGCGACCTTGCTTGCTTCCATGTCCGGGTCAGCGCAAAAAGGGCGCTTGTTGGAGCACTTATCACCGTGTGCGGGATCCCCAATAAAATGGAGGTTACGGCGAGGGCATCTATTAAGGTGTCGGTCCCTTCTGGGTCCCACTAGCCGGCCCGGCCCGCTAGGAGATTTCCTTACCTAGCTTATTTGGTAAGTTTTAAAAAATTTAAAATGGCAGCATTCCAAAATTTTTGCATGGCTGTCCATTATCTTTTTGGGGAGTGTTTCCTGAAAAAGGACATCTCCCCCTGATGGGGCCCCCCGGAATATAGGGAATTACCATGGTCCGGTGGCCCAGTCCTTTTTCATGGTATTGGGGTCAGAATGGCGGTCACTGTTGGCCACGACCCTGGTGTCCTGGCGCTTCCTTGCATGGGCAAGATTGCTGCACCATGATTGGAATAGCAACAGGATTCCCCGGTCTGCATGATAGCGGACCAGTTGGTTCATGACCTCAGGTATGTCTTCATTTCGGCCTTTGATACAGTTCCCTGGCTGTCCAGAATGTTCAGTATCTGCGGTGGGGCTCCGCCGCATGATTTGTCTGATGTGCTGGTCTGCGGACCAGACGTCCAAGAAGTCTCTGGCGGATTTGCTCTTCCAGGGTTGGGGGCTTTTTGGAGCCTCACTGGATGACATTATTGAAAATGTCGTTTGGTGTGGGAGCACGGCGCTCCCACAATCCAGAAAGGGTAAGGAGCCACGCCATAGGCCAGGGCCCCCCCTTTTTTTCCACTCACAAACGTTTTTTTCTTTCAGCCGGACCCACAGGTGAGCGTTTCCAGGCCGACAAGGGGCCAGCTGAGGGGATAAGAATCTCCCTGGGTTCGCAAGCCAGACGGCCTGCGAACAAATTTGCGACTACATGACAGGCTGTCCTTGCCTGACTTTGCTCGATGGACTTCCCTGTTTTCCGACCAGCGAGTTTGCACAATGGTTCCATCAGGGTACAAGGTAGATTTTCTTCTTGTCCACAAAATAACAGATTTTTTCTCTCCAACCTTCATCTTCCTCCGGCTCGTTAGAAGGCCCTGTTTGGGGCAGTGCAGGACCTGCTGAGGCACGGGGTAATAGCTCCTGTGCAGCTGCCGGAAAGGCTTCAGGGTTTCTATTCCAATCTGTTTGTAGTCCCGCAGTAGGATGGGGTTTGTCCAATCCTGGACCTCAAGGTCCTCAACTCCTTTGTAAAAGAACGAAGGTTCAGGATGGAATCAGTTCGCTCAGGTCGCTGCTCTCCATCCTGTGCTTTTTTTTTCTGGCTTCCTTGGACATCAAGAACGCATATTTACAGGTCCCCATATATTTCGGGCATCAGAATATTCAGATTTTTGCAGTCGGGGTCGATCACTACCAATTTGTGGCTCTCTTTTGGTCTGGCATCGGCACCAAGGGTTTTCTCCAAGGTGCTCACCATGATCCTGGCCTTGCTGTGACAGCGTGGAATCGCTTGTGGGCTTCTTGGACGACCTCCTTCTGAGGGCTGCTTCAGACTCAGAATTAGAGGAGGATGTGGCGATGACGGTTAGACCCTTCGAAAATATGGTTGGGTACAGAACCTCCAGAAGTCGGTGTTAGTGCCGATTCGGTGCCTGGAGTACCTGGTTTGACCCTGTTCCCTTCAGAGGCAAGGGTTTTTTCTCCCTTTAAAAAAATTGTAGGCTTTTCAGGCGGCGGTGAAGCTGTTGGCATCCCGCAGGTGGTCGTCGCTGCGCTTTTTGCATGCGAGTCCTGGGTCTCATGGTTGCCTCCTTCGAGGCAGTACTGTATGCTCCTATTCCATACTCAAGTCTTGCTAAACGAGATCCTGTCCAAAGGGACAAGTCTCCGTTGTTCCTGGATTGTCGAATCCGGGTGGGCCACCTAGTCAGACCTCCCCTGGTCTGGTGGCTGAAATCTCTGGCTCTTCAGTCCGGAAGGTCGTTCCTTCCTTTTCATGGGACGGTAATCTCAACGGATGCCAGCCTGAGCGGTTGGGGGTATTCAGTTGACGCAAGGTCGCTGGATACAGGAAGAATCCCGCCTGCCGATCAATGTACGAGAACTTCGAGCGATCAGGCAGTGCCCCTCCACATGGTCACAGAGGCTACCGGGGCATCTGGTCAAGATCCAGTCGGACAACGCCACGACGGTGGCATATGTCAACCATCTAAGAGGACCAAGCAGCTCGGCTGCAGCATTGGAGGTCGCTCACATCCTACGGTGGGCTGAACGGAGTGTGCCGGCTCTATAGGCCTGTACATTCTGGGTGTAGTATCTGGCAGCTGACTACCTAAGTCGCCAGATGCTGGACCAAGGAGATTGGTCGCTACACCCGGATGTGTTTCAACTCTTTTGCCTGAGATAGGGCACGCCGGCCATGGATCACCTGGCTTCTCGATTCAATTGGAAGGATTTGAAGTTTGTGGCCAGGGCCAAGGATCCCTGGGCGGACGCGATGGGCGCATGGGTGGCCCCGTAGGGTCAGTATTGGCTAAGTTATGCCTCTTCCCCACTGATTTTTCTGCCTCGTCTGCTCCGCAAAGTGGGGACGGAGGGGATTCCGGGGACTCTAATTGCCCCAGATTGGCCTCGGCATCCCAGGTACGCCGACCTAGTGCGCCTGGTGGTGGATGCCCCTTTGGTCCTATACTTCATCCTGCTTTACAGTCGCTGGCTTTAATGACTTGGTTGTTGAAAGTCAGGTCCGGGGGATTGAGGCCTGTTGGACTCAGTAATTTCCTCCATGTTGAGGGCACGGAAGTCTTCTTCTCGGAAGATCTATCATCGCACGTGGAAGGCCTACATCTCTGTGTGAGGAGATGGGTTGACGCCCACGGACATAGTCGGTTTCCAGGATCCTGCTGTTTCTATAGCATGGTGTGGATCAAAAACTTGCCTTAAAGCACCAATAAGGGACAGTTTTCAGCCTTGGCTGTTTTCTTTAAACTACCCTTGGTGGCTCATTCACTGGTGAGTACGTTTGTGCAAGGGGTCCGACATGTGGTTCCTCTGTTTCGGCCACCACTACCTCCGTGCGATTTGAATTTGGTACCCTCGGTACTTCAGTAGCCTCCTGTTGAGAACATCAGAGAGATTCTTCTTTTGACACTCTCTCAGACAGTTGCCTTTCTGGTGGCTATTACCTCTGTCTGGAGGGTTTCTAAATGGCATCCTCATCTTGCAAGCCCTCCTGCTTGATCCTCCATACGGATAAGCGGTGCTACGCCCGCAGCCTTCGTTTCTTCTGAAGGTGGTCTCTGCTTTTCTTTTGAGTAAGGACATTGTACTTCCATCCTTGTGTCCTCGGCCGTCATATCCCAAAGAGGTTGACGCTTCACGCGTCTCTCTGCGGATGAGTGAGCCCTTAGGAGGAGGGAGGGATTGTGCCTTTATTGTGGCCAGGCAGGTCACTTTTTGAAGTCTTGTCCTACCCGTCCAGGGAACGCCCGAACCCTGAGGTGCTGTCATGGACAGACCTTAGGTGGCATTGTTTCGTCTCCAGTTATCCAGAAGGATAAGCCCCTGGTTTCTTGGGCTGAGTCGTCCGTCGAGATACAGGCTCTAATCGACTCTGGGGCTGCAGGCCTGTTCATTGATGCTGCCTTTGTATCGAAGCACTCAAGTCCGCTGCAGCTGTGTGACACTCCACTTGCCATTAAGGCTCTTGACGGGAGACCTCTACAGCCTGCTCATGTGACTCATGAGACTGTTCCGTTGTCCATGGCCGTAGGGGCACTTCACCATGAGATAATCCAATTCCAAGTTATTTCCTCACCTAAGTTTCCGCTGGTTATTGGTTATCCTTGGTTACAGAGGCACAACCCTTCTTTTTATTGGCTTTGTGCTGAGGTTCTCTCCTGGTCACCACAATGCAGTAAGAGATGCTTCCAGAAGGTAGCCAAGGTCCTGTGCACCTTGGCACCGAGGAGTACCGTGATTTTAGCGATGTCTTTGACAAAGGTCAAGCCGGTACTTTGCCTCCACACCAGTCGTATGATTGCGCAATTGACCTTCAACCTTGTGCCATACCCCCTCGTGGCCGGGTTTACCCTTTGTTGGTCTTGGAGGATAAGGCCATGGAGGAGTATGTTGCAGATGCACTTTCTCAAGGTTTCATCCGCAAATCCTCGTCTCCTGCTGGTTTCTTCTTTGTGAAGAAGAAAAGTGGTGAACTGAGACCTTGTATTGATTATAGGGGTCTAAATTGTTTCACGATTAAGAATGCCTATCCGATTCCGTTGATTACGGAGTTATTTGACAGCCTCAAGAGAGCAACGATGTTCACGAAGCTTGATTTGAGAGGGACATACAATCTCGTGAGGATTAAGGAGGGCAACAAGTGGAAAACTGTGTTTAATACCATGACAGGTCATTACGAGTACCTTGTAATGCCTTTTGGCCTTTGTAACGCTCTGGCAGTTTTCCAGGAGTTTATTAACGAGGTCCTCCGAGATTTGTTGCAGCTATGTGTGGTGGTTTATCTTGATGATATCCTCATATTTTCCCAGTCCCTGGAGAGCCACTACACAGATGTCTGTCATGTGCTTCAGAAACTAAGAGAGAACAATCTCTATTGTAAATTGGAGAAGTGCGAATTCCACTGTGAACAGGTTAAATTCCTGGGTTATGTAATTTCCACTGCTGGTCTTTCGATGGACCCAGAGAAACTTTCAGCAGCCCTACAGTGGTCCTGACCCCTGGGTTTACATCCTCTGCAGCATTTTCTTCCTTTTGCCAACTATTATCGGAAGTTTATTCGTAACTGCTCATCTCTGGTCAAACCCCTGACTGATATGACCAGAAACTACCGTAACCCACAGAGTTGGTCTCCAGAGTCCATTAAGGCCTTTGAGAGCCTCAAGGCTGTCTTTGTTTCTGCTCCTGTGTTGGCACATCCTGATCCTACATTGCCTTTTATCCTTGAGGTTGATGCTTCTGAGACTGGAGTTGGCGCCCTTCTGTCTCAACGTCCTAGCTCTGAGAGTGCTATTCATCCGTGTGGCTACTTTTCAAAGAAATTGTCACCTGCGGAGTGCAATTATGAGATCGGTGACAGAGAGCTGTTAGTGATCATTTTAGTCCTGAAAGAATGGAGACATCTCCTTGAAGGTACCACTGTGCCGGTTCTCATTCTTACTGACCATAAGAATCTCACATTCTTGTCTGAGGCTAAACACCTCTCTCCCAGAAGGGCGCGATGGGCTCTTTTCTTGTCAAGTTGTATTACATTGTCTCATTCTTACCTGGTACTAAGAATGTAAGGGCTGACGCTTTGTCACGACAATTTTCCTCCACTTCCAAGATGCGGTTGGTTCCAGTTCCTGTGATTCCTCCTGATCGTATTTTGGCTACAGTTTGCATCAGTCTCACTTCTCCTTTGGTTGACAAAATTCTTGCTACTCAGGTCCAGTGGCGTCTCCAGCTTTCATATTTAGGGGGGCACATGGGGGGACAGGGACAAAAGTAGGGGGGCCAACTATAAAATGCAATTATATATGTATATATTGTGACAGCAGGAAGGTAAAGTCACCTGGTTGCATCCAGGGGGGTAGATATATTTCGCCCAGATTCAGGCTTTACGCCGATTTATACAGCTAGGTGGAGAGTTGTATAAGCCCAGCTGAGACTAGTGGGCTCATTGATGACTCATACCTCTAAGGAGAGGGCTGGGCGTCGTGCAGACAGGAAGTTGATGAGATCAGCTGAACCTTGTCAGCTCATTTAGGCCTCTATAAGAAATCCCAGATTCATTAGATGTTAGCTCATGCCTGGAACCAGACCTGTGTGGACTGTCTAGGGAGAGTGAACCCCTGTGCGGTGAGAGAAAGCCTGTGTGGCTATATTTTGCTTGGACATTTAAAACCAGGGACTAGGACAGCACTAGGCTGATCCCAGTTGTTAGTTAGGAAACCTGTATGTTTAGTCAGAGGTCAAGTTGACCAGGATTTATTTTGTTTGTTTTTTTTGCTTTGCTGTGTTTTTGTCACTGTAAATAGAAAATAAACGGCACCTTTTTGATTTTGAAAACCACAACCTCCGTCTGCTGGGCCTGTTTTTTGTGTGGGGAGCCCATCCCGGGGGTCACACACACCCGCTGCCGAGCTAACCCCCTCACAGTTGGTGGAGAATGCGGGCAGTTTTTTTTTAAGCCAGCATGGAGGAGATACTGAAGCAGCTGGCTCTAGCAAATGCCAATCAACAGCAGACAAATGCAGGTTTGCAAAAGAGCCTTGCAGCTCATCAACAGAGCCTTGCAGCTCAACAACAGAACTTCGCAGCCCAGCAGCAAGCTCATCAACAGAGCCTTGCAGCCCAGCAGCAAGCTCACCAACAGAGTCTGGAAGCTCAGCAACAAGCCCAGCAGCAATCTGAGGCCCGCTTCATAGACCTGTTACAGAAGCAAGAGCAGAGACTACAACAAATGGAAGCAGTAATGCAGCAACGTCCGCAGACCAGTGAGGAAAGCCGTCCCACTAATACCGCGTCCTTTGGGGTGAGTCGTTTATTGACAAAAATGACTGGAGAGGATGATCCAGAGGTATTTTTGACCACGTTTGAAAGGACTGCTGAAAGAGAAAAGTGGCCTGAGGAGCAGTGGGCTGGACTGGTGGCTCCTCTGTTAACGGGTGAATCGCAGAAAGCTTACTATGACCTAGAGCCTGACCAAGCAAAAGACTATGTGATGCTAAAAGCTGAAATATTGGCAAGGCTGGGTGTCACCCTGGCTGTCCGGGCTCAGCGTGTGCATAACTGGACTTTCCAGCTTGGAAAACCCCCCAGGTCTCAAATGTATGATCTCATTCACCTGAGCAGAAAGTGGCTACAGCCAGAGACTTTGTCCGCACCAAAGATTGTGGAACGTGTTGTAATGGATCGGTTTTTGAGAGCTCTTCCTACTGCCATCCAAAAGTGGGTAAGCCATGGAGACCCAGAGACGGCCGATGGTCTTGTGGATCGTGTGGAGAAATACTTGGCTACAGAGAACCTGACGGCCTCTTCCAGAGACACTCGGACTTTCCACCCTAAGACCAGACCATCCCCAGGGGCGGATAAGATGATTCCAAGGGGTAAGGGTGGAGAGAGTGAGAGGGTGGGAGCTCTACCCCAAGTTTGGCGAGAACAGCCTGGGAAATCAGCGGCTCAAGAGGCGGCAAGAAGGATCATTTGCTACCGCTGCCGGCAAGCGGGACATATTGCAGCAAATTGCCCGGTTTTGGAGGAACCCATGCAGTGTGACTTTCTGACGGGCAGACGTCAGTCGCTGTGTGCGACAGTCGCATGCACTGCCATTCGGGGAACTGAGAAACATTTATGCAAAATGTGTATTAATGGTAGAAATGTTGTGGTATTGCTGGATTCAGGTAGCCTTGTGACCCTGATAAAGGCTGAATTAGTTAAAACAGAGGTCTCTGGGAATAGCAAGGTAGCTGTTATTTGTGTGCATGGGGACACCCGAGAGTATCCAGTGACTACAGTGTGTTTCGAGACCCCCAAAGGTACCCTTTCTCATCCAGTGGGCTTAGTGTCTCAGTTACCGCATGACGCCATTGTGGGAAGGGATTTTCCGAAGTTCTGGGAACTGTGGGATGATCCTGAGCCCCCCACTGGTGCCCCTATGTACCAGGAATATGATAGCCAGAACTCCTCTGAGAGTGGTGAGGACTCTCCCGAATTTCCCTTGTCAGTATTGGCAGGGGAGACTCAAGAAACTGGAGAGGAGCCCACCTCCTCAGACGAAAACCTACCGTCTGTGGAGTTTTCTGATCTTGAGGTTCACAGGGAAAACTTTGCCACAGAACAGTTGAAAGACCCCGCCCTAATAAAGGCACGGGAAAACGTAGTGAAAATAGATGGCGAGTTAGTGAACCCAGATAATACCTGCACTTACCCATACTTCAGCGTAGAGAAGGACCTACTGTATCGGGTGGCAAAAAGGGCAGAAGAAACCGTTGAGCAGCTTGTGGTGCCCAAACCTTACAGGAAGTTGGTGTTGGAGTTGGCCCATGGGCACATTCTTGGAGGTCATCTGGGGACAGAGAAAACCCGAGAGAGGGTATTACAGAGATTCTATTGGCCTGGGGTGATGAAGGACATAGAAAATTATTGTTCCTCCTGCCCTGTGTGTCAGAGGTCGGCCCCGATGCCACACTTCCGTAGCCCGCTGGTCCCTCTACCCATCATTGAGGTCCCGTTTGAGAGAATCGCAATGGATTTGGTAGGTCCTATAATCAAGTCCGCTAGGGGGCACCAGTACATATTGGTTATAATGGACTATGCCACCCGTTATCCAGAAGCGATCCCTCTCAGAAATACCTCGGCCAAAACCATAGCCAAAGAGCTATCTCTTGTTTTTAGCCGGGTGGGTATTTGTAAAGAACTGCTTACGGACCAAGGTACACCCTTTATGTCCCGGGTTATGAAGGAGCTGTGTAAATTGTTCAAAGTGACGCAATTACGTACATCTGTGTATCACCCCCAAACCGATGGGCTGGTTGAAAGATTCAACAAAACCCTAAAACAAATGTTGAAGAAAGTGGTGGATAGGGATGGAAAGGATTGGGACTGTCTACTTCCTTATTTGATGTTTGCTATTAGGGAGGTGCCCCAATCCTCTACGGGATTCTCCCCCTTTGAGTTACTGTATGGGAGACACCCAAGAGGGCTGTTGGATATTGCCAAGGAAACTTGGGAAAGTGAGAGTTCTCCCCACAGGAGTGTGATTGAGCATGTCGCCCTGATGCAAGATCGAATTGCACAGGTAATGCCCATCGTGAAGGAACATTTGGCCCAAGCGCAGTTGGCACAGCAGAGAGTGTACAACCGTGGAGCCAAGACCCGTACCTTTTCCCCGGGGGATAGGATATTGGTACTTGTCCCTACGGTTGAAAGTAAATTCCTTGCCAAATGGCAAGGCCCCTACGAGATAATGGAAAAAGTGAGCGAAGTGAATTACAAGGTCAGACAACCAGGAAGGCGAAAGCCCGAACAGATCTATCACGTTAATCTGTTGAAAGCCTGGAGGGATAGAGAGTCCCTAGTCGCAGACACTTGGTCACCAGCTCAAACTGGTTGCGTGATTCCTGAGGTTGGAATCGCAGCCACCTTGTCACAACCCCAACAACAGGAGGTTAAGGAGTTTGTGCTTCGCAACAAGGAGGTATTCTCTGAGCTGCCGGGACAAACATCTGGGGTAGAGCATGACATTATTACCCCGCCCGGTGAAAGGGTGAAGTTAAAACCCTATCGGATCCCAGAGGCCCGACGGGAGGCAATACGGGAGGAAGTACAGAAAATGCTGAACTTAGGGGTGATAGAGGAGTCCCAAAGTGATTGGTCTAGTCCCATTGTGTTGGTGCCTAAACCGGATGGGAGCTGGCGATTTTGTAACGATTTTCGTCAGTTGAACAAAGTTACAAAATTTGACACCTACCCCATGCCACGTATAGATGAGTTGATCGACCGGCTGGGAACAGCCCGATACATGACGACTCTTGACCTCACAAAAGGGTATTGGCAAATCCCCCTGGCCAAGTCAGCCAAAGAGAAAACCGCATTTGTAACCCCAGACGGGGCGTTCCAATATAAAAGAATGCCGTTCGGGTTACAGAATGCGCCGGCCACATTCCAGCGGAAAATGGACCAGATGCTGAGGCCCCATCGGAAGTATGCTGCGGCTTACCTGGATGACGTAATTGTCCATAGCACAGATTGGGCCTCACATCTGCCAAAAGTGCAAGCAGTCCTGGACTCTGTTCGGGAAGCAGGGTTTACGGCTAACCCCAAGAAGTGTACCATTGGGCAGGAGGAGGCCAAATATCTTGGGTACACCATTGGGAGGGGAGTAATAAAACCCCAACTCAACAAAGTCGAGGCCATCCAGAGTTGGCCACGTCCCAACAGCAAGAAGCAGGTACGAGCCTTTCTGGGAATCGCTGGGTATTATCGGCGATTCATTCCCCACTTTGCTTCTAAGGCTGTGCCCCTAACCAACCTGACGAAGGGGAAAGGGTCGGTCATGATTAAATGGACCCCCGAGGCTGAGGCAGCATTCCAATTCTTGAAACAAGCCTTATGTAGCCAGCCAGTGTTGTACTCACCCGACTTCTCTAGAGACTTTGTCGTACAAAGTGATGCGTCAGATGTGGGGTTAGGAGCAGTATTGTCCCAGGTCTGGAACGGGGAAGAGCACCCAGTCATTTACCTCAGCAGGAAGTTGAAGTCCCATGAGGTAAATTACGCCACCGTTGAAAAGGAGTGTTTAGCGGTGAAGTGGGCTCTAGATTCCCTTCGGTACTACCTGCTAGGTAGGCACTTTGACATGGTTACGGATCACGCTCCGTTAAAGTGGATGGCTCAAAACAAGGAAACAAATAGAAGAGTGAATAGGTGGTTCCTGGCCCTCCAGGAATTCAACTTCACAGTAAAGCATCGCCCTGGCGTTCAAATGGGGAATGTGGATGCTTTGTCTCGAGTACATGAATGCCTGATTGCTGGTGTTCCAACCCCGAGGTTAAAACAAGAGGGGGGGGTATGTGACAGCAGGAAGGTAAAGTCACCTGGTTGCATCCAGGGGGGTAGATATATTTCGCCCAGATTCAGGCTTTACGCCGATTTATACAGCTAGGTGGAGAGTTGTATAAGCCCAGCTGAGACTAGTGGGCTCATTGATGACTCATACCTCTAAGGAGAGGGCTGGGCGTCGTGCAGACAGGAAGTTGATGAGATCAGCTGAACCTTGTCAGCTCATTTAGGCCTCTATAAGAAATCCCAGATTCATTAGATGTTAGCTCATGCCTGGAACCAGACCTGTGTGGACTGTCTAGGGAGAGTGAACCCCTGTGCGGTGAGAGAAAGCCTGTGTGGCTATATTTTGCTTGGACATTTAAAACCAGGGACTAGGACAGCACTAGGCTGATCCCAGTTGTTAGTTAGGAAACCTGTATGTTTAGTCAGAGGTCAAGTTGACCAGGATTTATTTTGTTTGTTTTTTTTGCTTTGCTGTGTTTTTGTCACTGTAAATAGAAAATAAACGGCACCTTTTTGATTTTGAAAACCACAACCTCCGTCTGCTGGGCCTGTTTTTTGTGTGGGGAGCCCATCCCGGGGGTCACACACACCCGCTGCCGAGCTAACCCCCTCACAATATATTGTAACATTGGGGAATGTCTAGCTCAATGATAGATGCGTTTTAAGTGAGTTCACAGCCAACAGGAACGAAGGTTTAAGGGCGTGGTAGCCCACTTTTATTGAAAGAAACAAAAAGGAAAGTTCATACGTGCATTTGGTATCCCACACAGGGGTTCTTCTCCCAAAAATAACAACAAATGAAAATGCCAATCCACCTGGCTCTTAAGGCTCACTCAGCCTTGGGCGCAGTTCCTTGCTGCACAGGCCCACTCCTGGCCTCTAGGAAGGGCTCTCCTGACACTCCAGGCTTTCACACTCCTCCAAGACTTACAGTCCCCTCTGGTCCCCAAGACTCACTTCCCGTTGTCTCAGCTATAGTCTCCCCGACTCTCTCAGTCCACTGACCTGGAACCTCTCCCACATGGAGAACCGTCTCAAGGATGTTACTTGAGTTCTTCCACAGTAGCACACTTCCCTCCAGCAACTGCTGTATCACTGTCATGTACCTGGGTGTATTTGAACCAGGATCTTCCTGGTCCCAAAGCTGCAGCCTTACCTGTTGCGCTACTGAGCAGATCTAGACTTTTGGAAATGTCCTCTCAGTATTAAACATTACCTTGGACTCACTAGCCCCACCTACTGCCAGCTGTGGACAATTTTCAATCAAAGCAGCCCTTAAAAAGGAAGTGATGCTTTCTCTCAGCGCCCGTTTGTGTGGAATAGCTCCCTGGGTGTTGTGACTGCTTTTTGATCCTGATTTTCGTGTTGAACTTCTGCCTGAATTCCTGACTACTCTCCAGCCTGCTGATTTTGTACTTCACTGCCAGCTCGTGTATGACCTTTGCCTGCCTGACCACTCTCTGGATTTCGATCGTGTACCATTTTGCCTGATCTGTTGCCAACCTAATCTGCCTGACTATGTTTTCGCCTGAATCCTCAGCACACAAGTTCCACTTCGGACACTACCTATCACAGGTACCTTACAATCACCAACTCCTTTCCCACACACACTGAGCTATGTTCAGCTCTGCCTTATAACGAGTGTGTGCACCTGGACACACACTCAACCTGCAGAGCTCCTAGAAAACCCGGACACATGACTGAAGACTCCATCCCTCCCAATGCTCTTTGAAGTCTTCAAGTTTCCAGCCCCAATCCAGACTTACAAAATCCAGAGAAAACTTAAAGCATAGTTTTCTCTGCTCACCAATCCCTTGCTGGAACTTCTCAAGAGTCCTGTGTCCATTTTAAACACATTTTCACTAAGCCAGGGGCTCTCACTCTCACAATATATATATATATATATATATATATATATATATATATATATCCTGGGGCTCTTTACTATGATCCCACAACAGGCCCTTTCACATGTTCTGCAGTGAGCTCCCTTCCTACTATACTGGGGCCCCCCAGGGTGGCACAAAACAAGAGATATATGTCACCAGCACACCAAGAAAATATAAGGGTCCAAAGCAGTGGGAGAACTATCAGGGTTGCAAAGTTTGTCTTGCCACCGGGCCCTGGTGTTCTGCCACTGTCGGGTTCCCCAGCTGTCCTGTCCCAGCTATTGACAGCACTGGTCTGGCATCTGTCTCCTTGGCAGCGGCGGCAGTCTATTAGGACCTAGTGCTGGTGACATTATGGGTGCATGCAGGGGAAGGCTGGCACTATTGGTTATAGAGAGCCGAGCCCCCAGCTGGTCACCTAGCAGCAGTAGTAATGCTGTATAACCTTCTCTGTTGACATGCTGATCGGGATGTGATCCAGGTGATGCTCCCAGTCAGATCTAATAAACACAGTATTTATTAGCATCAAGAGTACAACCACATATATATAATCAACCGTATGTTCAGCAGCCATGTGGGCTCTATGCCTGTAAAGTGTGGGCTTTGATCAATAAAATCACTGATATTTAACACTAGGATTTGACTAGGAGCATCACCTGGATTGCATCACGATCAGCATGTCAGAGAAGGCTCCACTGCTGCTAAGCAACCTGCAGGGAGCTCAACTGTCTACAACCAATAGAGATGGGCTTGGGTGTGTTTGAAATTCCACATGCCCGATCCCACCAGGAAGCCGACACTCCACAGTGCTAATCACAGCCAGTGAGACATTTCCTGATCTGTGCAGCTGCGGACCGGGAAATGTCTTACTGCCTGTGATTAGCGCTGTGCAGTGTGGGCTTCCTGGCAGGCTCTGGCATGTGGAATTTTGAACATGCTCAGCCCATCTCTAACAACAAATTATGCTGGCCCTCCTGTACATCAGCCCCATAAAGTAACCAGCACTAAGTTCCAATGTGCTGCCGCCACTGCCATGGAGACAGAGACCAGCGCTGTGAATAGCCGGCACAGGACAGCAACTCTGGTTATTGAGTAATATGTCTATTCCCGCGCTACCATGTGGAATAATATAGTAAGAAAGTGGAACTGCTGCCGGCACCGAAAAGGGTCAAACCAACCCGTTAATGTGAGATTGAGCAGAGGGGGGGGGGGGGGGGTAGTGCTGCGCTGTTACTAGTGATAGAATCAAATAGTAAAATTAGATAACTGATATCACCAGAATGGGAGTGCAATAGATTGCTAAACGCATGAATGCTAAACGCATAAACATAAATCCAAAAAACAAAAATAACAAAGTATTATTGCTTATATATAAAGCATATGAAACTCAGAATCTGGAATATACATAAATATCCATAGGGGCTGTGCAAAATAGCAAAATAAATGTGCAAAGTCCAATATGTAATCCTGTGCAAAGTGCAAAATAAACACTAGGTGCAACTGTGCAAAGCAAAATATAAAAATGTCCAATCTGTAATAAATAGTGCAAAGTCCAAAAACTATGTGCAAAATCGCAATCAAATTGTGAGCATAGCAATCTGATATTCTTTCTTCAGTGTGCAAACAGATTCCATGTGCAAAAGTGCTGGAGAGGTGTAAGGCCCCTTTCACACGGAGGGTCCGTTCAGGTCCGCCTGTCAGTTTTTTTAGGCGGACCTGGACGGACGCTCCATGTAGCCCTATGGAGCCACGGATGTCAGCGGTGACATGTCCGCTGACATCCGCTCCGCCAAAGTGTGATGGAGGAAAACCCTATTTTTCCTTCCGTCGGCGGAGCGGATCGGATGAACACGGACAGACGGTCCGTGTTCATCCGATCTCCCCATAGGGGAGAGCGGCGCTCTGACAGGGCGGTCCCTGCACAGTGTGCGGGGACCGCCCAGTCATCCGCCGGCTCAGCGGGGATCAACTGAGCCATCCCCGCTGAGCAAGCGGAGCTTTACGGGGCGGATCATGACTGATCCGTCCCGTGTGAAAGAGCCCTAACAGTCTCCTCTTCGTGCAAAGGACACACCAGTGAGAGTGGCCTCTTACCTTGCGGTAAAAGGACAACCGCATATATGTGTATATATATATATCACAGGGGTGGCTGCTCCTCCCTTTTGATCCTGGACCAGATGTGGGTCGTGGGACGAATAGGCACACAGCTAGACGTAAGCAGACGAGCTCGCTGCTCATAGGAGATAAGTGTTGTGTTTATATGTATTATGTGAGTACCCTTAAAGTGGTTGTAAACCCACTTTTTTTTATTTATTTTTTTGGCCCACCTGCAAGAGAAAGGCATAATGAGCTATTATGACTAGCATAATAGCTCATTATGTTCCACTTACCTTAGATCGGGGCCCCCGAAGCCGTCCTCGTCCCTCTGTCCAGCCGCAGACATCACTGCGGCGATAGCCGGAATGTTACTTCCGGGTATCGCCGCACCAGCCAATCACAGCGCCGCTCCGGCGCTGTGATTGGCCGGAGCGGCGGAGACGTCACTCTGCACATGCGCGCGGGAGGCGTCCCACTCGGCTACGCCCAGCGATTGCTGGGAAGTAGCCGAGTATGTGAATGGGATTAACCCCATAAATGCGCCGTTGTCTACGGCGCGCATGCGCCGTAGATAGCGGCGCTTGACATTTTAGTAAATATCTCCTAAACCGTGTAGGTTTAGGAGATATTTCTTGCACCTACAGGTAAGCCTTAATCTAGGCTTGCCTGTAGGTGCAAGTTGAAAAAGTGGGTTTACAACCACTTTAACTGTTGATATAATAAATACAGCTGTTGGTTTTAAACCTTGGGACCCCATTTCTTTTTTAAATCCTTTCTGCCACTGAGTGACAGACTAAAGCCCAAGACCCACATCTGGTCCAGGATCAAAAGGGAGGAGCAGCCACCCCTGTGGTATATTATATATATATATACACATATATGCGGTTGTCCTTGTACCGCAAGGTAAGAGGCCATTCTCACTGGTGTGTCCTTTGCACGAAGAGGAGACTGTTACACCTCTCCAGCACTTTTGCACATGGAATCTGTTTGCAAACTGAAGAAAGAATATCAGATTGCTATGCTCACAATTTGATTGCGATTTTGCACATAGTTTTTGGACTTTGCACTATTTATTACAGATTGGACATTTTTATATTTTGCTTTGCACAGTTGCACCTAGTGTTTGTTTTGCACTTTGCACAGGATTACATATTGGACTTTGCACAATTATTTTGCTATTTTGCACAGCCCCTATGGATATTTATGGATATTCCAGATTCTGAGTTTCATATGCACGCTGCACTTTGTTATTATTGTTTTTTGGATTTATGTTTATGCGTTTAGCAATCTGTTGCACTCCCATTCTGGTGATATCAGTTATCTAATTTTATTATTTGATTCTATCACTAGTAACAGCGCAACTCTGGTTGTTCCAGCACTGGTCCACACTGGGAGGATTCCCCCATCCACCTATAATGTGTAGATGGGGGAATTGGATCATTTCTATCAATGTATGGGCTGCCTAAGAGCTAAGACCAGCCATAGACAGTTTAAATCTCAGCTGATTCAGCAGGAACTGGCTGAGATTTGAACCATTAATGAGCAGATTATCTTATGATTATCACTAGTGGTGGCTATAGCCACCAGTGATAATCACTGTTTGTCGGGAGAATACAATTGCTGGGCAGGAGGGATATTCCCCTGTCAGCACTGTCTGTGTTGATGGGGGAATTATGAAAGTTTCTTTCCTGCAATCTGTGGATGCAGGAAAGAAATTTGCACCGTCTATTACCTGCCTAACTGAAAGTGAAAGTAAATTGTGAATGTCTTGAAAGAACAGGAGAGGGGGAGGGAGACAGATGGGGGAGAGAAGGGATGGAGATAATGCAGTTCAGTGATTACAGTGTACTGCAGTCTGCAGTGCACACACTTACCCACGGTCCAGGCTAGAATCTCAGGCATCATTCACACACAGCCAGGAATGCTGCTGTCACACACAGCCAGGAATGCTGCTGATTTTCATATTTCCCGCCCACACATCCCCTCTCTTCAGATACAGAACACCGGGGTAGTGTGCACGGGACTGGAAGGAGGAGGAGGAGCTGTATTTCTCCCTGCTCGTATGTGAGGAGAGTGGGGGGGGGGGGGGGGTGGCTTGACTCGCTGGGCTGTGAAAGAGTGTCATAGACTGACACTCGGCTCAGCTTGCAGTCACCACTCTCGGAATTTACAGGCTGGTTCTCCTGCCCTAAGGACGGGAGAAATCAGTCTGTTTTTTTAAGTAACTGAGATGAAGGCTTGGGCCCCCCTTCCCCCCCCCCCACAGTGCTCGTGGAGTCCTTCCTGCAACTCGCTCTTCTCCGTGCCAATGAGGATGCAGGGGAAGGAGCAGATCAGGCGGCTGTGGTTGTGTGAGCACTCGCATTATGCAGTGTCAGCGAGCAGAGGGACGTCATTGCTCAGGTCGATGCTCCTCCTGAAAAACCGTGTGACCGCTGCTTTGTCCCAGAGAGTCTCTGTACTGCCGTGCTCCAGACTTGCCATTCTCCCAAGGCTGCTGGCCACCCTGGGAAGAATCAACTCTTTTGGGCCATTTCCCAACAATTCTGGTGGCCTAGTTTACGTGCTGATTTAATTGCCTTCGTAGCTGCCTGTTCCGTGTGTGCTCAGAGTAAGACTTCACGACACCTTCCAGTGGGCAACCTACAACCCATACCCAATGGAGAGAGGTCCTGGACCCACCTGTCTATGGATTTCATTGTGGAG
Organism: Rana muscosa; assembly: GCA_029206835.1. Taxonomy (NCBI): domain Eukaryota; kingdom Metazoa; phylum Chordata; class Amphibia; order Anura; family Ranidae; genus Rana; species Rana muscosa. The sequence continues at coordinate 1,672,105 of CM055122.1, forward strand.
TAGACATGTGCATTCGTTTTCATCCGAATGCATTTTCGTCCGAATTTCAGCTATTTTCGTAATCGTTTTAACAAACGAAAACGAAAGCACAGAATCCGAAAACCGAAAGATCCGACATAAACAAATGCTTTATTTTCGTTTTCGTTGCTACAACAGTTCGATATAGATAGGAGATTCGACGTGACGTTGACAATAACAATCTGTGTCTATCGAACCTGTGGTCGAATGTGCCTAACCTTAACTCTATTAGTCCAAGATTATTCTACATAGGAGAGAAAAGATTCGACATTATAGAGAGAAAAGATTTGACATAGGAGAGAAAATAGGAGAGAAAAGATTCGACATAGGAGAGAAAAGATTCGACATTATAGAGAGAAAATATTCGACATAGGAGAGAAAAGATTCGACATAGGAAAGAAAAGATTTGTTATTATAGAGAGAAAAGATTCGACATAGAGAGAAAAGATCACTGCTGGAATTGGGTGGGGGAAGTAAAATAAAAATAAAGTTGATGATGAATGTTATTGGCTGATTGTAACCAAAGAGTAGGAGCAGTAAAATAGCTAGAATGACGAAGATTCAACAAAGCATCGAAAGTTAGAAGATTCGACGGTGCAGCAAAACTGTACGACGCTGCAATCGTACATTTCCGGTCAAATGCATCCGCCCATAGGCTATAGAAGAATTCTAATGTTGGTTGACTAGTAATAGTAATGAATAAATATAATTATTACTAGTCATTCAACATTAGAATTCTTCTATAGCTTGTGGGCGGAACATTCGACCGGAAATGTATGATTGCAGCGTCGTACAGTTTCACTGCTCCGTCGAATCTTCTTTGAACATTCGTCAGACACCATAAGCCTTCAATGACAGATTCGACCTTAATTAATTCAGATTTTCGGACGAATGCAATTTCTAACGAAAAACGAAATAAATAAAAACGAATTTCGGCAGTAACTAAATAAATGTATTTTTCGGACGAAAACGAAATTCCGAAACGAAATATTTCAGTGTGCACATGTCTATTGTGGAGTTACCCAACTCCCAGGGCAATGCAGTTATCCTTATGATGGTTGACCATTTCTCGAAAATGTCTTATTGTATTCCACTTAAGAAGTTGCCTACCTCTAAGGAACTTACATGGGCTACCCAAGGTGATTGTCTCGGACAGGGGTAGTCAGTTTTGTGTCCCGGTTCTGGTGAGCCTTTTGTGCACAGTTGGGAATTCAGCTTGCTTTCTCCTCTGCTTATCACCCACAGTCTAATGGGGCCGCAGAACGAGCCAATCAGTCCTTGGAGCAATTTCTACATTGCTATATTTCTGACCATCATAACAACTGGTCAGACCTCTTACCGTGGGCGGAGTTTGCTCACAATAGTGCCTATTCTGCTTCTGAACTCTGCTTCCCGATTGTCCCTGTTTATGGCGAACTATGGTTTCCAACCTTCCATGTTGCCTGACTTGTTTGTTCCGCAGAGTATTCCTGCGTTAGAAGAGCATCTCCATGGTCTTCGTTTCACTTGGGCACAAGTCCAGGAGGCTTTGCTACATGCTAATGATAGGTACAGACTCCAGGCTGACCGCAGACGCCTGCCTGCGCCCTCCAACCAGGTTGGGGACAGGGTCTGGCTGTCATCTCGCAACCTCCGACTTTGTGTTCCTTCTCTGAAGTTTGCACCTTGGCTTATTGGGCCTTTCCGTATCCTTCGCAGGATTAACCCAGTGGCCTACGCGTTGGACCTTCCTTCTAGTATGCGTATCTCAAATTTGTTTCATGTCTCCTTTGGTCTGCAACCGCTTCACCACCTCGGTTCCACGTCCTCATCCTTTACAGGTTGAGAACCATGAGGAGTATGAAGTACAGTTCATTGTTGACTCCCGTAGGTTTCATGGGCGCATACAGTACCTGGTGCATTGGAAAGGGTACGGTCCGGAGGAACGCTCTTGGGTCTCATCCTCGGATGTATATGCCCCTGTCCCACTCCGTGATTTCCATAGATGTTTTCCCTCAAGACAGGTGGTCCTCCGAGGGGGAGGGGTCGTCGAGGAGGGGGTACTGTCAGGGCTGGGCTCAGCTGTCGGATAATTGCCAGCTGCTATCTCTCCACATTGACTCACCTGTTGATGATATCCTGCTTGTCAGTCCTGCCTACTTAAGCCGTCCAGCTCAGTTGTTCTCTGCCTTCGCCTTGGTCAACATCACATAGACTATCTCCTGCGTTCCTGTTGAAGACTTGCTTGGCTGATGTTCCTTCTGGCTCCAGATCCTGCTTGCTGTTCTACTACGTTTATCTCTGGCTCTATGACATTTGGCTTGGCTGACTATCTGATCCGGTTCCTGAACTCTGGCTATGTTTTGACGATGCTTACTCTGTTTGTTTATCTTTTTATTATTAAACAAGTGTAATTTAACTGTACTTCTGTCACGGTCTGATTCATGGTTTCTGACACTTTCCTATCCCTCAACTTCACAGTCAACACTTCCTCGTTCCTCAAGCTTGCTGATTTCCCCTTTGTAGTCTTGTGGTGACTAGACGCTGTGGGAAGCATTTCCTGTTTTTTCTTGCTGTACCGCAGGCCAAAGTTTTCTTCAGGTATAGGTGGCAAAAAAGGGGCAAACTGGTATAGTAATTGTCCATGTAAATGTGATACCCCTTTTGGAGGAGTGGGAAAGCCAACTCCCAGACAATTTTCCTGCTTATTCCCATGTACGTTGGACACTCAGAGGCTGGAGCTGGGAGTCTTTGCCTTCGTACACACGAAAGTCATTCACATATCCATAGGAGTTTTTACAGAGCTTGTTGAGCTTCAATCCGTACCTTGCCCTCTTACTGGGGATATATCTTGATTCCCAGCCGGCCTGTGAAATAGACCAGGGATTCGTCCACAGAGATGTTCTGGTCAGGGATGTAAAGTTCGGCAAACTTCTTATTAAAAAAAAATTGGGGGGGGGCACTGCGAGTTATCACTGAAATGCAGCTCTTGGGGGCTAAGAATATGAATGCATCATACATACTAGGAGGAGTACAACTGGGGGGATCCGTAGTGGAGAAGGATCTGGGTGTTTTGGTAGATCATAAGCTCAATAATGGCATGCAATGCAAAGCTGCGGTTTCCAAAGCGAGCAAAGTCCTTTCTTGTATTAAGAGAGGTATGGTCTCCAGAGAGAGAGATATCATTTTGCCCCTGTTCAAATCATTAGTAAGACCTCATCTGGAATATAAAGTTCAGTTTTGGGCCCCAGTTCTCAAAAAGGATATTGGGGAACTGGAGAAAGTGCAGAGAAGGGCAACCAAACTGATAAGAGGCATGGAGGAGCTCAGCTACGAGGAAAGATTAGAGGAACTGAATTTATTCACTCTTGAGAAGAGGAGAATAAGGGGGAATATGATTAACATGTACAAATATATAAGGGGTCCATATAGTGAACTTGGTGTTGAATTATTCACTTTACAGTCAACACAAAGGACAAGGGGGCACTCTTTGCGTCTAGAGGAAAAGAGATTTCACCTCCAAATACGGAAAGGTTTCTTCACAGTAAGAGCTGTGAAAATGTGGAATAGACTCCCTGCAGAGGTGGTTCTGGCCAGCTCAGTAGATTGCTTTAAGAAGGGCCTGGATTCTTTCTTAAATGTACATAATATAACTGGGTACTGACATTTATAGGTAAAGTTGATCCGGGGAATATCCGATTGCCACTCGGGGGATCAGGAAGGAATTTTTTCCCCTGCTGTAGCAAATTGGATCATGCTCTGCTGGGGTTTTTTGCCTTCCTCTGGATCAACTGTGGGTATAGAATTGGGTATATGGGATTGTACGATATTTTTTTTTTTTTTTTTTTTTTAATGGGTGAACTGGATGGACTTGTGTCTTTTTTCAACCTGACTAACTATGAGTTGTGTCCAGAATGTCATAGCGGGACCTGGACATCACAGCTGAAAAAATTGGCATGTGGTGGATAGGGTTGGTAGACCAATGTGCATGCAGGTCATTTTTTTTGTAAGCCCCATATTGAGCGTAAGGCCTAAAACAATCTGAGCTCCTCCACTGTTAGGGGTCTCTATTCAAAAGGGCGGGCATAGCATGAGTTGGGGTTGTTTTCTATGTACTAACGGGCAAAAAGATTTGTTTGGTCCACGATGCTTTGAATAAACTCACCAGGGGAAAAAAAAGAAAAAAATAGATTTCAGAGAAACCTTCTGTGTTGGCCTGCACACCTGGCTGTGCTGTGAAAGAGCGGATTATGGCTGACCCTGTGCTAGAAGGCAGCCACATTGAGTTTGCCAAGGCATCCAGAAGATGGGTTTGGGCCCTACTTCTTTGGTGTGAAATTCCAGCACTTGTACTGGGCCTTTCCTCCTGGGGTCTAGCAGCGCTTGTACTGGGCCTCGCCTCCTGGGGTCTAGCGCCGCTGGCATTTGCTGATTGGCCTTTGGGGTGTCTGGCACTGCTGGTAGCTGCCTTGGGTTCAGACCGTCTTCTTTTTGGACGGACCACTTCCTACTTCGTATTGCGAACCAGAATCAGAACTGTACTGGGGCAGTGAGAGCTCCTCACTGCTCTCATCGGTCAGGCTTAGCATTTGGTATGTCTCTTCTGGAGTGTATAATTTTCTGGACATGGTGGCTGTATGACAGTTGACACTGATGGGCTGTACGTCGGGTAGAAATTGGCTGCACATCAGGCACTGCTGGGCTCAGGGGACAGGTACTCTGACGAGGTGACAGGTACTCCTGATGGGGGTGACAGGTACTCCTGATGGTGTGTGATGAGGGGAACCCGGTAACAGCCGTTATTCCTGGTATGTTTACACTTGTGACCGGCTGTGATTGGACACAGCTGGTCATGTGGTGGGCCGCAGAGCTTGTCTATTCATAATACAGCTCTGCATGTTTCTTCATTCCTCTGCCTATGTGGAGGGGGGGTGTGCGTTTCCTCCAATCAGCTCTCACTGTGGTGTACGTTTAATATACCATGATATTTCACTGTTGCTGAGTTCACGGTTCTTCTCAGAGATATCTGTTCTCCCCCTAGTGGTAGTTTAATATACAGTGTAGATCACTTCTCCCACTGTGAACAGAAGTGATCTACAAATGCTTTGAGAATCCCAAACGGCTTCTGTTGCTGTAATCTCGCGATACCTCTGGAGATTTCATTATCAGAACCCCAAAGTGAAACACGAAACACTCCACAAACACTGCACATATTAACTTAATAATAAAGTTATAATCCCCCTACCCAATAAACAGACACCCCATAACTGCAAAACATTATAATGATTAATACATAAGCATAACACATGTGCATATTTATGTGAATGGTGTATTCTGAAATGATTGTACTGTATTTGTCATGCAGCTATGCACTATTCATATAAAAACAATAAATATATATATTAAATAGTTCAAAATAATATAAAAAAAGCATAACAATAAAAATATTAAATTAATAATTAAATATTAAATATATATATTTAAATTAAATTAAAATAAATCATTTTAAATAAAGAGAAACCCCTGTATAATAAAATTAGAATAGTCCATGAGCTGAACCAAATGTTAGGTTTAAAATAAATAAAAAATAATTAAAAGACTTAAATAAAATATAGAAAATGTAATTTAAATAATACCAGAATGTGGTAATGTTAAATAGGGAGTGCAGAGTGTATGGTGGTGAGTAATATGTAAAGGAGAGGAGTGCGGAGTGTATGGAGGTGGGTAATATGTACAGGAGAGGAGTGTGGAGTCTATGGCGGGGGGGGGGGTAATATGTACAGGAGAGGAGTGCGGAGTGTATGGCGGGGGGGGTAAAATGTACAGGTGTGGAGTGTATGGTGTTGGGTAATATGTACAGGAGAGGAGTGTGGAGTGTATGGCGGGGGGGGGTAATATGTACAGAGAGAGGAGTGCGGAGTGTATAGCGGGGGGGTAATATGTACAGGAGAGGAGTGTGGAGTGTACGGAGGTGGGTAATATGTACAGGAGAGGAGCGCAGAGTGTATGGCGGGGGTAGTTAGTGGAGAGAGGAGGAAGAGGAGTGCAATACCACCTCCTGATAGTCTGTCAGCCACTGCTATATCACCTTGGTGGTGGGGCACTCCGAAGAATGTAAGGGGGCACTCTGGAGGAAGTAAAGGGGCACTCTGGAGGCACTAAGGGGCACCCTGGAGGTTGTAAGGGCTGATGTAAGGGGGCACTCTGGTCCTCCAGAGTGCCCCCCTACATCCCCCTCCAGAGTGCCCCCTTACATCCTCCTCCAGAGTGCCCCTTACACCTTCCTCCAGAGTGCCCCCCTACATCCCCCTCCAGAGTGCCCCCTTACATCCCCCTCCAGAGTGCCCCCTTACATCCCCCTCCAGAGTGCCCCCTTACACCTTCCTCCAGAGTGCCCCTTACACCTTCCTCCAGAGTGCCCCTTACACCTTCCTCCAGAGTGCCCCCTTACACCTTCCTCCAGAGTGCCCCCTTACACCTTCCTCCAGAGTGCCCCCTTACACCTTCCTCCAGAGTGCCCCCTTACACCTTCCTCCAGAGTGCCCCCTTACACCTTCCTCCAGAGTGCCCCCTTACACCTTCCTCCAGAGTGCCCCCTTACACCTTCCTCCAGAGTGCCCCCTTACACCTTCCTCCAGAGTGCCCCCTTACACCTTCCTCCAGAGTGCCCCCTTACATTCCCCTCCAGAGTGCCCCCTTACATTCCCCTCCAGAGTGCCCCCTTACATTCCCCTCCAGAGTGCCCCCTTACATTCCCCTCCAGAGTGCCCCCTTACATTCCCCTCCAGAGTGCCCCCTTACATTCCCCTCCAGAGTGCCCCCTTACATTCCCCTCCAGAGTGCCCCCTTAGTACTACTGTACAAAGGGGCACTCTGGAGAAAGTAAAGGGGCACTCTGGAGAAAGTAAGGGGCGGAAGTAAGGGAGCACTCTGGAGGAAGTAAGGGGGCACTCTGGAGGCACACAGATAGTACCTCCAGAGTGCCCCCTGCAGAGAGTCCTGAGGAGTGATGGCCATTAATCCATGCCAGGTGAATGTTAGGAAAAGCAGAGCACACCACCCACCTCATGGCTGCCCTATTCCAGTCCTGCTTGCTCTCTCCCTGCCACAGCCCTGACATAAGCCCGGTCCAGCCTGTGGTGTATGTCCCCATGTTATGTTTTTAGAGATCTTTATATATGTATGTGTAGCGGGGTGTTCCCCTTTAATGCAGAGAGACTACATTACCCAGAACCCCATTCGGAGTGTTTCACCGCAGAGACTCATGGGAGGGGTTATATAAGGAGGAGGCACGGCTGCGCTCGGTCTCTTTTGGGACACGAGACTTCGGTGACTGATCCTCCTGTGCGGATGTGCCGGAGTGCAGGGCCTGAAGCCTGAGGCCTTGCGCAGCACCAAAGAGCCTTCCACCCCACTGCGAGTCTGGGTGGCACCTGACATCGCTTACCTACAGCCTTGGTTGGATCGGGGACCCGATCGCTGGAGACACTGTGTGTGTGTGTGACACAGTCGGTGGAAGTTTTCCCCGGACTGGGACCGTGTCCGGATGGGTGAGAGGGCGTATGCCCAGACAATATACTGTTGTTACTGATGGGCTTATAGACTGCCGTGGCCCACAAGTTGTTTCTCATACTCTCATTAGAGAAACCTCATCGGAGTTGAACTCAGAGTTTACATAGCAAAGTGTTTATTTCATCTCTACCTTACTATTGGATTACAAAAAGGGTATTATGTTAATGTGCACCACCGTTAAAGACCTGCCGGTGAAGAAAACCATCATCCTCTATAGACTAAGTTGTAGATATCTGAGCCAGGCCTGGTCAGCTAGTTAGTTAGTTCATTTGGTTACTGCGTCATAGGACGCCTAGTTAACGGTCGCCCATGTGGCGCACTTTTACAGTTCATTCTATATGCATAGTGTGTTAATCTGCAGGGCTCTGCGAATTTATTGTCTGTGAACTGTTACCACTGTTAACCTTTCGTATCAAAAGCTTAAGTAAATCTTATACCTTTTTTATCATTATTGTCTTGGTGTCTGGGCTTACTCATACAGTATAAGATTATTTATTGCTGCCAATACTAAACTGTGCCAGTAGGGGGTCGAGTACATTGCCGGGGGTTGGCGGAGCTGCTTTCAGGGCCCAAACTAAACTTGCGGCCTTCTTAAGTGGAGGTATCGCTACACGTGGGGGCTCGGGTCCGGGATCCTGATACAGCAGGTGAACGCCAGAAGTGCCGGCATGGACCCCATGGATCCACAAGCGATAGAAGAATGGTGCAAAGCCGTTAGGGCAGATCCAAACAACTCAATAGTCATCAGCCTCCCAGGGGAGGAATGGAAGACTGAGGCGGTAGAGGAGTTGATGAAGTCAGTGTCCCCAGATCACACACCATGGGTGATAGATATAAAGGCAGACCTGGACACTTCATATCAGTATGCACTGGTGGAATACGGAGACGGGATACCAGAGGCTTGCAAGCGCAAGTGTGTAAAGACGCCAGATAATAGAACCTATAGGTTGGCGCCTGCTTTAACTATAAAGAAGGAACCATCACCGATGGGATCACCGCAGGCTGCGGCCCGCGCCTCACCAGTAAAAGGAGATGGGGTGACGCCCCCGGTGACACCCGCACCTGCCACTGCTATATCACCAGAATTGATAAAGGCAATAGGGGATCTGCTAATCAAATGTCAGAAGACAAGCACGGTGCATGTAGAGACTAGCTACCGGAGACTGAAGACATTCTCAGGGAAGCTCCCTGTCCCTGCAGGGGAAGAAGATTTTGATACCTGGGTGGAGCAGGCATTGCAGGCAGTAGAGGCATGGGAGGTGCCTGAAGCGCAGAAGAGGCAACGAGTGATAGAAAGCCTTAAAGGCGCAGCAGCAGAAGCAGTGAAGAGTTTTTGGTTTGGGAATGCAGATTGCACGGCTCAAGACTGTCTGGCCATGTTACAGGAAGAGTTTGGCCAATTGGAGAAGGTGACAGAGATGTTATACCAATTTGAACATACTTTCCAACAGCCAAGGGAGAAACTGTCAGAATATGTTAGAAGACTAAACAGGTTGCTGTGCAAGATTGTGTTGAAGAAGGGAATGAAGCCCCAAGATACAGATGCGGCAAGAATGAAGCAGGTCTTAAAGGGAGCGTTACGCTCGGATCCAGTCTGGCTGCACCTGAAAACCTCGGGAGGAGGAACGTTGCTGACTTATGCTGACTTGATAAAAATCATCAGAGATGAGGAGGCGCTACAACAGGACCAGCAAATGACTAAGGCAAATGTTGTCCCCGCACAGGTGCTAGTCAATCCAGTGATGACCCCTGAAAGAGACTCAGAGGTAGACACTTTAAAAGCACAAATGTCCAAGGTGTTATAAATGTTGACCTCTCTGATGGCAAAAGATACAGAGGGTCCCAAGAGAGAAGTACGAAGGAAGGAATTATTCCCAATTGCCTCAGCACCCGCAACTTTACAAGAATGGGGAGATATAGTCTGCTTTAACTGTGGAGGAGTTGGCCATATTGCAGCTACATGTTCCAGTCCCAAGAAGAAGAAGCTAGACAACCGCAAGCCGGCGGGAAACTCCAGAGGGCCCCGGTGAGGGAGTCAACCGGGTGCCCATCACCTTCAGTGAGCTCCAAGCTGAAAGCAAAGCAGAAGGAAAGAGGAGATAAAACACCTCGGAGGAAACACGACATTCCTCAACAGAGATACACCCCAGAGAAAAGGGGGCAAGACCCCTCAGAAGAGGCACAGCACTCCCCAGAGGGGGTGTACACCTAAGAAAAATAATAGTAACCCTCAGCGGGTCTGTAGACCCATTGAGAGGAGGGAAATTAATGCATACAAGGCTCAAGAAAGATTAAAGTCCAAAGGGAACTGGATGAGAGAGAGCCCGAAGGGAAAGGGCCAGAAGAAGGCGACCCCTGCCAGGCCATATCCGGAGAGGCTAGTAGGCCCATCTCCTATAGTGCCCATTCAAGTGGAGGGAGTCTACACCAGAGCCATCTTGGATACTGGGGCACAAGTGACCCTGTTATACCGAGATTTCTATGAGAGGCACTTGAGTCACCTGCCCATCCAGAAGATAGAGGGACTAGAGATATGTGGGATTGGGACCCAGAATTTCCCCTACAATGGCTATTTGCCTGTCAAGATGATCTTTGACCCATCCGTGGCTGGAAAAGCCGAAGTGTTTGACACTCTGGCGGTTGTGTGCCCTCGGCCGCCAGGAGCCAACAAGAGTTCCCTTATAATAGGGACGAACACGGACCTGGTCTGAAGACTTCTGACCCCTCTAGTGAAAGAGAAGGGGTCAGCGGCCACCAAGATCCACCCCATGCTGAAGACGGCTGGTCCTAGAGCAGAAGACCCCTGGAGAGGGGATAGGGAAGGTGTGGAGACTTGGAAGAGAAGGGATAGTGTTGCAGCCCGGTAAAGTAACCTGTCTCAGAGCCACTGTGAAGCTTACTTGGGAGCAGCCTGGACCCTTTGTCATGTTGGAGTCTGACCCAAGGGAAGAGTCCCCCGGCCTGGAAGTGATACCAGAAGTGATTCCGCTGAAAGCCCTGAAGACGACCCATTGCAGAGTTCCAGTGAGTGTTAGGAACAATACAGGTGGCCCCATGGAAATCCCAGCCAGGATGCTGCTGGGCCAGGTGAGCCCTGCTGCCCCGGTCAACTTGTCGGAAGTAAAGGGGGCGGGTGAAGGAGGAGATGCTTGGGAGAAGCTATCCATGGAAAACCCGAACCTGCCCAGGGCTTGGAAGGAGAGAGCCAAGGCCCAGTTGACCAGATGGGAGAAGATCTTCTCCAGAGATAAGTTCGATGTGGGGTGTGCAAGGAGTGCCACCCATCGGATCCGCCTCCAAGAAGATAAGCCCTTCAGAGAGAGGGTCAGGTGGGTCCCACTAGCGGATCTGGAGGATCTAAGGGAACAACTTGCAGAACTAAAAAGGACTGGTGTGATACGGGAGTCCAGAAGCCCCTATGCCTCCCCGATAGTGATGGTCAGGAAGAAGAATGGATCGCTGAGGCTCTGTATCGACTACAGGACTCTTAACAGGAGAACCGTACCCGACCAGTACACCACTCTGAGGATAGAGGATGCCCTACAGAGCTTGTCTGGAGCCAAATGGTTCAGCGTCATGGATCTCAAGAGCGGGTACTATCAGATCCCTATGCACCCAGAAGACAAGGAGAAGACAGCTTTCATAACCCCAGTGGGATTCTTTGAATTCGACCGGATGCCCCAAGGTCTGTCTGGAGCCCCAGCTACTTTCCAACGTCTAGTGGAGAAGACTGTAGGAGACATGAACCTTATTGAAGTCCTTGTATACCTGGACGATGTCATTGTCTTTGGAAGAACCCTGGAGGAACACGAGGAGAGGCTGGAAAAAGTCTTGAGGAGACTCAGTGAGGAGGGACTCAAGCTTTCGCCTGAGAAGTGTCGGTTCTACCAATCTTCGGTGAATTATCTGGGGCACATAGTGTCTGAAGAAGGGGTGGCCACAGACCCTGAGAAATTGGAGGCAGTTACCTCCTGGCCACGACCCACCACAGTAACAGAACTCAGGTCCTTCTTAGGGTTCTGCTCCTATTACAGGAGGTTTGTGGAAGGATTCGCCCGAATTGCTAGACCATTGAATGAACTGCTCAAGAGTGAGGGAGAAGAGGACGACTCAGGACCCAGGAAGCCGGGAGAGTCAGTCAAAGATCAGTGGAACCAGAAATGTGAAGAGGCCTTCCAGGCATTGAAGAAGAGCCTAACCACTGCTCCTGTCTTGGCCTACGCAGACCCAACCAAACCCTATGAACTACACGTAGATGCTAGTCATGACGGTCTGGGAGGAGTACTTTATCAAGAACACGAGGGGCAACTACGGCCTGTTGCCTACGTGAGCAGGAACCTAACCCCCTCTGAGAAAAACTACCCCACTCACAAGCTGGAGTTCCTGGCCCTTAAGTGGGCGGTAGTAGACAAGCTCAAAGACTACCTGTATGGGGCGGAGTTCACTGTGAAGACCGACAACAACCCCCTGACCTACCTATTCACTACAGCAAAGCTGGATGCCACTGGACACAGGTGGCTGGCCGCATTGTCTGGATTCAATTTCAGCCTAAAGTACAGGCCAGGGATTGGAAATCGAGATGCAGACGCTCTGTCCAGGAGATCTCATGGTCTCAACAGTGACATGGAAGACTGGACTCAAGTGGCACCTGATGGGGTGCGGGCCCTTTGTCAAGGGGCTAAATTACAAGCCAGAGGAGGCTCAAGGGCGGAAGAGATAGGAGTTACCATGGTAGGAGTCCCCAAACAATACTGTGGAGTAACTCAGCTGGGGGAAGACCATCTGCCAAAGTTGTCCAAGAAGGAACTAAGGTGTGACCAATTAGAAGATCCCATGGGGAAATTGGTTCTGGAAGCCCTGGAGAATCAGGATCCAAACAAACTCCTGAGTCACTCCTCAAAGGAAGCTCGCCTGTTGAGGAAAGAGTGGGACAGGTTACAGGTACATCAGGGAGTGGTCTACCGAAGGGGCCCCTCTGATGACCTGGAAGATAAATGGCAATTGTTTCTTCCGGAAAAACACAGAGAGACTGTTCTGATTGCCCTACATGACAACCACGGCCATCTAGGGACGGAGAGGACCTTTCAACTTGTCAGAAGTCGGTTCTATTGGCCCTGCATGAGGGCAGAAGTAGAAGAGTACTGCCACTCATGTGCACGTTGCATCCAGAGGAAGACTTTACCTCATCAAGCTGCCCCAATGGGCCATCTACAAAGTCAAGGCCCAATGGATCTGGTATGCATTGATTTCCTCTGCCTCTAACCCGACCGGAGTGGACTGGGAAATGTTCTGGTGATAACCGATCATTCCACCCGGTATGCACAAGCTTTTCCAACCAAAGACCAGAAGGCTTCCACTGTAGCCAAGATACTTATGGAGAAGTATTTTGTCCATTATGGGCTGCCCCAGCGACTTCATTAAGATCAAGGAAGGGACTTTGAAAGTCGACTGATCCGGAAGCTCTTAGATTCGTTGGGAATCAAGAAGACTCGAACTACACCTTACCACCCACAGGGAGATGCTCAGCCGGAGAGGTTTAACCGAACCTTGCTCAACATGTTGGGGACTCTGGAAAGTGAGAAAAAGCAACATTGGAGCAAACCCATAGCAGCCATAGTACATGCTTACAACTGCACCACCAGTGATGCTACAGGTTACTCCCCATATCGACTTATGTTTGGGAGAGAAGCGAGACTACCTGTGGACTTGGCCTTTGGCACCTCTCTGGACCATTCCTCAGCCACATCCCACAAAGGATATGTGGACAGGCTCAGACACAGCCTGAAAGTGGCCTATGAACAAGCTCAAGCGGCCTCAGATCAAAGAGGAGCTCGAAACAAAAGAAACTTCGACTTGAAGGTCCGGATACAAGACCTGCAGCCCGGGGATAGAGTACTGTTACGCAATCTGGGGGTCCCTGGAAAACATAAACTTGCAGACAGATGGAGATCTGAACCCTATGTCGTCTGTAGGAAGTTGCCGGGCCTACCTGTCTACAAGTTGAAGCCAGAAGGGAAGGTAGGCCCACTGAAGACGTGACATCGAAACCACCTACTCCCACTTGCTGAGGCAGTCAGGATACCTCCCGTGAGAGATTCTCCTGAACCGGTCTCTATTCTGGATACTCCCAGGCCAAACACTCGGTCGCAGACCTCTCGAACTGTAGATGGAGAGGCCTCTAAACTTAGTGAAGATGAAGAAAGAGAGCTTGATTGGTTGTGGCCTTCCCCAACTCCAGGAACTTCTACTATAGATCTTCCACCCACTGAAGACACTCCAGATGGAACACTGAACCCAGAGGCCACAGAGTTCATCCCATCTAGTCCTTCATCGGATCGCTGGGAAGATGCCCGTGATAGTTACTCAGAGGAAGAGGAGCCTGTGGCGCCAGAGACAGAAGTCCCAAGAGAGCAAAGGGCTCGAAGAGTCATCCGGTCTCCTAAGAAGCTGACCTACCCACAAATGGGGAATAGTTCGGAGGACTCTGTAGTTACTGCTAGGAGAAGTGCTGAAAATCCAGATCCCTCCACTGTCCATTTGGTGGAGGGCAACCCCAACTCACTCTCTGGCACAGTTAGGCAGGCCACCCATGATAATGTGACCTGTGGGCAAGGGAGTTCTACCCCTCAGTTTTGGTGGGAATTCCCTATGCCAACTTCGTTTACAGAATTGTCTAGAGTTGTACATAGTCTTTGTTAAGGTTTATCTTTGGGAACCAGAGAGTTCAAGTGGGGGGAGTGTGTAACGGGGTGTTCCCCTTTAATGCAGAGAGACTACATTACCCAGAACCCCATTCGGAGTGTTTCACCGCAGAGACTCATGGGAGGGGTTATATAAGGAGGAGGCGCGGCTGCGCTTGGTCTCTTTTGGGACACGAGACTTCAGTGACTGATCCTCCTGTGCGGATGTGCCGGAGTGCAGGGCCTGAAGCCTGAGAACTTGCGCAGCACCAAAGAGCCTTCCACCCCACTGCGAGCCTGGGTGGCACCTGACATCGCTTACCTACAGCCTTGGTTGGATCGGGGACCCGATCGCTGGAGACACTGTCGGTGGAAGTTTTCCCTGGACTGGGACCGCTTTCGGATGGGTGAGAGGGCGTATGCCCAGACAATATACTGTTGTTACTGATGGGCCTATAGACTGCCGTGGCCCACAAGTTGTTTCTTATACTCTCATTAGAGAAACCTCATCGGAGCTGAACTCAGAGTTTACATAGCAAAGTGTTTATTTCATCTCTACCTTACTATTGGATTACAAAAAGGGTATTCTGTTAATGTGCACCACCGTTAAAGACCTGCCGGTGAAGAAAACCATCATCCCCTATAGACTAAGTTGTAGATATCTGAGCCAGGCCTGGTCAGCTAGTTAGTTCATTTGGTTACTGCGTCATAGGACGCCTAGTTAACGGTCGCCCATGTGGCGCACTTTTACTGTTCATTCTATATGCATAGTGTGTTAATCTGCAGGGCTCTGCGAATTTATTATCTGTGAACTGTTACCACTGTTAACCTTTCTTATCAAAAGCTTAAGTAAATCTTATACCTTTTTTATCATTATTGTCTTGGTGTCTGGGCTTACTCATACAGTATAGGATTATTTATTGCTGCCAATACTAACTGTGCCAGTAGGGGGTCGAGTACATTGCCGGGGGTTGGCGGAGCTGCTTTCAGGGCCCAAACTAAACTTGCGGCCTTCTTAAGTGGAGGTATCGCTACATATGTATGTGTGTGTGTGTGTACAGTATATATGGCGTTTTTCACACAGGCGTACTAACATATACACTTATGCAAATGCAGTGTTTACTGGACTCATCTGATGCTCTTAATTTTACAGCCATGCATGTACACATCACCTTGGGTTATCAGCGATGCATCATCAGTCAAAATCACAGCATCGGTTGTACTTTTGTAGCCACAACACTGCCTTTGCACGGTTGTACACTGTAATACACAAATGTGAAGGACTTCGAAGGAGGTGTGTGTGTGTGTGTGTGTGTGTGTGTGTGTGTGTGTATGTATATATATATATATATATATATATATACATACATACATACATACACACACACATACACACACACACACACACAGATCAGATATACATATATATATATATATATATATATATATATATATATATATAATTTTTTTGTGTGTGTATGTATATATGTGTGTGTGTGTGTGTGTGTGTGTATATGTGTGTGTATATATATATATATATACTCACACACTACAGATATAAATAAATACACACACACACACACAGATATATATATCTGTGTGTGTAATTGCATAGTTAATGTAATTCTAACCTGCTTTTGATGTATTTTTAACTGAAGTAGAGAAAGATTTTACTTTCACTTTTGACCACGCAGGCAGATGGATGAAGGAAGAAGCTATTCACTGGCCGAGATCTCCTCTTTCTTCCTGCTATCTCCACCTCTGGGCTGGAGAAGCAAGAAAGGAGAACTTGAAGGAGAAGCACAGTGATAAAGTGGCATCACTGGATATTAAATGGGCCGTTTCTGTTACAGTGAATGCAGCCGTTCTGTGCACTGAGATGAGAGGAGGAGAATAGTTCTCCAGTACTCATCTCAGTATATTAAAACAGCAATGCTCTGTGATAAGCGGTGATCATCATGATCTCCGCTTATCATGGTTTATTAAACGTACACCACAGTGTGAGTCCAATCTCCCCACCAACCCCTATGTACTGCTGAAAGAGGAAGAAAGGATTTCTAACACGATCTGTACTTTTCAAAGAGTGTAGAAAGGGAAAGACAGCAGATATACAAGTAAAACTTTTGTAGGAGTGTTTGTTTGATCTCTGTGCATCATCTAATGCCGTGTACACAAGACCGTTTTTAATGACGAGAAAAATGACATTTTTGTGGTCATTAAAAATTATCGTGTGTGGGCTTCAGAGCATTTTTCACGACGTGAAAAACGGCCATGAAAAAATTGGAACATGCTCTGATTTTTCACGTCGTTTTTTACATCGTCGTTTTTCTCGTCATGAAAAACGGCCGTGTGTGGGCTTTAACGAAGTGAAAAAAAATGTGCATGCTCAGAATCAAGCATGAGACGGAAGCGCTCGTTCTGGTAAAACTAGCGTTCGTAATGGAGATAGCACATTCGTCACGCTGTAACGGACTAAAAAGCACGAGGCCGAAAAGCGCGAATCGTCGCTCAACAAACTTTACTAACATGAAGGGTGGCGCCATCCGAATGGAACTTCCCCTTTATAGTGCCGTCGTACGTGTTGTACGTCACCGCGCTTTACTCAAACATTTTTTTCCACGATAGTGTGTAGACAAGGCAGGCTTGAGAGGAAACACGAAAAATCACGTCGAGAAAAATTCCGTTTTTTTCAATGAGATTAAAAACGGTCGTGTGTACGCGGCATTAGGCTATAAACTTCACTGGGTATATGTGAGGGTTTACAACCACTTTAATATTTGCTATAATTCAAAACAGTAAAGAATGCAGAATTGGTCAATAAAAATAATACACGCTCAGAAAAAAGATAAAATAATTTAAATGGCCCAGTATTTAACATACCCAACTTTTGTAAACAATCTGAAATGTATTTCAGAACATTACAGACATATATAAATTTACCTTAGCAAAGGTATCTAGTTTTTCTTTGTCGTATAAAATTCTTAAAACACCGGAACACAATGGACAGCACGCTCCTGTGTATACAAACAAAAAAGATAAGTCATTACCATTTAAAGATACTGCACAGATTTGGAATGTATCAATTAACCATATGGTGTTGTAATGAGCTAGAACATGTACATTGCAGTAAGATATAGTACAGACTGCAAAATTTTATATATATATATATATACACTGTATTTTAAATTACATTTATATTATTTAGAGATGAGTAAATAATGGAAAACCTGTTCTATTGGCGAATTTTCAATCTGCCTGGGGAAACAGACCAGATTTGGGCAAAGTTCTGACTTTCAAACAATTTGCAATATACATGCAAATAGTATTTGGAAAGAGACATGTGATGATCAAGAGTGTCTATTAACCTTATTTTTTAGCAATAGTTAGATGCTAAATTTGTCAAGTTATTTTCTGCTATGTATTGTATTTGTGTCTCATTGTAACAGACATTCTCATTCACTATATATCTCTCAGCTGACTTTTGATATTACATATGATGTGGCTGAGGCAAAGCTGCAAGTCCTACAGGGCACCATGCCAAGTGATGTCAATAATTTCCTAAAGACACTCAATTTTAAAAAATTTCAGTGGCTTTTAAATGATAAATGTACAGTGCCTTGAAAAATTACCCCTTGAAATCTTCCACATTTTGTTATGTTACAACCAAAAACGTCAATGTATTTTATTGGGATTTTATGTGATAGACCAATACAAAGTGGAAAAATAATTGAAGTGGAAGGAAAATTATAAATGATTTACAATTATTTTTCCAAATATCTGAAAAGTGTGGCTTGCATTTGTATTCAGCCCCCGAGTCAATACTTTGTAGAACCACCTTTTGCTGCAATTACAGCCGCAAGTCTTTTTGGGTATGTCTCTACAAGCTTGACACATCTAGAGAGTGACATTCTTCTTTGCAAAATAGTTCAAACTCTGTGAGACTGGAAGGAGAGTGTATGTGAACAGCAATTTTCAAGGTCTGGACTTTGACTGGGCCATTCTTAAGCCCCGTACACACGGTCAGACTTTTTGCCAACAAACTTCATTTTGAGCAAGTTTGACAAAAAATCCGACCGTGTGTACGCTCCATTGGACAAACTTTTTTGGTTTTCATCGGACAAAAGTTCAGTCTGCAAACGAACAAACTTTTGGCCAACAAAAGTCAGATGGAGCAAAGTCCGACCGTGTGTACAGAAAACCATCGGACTTTTGTTCGATGGACAAACAAATAATGTTAAAATCAACCAACAATAGCAAAAGTTGACAAAAGGGTGGCGGTAAAGAGCATAAAAGAGCAGAAAAACCACGTGATGTTGGAAAAAGTTTTGGGAAAGTTTGCAGAAAAGTCCTGTGGTGTGTATGCTATGGGTGTGAACGGCCAACTCCGTTCGGACAAAAATCCACGGAAAAGTCCGATGGAAGTCCGACCGTGTGTACGAGGCTTAACACATGAATATGCTTTGATCTAAACAATTCCATTGTACCTCTGGCTGTATGTTTAGGGTCGTTGTCCTACTGGAAGGTGAACCTTTGCTCCAGTCTCAAGTTTTTTGCAGACTCTAACAGGTTTTCTTCTAAGATTGCCCTGTTTTTGGCTCCATCCATCTTCCCATCAACCCTAACCAGCTTCCCTGTCACTGCTGAAGAAAAGAATTCCCACAACATGATGCTGCCACCACCATGTTTCACGGTGGGCATGATATGTTTAGAGTGATGTGCAGTGTTAGTTTTCTGCCACACATAGTGTTTTGCTTTTAGGCCAAAAAGTTCAATTTTGGTATCATCTGACCAGAGCACCTTCTTCCATGTGTTTGCTGGTCCCCCACATGGCTTCTCACAAACTGCAAACGGGACTTCTTATGACTTTCTTTCAACAATGGCTTTCTTCTTGCCAGTCTTCCATAAAGGCCAGATTTGTGGAGTGCATGACTAATAGTTGTGCTGTGGGCAGATTCTGCCATCTGAGCTGTGGATCTCTACAGCTCCTCCAGAGTTAGCGGCCTTTTGGCTGCCTCTCTGATTAATGCTCTCCTTGCCCGGCCTGTCAGTTTAGGTGGATGGCCTTGTCTTGGTAGATTTGCTGTTGTGCCATACTCTTTCCATTTTCGGAATGATGGATTGAACAGTGCTCCGTGAGATATTCAAAGCTTGGGATATTTTTTATAACCTAACTCTACTTTAAGCTTCTCCACAACTTTATCCCTGACCTATCTGGTGTGTTTCTTGGCCTCCATGATGCTGTTTGTTCACTAAGGTTCTCTGAAAAAACTCTGAGGGCTTCACAGAACAGCTGTATTTATACTGAGATTAAATTACACACAGGTGGACTTACTAATTAGGTGACATTTGAAGGGAATTGATTCCATTAGATTTTAATTAGGGGTATCGGAGTAAAGGGGGCTGAATACAAATGCACGCCACACTTTTCAGATATTTGTAAAAAAAAAAATGAAAATCATTTATCATTTTCCTTCCATTTCACAATTATGTGCCATTTTGTGTTGGTTTATCACATAAAATCCTAATAAAATACATTTACCTTTTTGGTTGTAATATGACAAAATGTGGAAAATTTCAATTGGTATGAATACTTTTTCAAGGCACTGTATATTTAAAACACATTTGTTTTTGTTTTTATATCCAGGGTTACAAAGAAACTTTGCAAATATACCATGTGGGAACAAGCACAATATCTGTTCCACGTACCTACTTGATTCAATGCCTTCCCTGCCAGGAGCCATATCACAAACTTGTACATGCAGGCAATCCCTGTATGAGTTTAGCTATAGTGTAGAAAGTACTTGTCACATATTCCTCTCTACCTCGGGGGCTGGACGTTGTGGGCTTAATGTTTCTGTCTTGGTCTGTCTCACTTCATGCTCTGTGTTATGTGCATTACTTGTTTCGAAATTACAAATCTGTATGCTGTAATAGCCGAGACAGGTGTCTTTTGTATATTGCTTTTTAATTATACTGTTATGGGAAAAGTTTAATAAAAATTACTTGATTAACAAAAAAAAAGAAAGTACTTGTCTACAGGGCCGATCCTAGTGTAGCGGGACCCCCAAAAATGGGGTCGCTATGTTGTAAATTTAGGGGCAGTCTGAGCAATAGTATGGCTCAGATTCTTTAATTATGTTTAATATGGACTCTGCTCTGCCATGTTGTCTGGTGTATAGTTCCCCTGGGCCCATGGTGGCGCTGTTGCCCAGGTCTCGGTTTGAACCACTGGTGACATTATGGTGTGATTGGGTGTCCTCTCTCGGCTGCCGTGCGGTGGGCGGGGTCAGCATGCTGTGCATGCCGTGAGAGGGTACATAAAGGGCAGATGCCATGATCTAGGGAGGAGAGAGTGGAGAGTGGGGAGTGGAGTGTGCCCCATTGGGGTGGTGTGCCAGGGGGATTCCCAGGAGGGCCTTGCTGGCCTGGGGTGCGTGAACTGGTCAAGGAGTCTTGGGCACCTTTGGCCCAAGGCTACGGAGTTCCGGGTAGACCCAGTACCTTCAACTGGGTCTACAATCAACACACTGGAGTCCCAGGGAACCCGTGTGAGGGTGGCCCACTCTGAAGGAGAGGAAACCAGGGGAGGACCTGTCCGATGGATCGGTGAAGGACTGCACGGTGAAGCAGAGGCCTGGTTACCTATCAGAGGGAAGGATTCGTGAGTTGCAGTATAGCTCCTGTAGTGTGTCCCATTGGCACCTATGGTCTCTATTAATCTATGGGAGTTTTAAAGTTCTAACTCAGTAACTAAAGGATTCTGTGGCAGAGGATCTCTTAGATTTGTCCGTGAAGGGGACTAACTTAAAGAAACTGTTCGTGCTTCACTTCGGCTGCTAGAACTGTGAGAGGGATCTATCCGGGTGAGCAATTCACATTCAGGCTTGAGTGACGAATAGGGTAACTGGGTGCCGCGTGCCTGAACCTGTCTCCCTACCTGCTTTTGTTACTATCTTCAACCTATTCCCAAATCTGTTTCAAGCAAGATAAAAATAACTCGTCTGTTTGGAGTTTGAACATTGTCTGGACATTGGCCTTCTTTCGGGGAAAAGAACAGACTTTTCCCTATATTCTGGGAACGAGAACTAGTGGAGGGGAGGTAACTCGCTGCAGGACCCAAAATTGTAAGAACACCGCTCAACCTCTTATACAAGGAGGATACGGGCATGTGGCACGGTGTGCCTTTATCTCTGCAAAGTTGCAGCTACCCCCCTGGAAGTTGGACTGTGTTTTTCCCTCTGTATGATGTGAAAATTGAACTGCGTCTTTTGTGTGGAAAATTGAGGTAAAGGCCTGTACTGGAATTTGCTAACTGCGTAGTTCATGGGCGTGCCTCAAACATAAGAAAAGTGCAGTGCAGAAAGAAGAAAAGGGGGAGGAGTCCCTGCCAACTTGTGTGTTGCACGTGGCGCATTGGCGCCAAAGGGACAGTACGAGCTGGATCATTGGAGGAGAAGCAATATGGCTGCCGCCCCATGGACTTCTGCTACATCGGGACCCATCTCAACCATGGACATTGCTCCCCTCACTGCCCCCCTGATGGATACAGGGATCTGGCTAAAGCCTAGGGGTCACTTCGCTTTCTACGTCTGCCAAGATGCGGAGGCCCTGGGCATGCTCTGTCCCAGATGCCAAGGACTAGCGGTGCAACTGCGGCCTTTTGGATGGTGTGCATCCTGTGGAGAGTTTTTCTCTTCGAGGTAGACCAACCCACGAGAAACCCTGGGTCTACCAATCAACTACCTTACGGGTATCGTCACTTCGGAGGAGGAAACTTATACTCCCACAGTTGAGCTCCTGTGCACCGCGTTGGCTGCCACGGATGTAGCCCGTGGAGATGACTCAGCTGCTGCAGAGCCATCGGCGGGTACCGGAGCAGATGCTGCCTTCGCCACAACCGAGACCTCCATTCCGCCTGCCAAGCAAAAGGTGGGCTACGTTAAAGCTTCCCGGGCCGCGGTCGAAGCCTGCCCCAGCGCCTGCCTGAACCGGATCCTGAAGCCGGAGGGACCTCCAGGAGATCCACATCAGGGGACGGTAAGGAGGCTGGGGGAACTGTGACATTGAGTGTACCGGGGAGTGGAGAGAAGCTCATACCCCACACAACTGGGGATGCGTGGACAGCCAGCCCACGGAAACACTCTATTTTTGGGGACAATGTGTCTGTGTCCACCACAAATTATTTGCCGGCGGAGGAATATGACACTTCCGATTTGGATTCGTCATCCGATGTGGGGGAAGACCATGAGATTGATGAGGTCTACATAAAAAAAGGATGGGATAAAGTTCCAGTGACTTCACCCCGCAGCCTAAGGGGGATCTCGCCAATGGACTCTGGGGAAACTACACCTAGAGTGGAAGCCCCTGCTTTAATGGAAAAGGTCATACCCACACCTGCTCTGCCTGCACCTACATTGTCCGTGCCTACTACCACGGAGGGACGTCCGCCGTTGCGGCCACCTCTGCCACAGTTGGAGCAAGTTCAAATAAAAAGGTCCCCGGACGCTATTCTTCCTGGAGCAGGAGATCGGGCGACTATGCCACCTTTAGCCCGGTTGCAGAGGCTTCTAAACAGGAAAGTTGCTGTGGAATATGGGTGGGAATACCCCTACGTTCCCAAGGAGCTACTCTTCGAAATTGAGGCCTACAGAGAACAGTGGTATGCGGATTTTGTTTGGGACTATTTGGAGGTGCACAGAGGCCACCGGTATCTAAAATGTTCTGCTATTATGGCCAATCGTTACAAGGGGTGCCGTAAGGAGTGGACTTATGGTCGGCACATCCATGCAGACCATGTGGTAATTTGCTGTAAGGAGCAAGAGGATACCGTGTACTCTATAGAGACCCTAGATAGACAATGGAAGACTCTTGTTCTCCCGGATCCTCAGTATTACTTGTGAAATGGAACTTGTGTTTTTTCTTTACTCCGTTTCACAGGAACAGCCTGCCTTGAACTCACTTATGACTTTACCCTCTGCTGCAGGGAAATCTACTCAACTGAGGAATTGAAGAGCTTGTGTTTTCTTTTCTCTCTCCTCAGCTCCGCAAGGAAAGTAAATGTTTTTTTTTTCTTTCAACTGAACAGTGGGGTAGTTTAGTCAGGGCCAAAGTGAGAACCGTCGTGGTCAAGATGGAAAGTTCATGTGAAATACATGTATGCCCATGTGCAGCATTGGAGTGTGATGACTTGAGTTGCCACTAGGTGGTGGTGTTTTGCAGAAAATTTCAGTAAGGCTAGGCTTAGCCATGCAATAGAGAAAATATATATATATCTGAGGATAATCATCTCTTCTCGGGGAGATGGTTCTGTTCTGCATACCTTAAAATTGTATATTGTGTTTTTTTTCTTTTCTCTCCCTCTGCAGGTCACCTGCAATCAACTCTATCGGAGAATGGGTGGAGTAGATATGTTAGGAGGGGTGGGATTGTATTTTGTCAAGCTATGTGTTTTATAGAGAATGTGATGTATATTTTTACATGTTCTTTCTCTTCTTCCTCTGCTATTCCCCAAAATTTTGGTTCAGGCACCATTAATGTTTTGCTGTACATAGTTGGAAAAGACCGGAACTCACTCAGGATTGAGGGGTCTTTCTGGTCTCTTTAGCCACTGGGGACAGTGGCTTTTCAAGGGAGGGGTGAGTGTAGCGGGACCCCCAAAAATGGGGTCGCTATGTTGTAAATTTAGGGGCAGTCTGAGCAATAGTATGGCTCAGATTCTATAATTCTGTTTAATATGGACTCTGCTCTGCCATGTTGTTGTCTGGTGTATAGTTCCCCTGGGCCTGTGGTGGCACTGTTTCCCAAGTCTCGGGTTGAACCACTGGTGACATTGTGGTGTGATTGGGTGTCCAGAGAGGTGGGTGGGGTCAGCATGCTGTGCATGCCGGGAGAGAGTACATAAAGGGCAGGCGCCATGATCTAGGGAGGAGAAAGTGGAGAGTAGGGAGTGGAGTGTGCCCCATTGGGGTGGTGTGCCTGGGGGATTCCCAGGAGGACCCCTGGTGGTGAAGTCGCGCCCGTTGGCCTTGCTGGCCTGGGGTGCGTGAACTGGTCGAGGAGTCTCGGGCACCTTTGGCCCGAGGCTACGGAGTTCCAGGTAGGCCCAGTACCTTCAACTGAGTCTACAATCAACACACTGAAGTCCCAGGGAACCCGTGTGAGGGTGGCCCGCTCTGAAGGAGAGGAAACCAGGGGAGGACCTGTCCGATAGATCGGTGAAGGACTTCATGGTGAAGGAGAGGCCTGGTTACCTATCAGAGGGAAGGATTCGTGAGTTGCAGTATAGCTCCTGTAGTGTGTCCCATTGGCACCTATGGTCTCTATTAATCTATGGGAGTTTCAAAGTTCTAACTTAGTAACTAAAGGATTCTGTGGCAGAGGATCATTTATGCCGTGTACACACGACCATTTTTAACCACTTAACGACCGCCCACCGCCGATTTACGTCGGCAGAATGGCACCGACAGGCAGAATCACGTAGATCTACGTGATCGCCTTTGTGCAGTTGGGGGGTCCATCCGGACCCCCCTTCACTGCAGTGAGCGGCCGTTAAGTGTTCGGGAGCGATCAGGCATGAGGGGGCGGCCGCTCGATTCCGCCCCCCCCCCTCGCGATCGCTCCCGGCGAATGAAATTGCTTCCTCCTGCCTGAAATGTAAACACAGGCTGGAGGAAGTGATGTCATCTCCCTCGCCGCGGTCTTTTCGTTCCCGGCGCCGAGGAGAGAAGACAGAGGTTAGTGCACCAACAGTCCACTGACACGTAGGTACACATAGGCACACAAATCACCCCCCAGTCACCCCCAGATCACCCCCCAGGTCACCCCAAAGCCCCCAATCACAGTGTCACTGATTGCAGTGATCATTTATTTTACAGATCACTGCATTTAGTGTCATCTGTGATTGTAAAAAGTTGCAGGGCAGTTAGGATTAGGCCCCTTTAGGTCCAGGGTAGCCCCCTAACCCCCCCCCTAATAAAGGTTTAACCCCTTGATCACCCCCAGGTAACCCTTTCACCCCCTAACTTCAGCGTCACTAAGCGATTGTTTTTCCGATCGCTGTATTCATGTCGCTGGTGTTTTAGATAGGCAGTTATTTTTTTTTAGGTTCGCCGCAGGTTTTTATTAGTGTCAGGTACCCCCATATATTATTTTAACCCCCTGATTGCCCCTAGAGTTAACCCTTTCACCAGTGATCGCCGTATAAGCGTCACTGGTGTCACTGGTTAGCCAGTAAGTTATTTAGTTATTTAGGTTACCCGTCAGGTTTTTATATAGTGTCAGGTACCCCCATATATAACCTAATAAAGGTTTTAACCCCCTGATTGCCCCTAGTTAACCCTTTCACCAGTGATCACCATATAAAGGTTACGGGTGACGCTGGTTGATTAGTTTGCTTTTTATAGCATCAGGGCACCCGCCGTATATAACCCAATAAAGGTTTAACCCCCCTGATCGCCCGGCGGGTGAGATCAATTAGGTTTTAGCACCAGAGAGGGTCTGCGTTGCCCCAGGCAGTGTTAGGTTAGTGCCAGTAACGCTAACACCCACGCGCAAAGCATACACCCCCCTTAGTGGTATAGTATCTGATCAGATCTATACTAGCATCCCCAGCGGTTTAGGGTTCCCAAAAACGCAGTGTTAGCGGGATCAGCCCAGATACCTGCTAGCGCCTGCGTTTAGCCCCTCCGCCCAGCCCAGCCCAGCCCAGCCCACCCAAGTGCAGTATCGATCGATCACTGTCACTTACCAAACACAACACACATAACTGCAGCGTTCGCAGAGACAGGCCTGATCCCTGCGATCGCTAACAGTTTTTTTGTAGCGTTTGATATATTTGCTGACGACAGTCAGGTGCTTTTTTTCCTGTGAATCTTACTAGTGTACCCCTAAATTTAGAGCCCAAAATGGCAAGACGAAGGTACACTAGTAAAGAGGCCTACGAGATTCTGAGCATGACAGATAGTGAAGAGGAGGTCACGTATCTGTCAGATTCAGGCTCAGAATATCTTCCCGTAGAAGACAGTGACGTCAGCGGCCCCACGTCAGATAGCTCTGACGACGAAGTTGAGGTCCCTGCTAAGGTCAGGTGTACCCGATCCCGATCTTCTGAGGTTGTTGAGGAGCAAGAACCGCAGGTCTCTCGTATCATGGAGCAGAGTAGTACTAGCGCCGCTATTCCTTCTGGTGAACTGGCAAGCACCAGCGGCCTAGTACAGCCTGGACGTACATCCAGCACTGCAGTAACACTTGGTGACGTGGCGAGTCCCATAAGTGCAGTTCAAGCTGGCGAGGTGGCAAGCACAAGTAGTGTCCCGCTGCCACCAAGAAGACAAAGGCAGGCCCGTCGTGCCCATACTGCCCTTCCTGCAGAATTCGCCTATCCTGATTGGGTCCCCACCACTTCTGCAGAACCCGTACTTCCCCCATTCACTGCCCAACCCGGTATTCAGGTGGAAACAGCTGATTTTATTCCAAATGATTTTTATTCGCTGTTTTTCACGGAAGATCTCTATAGATCTATTGTGGACCAGAGTAATTTATATGCTGGTCAATTTATCGCCGCTAACCCCCAGTTGCCTAAAATTGCCAGAAATTGGAAACCAATTACGGTTTCCGAATTTAAGACCTTTCTGGGCCTTTCCCTCAACATGGGCACACATAAATTTCCGTCATTGCGTGCTTATTGGTCCACGCACCCAATTGACCACATGCCCATGTTCTCTGCCTCCATGTCCAGGGCACGATACGAGCAGATTTTTCGGTTCATGCACTTCAACGACAATGAACTTTGTCGTCCACGTGGAGACCCTGAATACGACCGGCTCTATAAAATTCGGCCCCTCATAAACCACTTCAACGAACATTTTGCAGCCTTGTTTACTCCCGATCAAGTTGTCTGCGTTGATGAGTCCCTGATTAAATTTTCTGGCCGCTTGTCTTTCAAGCAGTACCTTCCCAGCAAGCGTGCCAGATACGGGGTCAAGCTCTACAAGTTCTGTGACAGGGCAACAGGCTATGTAGTGAACTTTACGGTTTATGAGGGAAAAGATAGTCAGATTGAGTCGGTCAACTGCCCGGATTACATAGGGAGCGCTGGCAAGATAGTGTGGAACTTGGTGTCACCCTTATTAGGAAAGGGGTACCACTTGTATGTGGACAATTATTACACGAGCGTGCCACTGTTTAGTCACTTGTTTGATCATCAGATTGGAGCATGTGGCACCGTGCGACCTAATCGCCGGGGCTTTCCCCAGCGGCTTGTAGATGCCCGTCTTAGGCTGGGGGAGAGAGCCTGCTTGAAGTGTAATAACTTGCTCGCTATGAAGTGGAGGGACAATAAGAATGTTTTCCTTCTTACCTCCCTTCATGCAGACACGACAGTCCAAATTCGTACGGCGACTGGTGTTGTGGAGAAACCCCTCTGTGTCCACGAATATAACCAAAATATGGGAGGGGTGGACCTCAACGACCAGTTGATGGCGCCGTATCTAATTGACCGTAAGGCGAGACGCTGGTACAAAAAAGTGTCTCTATCATTATTCCAATTGGCTTTGCTGAACGCTCATGTGCTATACAGAGCTTCAGGCGGGACGTTATCTCTTCTAAAATTCCAGAATGAGATAGTCACAGAACTCCTGTATCCAGGCGGTTCTGCACTTCACCATCCCCTACCAAATGCAGTAAGCCGGCTGCATGAGAGGCATTATTCGTATGTCCTCCCGAGTACCCCTACCCAAAGCCACCCCCAAAAAAGATGTCGTGTCTGTAGCAAGCGCGGATTTAGGCGTGACACCCGTAGTTTTTGTCCACTCTGTCCTGACAAGCCTGGTCTTTGCCAAGGTGAATGTTTTGAACGCTACCACTCAAAAGTGAAGTTTTAGCGTAGGGTACAGCATTTCACAGACAAGGACACACTTACACAGGGTCTCCCAAGATGCCATTACATTTTGAGAGACCCGAACCATTACAGTTGTAAAGTTACAAAAAAAAGTGTAAAAAAGAAAAAAAAAACGTAAAAAACAAAACACAAAAAAAATATAAAATAAAAAAACCAAAAATAGTTGTCGTTTTATTGTTCTCTCTCTCTCTATTTTCTCTCTATTGTTCTGCTCTTTTTTACTGTATTCTATTCTGCAATGTTTTATCATGCTTGCTTTTCAGGTATGTAATTTTTTGTTTTCAGGTTCGCCATTCAACTGCAGCGCGGAATTATTTATCTTGACAGCAACAGCGTTTGCTCCCACGATACATAAAGCCGTGACTCCAGTGCTGTAGGAGGTGATTTCACCACCACAGTTAAAAAAAAGAGCATATATGCCGAAGCATGGGGGCAGCAGGGGCGGAGGAGCGATTTTGCTCCTAATGCCGCGTACATACGGTCGAAATTCCGACGGAGGCCTGCCCGTGGAAAATTCCGACCGTGTGTACGCGGCATAACTTTTTTGCGGGAGGATGCCCCCATGCTTCGGCATATATATATTTTAGGCACAGGTTGCGTTAAAACATTTTTTTATTTTTTACTAGGTTTTGTTTTGGTATTTGCTTTGCAGGTATGGCATGGTAAGGTCTTACTGTTGTACTGTAATGTTACTTTGTTTTAATGTTAACCACCATTTGCTTAGCAGGTACGCCATTCAGTTGCAGCGCGGATCTATTTATCTTGACAGCAACAGCGTTTGCTCCCACGATACATAAAGCTGTGACTCCAACGCTGTAGGAGGTGATTTCACCACCACAGTTAAAAAAAAGAGCATATATGCCGAAGCATGGGGGCAGCAGGGGCGGAGGAGCGATTTTGCTCCTAATGCCGCGTATATACGGTCGAAATTCCAACGGAGGCTTGCCCGTGGAAAAGTCCGACCGTGTGTACGCGGCATAACCTTTTATGCCGCGTACATACGGTCGAAATTCCGACGAAGGCTTGACCGTGTGTACGCGGCATAACTTTTTTGCGGGAGGATGCCCCCATGCTTCGGCATATATGCCCATCATTAGAAGTGGGTGGATGAAGGGAGGTATTCTAATGGTGGGCATACCCACCAATCAATCTCTTTTTTTCGTTCAGCCAATAGGCTGTATGAAAAAAAAGATTACAATACATGTCCAACAAGGACCAGCAACGTACTGGTATGTTGCTGGACTTTGAATGTTTATACCAGAATGATGCCTGCGGGTTTAGGTATCATCTTGGTATCATTCTTTTCAGCCAGCAGCCGGCTTTCATGTAAAAGCAATTCTAGCAGATAATTAGCCTCTAGACTGCTTTTACAAGCAGTGGGAGGGAATGTCCCCCCCCCGGATATAAAAAGCGCCATTGGGAAATTGGGAAAGCATTTTATCACACCGATCTTGGTGTGGTCAGATGCTTTGAGGGCAGAGGAAAGATCTAGGGTCTAACCCCCCAATTTTTTTCAAAAAAAAGAGTACCTGTCACTACTTATTGCTATCATAGGGGATATTTACATTCCCTGAGATAACGATAAAAATGGTAAAAAAATAAAATATGGAAGGCACAGTTTAAAAATAAAAAAAAAAAGCCAAATAAATAATAAAAAAAAAAAAAAAAAAAAAAAAAAAAAAGCACCGCTGTCCCCCCCTGCTCTTGCGCAAAGGCGAACGCAAGCGTCGGTCTAGCGTCATATGTAAACAGCAATTGCATCATGCATGTGAGGTATCACCGCGAAGGTCAGATCGAGGGCAGTCATTTTAGCAGTAGACCTCCTCTGTAAATCTAACGTGGTAACCTGTAAAGGCTTTTAAATGCTTTTAAAAATGAATGTAGTTTGTCGCCGCTGAGCGTTTGTGCGCAATTTTAAAGCATGTCGTGTTTGGTATCCATGTACTCGGCCTATGATCATCTTTTTTATTTCATCAAACATTTGGGCAATATAGTGTTTTTTAGTGCATTAAAAATAAAAAAAAGTGTGTTTTTCCCCCAAAAAATGCGTTTGAAAAATCGCTGCGCAAATACTGTGTGGAAAAAAAAAATGCAACACCCACTATTTTAATCTGTAGGGCCTTTGCTTTAAAAAAATATATAATGTTTGGGGGTTCAACATAATTTTCTTGCAAAAAAATTTTTTTTTTCATGTAAACAAAAAGTGTCAGAAAAGGCTTTGTCTTCAAGTGGTTAGAAGAGTGGATGATGTGTGACATAAGCTTCCTAATGTTGTGCATAAAATGCCAGGACAGTTCAAAACCCCCCCAAATGACCCCATTTTGTAAAGTAGACACCTCAAGCTATTTGCTGAGAGGCATGTTGAGCCCATTGAATATTTTTTTTTTTGTCCCAAGTGATTGAATAATGACCAAAAAAAAAAAAAAATGTACAAAAAGTTGTCACTAAATTATATATTGCTCAAACATGCCATGGGCATATGTGGAATTACACCCCAAAATACATTCTGTTGCTTCTCCTGAGTACGGGGATACCACATGTGTGGGACTTTTTGGGAGCCTAGTCGCGTACGGGACCCCAAAAACCAAGCACCGCCTTCAGGATTTCTATGGGTGTAAATTTTTGATTTCACTCCTCACTGCCTATCACAGTTTCGGAGGCCATGGAATGCCCAGATGGCACAAAACCCCCCCAAATGACCCCATTTTGGAAAGTAGACACCCCAAGCTATTTGCTGAGAGGTATGTTGAGTATTTTGCAGATCTCGCTTTTTGTCACAAAGTTTTGAAAATGTAAAAAAAGAAAAAAAAAATGTCTTTCTTAATTTTCAAAAACAAATGAGAGCTGTAAAATACTCACCATGCCTCTCAGCAAATAGCTTGGGGTGTCTACTTTCCAAAATGGGGTCATTTGTGGGGGTTTTGGGCTATTTTGACATTTTATGGCCTTCAAAACTGTGATAGGTAGTGAGGAGTGAAATCAAAAATTTATGCCCTTAGAAACCTTGAAGGCGGTGCTTGGTTTTTGGGGTCCCGTACGCGGCTAGGCTCCCAAAAAGTCCCACACATGTGGTATCCCCGTACTCAGGAGAAGCAGCAGAATGTATTTTGGGGTGTAATTTCACATATGCCCATGGCATGTGTGAGCAATATATCATTTAGTGACAACTTTGTGCAAAAAAAAAAAAAGTTTGTCATATTCCCGCAACCTGTGGCAAAATATAAAATATTCCATGGACTCAACATGCCTCTCAGCAAATAGCTTGGGGTGTCTACTTTCCAAAATGGGGTAATTTGGGGGGGTTTTGTGCTATTTTGGCATTTTATGGCCTTCGAAACTGTGATAGGTAGTGAGGAGTGAAATCAAAAATTTACGCCCTTAGAAATTCTGAAGGCGGTGCTTGGTTTTTGGGGCCCTGTACGCGGCTAGGCTCCCAAAAAGTCCCACACATGTGGTATCCCCGTACTCAGGAAAAGCAGCAGAATGTATTTTGGGGTGCAATTCCACATATAACCATGGCATGTGTGAGCAATATATCATTTAGTGACAACTTTTTGTACATTTTTTTTTTTTTCTTTTTGTCATTATTCAATCATTTGGGACAAAAAAAAAAATATTCAATGGGGTCAACATGTCTCTCAGCAAATAGCTTGGGGTGTCTACTTTCCAAAATGGGGTAATTTGGGGGGGTTTTGTGCCATCTTGGCATTTTATGGCCTTCAAAACTGTGATAGGTAGTGAGGAGTGAAATCAAAAATTTATGCCCTTAGAAACCTTGAAGGCGGTGCTTGGTTTTTGGGGTCCCGTACGCGGCTAGGCTCCCAAAAAGTCCCACACATGTGGTATCCCCGTACTCAGGAGAAGCAGCAGAATGTATTTTGGGGTGTAATTTCACATATGCCCATGGCATGTGTGAGCAATATATCATTTAGTGACAACTTTGTGCAAAAAAAAAAAGTTTGTCATATTCCCGCAACTTGTGGCAAAATATAAAATATTCCATGGACTGAACATGCCTCTCAGTAAATAGCTTGGGGTGTCTACTTTCCAAAATGGGGTCATTTGGGGGGGTTTTGTGCTATTTTGGCATTTTATGGCCTTCGAAACTGTGATAGGTAGTGAGGAGTGAAATCAAAAATTTGCGCCCTTAGAAATCCTGAAGGCGGTGCTTGGTTTCCGGGGTCCCGTACGTGGCTAGGCTCCTAAAAAGTCCCACACATGTGGTATCCCCGTACTCAGGAGAAGCAGCAGAATGTATTTTGGGGTGCAATTCCACATATAACCATGGTATGTGTGAGCAATATATCATTTAGTGACAACTTTTTGTAATTTTTTTTTTTTTTTTTGTCATTATTCAATCACTTGGGACAAAAAAAAAAAAATATTCAATGGGCTCAACATGCCTCTCAGCAATTTCCTTGGGGTGTCTACTTTCCAAAATGGGGTCATTTGGGGGGGTTTTGTACTGCCCTGCCATTTTAGCACCTCAAGAAATGAGATAGGCAGTCATAAATTTAAAGCTGTGTAAATTTCAGAAAATGTACCCTAGATGGAAACGCTATAACTTTTGCGCAAACCAATAAATATACGCTTATTGACATTTTTTTTACTAAAGACATGTGGCTGAATACATTTTGGCCTAAATGTATGACTAAAATTGAGTTTATTCGATTTTTCTTATAACAAAAAGTAGAAAATATCATTTTTTTTCAAAATTTTCGGTCTTTTTCTGTTTATATCGCAAAAAATAAAAATCGCAGAGGCAATCAAATACCATTAAAAGAAAGCTCTATTTGTGGGAAGAAAAGGACGCAAATTTCATTTGGGTACAACATTGCATGTCCGCACAATTTACAGTTAAAGCAGCGCAGTGCCGAATCCCAAAAACAGGCCTGGTCCTAATGGCCCGAAATGGTCCGGGGCTTAAGTGGTTAATGACGAGAAAAATGACATTTTTTAAAATGGTCATTAAAAATGATCGTGTGTGGGCTTCAGAGCATTTTTCACGACGTGAAAAACGGGCATGAAAAAATTGGAACATGCTCGTCGTTTTTCTTGTCATGAAAAACGGCCGTGTGTGGGCTTTAACGACGTGAAAAAAAATGCGCATGCTCAGAATCAAGTATGAGACGGGAGCGCTCGTTCTGGTAAAATTAGCTTTCGTAACGGAGATAGCACATTCGTCACGCTGTAACGGACTGAAAGGCACGAGGCTGAAAAGCGCGAATCGTCGCTCAACAAACTTTACTAACATGAAGTGTGGCGCCATCCGAATGGAACTTCCCCTTTATAGTGCCGTCATTCGTGTCGTACGTCACCGCGCTTTACTCTAGCATTTTTTTTCACGATAGTGTGTAGGCAAGGCAGGCTTGAGAAGAATCACGTCGAGAAAAATGCAGTTTTTTTCAATGACATTAAAAACGGTCGTGTGTATGCGGCATAAGACTTGTCTGTGAAGGGGACTAACTTCAAGAAACTGTTTGTGCTTCACTCCGGCTGCTAGAACTGTGAGAGGGATCTATCCGGGTGAGCAATTCACATTCAGGCTTGAGTGAAGAATAGGGTAACTGGGTGCCGCGTGCCTGAACCTGTCTCCCTACCTGCTTTTGTTACTATCTTCAACCTATTCCCAAATCTGTTTCAAGCAAGATAAAAATAAACTCATCTGTTGGGAGTTTGAACATTGTCTGGACATTGGCCTTCTTTCGGGGAAAAGAACAGACTTTTCCCTATATTCTGAAAACGAGAACCAATGGAGGGGAGGTAACACGCTGCAGGACCCAAAATTGTAAGAACACTGCTCAACCTCTTATACCAGGAGGATACGTGCATGTGGCACGGTGTGCCTTTATCTCTGCAAAGTGAAGGTAGGCAGGAGAAAAGGGTCTGTGTGCTACACTAGGGTCAGACGTCTGGGTGCAAAAATATTTCTGGCGCCCCCACATGGGCGTGGTCATCTTAAAAACTCCTCACCTTTACAAATGTTTCTATGGCAACGACTTAAACAGTCGATGCTCCCCTCTTTGTTACCCTAAGATCCTCCCATGATCTTTTAACAATAAAAGAAATACAGGAAGAACGTACACTGAGACCTGGAGGGGAATTTCTCTGATGCACACAGAGAGGGCTTCTGTTAGAGAGTCTGTTAGAAATAACCCCCAGACATAGTATAGGAGATGGTCAGAGACTGCAGACATACTACAGGAGATGGCCCAAGACTGCAGACATGATACAAGAGATGGTCTGAGACTACAGACATGATACAAGAGATGGTCAAAGACGGCAGACATATTACAGAAGACGGTCAGAGAATGCAGACATACTACAGGAGATGGTCAGAGACTGCAGATATAATACTGGAGATGATCAGAGACTGCAGATATAATACAGGAGACGGCCAGAGACTGCAGATATAATACAGGAGACGGCCAGAGACTGCAGATATAATACAGGAGACGGCCAGAGACTGCAGATATAATACAGGAGATGGTCAGAGACTGCAGATATAATACAGGAGATGGTCAGAGACTGCAGATATAATACAGGAGATGGTCAGAGACTGCAGATATAATACAGGAGTACGTCAGAGACTGCAGACATGAGACAAGAGACGGTCAGAGACTGCAGACATGATACAAGAGACGGTCAGAGACTGCAGACATGATACAAGAGACAGTCAGAGACTGCAGACATGATACAAGAGATGGTCCGAGACTGCAGACATGATACAAGAGACGGTCCAAGACTGCAGACATGATACAAGAGACGGTCCGAGGCTGCAGACATGATACAAGAGATGGTCAGAGACTGCAAACATGATACAAGAGACGGTCAGAGACTGTAGACATGATACAAGAGACGGTCAGTGAATGCAGACATGGTACAAGAGACTGCAGACATGATACAAGGGACGGTCAGATACTGCAGACATGATACAAAAGACGGTCAGAGAATGAAGAC
Organism: Rana muscosa; assembly: GCA_029206835.1. Lineage (NCBI taxonomy): Eukaryota > Metazoa > Chordata > Amphibia > Anura > Ranidae > Rana > Rana muscosa. The sequence continues at coordinate 1,707,211 of CM055122.1, forward strand.
ATAATACAAGAGACGGTCAGAGAATGCAGACATATTACAGAAGGCGGTCAGAGACTCCAGATATAATACAGGAGATGGTCAGAGACTGCAGATATAATACAAGAGTACGTCAGAGACTGCAGATATAATACAAGAGATGGTCAGAGACTGCAGACCTTATACAAGAGGTGGTCAGAGACTGCAGACATGATACAAGAGATGGTCAGAGACTGCAGATATAATACAGGAGATGGTCAGAGACTGCAGATATAATACAGGAGATGGTCAGAGACTGCAGATATAATACAGGAGTACATCAGAGACTGCAGATAAAATACAGGAGATGGTCAGAGACTGCAGACCTTATACAAGAGATGGTCAGAGACTGCAGATATAATACAGGAGATGGTCAGAGACTGCAGATATAATACAGGAGTACGTCAGAGACTGCAGATAAAATACAGGAGATGGTCAGAGACTGCAGACCTTATACAAGAGATGGTCAGAGACTGCAGATATAATACAGGAGATGGTCAGAGACTGCAGATATAATACAGGAGTACGTCAGACTGCAGACATGATACAAGAGACGGTCAGAGACTGCAGACATATTACAGGAGACGGTCAGAGACTGCATATATAATACAGGAGTACGTCAGAGACTGCAGATATAATACAGGAGATAGTCAGAGACTGCAGACATGATACAAAAGACGGTCAGAGACTGCAGACATATTACAGGAAACGGTCAGAGACTGCAGATATAATACAGGAGATGGTCAGAGACTGCAGATATAATACAGGAGTATGTCAGAGACTGCAGATATAATACAGGAGATGGTCAGAGACTGCAAAACGTAATACAAGAGATGGTCAGAGACTGCAGACATGATGCAAGAGACGGTCAGAGACTGCAGACATATTACAGGAGACAGTCAGAGATTGCAGATATAATACAGGAGATGGTCAGAGACTGCAGATATAATACAGGAGTATGTCAGAGACTGCAGACATGATACAAGAGACGGTCAGAGACTGCAGACATTATACAAGAGACGGTCAGAGAATGCAGACATGATACAAGAGACGGTCAGAGAATGCAGACATGATACAAGAGACGGTCAGAGAATGCAGACATGATACAAGAGACGGTCAGAGAATGCAGACATGATACAAGAGACGGACAGAGAATGCAGACATGATACAAGAGATGGTCAGAGAATGCAGACATGATACAAGAGACGGTCAGAGAATGCAGACATGATACAAGAGACGGTCAGAGACTGCAGACATGCTGCAAGAGACGGTCAGAGAATGCAGACATGTTACAAGACAGTCAGAGAATGCAGACATATTACAGAAGGCGGTCAGAGACTGCAAATATAATACTGGAGATGATCAGAGACTGCAGATATAATACAGGAGACGGCCAGAGACTGCAGATATAATACAGGAGATGGTTAGAGACTGCAGATATAATACAGGAGTACGTCAGAGACTGCAGACATGATACAAAAGACGGTCAGAGACTGCAGACATATTACAGGAGACGGTCAGAGACTGCAGGTATGATACAGAAGATGGTCAGAGACTGCAGATATAATACAGGAGTACATCAGAGACTGCAGATATAATACAGGAGATGGTCAGAGACTGCAGACATGATATAAGAGACGGTCAGAGACTGCAGACATATTAAAGGAGACGGTCAGAGACTGCAGTTAACCACCTCCCTACTGTGCACGAAAACCCCCTTCCTGCCCAAGCCATTTTTCAGCTTTCAGCGCTGTCACACTTTGAATGACAATTGCGCGGTCGTGCGACGTGGCTCCCAAACGAAATTTGCGTCCTTTTTTTCCCACAAATAGAGCTTTCTTTTGGTGGTATTTGATCACCTCTGCGGTTTTTATTTTTTGCGCTATAAACAAAAGAAGAGCGTCCAGTTTGGGAAAAAAACACTATTTTTTAATTTTTGCTATAATAAATACCCATTTTTTTTTTTTTTTATAAAATTTTCCTCAGTTTAGGCCAATACGTATTCTTCTACATATTTTTGGTAAAAAAAAAAATCGCAATAAGCGCGTATTGATTGGTTTGCGCAAAAGTTATAGCGTGTACAAAATAGGGGATAGATTTATAGCATTTTTTTTTTTTTTTATTAGTAATGGCGGCGATCTGCGATTTTTTTATTGTGACTGCGATATTGCGGCGGACACATCGGACACTTTTGACACATTTTTGGGACCATTCACGTTTATACAGCGATCCCTGCTATAAAAATGCATTGATTACTGTAAAAATGTGATTGGCAGGGAAGGGGTTAACCACTAGGGGGCGGGAAGGGGTTAAATATGTTCCCTCAATGTGTTCTTACTGTGGGGGGAGGGGACTGACTGGGGGAGGTGACCGATGGTTGTCCCTATGTACAAGGGACACACCATCAGCCTCCTCTCCCTCACAGGACGTGGATCTCTGTGTTTACACACAGAGACCCACTTTCCTGCTCGTTTCCCGGGTAATCGCGGCCGCCGGGCACGCGCACCGGGGCCTCGTGAATGCGGCAGGCACGCGCGCGCGCCGCTGGCTTCAAGCGCGCGCCTCCTAGCTTGTTTTAAAGGGAGGACGTCATATGACGTCCTCCCAGAACGAGAGTGTCCTCCGCCCGCCGTCAATTGACAGTGGGCGGTGGACAAGTGGATATAATACAGGAGATGGTCAGAGACTGCAGATATAATACAGGAGATGGTCAGAGACTGCAGACCTAATACAAGAGATGGTCAGAGACTGCAGACATGATACAAGAGACGGTCAGAGACTGCAGACATATTACAGGAGACGGTCAGAGACTGCAGATATAATACAGGAGTATGTCAGAGACTGCAGATATAATACAGGAGATGGTCAGAGACTGCAGACCTAATACAAGAGACGGTCAGAGACTGCAGATATATTACAGGAGACTAGAAAATTTGTGTGACCTGTCTCAACCTAAAACTGAACATCGGCATGCCTCCATCCCTAACATATATATATGAAAAAATTGGATGTAGATGTATATGATAATGTGTATATAGAATATGAATAAACTGAGTGGAACAATCCATTAATGCGGCGTACACACGATCGTTTTTCATGCCATTTTTTAAACCAACGTTTTTCTCGTCTTTTTTCATGTTTACTCTCAAGCCTGTCTTACGTACACACGATCATTTAAAAAAACGTTCAAGCAAAGCGCAGTGACGTACAACACGTACAACGGCACTATAAGGGGGAAGTTCCGTTCTAATGACGCCACCCTTTGGGACGCTTTTGCTAATTTCGTGTTACAGCATGTTAGTAAAAGTTTGGTGAGAGACGATTCGCGCTTTTCAGTCTTCGTGCTTTGAAGATCGTTTTGTGGAGTTCAGTTTGTGCCTGTGGGTTCGTATCGGTCTTGCAGTGCTTGTAGTCAGTTCGTATCTGTTTATTCAGTGCGTTCTTGTCTGTCTCGTTCCTGTTTTTCAGCTTGTTCTTCATAGGCCTTGCTGTTCTTTCGTTCGTTCTTCTAGTTCGTTCTGAGCTGCCGACCGTTATCTGGCCATGTTGTGGCTACGTACTCGTCGTAGAGTTCGTGCTGTAGTTGGTGCCGGGGTTCATGCTGTATCCCGACTCCAGGCCATGAACAGGGTGAGGAGGAGTTCATGGACCAAGAATTGGTTGCACCAGCGGCACCAGTTCTGTCATATGCCTTTGTTGCGGGAGATCAGGGAGAATAATCCTGAGGACTACAGGAATTTTCTCAGGATGTCTGACCCCGTATTTCAGCATCTGTTGGCTTTGGTGTCCCCCTACATTACCAGGCAGGACACCGTTATGCGTGAAGCCATCAGTGCTGAGCAGAGGCTCATTGCCACGTTGCGATACCTGGCGACTGGGAGAAGCCTGCAGAACCTAAAGTTCTCCACAGGCATATCCCCCCAGGCTCTGGGTATCATTATACCAGAGACGTGTTCTGCCATCCTTAAAGTTTTGCAGGAGGACTACATTAAGGTAAGTGTTCTTATTTCAAACCTCACATTGTATGTATTTCTTTGTTAATATTTTTTTTTTGGTTTATTAGCAGTCCCTAATTCCCATGATTCTTAGCTGCAGGGAATGTCCCCTTTCTCCACATGGTTATTTATTTTTGGGAATGTTTTTATTAGGCCTACATTTAAATTTGCCTTACCTAACCTCTCCAGCATGCTATCCTGGGGCCATACCCACCTTGCCTAGTAATTTCCATGTATTTTATTCTATGCTCCATCGTAGTGCTTTACCCTAAACGCACCCTAAAGATTGCCTAGGAATGTTACATTTTTTTAAATTTCATACAGAGTGCTACAGCCTTCATTTGTGATCTCCCCAACTCATCTTCAACCCCCCCCCAGTTTTTATTTTGGGTTTGTTTTTGGTTTGTTGTTGCTTACTAATAATGTTTTAATTTTTCTGGCTCTCCCAATGTTGGCCATGAATGGTTTTCTTAAATCTGCTTTCAATGTTTCTGTCTCAAAGTATTAATTTATTTTTAATTTAATTCCACAGTTCCCTTCTACGCCACATGAATGGCAGAATGTGGCATCTGAGTTTGCCCAACGATGGAACTTTCCGAACTGTGGAGGGGCCATCGACGGCAAACATGCTCGGGTCTCCCACCACCCCATTCGGGATCCTTTTATTATAATTATAAGGGGTTCCACAGCATCGTCATGATGGCAGTGGTGTCGGCCACCTACGAATTCCTCTATGTGGACGTTGGCAAGAATGGCAGGATGTCTGATGGAGGAGTCTTTGCACAGACGGAGTTTGGGGAATGGCTCCTTTTGGATCAGCTGGCCTTGCCACCAGCGGAGCAGAATGTGGAGGGACTCCCATTTATCTTTGTGGCGGATGAGGCGTTTGGCCTGGGTCCCCATTTGATGAGGCCATTCCCGCAACGCACCCTCACCCCTGAGAGGAGGGTGTTCAACTATCGGCTGGCCAGAGCAAGAAGGGTGGTGGAAAATGCCTTTGGCATCATGGCCAGCCGATTCCGCCTGTTCCTCACCTCCATCCACCTTGCCCCTTACAAATGGAACCATGTAGTAATGGCTTGTTGTGTGCTCCATAATTTTCTCAGGGTGCATTCAACCAACTATATGACTTTGAGTGGGCCTGAGGCCTCATTATTGGAATCTGAAAATTTAGTGGCCCTGGAAGCTGGCCGTCCAGGCTTGGCCCCCCAAACCGGACGTGAGGTCCGTCAACAATATGTTGATTATTTTGTGGGTAGGGGGGCCATTGATATGCTTGATGAATTTTAACATTATTATTTGTAAAAATAAAACCTTTTTTTGAGAAAATATTGGTTTGGTGTTTTAATTTAATATTCTTTTAGGTTTCTCGTAGGTTTACCTAGTGCACTTGTAGTGCCATGTGTATTTTGCATTCTTAATTAGCCTTCATTGTCAGTGTAAACACAAAACATTGATTAGTTCACTTTACACAACATTTACATAATGAAGCCACAAATTCTTGGTAAGAAAATACCCTTTTTTATTTATTTTTAGGAAACTTCCTTTTAAAAATGTAGATGTCATAAAAATATTTTTGGGGTTAAAACGCATGAACAGCCATGCATAAAAAAAAAAATCAAAAAAAATATTGTGAAAATGTAAACATGTACTATTCATTAAAGCTTAAAAGAAAAACAAACCTGCCAAAACACAGCAAGTTCAACGTTCTTTTGTGTTAAAACATTATACACGCCCAAGCATAGCCATGATATTTTGTAGCCTTTCCTCAACCCGCTTGGTATTTTGCCTGATCTCTATCAAGTCTCCCTTTATTTTTTCAAGGTCACGACAGCAGACCATGAGGTATTGGATCAGGATCTGGGCACTGTGATGTGTAAACTTTTTGGGGTCTTCGGGCAGAACTGCACCTAAATAAAAAAAAAATCATGTAGTATAGAATATGTAGGCCTACATCTATTAACCTGCATCTGTCTGGTTTGACACTGACCTGTTGTGGTGCCACTTTCAACTTCCACAACTTCACGTTCCTCTCCACCATGTGGTTCTGGGGGTATTGTTGAAGGTGTTGGATTTATAGGCTCATCTGACATAGCTTTTTGAAGCCCTATGGAGATTGCAATAAAAGGTATAGTTTCATTAGTAACTAATAATATTTTTGCAACAAAAAACCCTGAAAAATAAATTTGTAAAGATTATTTGGAAGTGTGGTCCATTTTTAAATGTACCCCCAGTGACAACCGGAACACATGATTGGATACATAGCCAAAACCAGAGCATATACTTTTTGATACAAAGTTTGACACATTGTAACACCCCAAAGTATATACACAGGATCACCTGTGTGTGACACCCTAAAAATTTAGGGGTTTTGGCCCACACTTGTACTACTGCGTTCAGATGTTTAATCAGCTGCTGAGCATTCTCTCCCTTAACATTACAATGCATACCCTTTTTAAAAAAAAAAATGTCATTTGGATTATAAAAATAAAGCAACTTGTTTACCAAATTTGCTCCCCAAAAAAAAATTTGAAATTTGGGTGTTCACACTGGATGATCCAAAAACATAGTTTTAGGAACTGTACGGAGAAAGAGGTTTACTATGTCCGTTTACTGTGCGGACGAACATGAAAGTTGGTATCTTTCACTGTACTATATAAAAGTCAAATATACACGACTTAATACAAGTAATAATCTTTAGCAGGGAAAATTAAGAAAAAGTACTTACTTTTTCCTAAAACTTTCTTGATTCTTTTGTATTGGTCGGGCTCCCGCAACTTCAGATCAGACCATCGTTTTCTGAGCTGTTCCTTCGTTCTGCACACCCCGAATTTTTGGTGAAGAGTTTTGACCACTTTGCCCATAATTTTTGTCTTGACAAGATTAGGCCTTTTATACGGCCCATGCTTGGCATCATAATCCTCCCTCCTCAAAATGGCGACCATCTCCACCATTTCCTCGAATGACATGTTGGATGCCTTATATCTCCTGGATCGGGATTTGGGCTCCTCTGGAATTTCCTCCTCTGTAGAGGTAATCTCAGCCACCTGTGTCTCCGCCATGTTGTTAAGCACTACGACGAGCGAGAAGGGGCGGGGAAAGTACAATATCGAACGTCAGGGGCGGATAAAGCGTGAGTTTCACGCATGCGCAGTGTATATCAAGTGAAGATCCATGTGTCGAAAATACATTCATTTGGCGGGAGAGGGAGTTAGCAATGAACGTGTTGACCAAGGTATATAACATTTTAAAGATTTGGGTTTCATCAGAGGAGGAGATTTGGGGCTTGAAAATCTGTTGAAAATGCTGATTTGATGAATGTTGCCTGAAACATATGTATTTTCTTGTTTCTTGATTTTACAGAGAGAATGAATAGTTTCAAAAACCCAGAGTTTATGGGGGAGTTCATTGATAAATGGAAAGAACTCCCTATCCTTTGGCAGACAAAAAGTGGTGGAAATAAAAATAAAGTGGCCAGGACAGCAGCACTGGAGAGCCTGCTTGCATTTGTGCAAACACAGATACCCACAACAACTCTCCAAGATGTGAAAACCAAAATTGCTACCATCAGGGGGACATACAGGACCCAGAGGAATATGGTCCTGAAGTCCCAGAGGTCAGGTGCTGCAGCAGATAAGGTTTATAAACCCGGTCTGTGGTACTACAGCAAGTTATCTTTTCTGGATGACCAGCTGAAAGTGCGGGAATCTCTGTCCACCCTTCCCCCCCAGAGGTCAATCCAGCCTTCCTTGTAGCCAGCCCTCCAGCCTTCCTTGCAGCCAGCCCTCCAGCCTTCCTAGCAACCCTGCTCTGGCTTCCTCTGAGGATCAAGATGAGGTCCTTGAGGAGGCAGATTTGGATATATGGAGCCAGGTAAAGTATTGATATCTACATTTATATGTTACAAAAGTGATGATTTAAAATTGATGTTAGTATTGTTAGGTATTTAATGTTATAAAAAATTAGGATTTAAAGAGCAAGATACAGTAGTGGTCAAATTTGATGTGGACAAGGCAACAATATCAGGAGGCGGAATCTATGCAAATTTAATAACTTTTGACATTCAATTAAAAAATGTCTGTAGGTGAACAATGTGTGTGATTGATGGTGGCAAAAAATAAAGAATGTCCTTTTCTTTTTTTACAGCCAGAGCAGAGCCAGGAAGAGGGTGATGTTGGGGACCAGGAGGAGGCAGGGCCCAGTGGCACATAGGAGGAGGCTGGGCCCAGCACAAGAGCCCAGATGCCTCCCCTGATAATGAAACAACGAGGGCCAAGGAGAGCTAGGCAGGTGGAGGAGGAAACAAGAGCCTTCATAAAAGAGGCTACTGCGGCCTTTAGAGAGGCACCCTCTGCTGAGGAGGGCTTTGCCGCAGTCCTGGCCCATAAGTTAGGCCAAATGGACTTGCGGCAAAAGCTATATAGTGAGAACCTTCTGCTGAAGGTCATTAACAAGGGATTGCTCGGTGAACTGACCAAGTTCACCGACATCACTGAGGTTGTCCCTACTCCTCCACCTCCTCCTCCTCCTCCTCCTACTACTCCTCCTGCCACAACCTCTCCTCCTGATCCCCAGCCTCTGAGGAAGAAAGCAACAAAGGCTGCAGGGAAGGCTGCAGAGAAGGCTGGAGACAAGGCTACAAGGAAGAGGAAAAAATAATGTTTGCTGTAGTATCACAGACTGGGGACATATATGACTTATCTGCTGCTGTTCCTGACCTCTGGGAGTTCAAGCCAAGATTGGGCTCCGTTTTTTTTTTTATTCAATAGTTTGGTTTTCACATCTTGGATGGTTGTTGTGGGGTCCAAAGGATGCACAAATGCAAGCAGGCTCTCCAGTGCTGCCTTTCCCTTTAATTTGTAATGTACCTAAATAAAGGATTCTTTTTTTTGGCTTCAAAAACTTGACTATGTGATTTGTATTTCAAAAGAGAGTTTGCTAGGGAGTAGGCAGGGACATTTCAAATAATATTATTGTTATTAACAAGGGACACAAACCTCCTTGAGGCAAAATGAGACAAATTTTGAAGGTTGGTGTGGTAACTTTACACACCAATAATTTAAGCAAAATAAAAAAAAAGAAGCCTACATATACCAAAGAAGCCCAAAAAAAATAATAAATCTAACTTAATTACTAAAATAAAAAAACACAAAAAATAAAAATAAAAATAATTGTGATCTTTACATTTATTTATGAATTTATGAGGGAGATGTGGCTTCAAAAGAATATTTTACAATCATTAGATCAATTAGGAATTACTTAAGAAACAAGTTTGGCATAACTCTCAATGTCATTAGCAAAAGAAGGTAATTATTTAAGCATTATCAAAAGAAGAACGGAATGCGCAGCATTAAAACAATGCTATTAATTCCACCGTGACGAATGTGCCATCTCCATTTCCAACGCTAGCTTTACCAAAACGTGCGCTCCCGTCTCATACTTGATTCTGAGCATGCGCGTTTTTTTTCTCCTCGTGAAAGCATGCACACTATTGTTTTTCACGTCGTTAAAAAAAACGACATGAAAAACGACGTGAAAAAATGGAGCATGTTCGAAATTTTTAATGGCCGTTTTTCACGTCGTTAAAAATGCTCTGGAGCATACACACGATCGGTTTTAATGCCCATTTTTAAAAATGGCATTTTTAACGGCATGAAAAACGATCGTGTGTATGGGGCATAAGGGGTAATTCATGGTAGTAATACTTGCGTTTCTGGGGCGCACCTTTTTCTTCAGAGCCTAGGTGGTCCGTGGTCCACCTAGGCTCTGAAGAAAGGGGTGCGTACCCAGAAATGTGTCAGCCGTTTGAGGTATCGTCCGATCCTCCTCGTCATCAAGTCCTGCTGGCAGGAGCCAAGAGATCCAGCTTGACTGTCAGAAAAGCATTTACTTAAGCTCCTTTTGTGAGTAGGACCATTGCTTTTATTCTATTTATTAATAAAACTTTTTTAAGTGGTAATGCACCCTCCTTTTTTCTTTTCCTTTCTTTAGCCGTATGAACACCCATTGTTCTGAGGAGGGCTGCAAGACTCTAGACTGGACTACACTACCCATGTTTAGCGAAACACTCAGGAGAATTTGGCTTTACTGTCTTAGTAATACTTGCAAAACATGATTAGACAATAAAATGAAAAATTTATGATATACAAAATATAATCATAAAAAATCAATCAACATAATTAATATAATAATAATACATTTAATAATAAATAATTGATTACTAGACATGATTTGTGACAGACAATAAAAGTCAGAAAGAAAATCAAGTATATACAAATAAACGATAAATAATTCACATAATAGATACAGACAATGAACATGATGGTTTTGTTATGGTTATTGGAGCAAGCTTGGCTTGGCATTCCTGGATGAACACTCAACGCGTTTCATGGCCTTTTGCCAATCGTCAGGAGTTGGATGCATGGAATGAACTACAAGGTAATGAAATAATTGACGAGTTTAATAACCAACTATGTACTCTACCCTAAAGATGAAGGAAAGGGGCAATTTCTTGACTTCCTACAGAGCAGTCCATAAGTTGGAATCAGCTCCAAAGGTGGGGTGTGACGGTGATCCAGTGTAAGTGGTCTCACCCGGGGCTGAGGCGGGAACCCACAGATGGAGACCGAGGGAGAAATACAACCACGGAGCAGGTCTAACGGCCACTTACACCGGACCACCGTCAAACCCCACCATTGGAGCTGATTCCAACAAAACCATCATGTTCATTGTCTGTATCTATTATGTAAATTATTTATTCATTATTTGTATATACTTGATTCTCTTTATGAATTTTTTATTGTCTGTCACAAATCATGTCTAGTAATCATTTATTATTATTATGTAGCAGGATTCCCATATGCTATGTAGGTTTTGATATTTAAAAAAAAAAAACAAGCTCCCTCCGGTGGTATAAGTGTTACAATGCAACTAATGCACATAATATAGTTTAATGCACCCTGGAACAAATAGCAGCAAGGAGAAAAGACTCAGTTACTTTTAGTAGAAGACAGACTACATTACCCAGAGTGCAGCCGTGTTATCCAGGGTGCATTGCCACGCAGCAAAGCCTTCTGGGCAGACTACTTAAACCAAGGGAGGGGCCATCTTCTCTCTCTCTGGATGCAGCTCTCAACCAAGCAGGAAGCTGGCACGGAGGCCTGCTTCCTGAGTGTTAGGCCAGAAGCCTGGGCTTAAATTACGCGAGTGCCCTGAGTGATTTCCAGTAGAGGATCGTCCACGGCGTCTTGTGTTTGCTCAGCAGAGACTGGAGTCATCCATCATCATCACCTTACGCTGTTAGTGACGGAGGCCGGAGACTGCAGCAGAAGCGTGGAGATCGAGTGACCTAAAGTCAGGCCTGTTTGGTGAGAAGGGCACCTGCCCAGAATTGACTACTACCTTAGAGGAAAGTGACTTAGTTAGTGCCAGCCACACTTCACCTATCACGCCACAGCTTGCGGCCTAGTGTATCTTACAGGAGACTATGTGACTAAAGATTGGCGCATTCGCTATTAGTGGGTGGCAGGCACACGAGTACTCAGGAATATTGTGGATAACTACAGCATCTTATTGAAACCTTGTGGATTACAAATTAACTTGTGCACCAACGGTGGCTAGCGAAGACTCCATTTGGGAAAGGAACTTTGAGTGGGACTCAGATAGGCTTTGCTTGCCTGTTATAGTGACTGAACACGTGCAGGGTATTACAAGATAGGGGGAGCTCACGAGCAATCAGTTAGCTGTGCAGAGACACACATAGATATATATACATTTATAAGCTGATGTTGTTTCCGGTTATTACCTAATCTCAGTGATACCCATCCTCTTTGATTTATTGACTCTGTAATGCGCATGCAGAGTCAACTATGTGTATTAATGTGATTCTTTACCCTTCCCTTTTATACTGAGTAAAGGTACCTTTGATTAAGCATATAACTTGTGTGGAGTATCTCTGTCGCTTAGAAGGACTAGTGACCAGTAGAGGTCGACCGATATATCGGCTGGCCGATATATCGGCCGATATTTGGCCATTTTTGATAAATCGGCATCGGCCGATTTATTATCAAGATTAGGCCGATATTTCAGACTGACCTCTGCTCATTCTTCCTTCTCCACACTCAGCGGCTCTGGCTGCATCAAGCGCCGCGCTGAGTGTGTGAGCAGAGAGGAGAGAGAGACAGAGAGGAGCTGTCAGCTTGATGTCGGGGGTGGGCGGGACCCGACAGCTAAATTACACCAGCCAATGATTGGGCTGCTTTAGAAAGGGGGCGGGGCCACATACACGTAGCGACCCGCCCAGATACCATCCCATTAGCTGGTGTAATATAGCTGCTGGGTCCCGCCCACCCCGGCCCGGGTCCCGCCCACCCCGACATCGAGCTGACAGCTCCTCTCTGTCTCTCTCTCCTCTCTGCTCACACACTCAGCGCGGCGCTTGATGCAGCCAGAGCCGCTGAGTGTGTGAGCAGAAAGGAGAGAGAGAGAGGAGCTGTCAGCTCGATGTCGGGGTGGGCGGGACCCGGCCGGGGTGGGCGGGACCCAGCAGCTATATTACACCAGCTAATGGGATGGTATCTGGGCGGGTCGCTATGTGTATGTGGCCCCGCCCCCTTTCTAAAGCAGCCCAATCATTGGCTGATGTAATTTAGCTGCTGGGTCTGCAAAATCAGTGCAATCTGTCAGTGCCGCCAGCCAGTGCCACCGCCAGCCAGTGCCACCCGCCACCGCCAGCCACCGTCAGCACCACCCGCCACCGCCAGCCAGCGCCACCGCCAGCCAGTGCCACCCGCCACCTCCAGCCAGTGCCACCCGCCACCGCCAGCCAGCGCCACCGCCAGCCAACGCCACCCGCCACCGCCAGCCAGCACCACCCGCCGCCACCGCCAGCCAGCACCACCCACCGCCAGCCAGCGCCGCCCGCCACCGCCAGCCAGCGCCACCCGCCACCGCCAGCCAGCGCCACCGCCAGCCAGCGCCACCCGCCACCGCCAGCCAGCGCCACCGCCAGCCAGCGCCACTGCCAATCAGTGCCATCTGTCCCAAACTAGTGCCATCTGTCAGTTCCAAACCAGTGCCACCTGCTAGTGCCAATCAGTGCCAGTCAGTGCCAATAGTGCCATCTGTCAGTTCCAAACCAGTGCCACCTGCCAGTGCCATCTGTCAGTTCCAAACCAGTGCCATCTGTCAGTTCCAAACCAGTGCCACCTGCTAGTGCCAATCAGTGCCACCTGCCAGTGCCAATAGTGCCATCTGTCAGTTCCAAACCAGCGCCATCTGCTAGTGCCAATCAGTGCCACCTGCCAGGGCTAATCAGTGCCTCCTGCCAGTTCCACACCAGTGCCACCTGCCAGTGCCACCTGCCAGTTCCAAACCAGTGCCATCTGCTAGTGCCAATCAGTGCCACCTGCCAGTTCCACACCAGTGCCACCTGCCAGTTCCAAACCAACGCCATCTGCTAGTGCCAATCAGTGCCACCTGCCAGTGCTAATCAGTGCCTCCTGCCAGTTCCACACCAGTGCCACCTGCCAGTTCCAAACCAGTGCCACCTGCCAGTGCCAACTGTCAGTTCCAAACCAGCGCCATCTGCTAGTGCCAATCAGTGCCACCTGCCAGTTCCACACCAGTGCCACCTGCCAGTTCCAAACCAGTGCCACCTGCCAGTGCCATCTGTACTGAGGACATCAAGTGTGTGCTAGAGTGACGGGAGTAAGCAGGAAGGAGTGGAGTGGGTGAGGTGTTTTTTTTTTGTTTTTTTTTAATCGGCCACACAAAAATCAGCCACAAAAATCGGCCACAAAAATCGGCCATCGGCCGCCCAAATTTCTAAATATCGGCATCGGCATCGGCCAGCGAAAAACCCATATCGGTCGACCTCTAGTGACCAGCAAAGGTAATAACATTTACAGGTTATTGTGTGATGCATGCAGGATTGTGTCTCCTAATACTCAATAGGTCTCACAATCCTTATTCATATCAGTTGTGCTAAGGGAGGGTTTGAGCCACTTCCAGGGGTTGATAGGTAGGACGTAGACCCAATTCAAACAAACAGCAGCTCCTACGGGGGTAGTGCTACACGTGGGGGCTTGTCCGGGATTTCTACTGTTCTGCAATCAACTTTCCCCCCTAGACAGAAACCTTACAGCACAGAAATGGACCCTGCTGCCGTAGCCCAGTGGTGCAGGGATGAAGGCATCCTACCCGGAAATGCCTGGTGGTTGAAATCCAGAGAGAGGCCTGGGTAGAGGAGCAGCTAACTCCAGTCTTGAGAGCATTGTCCATGGACAGGAAGCCATGGGTGATTGACATGAAGACAGATACTGTAAATCCCCACACCTATGCATTGTGTGAGTGTAGGAACGGAATCTCTGACTACTTCAAGGGTGCCAGCATAAAAACTACAAACCAAGTAGAACTCCTCCTGATACACCCAGCAGAGAATAAAGATGGCCTTACATCCACTCCTTCAGTGGGCCCCAGCACAGGAGGAAGCGCCCAACAACAGGGTCCCGGTTCACCACCATTGACTACTCTTAGCTCAGAATTATGCGCTGTCCTGGGGGAGATTGTGGCCAAGTGTAAAAAGGACCCTCCAGACTACCTGATGTCAGGATACAGGAAACTCAGGACTTTTTCTGGAAAGAAACCTGTACCTTCAGTTGAAGATGGATTTGAAGAGTGGCTAGATGGCGCCACTCAGGCCCTAGAAGAATGTGCAGAACAACAAAAAAAAAAAAGGATTGCGGAAAGCTTAAAGGGGCCTGCTCTGGAGGCCATACGTAACCTCAAGTTAAGCAAGAAAGACTGCAATGCACAGGATTATCTGGATATTCTGCAGAATGTGTTCGGCGGGACAGAAAAGGTCACTGAACTCACTTACCAGCATTGCTACCAAAAATAGGGAGAGAAGCTGTCAGAATTCATAAGACGTCTGGATAAGATCCTGCATCATATCCTACTGAAGAAAGGGATCGATCCAAGAAAAGTGGACGAGGCCCGTGCCCAGCAGGTGTTGAGGGGAGCTCAACCCTTGGACCCCATCGCATTAATGCTACGCACCCGGCAGGACGGGAGCAGCCTGGAATACCCTGACTTGATCCGGATAGTCAGGGAGAAGGAGGCCATGTTGGAAGACAAAAGGAGGAGTCAACACACCGAACCAACTGCCCGAGTCAGAATGTTAAGTGCAGAAGAAGGTGATTCAGAAGTTGAACTCCTAAAGACCCAGGTGTCACAACTAGTAGAAATGGTGTCCATGCTGACTAGCCAGGCCTCTGTGCTACACAATAAGAACACGTCAGAGGAACCAAAAAAAACTCCTAGCTCCAATACGGAACCAGTACAGAAGCCTAAGAGATTGATAACATGCTTCAATTGTGGGGGAATCGGGCATGTTCGGGGAGTGTGTCCCAGCACAGATGAAGTTGCATTCAGATACCGCAAGCCGGCGGAAAACTTCAGAGGGCCCCGGTGAAGGAGTCAGCCGGGCACCCACCAGTTTTCCTAAGAGATTGATAACATGCTTCAATTGTGGGGGAATCGGGCATGTTAGGGCAGTGTGTCCCAGCCCAGATGAAGTTGCATTCAGATACCGCAAGCCGGCGGAAAACTTCAGAGGGCCCCGGTGAAGGAGTCAGCCGGGCACCCACCAGTTTCCACGAACTCCTTCAAGAAGTCCAATGATCCGAAACATCAGGGACCTAAACCTCTGCCAATTGGCCCCCATCCCACAACTCAGGCTGCTGATGAACGGAAGGCCAGTGAACACCAGACCCAGAAGGGACTGAGACCCACAGGAAACTCAAGGAAAAAAGGAGTGAGAGTACAGGTAACTGAACCAAGCAAGAAGTCTGTGTTGAAGGAGTTCCCTGCCAAGTTAGTGAGGCCTTCTCCAGTAGTCTCCATACAAGTAGAAGGGATCTACACCAAGGCTCTTCTTGACACTGGGGCTCAAGTGAATCTTCTGTATAGGGATTTCTATGATAAACATCTTAAACATCTGCCCCTACAGAAATTAGAGGAACTGGAAATATGGGGTATTGGAACTCAGAGCTTTCCCTATGACGGTTACCTGCCAATCAAGTTGACTTTTGATCCCTCAGTGGCCGGGGAGACAGAGACCTTCAATACTCTGGCAGTAGTGTGCCCTCGCCCACCAGGGGCCAGCAAGAGCTCACTCATCATAGGGACCAACACTGATCTAGTCAGGCGACTGCTGACACCGTTGGCCCAACAGGAGGAAGCCCCGACCACAAGAGCCCACCCCATGTTAAGGCAAGCCTACCAGCGCCTGGTATTGGAGCAGAAGGCCCCGGCTGCAGGGGTTGGCAAGATCTGGAAGCTGGACAAGACGGAAAAGGTATTACAACCAGGAGAGGTGACTTGCCTGAGGGCTTCTGTCAAGCTCACATGGAAACAGCCAGGCCCCTTCATTGTCTTTGAACCAGGCCAACAGAAAAGACAGAAAGGGATTGAAATTAGTAAAGAAATATGAATTTTCCTGCGCTTAGGAGAGAGTGTGTTATGTAGAGCTGCAGCCCCCATGGAGAGATCCTATACAGGGATCCTAAAGTGTAGGTAAATAGTTATGGGGTGTGGCGCTGCTCTCCCCTCAGGAGTAATCCAGGGATTTAGAATGAAATAAAAGGGATAGGGACTTGTTAAACACCTCCCCTGGGTGGGTGGGTCCGGCTTACTTCCGGTGGCTAAAAAAAAATGTATAAAACTTAAAGCCCTCTTGCTAATGGCCAAGGATGGCCTATATTATGAGTGAGAGTTAATGCTTTAGAGTGCTAATAAAATAGCAACAACCTAATTAGTGTTTGTGATCCACAGGTGGTTCAGTAAGGTAACAAGTACCATATGGTCCATAAAATAAAATAATGAAATGAACAATATTGCTACCAATTCCTCCAATAGTATGCCACTATAATATTATGTTGCATGTGATACCTATGTAAATAAAAATACTATAAAAACATATAACAGTATATATGTGTGCCAATACATAAAGTCCAATTGCTATAGTGCAAAAACCATATATGTGGATGTTTAAGTAGTGATCTCAGTTTCCAAAATAATCACAGCGAGAAGAAGCCTAGAGAAGGAGCATGCATGCTCTGAACACGCACCTACCGGCCCTGTGTCCCACATCCAGTGACATCACAGCCGACAGGGAGATGACTGCCAGCTTGACTCTGAGCCTTGGAAACCCCTGCAGCTAGCGAGACAGCAGCAGCACCCCATACTGCCGCTATCTGGATCAGGACTACGCAGCAAGCCTCCCCTTGTGACTAGCCTTTTTAACCCTTACCCTATTCTGGACAACCTGCTGCTTGCCATTCATCACTTCCTGGAAAGTAAAGGAGCTGTGGAGATTGGAAATTGGAAACGTGCTGCAGCTATACATTTCACCTTGGCTGCAACTTGGCTGGGATATTGGCTGAACCAACACAGGATTGTGTCCCACACGCTGTCTACCCCTGCAGGGGTGCGAGGAGCTGGTGAGTGGGGACCCATGTGGGGGAGCACCTATGAAGCTTTTGGAAGTTTTGTCGGCACTGATTATTTTGGAAAATGAGATCACTACTTAAACATCCACATATATGTTTTTTGCACTATAGCAATTGGACTTTATGTATTGGCACACATATATACTGTTATATGTTTTTATAGTATTTTTATTTACATAGGTATCACATGCAACATAATATTATAGTGGCATACTATTGGAGGAATTGGTAGCACTATTGTTCATTTCATTATTTTATTTTATGGACCATATGGTACTTGTTACCTTACTGAACCACCTGTGGATCACAAACACTAATTAGGTTGTTGCTATTTTATTAGCACTCTAAGGCATTAACTCTCACTCATAATACAGGCCATCCTTGGCCATTACCAAGAGGGCTTTAAGTTTTATACATTTTTTGTTTAGCCACCTGAAGTAAGCCGGACCCACCCACCCAGGGGAGGTGTTTAACAAGTCCCTATCCCTTTTATTCCCTTTTATTTCATTCTAAACCCCTGGATTACTCCTGAGGGGAGAGCAGCGCCACACCCCATAACTATTTACCTAGAAAGGGATTGAAGTAATCCCCGAGGTGATCCCATTGAAGGCCCTACAGAAAAGTCATGGGAGGGTTTCAGTGAGTATCAGGAACACTGCTAATACACCAGTGAAGGTGCCGGCCAGAATGCTGTTGGGCCAGGTGAATCCAGCCACCTCTGTTGCCCCTTCAGAATTGGAGAAAGAAGAAAGGGGTGAAGTCACCATAGAGAAGCTCTGTTCTGAAAACACGGCCCTCCCACCAGAATGGAGAAAAAGGGCCAAAGCTCAACTTGCAAGATGGGAGAAGATCTTCTCTAAAGATGAGTTTGAGGTGGGGTGCGCAAGGAGTGCCACTCACAAGATACGCTTACAAGAAGATAAGCCCTTTAGAGAGAGAGTTCGACGGGTCCCACTGGGGGACTTAGAAGACTTGCGGGAACAGTTGGCAGAGCTGAAGAGGACGGGGATTATTCGAGAATCCAGGAGCCCTTACGCTTCTCCAATAGTGGTAGTCCGAAAGAAGAACGGGTCGCTGAGACTGTGTATCGACTACAGAACACTAAACAGAAGGACCATCCCGGATCAATACACCACTCCCTGAATTGAAGACGCCCTGCAGAGTCTGTCAGGGGCTAAGTGGTTCAGTGTAATGGATCTAAAAAGTGGATATTACCAAATCCCCATGCACCCTGAGGATCGGGAGAAGACAGCATTTATCACCCCTGTTGGGTTCTTTGAGTTTAACCGTATGCCTTAAGGGTTATCAGGAGCCCCCGCCACTTTCCAAATGCTGATGGAGAGAACAGTCGGGACATGAATTTAATAGAGGTACTGGTGTATTTGGACGACGTCATTGTGTTCGGGAGAACCCTAGAAGAGCATGAAGAGAGGCTGGAGAAGGTCCTAAAGAGGCTCAGTGAAGAGGGCCTGAAACTCTCCCCAGAGAAGTGTCAATTTTACCAGTCCTCAGTCCATTACCTGGGCCACATAGTTTCTGCAGAAGGGGTGGCCACGGACCCAGAGAAGCTGGATGCCGTCACCTCTTGGCCGAGGCCTACCAACGTGACCGAGCTTCGGTCATTCCTGGGGTTCTGTTCTTACTACAGAAGATTTGTAGAAGGATTCGCCAAGATTGCCAGACCCCTGAACGAGTTACACAAAAACGAAGGGGAAGATGATGTTCCAGAGCTGGTCAAACCAGTGAAACCCACCATGGGACCCTGAAAGCTCAAAGAGTCGATTCAGGACCAGTGGACCATGAAGTGTGAAGAGGCATTCATCCAAATGAAGAAGAGCCTGACCACTGCCCCTGTGTTGGCCTATGCAGACCCCATGAAACCTTACGAGTTACATGTCGATGCCAGCCGAAATGGGCTGGGTGGGGTACTGTACCAGGAACATGATGGTTACCTAAGACCTGTTGCATATGTGAGTAGGAGTCTGATACCTGCTGAGAAGAGCTACCCCACCCACAAGCTTGAATTCCTGGCCTTGAAGTGGGCAGTGGTAGACAAACTGAGAGACTACCTATATGGGGCAGAGTTTGTGGTGAAGACAGATAATAACCCGCTCACCTACCTTCTGACCACTGCCAAATTGGAGGCAAGGGGACACCGGTGGCTGGCTGCCCTTTCAAGCTTCACCTTGAGCTTGAAGTACCGACCTGGAGTGGTAAATAGGGATGCGGATGCCCTGTCCAGGAGGTCTCATGCCCCCCACCGACCCTACCGAAGAATGGACCCAACTAGACCCAGAGGGAGTGCGAGCCCTATACCAGGGGACAGAACTTCAAGCCAGAGGTGGGTCAAGAGCCGAAGAAATTGGGGTCTCAGCTGTTGGAGTACAGAAGTGCTATTGCAGTGTGACCCAGGTCAAAGGGGAGGGCTTGCCCAAGCTGTCCAAAAAGGATTTGAGAAAGGAGCAAGTAGAAGACCCTTTAGGGAAACTCCTGATGAAGGCCCTGGAAAGCCAGCGTCCCGAGATGCTTGAAACAGACTCCCCAAGAGAAGCCTGACTGTTGCGCAGGGAGTGGGATCGGCTACACATACGTCAAGGGGTGGTCTACCGAAGGGGCCCCTCTGACGACTCAGAAGAGAAGTGGCAGCTGTTTCTACCAGCCAAATATTGGGAAGCGGTCCTGGCTGCCCTCCATGACAACCATGGTCACCTAGGGCCCGAACTGACTTTTCACCTTGTAAGGGATAGGTTCTCTTGGCCCTGCATGCGGGCTGAAGTGGAAGGATATTGCCATTCCTGTGTCTGATGCATTCAAAGGAAGACCTTGCCACGTCAAGCAGCCCCAATGGGCCATCTGCAAAGTCAGGGACCTATGGAACTGGTGTGCATTGACTTCCTTTGCCTGGAGCCTGATCTGAGTGGTCAAGGGAATGTCTTGGTGATAACAGATCACTTTACCAGATATGCTCAAGCATTCCCAACAAAAGACCAGAAGGCCTCAACAGTAGCCAAAGTACTGGTAGAAAAATTATTTGTGCACTATGGTCTACCCCAATGCCTTCATTCAGATCAGGGCAGAGACTTTGAAAGCAGGTTAATAAAGAAGTTATTAGACCTGTTAGGCATCCAGAAGACCAGGACAACCCCTTATCACATACAAGGAGATGCTCAGCCTGAACGGTTTAACCGGACTCTCTTGGATATGTTGGGGACTCTGAGTTCAGAGAAAAAGCAACATTGGAGCAAGCATGTAGCTGCCATAGTACATGCCTACAATAGCACTGCCAGTGATGTCACCGGGTATTCCCCATACCGTTTGATGTTCGGATGGGAGGCTCGGTTGCCAGTGGACTTGGCCTTTGGCATATCGCTGGATCATACCTCCGCAGCATCCCACAAGAGGTATGTAGACCGATTGAGAAAGAGTCTGAAGACAGCTTTTGAAAAGGCCCAAGCAGCATCTGACCAACGGGGGCTGAGAAATAAAAGAAAATTTGATCTAATGCTGCTTAAATACGATCGTTTTTAATGTAATTTAAAAAAACAAAATTTTTCTCGACGTGATTTTTCATGTTTCCTCTCAAGCCTGCCTTGCATACACACGTTCATTAAAAAAAACGCTTGAGCAAAGCGCAGCGACGTACAACACGTACGACGGCACTATAAAGGGGAAGTTCCGTTCGGATGGCGCCACCCTTCATGTTAGTAAAGTTTGTTGAGCGACGATTCGCGCTTTTCAGCCTCGTGCTTTTCAGTCCGTTACAGCGTGACGAATGTGCTATCTCCATTACAAATGCTACTTTTACCAGAACGAGCGCTCCCGTCTCATACTTGATTCTGAGCATGCGCGTTTTTTTCCCCTCGTAAAAGCATACACACTACCGTTTTTCACGACGTTAAAAAAAGCGGTGTGAAAAACGACGTTAAAAAAATAGAGCAGGTTCTAATTTTTTTAGGCCATTTTTCACGTCGTTAAAAATGCTCTGGAGCCTACACATGATCGTTTTTAATGCCCATTTTTAAAAATGCCATTTTTAACGTCATGAAAAACGACTGTGTGTACACGGCATAAGAGTCAGAATTCAAGACTTGCAGCCAGGAGATAGAGTGCTGTTGAGGAACTTGGAATTTCCGGGAAAACATAAGTTGGCTGACCATTGGAAATCCCAACCTTATGTTATCTGCCCCTCTCTGAAGCAGTTCGCATGCCTCCTGAATCTGAATCTGACTCACAGGAAACCCCTTCAACTTCTCAAGGTTTCAGACCCATCACCAGATCTCAAACAGTGCTTCCAGATGTGGGAGATGGAGACTCTGACAATGAAGGTCAAGAGGATGAAGAAGCAGACTGGTTGTGGTCATCCCAATTGCCAGAACCCATGACCACCTCCCAAGCCTCATCCAAAACAGTTGACAATGGAACTCTTCAGGCAGAAGCTCCTGAATTTGTGCCTTCAAACATTCTCATTGAGGATGTAGCTGATGACTCAGGCTCTTTGTCAATGGAAGACCCAGAAGAAGGGTCGTTGTCTCTGTCTGAAGGAGAACCGGACGCTCCTGAAGTTGTGGAGCCCAACATGCCTGAGCTAGATGAGGAAGCCCCTGAAGAGCTTCTAGAAACGGCCAGCCCCAATGTCCTTGAGAATATGATACCTAAGGAGCAGAGGGAAAGAAGAGTAATTCACCCCCCGAAAAGACTGACGTACGACCAATTGGGTGAATGCTATGAGGAGGCCATCATCACTTCTAAGAGAACCATTAATCAGTCTAGCTCTTCCACTCCAGATTCAGTGGAAGACAATCCCAGCTCACTCCCTGGCACATCTGAAACAGACACCCAGGTGTCGGTAGTCTTTAGACAGGACAACTTCCCTCCCTGTGATAATTGGTGGGAGGTTCCTCTGTCAGCTCTGTGTTATGATATGAGCTGTTTAAGTTTAAATCCTGCTAATGAAAAGTCAAGTTGTTTATTGTCATGCATAAACTAATACATTTCTCCGCAGGTATTGCCAAAGTATGTGTTAGGCTACATACTGTTGTCCTCTTTGGGGACCAAAGACTTTAAGTGGGGGGAGTGCGTAGCGGGATTCCCATATGCTATGTAGGTTTTGACATTTAAATGAAGGAATCCAGCTCCCTCAGGTGGTATAAGTGTTACAATGCAACTAATGCACATGATATAGTTTAATGCACCCTGGAACAAATAGCAGCAAGGAGAAAAGACTCAGTTACTTTTAGTAGAAGACAGACTACATTACCCAGAGTGCACCTGTGTTATCCAGGGTGCATTGCCACGCAGCAAAGCCTTCTGGGCAGACTACTTAAACCAAGGGAGGGGCCATCTTCTCTCTCTCTGGATCCAGCTCTCAACCAAGCAGGAAGCTGGCACGGAGGCCTTCTTCCTGAGTGTTAGGCCAGAAGCCTGGGCCTAAATTACGCGAGTGCCCTGAGTGATTTCCAGTAGAGGATCGTCCACGGCGTCCTGTGTTTGCCCAGCAGAGACCGGAGTCGTCCATCATCATCACCTTACGCTGTTAGTGACGGAGGCCGGAGACTGCAGCAGAAGCGTGGAGATCGAGTGACCGGGACAAGCTAGAGGAGACTATCCTAAAGTCGGGCCTGTTTGGTGAGAAGGGCACCTGCCCAGAATTGACTACTACCTTAGAGGAAAGTGACTTAGTTAGTGCCAGCCACACTTCACCTATCACGCCACAGCTTGCGGCCTAGTGTATCTTACGGGAGACTATGTGACTAGAGATTGGCGCATTCACTATTAGTGGGTGGCAGGCACACGACTACTCAGGAATATTGTGGATAACTACAGCATCTTGTTGAAACCTTGTGGATTACAAATGAACTTGTGCACCAACGGTGGCTAGCGAAGACTCCATTTGGGAAACGAACTTTGAGTGGGACTCAGATAGGCTTTGCTTGCCTGTTATAGTGACTGAACATGTGCAGGGTATTACAAGATAGGGGGAGCTCGCGAGCAATCAGTTAGCTGTGCAGAGACACACATAGATATATATACATTTATAAGCTGATGTTGTTTCCTGTTATTACCTAATCTCAGTTATACCCATCCTCTTTGATTTGTTGACTCTGCAATGCGCATGCAGAGTCAACTGTGTGTATTAATGCGATTCTTTACACTTCCCTTTTATACTGAGTAAAGGTACCTTTGATTAAGCATATAACTTGTGTGGAGTATCTCTGTCACTTAGAAGGACTAATGACCAGCAAAGGTAATAACATTTACAGGTTATTGTGTGATGCATGCAGGATTGTGTCTCCTAATACTCAATAGGTCTCACAATCCTTATTCATATCAGTTGTGCTAAGGGAGGGTTTGAGCCACTTCCAGGGGTTGATAGGCAGGACGTAGACCCAAGTCAAACAAACAGCAGCTCCTACAGGGGTAGTGCTACAATTATATCAATTATGATTTTTTTATGATTATATTTTGTATATCATAAAGGTTTCATTTTATTGTCTAATCATGTTTTGCAAGTCTTACTACCATCAATTACCCCTAGGAGATTGTGACGCTCAATTTATTCATATTCTATATACACATTATCATATACATCTACATGCCTCATGTAAAATCCCAATCCTACCCCCCAATTTTTTTCATATTACAGGAGACGTTCAGAGACTGCAGATATAATACAGGAGATGGTGAGAAACTGCAGATATATTACAGGAGATGGTCAGAGACTGCAGTTCCTATGGACGTTAGTAGATAATGGCCGATCGGCCCTCTCACCTGACCCAGCGATACAGAAACAACGGTTCCTGTAATAAAGTAGTTAAAGCGGAGTTCCACACAAATTTGGAACTTCCGCTTAATCCACTCCTCGCCGCCTTACATGCCACATTTGGCATGAAATTTTTTTTGGGGGGAGTGGGGGTTTCAGTAGGAGTGGGACTTCCTGTCCCACTTCCTCCTTCCGCCCTGGGGCCGCCTAGGCGATTTGTCATATCGCCTTTTGGCGGCCCCTCCCTGTAGGCGATCACCTGGGACGTGACAGGTCCCAGGCGATCGCCTGTCCACTCAGAAATTGCTGCGCCATTCGCGCATGCGCAGTGAGTGCCTGGCCGTGAAGCCAAACGCTGTCACGGCCGGGTGCCCACACTATGAATGGAGGCACCGGCAGAGAAGGGGGAGAGAGGAGCGGAGCTCCGGGCGGCGCGACGCTGGACAGTGGAACAGGTAAGTGTATGTTTATTAAAAGTCAGCAGCTACACTTTTGTAGCTGCTGACTTTTAATAAACATAAAAAAAGTCTGGAACTCCCCTTTAAGCTAAGAATGATTTCTCCATAATTGAAAAGACATCCATCACCTTACGGACACTAGCAAAACACTGAGGTGGGGTGAGGTTATATGGGGAGGTTTAGGTGACATCCTCAATCGCTTGCCAGCGTCCAGTCACCTTACCAGCCCTTAACCCAGGGTCTATGAATACTCAGGCTGTGTACTGTACTGTACAATTAGATATATGATTTTACCCAATTATTTATACCACAGATTTTAAAATGATGGCAATGCACAAAGTTTAATAAACTAAAAGTGCATATATCTAATAATCATAAATCATGACATCGGTAAAAAAATAGTCCATAAATAAATAAAGACTCTTCGTATGGTCAGTGTTTCAATGCTATTCCACCACTGTGATTGTACGTCCTCAAAAGGAGTGCACACCACCACCAATAAAAATGCGCGCTCACCTCCCAGATGAGTTAAAACTCATAAATAGATCTCGCCACGAGTTCACACGATCTCCACCTTTAAACAATCAATGGCAGGTAATCAAGCTGGGTCCTTTCTTATTGGCAACTCAGCACACTTGAATCCAGGGAAACAAACCACCTTTTAGCTTTGCTTAAGATTCCAGGGATTCAGGGCATGTAAATGATAAATAGAGAGACCATAGTGTTCTCTGTATACAAAATGTATTAAGAGCCCCCGAAAAACAAGTTACACTTACAGGATAAAAACTTTAAAACCACATATAAAAGCTCCACAGTAGCGCCGCCGTGTACACACTCACGGTGCCTGGCTGGACGTCAAGTTATAAGCTCCTTCCCTCTAGAAATTAGGAATAGAGATGACCTGGATGACTCGATCAAATTTTCTTTTATCACTGGGTATTCCAATCAGCATTATGATATTAAGAAGATAATACAAAAACATTGGAAGGTTTTAAGGGGTGACCGTGTATTGGGCCCAAGTCTACCTGAAGTACCACGGGTTGTTTATAGAGGGGTGCCGCCTTTGAGACTACAGGTTGCTCCAAATGTAGTCGATTCACCCAAACAACTCTCCTTTTTGCACCTCCTTTTTCTACCCATGTAGGAGATGTCCTATCTGCAAAATAAATGCAAAAAGGAAGAGAAAGACAGACTCCTTCCAATCAACTTCTACACAAGGAATATTTTCGATCAAACCTTTCATCACGTGTTCGACAAAATATGTCGTTTACGTGATTATAAGCCCATGTGGGAAGCAGTATATAGGGCGGACTATACGCATGCTCCATGTAAGACTTAGTGCGCATGTGGCCAATATTAGACACGGCTTTCCAAAGCATAGCCTCTCTAAACATTATGCTCTTAGGCATGACTGCAACCCGGAAGGTACCATCTTCTTGGGTATACTGTAGACAAGTTCACTGGACATTGGAGGGGAAGCAATATGGTGAGGGAAGTCTCACGTCTCAAAACGAAATGGATCTACCAGGCTCAGACTTACCACCCATTCGGTATGAATATCGAATGGGACATTAACGCATTTATCAATAATGGTTAACCTGCCTTGATCCACTTTCCTCCTAATGCCTTAGTGTACAATGGTTTATTATTTACATGTGAATTATCTTTTAAGCGTAATCTTTTTTAAGAGGCCTTTACATTTAAGATTTTTTATTCACTTTTTTAGTTTCTGGATTAGTAGTATATTTTTTATTGTTTATTTTTAATTATTGTGGTTTCTTTTATATATAGGTTGGTTATGTTCTTTGATATATGTATTCTTGATGTATTTTGTCTTACTGCCACAAGAGGTCGCTACTCCATAAGTCTACAACTATACACAATCCCTCCTCCCATTAGATCCAACACTTGTTCAAAAAATCCTGCATATGAATTAGTATTGTTTCAATTTGAAACCTTTTTTTAGTTAGTTTTTTTTTAATAACATTTATTTTCTTTAGCAGGCAAAATAATTTACCCTTTTAAGTCAGTCATTTGACTCCTGACTGGGTTTTCTCTTTAGGACCATGCTGACGTTCTTTAGGATCCTTGTTTGGGCCTGTCTTTGCTGGTCTTATGTGTTGGTTGCGTTCCAGTAATTGGAAGGTATTTACTTCCGCGATCTGGAACGCATCTCATCACTTGTTTCATATTGGTTCCTCCCTTTGGTACACAATATGCTCCCAGACCATGGACGTCATTTACTTCCGGCCTGTGGAACGCATTTCTTACTATGCTGTGTTCTTTTCCTGGGAGGCATGGTTCTGCAGCCGGGAGTTGATCACTTCCGTTCTGTGGAATGCATGTAATTTCCGGTTTCTATTCACTTCCGTCCTCTATTTAAACAACAACGCCATACATCATAGCCACGCCCCTGAAGATGCATGCTGGTGACGAAAGTCAGGTGGAGTGAGGGACTATTGATGTACTGTTGTTGACGGAGTAGTGGCCGCCATCTTATCGGTATGAAGCGCTGGTCGCTTTCCTTTTCATGCCTGTTATGCATATATTACATGTGAGTGTACTTATAGCTTTTTAAACAATAAATTTGCCTTTTGTGGGATGTCTGCGCAATGAGATGCTTTCTTTCATTCCCTTATACATGTTATCACCGGTACACCTCTGGAGTATATCTCTAGCTGAGCTTTTGCTGTGGCTAAAGTAGATGTAAACCCACTCTTATCCTTTCTAAACTACTGTGACATAAAAAAAAATCGGGTTTACATCCACTTTAAGTTTACGTATACCTGGTTGGTTAGTGGAAGAAGGACCTCTATTCCAGTTAGGGGATCGCATATGAGGAATCGTTTGATGAATAGGAAGACTAAGGTAAGGGTCAGTTTTTTTGGGTGTTGGTGACGGTTTTTTCACTCTTCAACATATCGTTTTTTCTTTCCAATGATGGACTATGCTTGGATCTAATTTATAGCTTTATGATTTTGGAGTCACTTCATATGAACTTTCAGTATTTTACCACCATTTTTTAGCGCCCCTATTTCTATTATTGTATCCAACAATATTGTGTCAGCTGCTTTTTATTTATTTTATTTTAATTTTTGAGCGCAACAAATCTGTCTTTTCCCTTCCCTCTAGACGTGTATCGGCCAATCGATGGATATGTAGAAGAAACTAATAAGGATTTTTTAGGACAGGGGGGTACCCCGAGGAGAGGGGTACAGGGGGAAACACGCAATGGAAACACATATGGAGCAGAAACAAAAGACGGAGGGGCAGGTGAGCCGGAAGGAAACTCCAAAAAAAGAAAGCACCAATAGGAGAAGGGATTTTCAATCTTAGTGGTGTTCCCCTAGACAATAATGAAATCAGAGTATTGGATAAGGGACTTAAATTTGCCCCCACCAAAAACCTCAATTCGACACTTATTTGAATATACAGAAGTATATGAGAAAATTAAATATTAAAAAATACTTAATTTCTAATACCTCCAATATGTTCACCCAGAATCACATAACAGGCACAGGATTACGGAACAGATCCAAATTTTACCCACCTGTTCCAGATAACAAGTTCACAGAGGTTTTCAAAAATTTAGTGGTGCATGATTTAGAACAAATGAAAATTCGAAAGGGATCAGATCCCGAACATATTAAACAAGGGATCCACACTTTAGAAGAAAAGAGAGGTGGTGATCAAGCCAGCAGATAAAGCGGGGTGGGGGGGTGGGGTGTGGTTTTAATGTCTCACACATATTATAAAGAGGAAATGGACAGATTATTGGGTGACACAGATATGTATGCATTATTATTATCCAATTCAGTTAAACAATACAAGGATGAGTTGTCTGTGTTGGTAACAAAAGGATTGGACAAGAGCATTTTATGTAAAAAGGAAGCTGAGTATTTATTTCCCTCCTCATGTCGTACCCCCATTATATATTTTCTCCCGAAAATACGTGTAGCGGCCTCACCCTCTCTCCATCTTTATCGGTTACACGCACCAACTCATGTCTAGGGGTTCCTGGGTTGTGAGAGTGAGATGCGCCACGGCCCATGTCCTCCCCATTGTAGTAGGGAGGTGAAGGCCACTTCCTGATGTTTCCTCGGGCCGGTGTGTTCTGTGAATGCACTGAGTCTGTAACCGCAAGCTCACCCGCCTCCCCTTTGTATCCAGTAACTGGAGTTCACACACCGAAGAAAGGTCCAACACTTGTTTATTTGGCACTCCAATAGCAAAGCACGATAAACAGTTCTTTTTGCAGCAGACTGGTTGGGACCTATAACCTTGCCAACGGTGGGATGAGCAGATCAAGGCACTTCCTAACGTTTAAGTTCTATGCCACTGTACTATGACCAGCGGCGCCTAAGCCAATCCGGCTGTTGCAGAACAGGAAAGATGGGGTCTCTTCCATCAACCCCTATGAACGGCAATGGAGCCCTCTTCGATACGCTGTGGCCCCTATCAGGGGGATGTGTCCTCCCAAGAGAGTTCCCAGAGGCCCACTGTCACCGGGTTGGTGCTGCTCCGGGTCTTCAGTGGGTAACCTCCCCGGCCTCCTCACCTCAGGTACGAGTCCCTCCGCTCAGGGACCCTCGGACAGTCCACCCTAGCGGGACCCAGTCGAAGGTACTGGGCCCCAGGCCTCCTCGATAGTACCTCACCCCAGGCTAAAGGTGCCTGGGATGGACGCCAACATGACTCCGGACCAGGCCATAGGCACCTGGACCAGACTCCTGGATCTCCCGCACCCAGGCCTAAGGGCCCTGGGTGCGGACCGCAACCCTCCTCCTCCGAGGACCTTCTTCTCCGCAAGACCTCGTGGTAAGGGCGTCTCCCCCTTTTATCTCCTCCCTTCAACGGCCCGGCGGGTTCCCCGCCCCAGCCATACCATCTCCGGGAAGGGACAAAACAGGGAGCACTGCGAAGATGATTCTACCTGAAGCCTGTGGGTACCCCGCCACCCACAGGCAAAGGAGAATATTACATCCTCCAATCCTCCACGAAACAAAAAGGGGTCTGAATCCTAACACAATTATACACCTGGGTCACACTATTGCCCAGGTGTATCCCATCAATTTGAGGACCCCGCTACATACATAAGAATAATTTGAGACCTCCAGGAAGACCCATTGTAAATGGGGTGGATTCACTCACCTCAAGATTAGGCCAGTATCTGGATGTTTTTCTTCAACCCCTAGTAAGTTCCACACCTGCTTATTTAAAGGACACTAAGCATTTATTATATAATTTAAGTACTCTTAATATGGATAAATCTTATTTTTTCTTAGCAACTGCAGATGTAAGCTCACTATATACCATAATAGAGCATAAAGATGCTAAGAAAGCGGTGAAGTTGGTGCTTAAAAATTCTTCCTTGGAGAAAAAGCAGCGTAGATTTCTTCTGCAGTGTTTAGAATTCGGATTGCTACACAATTATTTCTGGTATGACGGAAGTTATTATCTGCAGAAAACCAGTGTAACCAATTTAACCCTTCATCTGATGTATAGATCTTAATGCTCAGTAGGTAATAGTTTTTTTTGTATTTCATTTTAATTGGATTAGTGACCCCACACATATGTATATTTATATAGTACGGTAGGGGAGTATATACAAAATATATAAGAATTTTATTAATACGTCAAAGTGGTCCCATAGTATACTAATAAACATTCCTCCTATGTTTGTTGGTAATTGAATTTAATTTTAATTTAATATATTATTATTATGTAATTCTATTCATAATTGTTAGTTGCGGTAGCATTCGAATTTAGGAATGCACAACATGTTATACATTGTAACCGGAGATTGCCAAGGAAGTCTGCAGGAGTACAGGAAAGATAAACATCCTGACTGCGAGCTGATTGTTTAGCAGTCAGGGTGACACGCTCCCATGTCTTGAAATTGTGTTTCCTGGAGACACAGAGAGTGGGAGGTTCTTTTCTGTGCTGCTGACCCAGCTGTGGCGACGCCCGGAAGGCTACTATGGTAACGATACACAATAAAACAGCCTAGAGAGATTAGCCCTCCCATCTACTGAGGAAGGCCTGTGATTGGCCGATACGTATCTAGAGGGAAGGAGCTGATAACTTGACGTCCAGCCAGGCACCGTGAGTGTGTACACGGCGGCGCTACTGTGGAGCTTTTATATGTGGTTTTAAAGTTTTTATCCTGTAAGTGTAACTTGTTTTTGGGGACTCTTAATAAATTTTGTATACAGAGAACACTATGGTTTCTCTATTTATCATTTACATGCCCTGAATCCCTGGAATCTTAAGCAAAGCTAAGAGGTGGTTTGTTTCCCTGGATGCAAGTGTGCTGAGTTGCCAATAAGAATGGAGCCAGCTTGATTACCTGCCATTGATTGTTTAAAGGAGGAGATCGTGTGAACTCGTGGGGAGATCTATTAATGAGTTTTAACTCATCTGGGAGGTGAGCGCGCATTTTTATTGGTGGTGGTGTGCACTCCTTTTGAGGACGAACAATCACAGTGGTGGAATAGCATTGAAACACTGACTATACGAAGAGTCTTTATTTATGGACTATTTATCACCGATGTCATGATTTATAATTATTAGATATATGCACTTTTCGTTTATTAATAGGTTTATATACATAGCGATACATTTATTTATTTAAATTTTTTAACTAGTGTGGTGTATCACTTGGAATGTTTAGCAGCTGTGCACATTTATAATAAGTTATTAACACAGTAATTAGTAGCACGGTACTTATTATATTTTTGGCGCTGATTGTTTTCACCTTTATAAATGCACAAAGTTTACCTTTTTTTTTTTTTTTTTGCTGAGGTGGACCTAAAGTCAAACTATTTTAAGAGACTAACTAGTAGGAATAAATAACGTCTAATAGAAGAGCTGAAATCCCTTTTAGAAAGCAACTGCAGTTTCAATCTACCCCTAGTGCTGCATAGCTGTCTTTAAGCTTAGGCACTTGGTCACATCAACACTGGTAAAAGTGGTCAGCCAATCGATTATTGCTCTTTGCCTTTTATCAAAGATCACATAATTAAGTGCCTAGGTCTTTGGATATGTGACCAGTATTGAAAGGAGTCTAAAACAGCATTTTTTCTAGAAAAGAAAAGATAAGGATTAAAGCACTTCCAACATTCTTTATTTATCCACCCCTTCAAGCATATTAACAGTAGCTGTACATGTCCACTTTTAAAGAATTTAAATATTATTTGATGATATGACAGAGCTACAACAAATATGATCTATTATTATTGCTCACTTGCTTACCAGGAGGTATTATTGGCTTACAGCCAAATTTAGGAATCGGGGGACACTGTACTGAAGAACACTCTGTATGAAAATTGTGGTCTGAGAATATTCCCACATCTTGACATCGTCCATAGTAATCCACAGCCACCCGATCATAATATGCACTGCATACATTTCTGTATGTTTCGCCATTGTGTCCACAGACTGGTTCAGCAGAGTTGCAGAAATGCTATAAAAGGTTAAATTGTATAAGAATACATTCTGAACATTACATTATTAGATGAAAAACTTATTTTTCTATATAGTAGTAATGAACATAGAACAAATGAAAAACACAAAAAAGGACTTCTCAAGTAATAACATGAATGATGCAGGAATGGGTTCAAAATTAGAATTTTAGCTGAGTGAATGTAAATGTGGTGCAAAATATACGGGCAGAAAGCTAATTTTTCTTCTATCACAGGATATCAGATATTCAGGTGTTTTGTATTAGTCACCAAACTTTAATCCAAATGAGGCGATTAGTCACGTACTACTTTCCCCACACCTGTGCCATATTTACCAGTATGCTTTACTAAAATAAATACATTACTAAGCTACATTAGAATGACAGTTGCATAATTTTGATATTTGCAGGTCTAAGTGGGGTTACTCATGCTGCCAAACGGCCACCCTCTAGAGCAGTGTTTCTCAACCGGGGTTCCGCGAGAAGTCCCCAGGGGTTCTGCCGCGATTCAACATTGTTGTTTTTAGTGTTCCCAATGCGCGCTGACAGTGAGAACAGTCAGTGCGCATCGATGCCCTCTCTGTAGTTCCGGCTCAGAACTCAGAGGGCGGAGTCAGGAGAAAGGCAGAGAGCGGGAGTTCTAAATTCAGTGGGGAGCCGAGCATGGGGAGCTGAGGGTGGAGGCAGGGAGCCATGGGAGCCGAGAATGAAGACTAGAGGCAGGGAGCACAGAGTGGGAGCCGTGAAGAGAGCCGAGAATGAGGACTATGGAGGCGGGAACACCAGATCAGAAGGTGATATATGTCTCAATGGAGAGTCGGGCATGGAGATCGGGGAGCTGAGCATGGGGAGCTGAGGGTGGAGGCAGGGAGCCATGGGAGCCAAGAATGAAGACTGGAGGCAGGGAGCACAGAGTGGGAGCCGTGAAGAGAGTCGAGAATGAGGACTATGGAGGTGGGAGCACCAGATCAGAAGGTGATATCTGTCTCAATGGTAGCAGTAATGCACACTGTGGAGGGGGGGGGGGGAGCAGAGAAAATGAGCACATGGCTAGATTAGAAGCCAAGTTCCTGTGTACGTCAGGGGTGAATGCAGACTGCTGGGGGAGGGAAGAGCAGAGAACCGGAGATGAGATCCTGTGTATAACAGCACTAATTGCAGACTGGGGGGGGGGAGGGAGCAGAGAGTTGAGGCACACAGGCTGAATGTAACAGGAGGTGAGATTATAATAGCTTTATGTTTTGCCATAATTGTACATAATCCTATTATGATTCAGTCTCATCCAGCCACAGGCTCCTGCAGTCTGCATTCAGCCACTACCAACCATACACAGGATCTTGCCTCCTGCAAAGATTCAGCCATGTGCCCTGTGCTCCCACTGTCAGCACTCCTCCTGGTACCACCCTCACAGGTTCAGAGGAGCTGGAACTATAGAAGAGGCACCCTTAATGCGCATTGACAGTACTCGCTGTCAGTGCACATTGAAATCAACATTGGTATCATGTGCATATTTTTTATGCACAGAAATATGCAACATGTATGCATTTTTCTGCTGAGAAAAATACTCAAATGATACCAACATTGTGGTGTGAACAGGGCACATAGAAATCAGTTATTTTCTTTGTCCTAGCAGAGATTTACGTTAGGTAAATGCATGTCTCTGCACATGACGTGAACAAGACCAAAGTATTCCATGCAGGTCAAATCTACACCACCTTCCATCAATTCTTATGCATGAATGTTGTGAGTCCCAACTGTTCCCATAGTCTGCTATCCTATTTATCAATCACAATATTTGGGAGTTTTGTTCAAGTTCAGTAAGGCCTCGTTCACAGCGTATGTGGAAAAAATGGAAAATGTGTGCAAATTTGACTTGCTTAAAATATTTTGGGCTTTTTCTAACGCAGGTCTCTGGAGGGACATAAAGAAAACAATTGATTTCTATGTGCACTGTTCACACTATAATGTTGGTGTCAGGTGAGTTCTAATTTTTATTCCATTATTTAAAGCTATTTTGCTGATCAGATCCGATGTTCCGAGAGCTGCACATCTTAAAAAAAATTTTTCAGGAGTTCCCTGAGATCTCAGACTTTTTGCCAAGGATTCCTCCACGGTAAAAATGTTGAGAAACACTGCTCTAGAGCAACATTAGATTTGGCAAGTTAAAAAATGCCCTCAATGACTATTGATTCCCTTTTGGAGATATACAGTTCTGGTTGCATTTGCCAGCATCATTGATCTCATTCCCTCTTTGGATAGAGACTATTGGTCAAATTGCTCCTATTAGATAATAACACTCCTGTAAATCTATTGTTTATGCCTTGAAGTTTCTGAAAAGTTGTCAAATTATACCATTACAGTTGGCTGTCCTGCTGTGCCTATAGGTACCCTTAGGGCTATATACATTTGTTTAACTGGTCAGCTTTCTGTGCTCCAATGCTAAAGACCATTTAACAGCAAGACTGTACTACCAAAAACTGGCCCTGTGGCTTAGGCCTTAATTACATAGACAAGGAATGCACCAAACATTATATGCTAATGCACTGCTTCTACTGTGCCAGAATAACAATGTACATATCAGTTATCTGAACATGATTTTTACAGCCTTCTGACTCACCAAGTAGTTTATGCTGTGTTTAGTTCTTTATAAGCCTTTAAACAGAAGTCCATCTTGACATTTAATAATTTTTCTTTGCAAAGGGCATTCAGGTAGAACTATAGGCAAAACTTTTTGTTTGTGTGAGTAAGTGAGGGTTATAACCCCTGTCAGATTTTTTTTGCCATCTGTGTCCCATTGCAGAGATTTCCATTCACTTCCTGTCCCATCGCCAAACAGGAAGTGAAGGAAATCCCTGAAAATTAGGGGAACTCCTTGGGGACCCCCAGGTCACTAAAACTAGTGTCCCCATTGGAAGATTTCTCCTCTGTTACTGTTCTGGGGACAACCGAAAATTTGAGATTTTCTTTACTTTCACTCAATGATAAACAGTAAACATGACAAATAGAGAAGCACAGAAAACAATAAAAACTGACAGGGGTTCAAATCCATCTCCACTCTGTCCAAAACAAAAAAAACAGTTTTGCCTTTAGCTATACTTTACACTCAGAGGACTTCTTATTTTGGAAACCGAGCTCCCTTACATGTATCCAACAACCCCTTCTATGAAGTCAGTCAACCGATATCCAAGTTCTGCTGCCTTTGAAAAAATGGTAGCAGCTTCTTGTGCATTACTACCCCACTCACCCCAAAACAAAACAATGTGACTGTTCGGACACAGGATGGTTCCTCAGTAACCTACCCTGTCCCGCATCTATTTCTATCTTCCCTTATTAGTATTCCATTCTATATGACATGTTTCCTTTTGGACATTTCATTATACTAATTATGCCCCCTGCTAGCCAGTGTAGGCATAATGGGAAACATCTAAACCATGCCTCAGTGTTAGGACCTGCAAGCTATTATGACCTCCATCTGTAGTAACTACTGCGGGCATATTAAATCACAGGTAACACACAGCAAAGTGGTCTTGCTTAAATATACAGTACCTTGAAAAAGTATTCATACCCATTGACATTTTCCACATTTTGTCTTGTTACAACCAAAAACATAAATGTATTTTATTGGGATTTAATGTGATGGACCAAAACAAAGTGGCATATAATTATGACGTGAAAGGAAAACGATAAATGGTTTTCAATTTTTTTTACAAATAAATATCTGAAAAGTATGGTGTGCATTTGTATTCAGCCCCCTTTGCTCAGCCCCTATAGAGCCAAATACAGGGCAATCTTAGAAGGAAACCTGTTAGTCTGCAAAAGACTTGAGACTGGGGAGGAGGTTCACCTTCCAGCAAGAGAACCCTAAATGTTCTGATCACCATACAGTATATATTTATGATCTTACTGTTGCTTTAAATTGGCATCCATTACTGGCAGGCAGAGGTGGGGGACTTGAGTCACATGACTTGACTTAAGTCAGACTTAAGTCACCTGTTTGAGGACTTGCGACTTGCTTGACAGAATTCAATAAATGACTCGACTTGACTTTGACTTGTCACTAATGACTTGCGACTTGACTTTGACTTGGGCTATATGACTTGCAATGACTTGGCACCACTAACACTAAACGCAAGCCGCCGTCTGCCTACCTGATCAGCCTGTCATGCAGACAGACGGCAGCCATTGCAGTGTTCAAAAGCCGCGCCTCCTCGTCTGTGATAGGCGGAACACTCAATTTCACAGCAGGCAGTGTTCAGCCTATCACGGACATCCTCTTATCCTCGTCTGTGTTATGAGGATGAGCGGATGCCCGTGATAGGCGGAACACTGAATGCTGGGAAATTGAGTGTTCCGCCTATCACAGACGAGGAGGAGGCGCGGCTTTTGAATACTGGAATGGCCGCCGGGATGCCGCCGATCAGGTACACGGCTGACAGGCACAGTAAAGCGTGGGCACAGTGAAGCATTGGGCACAGTGAGGCACGGGCACAGTGAGGCACGGGCACAGTGAGGCACGGGCACAGTGAAGCATGGGCACAGTGAGACACGGGCACAGTGAGGCATGGGCACATAACCAATATTATTTATTGTTATCCCTCCTATTATTTTTATACAGTATGGGGTAGATCAGTATTTTGGGCACAGTGAGACATGGGTACAGTTAGACACTGGGCACAGTGAGACACTGGGCACAGTGAGGCATGGGCACAGTGAGGCATGGGCACAGTTATGCATGAGCACAGTGAGGCACGGGCACAGTGAGGCATGGGCACAGTGAGGCATGGGCACATAACCAATATTATTTATTGTTATCCCTCCTATTATTTTTATACAGTATGGGGTAGATCAGTATTTTGACTTGATTTGTGACTTGACCAAAATAAATGACTTGACTTGACTTGCTTGACTTCTAGCAGGGACTCGACTTGACTTGCTTGGTTTTCGTCACAGTAACTTGGGACTTGCTTGAGACTTGAAGGTTAAGACTTGAGACTTGCTTGTGACTTGCACATGTGTGACTTACTCCCATGTCTGCTGGCAGGAACTGTAGTATATTACACCCACTTCCTGTCCAGCAGACATATTGCTTAATACCTCCTGCAGTGAAGAAGCATGGGAATAGCTCCACTATTTCTTAATTCTGGCCTTGGAAGCATAAGTCTGTAAGTAGGCTGTCATTAGTATTCAATTAAAGCAGAGTTCCGCCCAAAAAATGAAAAGTCAGCAGCTACAAATACTACAGCTGCTGACTTTTATTAGGACACTTATCTGCCCAGGGCGTCCGCGATGTCGGCACCCGAAGCCGATCTGTCCCCTGGCTCTTGGGTGCTGCCACCTTCATCTTCGGTAAGGGAATCAGTAAGTGAAGCCTTGCGGCTTCACTTCATGGTTCCCTACTGCGCATGCGCGAGTCACGCTGCGCTATCTCACTGGTCCCTGCGGTCTTCTGGGACCTGTGTGTATCCCAGAAGACAGCGGGGGGGACGGAGGAGGGGCCGGACATGGCATAGATCGCCGCGTAGCCTGCAGCAATCTATGCCCGGAAGTGGGAGCAAATACCTGTATTAGACAGGTATCTGCTCCCCCCCTGAAAGGAGCCAAATGTGACACACCGGAGGGGGGGTTCCGAAAAGCGGAAGTTCCATTATTTGGTGGAACTCTGCTTTAAGTAGTATGTGTTCTACTAATTCAACTGCATTGTTATGTATGTTTGTTTGTAGTTTCTGCCAGGGATTTCCTTTAGCTAGGCCTAATTTCTGTTAGCTAATGCCGCGTACACACGATTGATTTTTTCGACGGTGAAAACACCGTCGAGAAAATCGACGTGAAAAACGAGGAACAGGGGGACACATGGCCGTTTTAAATGACATTTATTTTTTTGGGTCGAAAAAAAATGACCGTGTGTGGGCTCCGCGGCAGTGTTTCCCTATGGGAAAACTGCCGCGGAAAAAAACAACGGGAATCACGACGAGAAAAATTAGAGCATGTTCTAATTTTTCTCGTCGTGATTAATGCAGTTTTTCCCGTCGAGAAAAACGACAAAAAGCCCACAGACGATCGTTTTTCTCGTCCAAAGGAAAAAATGTAATTTTTCTCGACGGGAAAAACGGTCGTGTGTACGCGGCATTACACTAATGTAACATGTGATGTAAAGTGCAGCGCTAATGCCGCGTAAGCACGATCGTTTTTTTTCGACTGTGAAAACACCGTCGAGAAAATCGACGTGAAAAACGAGGAACAGCTTGTTCCCCCCACACACGGCCGTTTTAAATGAAATTTTTTTTTGGTGGAAAAAAACGACCGTGTGTGGGCTCCGCGGCAGTGTTTCCCTATGGGAAAACTGCCGTGGAAAAAAACGACGGGAATCACGACGAGAAAAATTAGAGCATGTTCTAATTTTTCTCGTCGTGATTAATGCAGTTTTTCCCGTAGAGAAAAACGACAAAAAGCCCACAGACGATCGTTTTTCTCGTCCAAAGTAAAACATTTAATTTTTCTCGATGGGAAAAACGGTCGTGTGTACGCGGCATAAGAATGCAAACAAATCAAAGTGCAAAAAATGATACAAATACACAAATGACTAACATCAATAGTGAATAAAAATCATAAAATCTTAATACCGATACAATAATGTAAACATCAGTGAATTACAACGTCCATATGAAAATAATATACGTGATAATTCCTGAAAGATTCCGATAGGGGAAATAAGTGACTGAAGTGAAAACAGTTCAAAATGGATTCAAACTTCTATTTCTGGAGAGAAGTTCAATGTGCTTGTGACGAGGACCACCGAAAGTGGAAATTGACCTCAAATGTGCAGCCACCACCAAACACAATGATCGGGTACTCTTACCGGATCCAGAGGGCTACTAACAAGCAGACAAATGCACAGAGAACCAAAGACGATTGGACTCCACAAGGACCAGCATACACAGGAACCAGTATACATGGAACCACCACATATGGAACATGCACAGATGGAATGTAACCACTCCGACTCAGCGTCCAAAGAGACCAAGGTTCCCTTGAGAAGGGAAAAACGCCAACATAGCATAAAATCCTTAACGAAAAGTTTTATTGACTAAGTAATTGCATCAATATGTATGGATATAGGCACTGTTTATATGTGAACACAAAAAGGAGGAAATTGAGGAGAGCGATGACATGGAGCCAGCACAAAACGTCCCAACGTTTCGTCCAATAGGACATCATCCGGAGTATAGGCTGACTCCCCATGTACCGGACCGGAAACATCAGACCAGACCAGAACCGTTACCTCTGTGTTATCCTGCACGTGTACCCACCACACACAGGAATAAACACACAGACCAAACACAAACGCTGCACATCCTGCGTGCGTTCCAAGACTCATTCTACAGAAATGCCATAAGAGTCAAGCCAGGAACCGCGCATACCGCAGTCCAAGTCTCGCTCTGATTGGCTGTCATGTGTTGTGTCACATGACCTACAAGGAAGCGCTGCCATAGGACCTGCTCCTGACACTGTGGACATATATGGCGCGATTCAAGATTTGTTCCACTCTGTGATCACGTGACACCAAGAGAGGAAAAGGAGGCCGCAATGGGAGGATCCACAAAGTGGGCATGCAAACGTGATGACGGACGGCGATGACGGGGCCAAAAGGTGTCCACAGTGTGAACACAAGCCCCGCCCCCAGACATTTGCCACACATCATTCCGATGAACAGAGAAGGCCCCCAATCGGGAACAACGCTCACAGCACTCGTTCTCAAAAGAGGCAGAACCTCTCCAAAATACAGGTTTACATTTTATATTGAATCTGATAATGACTGACATGACATCAACTCTCCAGTCCTGTCATATGATGGAAAACATCCATAATGAAAAAGATATATGATAAAAAAAATTATGAATAATGTTAAATATATGTATATAAAAAATATGTAAAGCTAACTGACAGGGTGTATTACAGATGAAAAATAAAATAAAAATGCACCAACAAGACATCAATGTAATATAATATCAAACATTGGAATACGCCTCCATGGCAGGAATGTAGAACTCTTTAGGACCTATTAATAAATGCATTAATATGCCAGTCCACATTCATGCCATGGGGCTAATAGGATTTAAGTTCATAAATCCAGAATGTCTCAAGACGTAAATCACCCCTGATGCTGGCATCACCTCTCCAGTGCGATATAAATTAATCTATAATGAGAAACTGGGTCTCTGAGGGATCCCTATTGTGATACCGAAGATAGTGTTTCAGAACACTGTGGTTTGTTTTCCCCTTTTTAATGTTAGCGATATGCTTGTTTATTCGAACACTAAAGGGGCGTATGGTATGACCCACATACTGTTTCTTGCAGGGGCATGTTAACAAATACACATAGTGAGGCACATATGGTAAAATGTTTCAACTTATAGAACCGGCCAGTGGTAGTTGAAAGGAAGGCATCCGTTTTCCTCCCCCCACTAATATTAAAATGGCAAACATTGCACCTACGACGAAACCTTTTAACTGATAAAAAAATGGAAAAAAGAAAGGAGCGCCGGACTAAGTGCAGTATTAAAATGTATTTATTACAACAACACAAACAGCCAAATGGCTACTCACAGGACGATGGTATGAATGGGCATAGGAGGTATGTGGAGGTCCGGAGTCACTCAGCAGTCCGTGGGATGGGTAGCTGGATCCCAGATGGTGAAGCGCTGGAGGATGAGGCAGCGATGGGGTGTCTGCAGAGAAATCCTGGAGCTGGTACACAAGCAAGCCGTGTATTAGTCGCAACATCCAGGGAGCAGAGACCGGAACCGGAAGTGCGCCTCAGCGTGGAGCGCAGCATGGACCGGAAGTGACGTGGGAGTAAAACGGACCAATGAGATGACGTGTTTCACAGCATCCGCTGTTTCATCAGATCTACATTAGGTGCCGCCGATATTGTGTCAATCTCGCCACTTCTAGCGGCGAGATTGACACCCTTTGAGCTCCGTCGCGAGAGCCAGCGCCGAGCTGTCTTGTCATCGGGAAAGGAAAAATGTTCCTTTCATGATGAGCGACACGCATTGCCGGTAGACCGAGATCCGACGTGGATTCCCGCCAATACCAGGCACTGTGTTTGATATGAATCCTGAGCGGGAACTCCACGCCAATTTTTAAAGAAAAAACCGGCATGGGTTCCCCCTCCAGGAGCATACCAGGCCCTTGGGTCTGGTATGGATTTGAAGGGGACTCCCCTAAGCCCAAAAATCGGCGTGGGGGTCCCCCTCAAGATCCAAACCAGACCCTTATCCGAGCACACAACCTGGCAGGCCGCAGGGGAAGAGAGGGGGGGATGAGAGAGCGGCCCCCTCCCTCCTGAACCGTACCAGGCCGCATGCCCTCAACATGGGGGGTTTGGTGCTCTGGGGCAGGGGGGTGACCTGCGGCCCCCCACCCCAAAACACCCTGTCCCCATGTTGATGAGGACAGGGCCTCTTCCCGACAACCCTGGCCGTTGGTTGTTGGGGGCTGCGGGCGGGGGCTGATCGGAATCCGGGAGCCCCCTTTAATAAGGGGGCCCCCAGATCCCGGTCCCCCACCCTATGTGAATGAGTATGGGGTACATCGTACCCCTACCCATTCACCTGGTGGAAAAAAATGGCAATAAAAAAACACACACAGCTTTTTAAAGTAATTTATTGCACAGCTCCGGGGGTCTTCTTCCGACTTCGGGGGTCTCCGGTGTCGTCGCCGCGCTCTCCGGTTCTTTCTTCCTTCTGCCGGGCCTCCGCTATCTTCTTCCAGCTCTTTTGCTAGCAGAGGCCCGGTCTTCTCCGTCGCCTTCTTCCCTCTTCTCCTCTCCGGTTCCTTCTTCCTTCTGCCGGCCCCTCCGCTATCTTCTTCCAGCTCTTTTGCTAGCGGAGGCCCGGTCTTCCCGTCGTCGCCGTCTGCGTCTTCTTCTCTCTTCTCTTCCTCAATGTTGACTCGTCGCTTCCTTCCGCTCCGGGTGAGCATGTGACTGTACCAGTCTATTCAGGAAGTAAATAATTTATAGAAGTAGGGAGTACTTTGAATGGCCAGCAGCATATACACATATGTTTAAAGCGATACCATAGCAATAGTAAATATGGGATCAGTACATGGCATAATAAGATCATAACAATATATTTGACAAAAATTGGAAGTAAAAATAGCGATTTATATGCGAATATTAGAGGATGCCTATTGAAATTAAGACATTTAAAAGAAAAATATATATAATAATTATTTAAATATTTAAAAACCCGACACTATGGGGCTGATTTACCAAACGTTTGCGCCATGAGTATTGGCGCATCTGCGTGCGCAATGGCTGTTTTGGTATTTAAAAAACATTAGCGCCGGTATCGCAGCCCTATTTCCCATTTACTATAGTGTTCTCTGCGCCCGGGAGGAGGCGCTCAGTGCGCTACTATGGACCTGGCGCAGGGCATGTTAAAATCTAAATATAAAGAAGCTGGAAGTGAGAAAATATTGGGGGTGATGTGAGGAAGTGTAGGGACACCTGCCCAAATAACTAATATGCCCAAAATAGAGTGGGAAAGTAACTTTTTCAAAACCAGCCCGCTGCGCCGGCAATTACGATTCGAGCTGCGGGAGGATTTTTTGAGCTCAGCGCGGGAATTTTACTGGTTCAAGCGCGCCAAGACACTGCGCCGGCAAAATCTTAGTAAATGTCAAGTCACCTAAGTCAATTTGCATAAGTTGAACAGGCGCAGCTCTGAACTTCACAGTGCGCCAGCAAAATGACATTTCTAAAGGAAAAAAAACCCATTTAAAAGCAGCCGCGGCTGTAATGAATTGTTGGCTCCCGGCAATATAGAGAAAAGTCTTTGAAAGTCTTTGCTAACCAAAAAAAAAAAGCGTGGAGGTCCCCCCAAATTCCATAACCAGGCCCTTCAGGTCTGGAATGTATATTAAGGGGAACCCCGCTGCAAATTTTTTAAAAAAATGACGTGCGGGTTCCCCCCAAATATCCAAACCAGGCCCTTCAGATCTGGCATGGAATTTAAGGGGAACTCCACCCCAAATTTTATAAAAAAATGGCGTGGAGTCCCCCCAAAAATCCACACCAGACCCTTATCCGAGCACATAACCTGGCCGGCCGCAGGGGAAGAGGGGGGGACGAGAGCGGCCCCCCCTCCCTCCTGAACCGTACCAGGCCACATGCCCTCAACATGGGGAGGATGTCCCCATGTTGATGGGGACAAGGCCTCATCCCCACAACCCTTGCCCGGTGGTTGTGGGGGTCTGCGGGCGGGGGGCTTATCGGAATCTGGAAGACCCCTTTAACAAAGGGGACCCCCAGATCCCGCCCCCCCCCTGTGTGAAATGATAATGGGGTACAAATGTACCCCTACCATTTCACAAAGAAAGTGACAAAAATGTAAAAAATGACAAGAGCCGGTTTTTGACAATTCCTTTATTGATGTCTTCTCTTTTCTTCCTCCTTCCCCTTCCCCTTCCCCTTCCTCTTCCTCTTCCTCTTCCTCTTCCTCTTCCTCTTCCTCTTCCTCTTCCTCTTCCTCTTCCTCTTCCTCTTCCTCTTCCTCTTCCTCTTCCTCTTCCATCTTCCATCTTCCATCTTCCATCTTCTTTCTTCTTTCATCTTCCATCTTCATCTTCCTTCTTCCTTCGGTCTTCTCGTCCGCATCTTGCTCTGGCGTCTTCCCTTCTTCTTTCTTCTCCGGACGCTCCGTTTGAATTGGAGGTTCCCTCTGTGCGACGCTTCAGTAATCCACTTGGTCCGCTTACACCCGGTGGCTCCGCCCCCCTCTGTCACCACGGGGAAAGTCCCCGTGAAATCCATGTGCGTCAGAGGGGGGCGGGGTCACCGGGTGTAAGCGGACCCAGAGGCGAACTGAAGCGTCGCACAGCGGGAACCTCCAATTCAAACGGAGCGGCCGGAGAAGAAAGAAGGGAAGACGCCGGGGCAAGATTCGGACGAGAACACCGAAGGAAGAAGGAAGATGAAGAAGATGAAGATGGAGGAAGAAACCCGAATGGAGAAAAGAAGAAGGAAGAAGATGGAAGAAAAGAGAAGACATTAATAAAGGAATTGTCAAAAACCGGCTCTTGTCATTTTTTACATTTTTGTCACTTTCTTTGTGAAATGGTAGGGGTACATCTGTACCCCATTACCATTTCACACAGGGGGGGGGCGGGATCTGGGGGTCCCCTTTGTTAAAGGGGTCTTCCAGATTCCGATAAGCCCCCCGCCCGCAGACCCCCACAACCACCGGGCAAGGGTTGTGGGGATGAGGCCCTTGTCCCCATCAACATGGGGACATCCTCCCCATGTTGAGGGCATGTGGCCTGGTACGGTTCAGGAGGGAGGGGGGCCGCTCTCGTCCCCCCCTCTTCCCCTGCGGCCGGCCAGGTTATGTGCTCGGATAAGGGTCTGGTGTGGATTTTTAGGGGGACTCCACGCCATTTTTTTTTTAAAATTTGCAGC
This sequence comes from Rana muscosa, assembly GCA_029206835.1. Lineage (NCBI taxonomy): Eukaryota > Metazoa > Chordata > Amphibia > Anura > Ranidae > Rana > Rana muscosa. Next base: position 1,751,875 of record CM055122.1, read on the forward strand.
GGGGTTCCCCTTAATATCCATTCCAGACCTGAAGGGCCTGGTTATGGAATTTGGGGGAACTCCCCACGCATTTTTTGATTTTTTTTGGTTAGCAAAGACTTTCAATGACTTTTATCTGTATTGACAGGAACCAGCAATTCATTACAGCCGCAAGGACTTTTAAATGACTATTTTACTTTAGAAATGTCATTTTGCTCTCCAACTGTTATAAACATGGAAAACATGTGCTACTTTACAGGCATACTATAGACACCCCCCCGGGGATGATATTTAGGGCCAGTTCACACCGGATGCAGTGCAGTGCGTTTTTTTTGATGCCTGAAAAACGCAAAGAAAGTTGATCACATTAATGCCAATGGCATAGTTCACACCACTGCAGTCCGTTCCAGTGCGTTTCAGAAAGCCAAAAAATAATTGGTCATGCTGCATTTTTTAGGTACAAAACTGTACTGGACCCCAGTAAAACACATCAAAAACGCAACGGAACGTACCAAAAATGCACTGGAATGCACCGCAACGCACCTAATTGCACCAAAGACGCACTGCAACACACTTGTCCTAAGTGAAAAGAGGGGGAAAAAAACACTGGACTGCATCAAAAACGCCTCAAAAATGCACTGGAATGTGTCAAAAACGCGCATGCAGAAAAGCACCTGGAACGCACCCAGACTGCGTTTCTATAGTGTGAACTAGGGCAAGTTCACACCATAGAAACGCAATCCAGATGCGTTCCAGGTGCTTTTCTGCATGCACGTTTTTCATGCGTTCCAGTGCATTTTTGGTAAGTTTTTGATGCAGTCCAGTGCTTTTCCCCCCCCTCTTTTTTTATTAACCATAGATAAGGACAAGTGTGTTCCAGTGCGTTTTTGGTGCATTTAGGTGTGTTCCTGTGCGTTTATGATGCGTTTTGATGCGTTCCAGTACAGTCCAGTGCAGGTAAAATGCAGCATGTTCTACTTTTTTGGTGGAACTGGAATGCACTGGAACAAACACTGCCATTTAGAACCATATAACCAACTTTCCATGCATTTTGGATGCATAAAAAACGCAATGCACTGCATGTGGTGTGAAATGGCCCTTAAGCAATTTGGCATATTTAAAGGCACTTCTCCTTGTTTTGTTTTTGGTGTTTTCCAAATTGGTGACATTGATATATGTCCCTTAGGGTGGGACCTGGGCCCCCATTTTAAGGCCAATAACTAGAAGATAAGCCAGCCAAGTGGGGACTAGCAAAATTAACAAGTCAGTTCCCATAGACTGCAATGGGATTTGTTGGTGGGGGGGAGGGGTGATTGTCCCATCTCTAATTTTGTAGCATGCTGGATGATGTGCTTAATTTTGGATGGGGGGAGGGGGGGCTTATTTTTTGCTAGCTGCATTGGTGTTGTTCTGCACATGCCCAGCCAGTTATTTTTTTTTTGGCGTGCTTTTTGTGTGTGAACAGCGCTTGGATATTTCTGGGCATGCTCACTGAGAGTGTTTTCATGGGTTAGAAATTGAAGGACATCCTTAACAGGTGTACCCACTTCGAATTTCAGTCTCTACATTGAGTGAACTTGCATTTTGGGTGTTTCATGGACTGTGCATGTGTTTTCAATTGCCTCATTAGCACACAAACATATGTTATATAAAGCTCACAGAGTATTCGGTCGCTTGCCTTGAGAAGAGGCAAGTGTGTGTGGGGGCAAAATGTACATGTTGGTGTCCTTATCGAGTTTGTAACACATGTATTTTATTTTTTATGTCTTTGCAAAACAAGTGATTGGTTAACTTATGTGGATTGTATATTTTTGGTGTGGGGGAGATATGTTCCCCTGAAATAATTCTGATGTTGTTAATGTGTGTTGTTTGTTCACTTTGATTTAATTGTCTGCTGCATTTTTTTGGCCAAAAATTGCTCAAGATGTTGTCTGTAACTGTTTCAAATTGACCATGTTTTTTATTTTGCCTTCCCTTTTGTTTTGTTGAACAATAAAATTAGATGGAAAGTTTTGATGTTTGTTTTTTGTGTTTTCTTTGCAACAAATGTGACAGCTGATTGGAATGTCAAAACAAAACAGGTGTGATTTGTCTAATCTGGTGCCTTCATGGTAGTATATGCATGGATTGTATTGTGTGCTGCCATGCAGCGTCACCAGGAAATGAAAAATACAGAGCGGTAAGTATTCAATTTTCCTTTTTTACTGCAGTGGTTCTCAGCCTCAGTCCTAAAGTACCCCCAACAGGACATGTTTTGTGAATTTATCTTATCGAGAATTGCTGTCCAAAAATCAAAACCATTGACTGTGATTTAAAGCACATGTGCAAGATGAAGGAAAACCTGCAAACATGGCCTGTTGGGGGTACTTGAGAAGCACTGATTTAGAGCACTGCACTTAAAAATAGCTCAAGGCCATACAATTCTAATTGTGGGCATTTTGAGGGAAACGAAGTAAGTGTTAGAACCCCTGCGCGTGTGTTTTTTTTTTTAGATATTTTTTTTTTGTAGTTTGGCCTTTGTCTCCTTTTCTTAACATTGGCTTCACTTCCTGTCACACAGCTAAACAGGAAGTGAAGGTAAAACCCTACCAATGGCTTTTCTTGGGGACACACAGATCAATCTAACTAGTGTCCCCATTAAGCAAATTGCACTCTAGCACTTTGTTGTGTACACCCCAAATCATTGGGTAGTTTGGGTTTAGTAAAGACAAATCCACTCTGCAGTAAAAGTGTAGCTGCTGAAAATCTGAGGGAAAGTATTGGTGATTGGATGTTACAATCATGTAAAAGCAAAGATGTTTTTTTTTTTTTGGCTTGCATGTCCCCCTCAGATATACAGCAAGTGCACTTGTAGTGCAAAGTAGATTTGCCTTTAGTAAATAAACCCCACAGTCCAAACTACCTAATAATTTGTGGTGTACCCCGCAATATGCTGGAGTGCAATGTGCATAATGGGGAAAGTATTTAGACTGACCTGTGTGTCCCCAAGGAAAGACATTGTTAGGGATTTTCCCTCACTTCCTGTGTGGCTATGTGACAGGAAGTGAATTATTTGGAAGGATAAAGTGGCCAAATTAGTTTAACTTTTCAAAGACTCATTCCTAAGTTGAATTGTGATGCATGTCAATGGCCCATTTAGACCCTCTTTAATCACTTGAGATCAGCGCTATAACTGATCGACGGCCACAGCATGGTCCTCAATTGCCAGGAGTCCGTCAATAAACGTCCTCCCATTTGCACGCGCTGTGGTCACAGAGTCACTGAGACTCGGGTGATGACAGATCCGAGTAAGGGGCCGATCCCTGCCCTTTACCATGTGATCAGCTGTCAGCAAATGACAGCTGATCACGTGATGTAAACAAAAGCCGGGTAATGGTTTTTGTTTTCTCCTTGTGCTGACAGCGTGAGCATAAAAAAAAGGCAATCACCGGCTTATGTGCAAGGGACATGGGGCCCGAAGAGGAAGAGGCAATTCTGCATCATCTGTGACAATTAGTAGCCAGTGCCACCTATCAATGCCCACCACTGGTGCCAATCAGTGGCACCTAGCAGTGCCACTTCTCACTGCCCACCAGTGCCAAATAGCAATGCCACCTCTCAGTGCCCACCCTTGCCACCTTATCGGTGCCCATCAGTGCAGTCTCATCAGTGTACATCAATGAAGAAGAAAAATTACCTTTTTTAAAAATATTAACTAGTTTCCTACCGCCCACCGTCAAATGACATCCTTGGCTTTGGGCGGTGACATCTGAATGATGCCTGCAGTTGCAGGCATCATTCAGATATCATTCTTTTCAGCCGGCGATTCTGTGTACAATAGAAACGATCATACTAGCAGTTCCGCCGCTTGATCGTTCTTATAGGTGGGGGAAGGGGACGTCCGCCCCCCCCTCCTCTTGCTGCCACCCGGTGCTTCTCCGGGCTCTCCCGTGCCATCTGAGGCTCGGAGAACGATTTGGAGATGACTGGTGACCAGATGGTCATCAGTCATCTCTATGACCATCGGAGGCGTGGGCACGACGTTATGACATCATGCCGTGTTCCCGTATGTTAACCAAGCCGTGATCTTGGCTGTCAGCATGAGATTGGTGATTTTTTGGGAACAATATCATGCTTTCCAGCCTGGAGGAGAGATGCGGGGTCTTATTGACCCTGCATCTTTCCATAAAGAGGACCTGTCGCACACATTCCTATTACAAGGGATGTTTACATTCCTTGTAATAGGAATAAAAGAGATCCCAAAAAATGTAAAAAATTAAAAAAAGAGTAAGAAATACAAAAAAATAAGAAAAATAAGAAAAAACGCCCATGTCCCCGGTAGCTCGCGCTCAGAAGCGAACACACACGCAAGTCCCGCCCACATATGTAAACGCCGTTCAAACCACACATGTCAGTTTTTGCTGCGTGCGTTAGAACGAGTGCAGCAATTCTAGCACTAGACCTCCTCTGTAATGCCAAAATGGTAACGTGTAAAAAAAATTTAAGCATCGCCTAGGGAGACTTTTAATTACTGAAGTTTGGTGTCATGCCATGTGTGTGCGCAATTTTAAAGCGTGACGTGTTAGGTATCTATTTACTCAGCATAACAACATCTTTCACATTATACCAAAAAATTGGCCGTAACTTTACTGTTTTGTAATATTTTTAGCAAACAAAAGGCGTTTGAAAATGTATTGCGCAAATACCGAGCGAGATAAAAATTTGCAATGACCGCCACCCTAGGGTGTCTGCTCCAAAAAAATATATAATGTTTGGTGTTTTGAAGTAATTTTATAGCCATAAATTTATGATTTTTACATGAAGGAGAGAAGTGCCAGAATAGGCCCAGTGCTGAAGTAGGTAAAATATCCATTTTTATTATTTTTTTTTTTTTTTAAACTCGGTCTTTTGTATTTATAGAAAAAAAATTAAAATAAAACACAAAGGTGATCAAATAGCACCAAAAGCAAGCTCTATTTGTGTGCCAACAAATAAAACATTTTCATTGGGTTACAGTGTTGTATGAGCGCGCAATTGTCATTAAAAGTGCATCAGCGCTGAAATGTGAAACTTGGTCTGGGCAGTGCGCAAGTGGTTAATATAAGGCTACATGCACACGGACGTTTTTCCAACCGCTTGTTTGAGCGTTTTTTGCAGCTTAAAAACATCTCTCCATGTTAGCCTATGGCCTCATGGCCACCATGGCGTTTTGGAGCTGTAAATGGCATAGGCGTTTTTAGGCCCCATGTAGACGGGACGCTGGTGCAAAGTGTTCTGAACTAAGGTTGAAAGTGGCGTTTAGAAAGGCGCGCGTTGTGGCGTTTGCATGCCGTGTTTTACCACATTTGCATGTATATGATAAGGAGCCGTCCTAAGCTCCAAAAACAGTATTATTTACGATTTTAGCTATTGAGTGAGACCAGAGTGATATGAGCAGCTGAGAGCAGCAGTGTAGTTGTATTTAGCGTGTCACTTGCCACATCAATTGCCACAAGTTGTGGATTGTCCACTTGCCACGTCAGCTGCCCCAAGTTGTGGATTGTCCACAATGCAATGGAAGCAAATATATATATATATATAAATTATGGTTTTTCCTCATTTGCCATAAATTTGGAGTTTATCAATGTAAAAAAAAAGGTCACCTTTAAAAACGCTTCTAAACTAAAATGCGGCTAAACGCTGGTACCGCGTCTGAAACGTGGAAATCTTTGGCGTCTGAAGGCATTTTGAGGGTTTGTGAAAAACGATTTTAAACGCAACTGCAGATTTTTTTTGCCAGGACAAAAACAGTGTTTTGGATGTAATAGAATTCAATGGACCCGCATCCAAAACGCAAGTACCGCAATTTTGCGGCGATTTTTTGTTTGACCTGTTTATAGCTGGTTGTTAAAGGAAATGTAAAAAAAAAAAAAAACGGTTCAAAAAACAAAACCCCCCAAAAAAACAGCGTGGGGTCCCCCCCCAGGTCCATACCAGGCCCTTGGGTCTAGTATGGATTCAAAGGGGACCCCGCCCCAAAAAAATGAAAAAAAAATGGCGTGGGGGTCCCCTTTGAATCCATACCAGGCCCTTCAGGTCTGGCATGTATTTTAAGGGGAACCCCGCGGCAAAAACAAAAAAAAATTTGCGTGGGGTCCCCTTAGAATACACACCAGACCCTTTATCCGAGCACTCAACCTGGCAGGCCGCAGGGGAAAAGGGGGGGACGAGAGAGTGGCCCCCCCTCCCTCTTGAACCGTACCAGGCCGCGTGCCCTCAACATGGGGGGTTTAGTGCTTCGGGGCAGGGGGGGCGACCTGCGGCCCTCCCCACCCCAAAGCACCCTGCCCCCATGTTGATGGGGACAAGGGCCTCTTCCCGACAACCCTGGCCGTTGGTTGTCGGGGTCTGTGGGCGGGGGGCTTATTGGAATCCGGGAGCCCCCTTTAATAAGAGGGACCCCAGATACCTGCCCCCCACCCTATGTGAATGAGTATGGGGTACATCGTACCCCTACCCATTCACCTGGTGGCAAAATAAGTCAATAAAAAAAAGACAACACAGGTTTGAAAAGTAATTTATTGGGCAGCTCCGGGGGTCTTTCTGCCGGGCCCCCGCTATTTTCTGCTAGTCGTTTTGCTAGCGGGGTCCCAGGCTTCCTCGCCGTCTTCTTCCGACTTCGGGGGTCTCTTGTTCTGTTCTCCGGTTCTTCTTCCGCTCTCCGACGCCTTCTCCTCAATCTCCGGTTCTTTCTGCCGGACGCCCCGCTATCTTGTGCCAGCTCTTTTGCTAGCGGGGGCCGGTCTTCTACGTCGCCTTCTTCCTTCTTCTCTTCGCCCGATGTTGACTCGTCGCTCTCCACCGCCGCAATGATCTGTCCAAGCAGCGGTGCCACTTTTATTGGCATGGGCGTGGTCACCGGATGATGCCACCGCTGACCCCGCCCCCGTATGATGTCACAGTCCCGGGGAATGATGGGACTGTGACGTAAAACGGGGGCGGGGTCAGCGGTGGTATCATCCGGTGACCACGCCCCATGCCAATAAAAGTGGCACCGCTGCTTGGACAGATCATTGCGGCGGTGGAGAGCGACGAGTCAACATCGGGCGAAGAGAAGAAGGAAGAAGGCGACGTAGAAGACCGGCCCCCGCTAGCAAAAGAGCTGGCACAAGATAGCAGGGCGTCCGGCAGAAAGAACCGGAGATCGAGGAGAAGGCGTCGGAGAGCGGGAGAAGAACCGGAGAACAGAACAAGAGACCCCCGAAGTCGGAAGAAGACGGCGAGGAAGCCCGGGATTCCCGCTAGCAAAAGAGCTAGCAGAAGATAGCGGGGGCCCGGCAGAAAGACCCCCGAAGTCGGAAGAAGACGGCGAGGAAGCCCGGGACCCCCGCTAGCAAAAGATAGCGGGGGCCCAGCAGAAAGACCCCCGGAGCTGCCCAATAAATTACTTTTCAAACCTGTGTTGTCTTTTTTTTTTTATTGACTTATTTTGCCACCAGGTGAATGGGTAGGGGTACGATGTACCCCATACTCATTCACATAGGGTGGGGTGCCAGAATCTGGGGGCCCCCTTTTTAAAAGGGGTGCCCTGATTCCGAAAAGCCCCCCACCCGCATACCCCGACAACCAACGGCCAGGGTTGTCGGGAAGAGGCCCTTGTCCCCATCAACATGGGGGCAGGGTGCTTTGGGGTGGGGGGGCCGCAGGTCGCCCCCCTGCCCCGAAGCACCAAACCCCCCATGTTGAGGGCATGCGGCCTGGTACGGTTCAGGAGGGAGGGGGCGCTCTCGCCCCCCCCTTTTCCCCTGCGGCCTGCCAGGTTGCGTGCTCGGATAAGGGTCTGGTTTGGATTTTGGGGGGACCCCCACGCTGTTTTTCGGCTTAGGGGGTTCACCTTAGAATCCAGACCAGACCTAAGGGCCTGGTATGCTCCTGAAGGGGAACCCATGCCGGTTTTTTCATTAAAGTTTGGCCTGGAGTTCCCCTTAATGATTCATACCAAACATGGGACAGCGAGGCTGCCGAGGACCAGCGCGATGACATCGCACTGGACACATTCTCGGCTGGCTAGTCGCCTCTAGGACACGACTTGAGCGGCTGCTGCATGCTCAGGTCATGTCCAGATCGCCTCGCAAAGTCGCGCTGTCCCTGTGTCAGCCGGCACACGAGTCGCCCGCAAGTCGGATTCGACTTCCCGGGCGACCTCTATTCAAATCAATGGGCTCCCATAGGGAACCATTCATTTTCAATAGAGCGCCGCTGACATTTCTATTTACTATAACAGTTAAGGTTAGAACCAGCGCAGCGCACTGTTATTAGTAAATCAGCCCCTATATGTATAAACGGGAAAAATCCCAAAAAACATATTAGAAAAACGTAAGAAATTAACTAAAGAAAGGAATCATTAAACTACAGTATTGATTTCTATTTCTGAATTTAAGCCATGAGGCGACATAGTGTTCAAAGAATATATCCAAAAAGTCTCTTGACTACAGAGACGTTGGAATCTCTTAGCTGCAGTGGGTGTTTCCGTTATATATTCAGTAGTCCAAACATGGAGGTCAGAGATGTATTTATGGTGATGTGCCGCAAAATGACGTGCAACACTATATTTTGGGTTGCCCACTGGACTGCACGGCAATGTTCCCCAAATCTGGTACGTAGGGCTCTGATAGTTCTACCTACATATAAAAGGCCACAAGGGCAAGAAATACAGTAAACCACATATGTAGTGGAACAATTAAAAAAGGAACATAACCACTTGACGACCGCCGCATACAGATGTACGTCGACAGAATGGCACAGGCAGGCAAATAGGCGTATCTGTACGTCCCTTTAAATTTTCCGCCCAGCCTCGCGAGCGTGTTCGCGGGACCCGTGAACTCTATGTTCCCAGGCAGCCCGCGATTGCGGTCGGCAAATGCAGAACAGGGGGATGCCTTTGTAAACAAGGCATTCCCCTATTCTGCCTAGTGACATGTCACTGATGGCTGTTCCCCCGTGATCGGGAACGGTCATCAGTGACGTGTCACGTGTAGCCATGGCCCCTAACAGTAAGAATCACTCCCTAGTATGGACTTAACCCCTTCAGCGCCACCTAGTGGTTAACCCCTTCACTGCCAGTGTCATTTTCACAGTAATCAGTGCATTTTTAAAGCATTTATCGCTGTAAAAATTACAATGGTCCCAAAAATGTGTCATAATTGTCCGATGTGTCCGCCATAATGTCGCAGTTACGATAAAAATCGCTGATCGCCGCCATTACTAGTAAAAAACAAATTATTAATAAAAATGCCATAAAACTATCCCCTATTTTGTAGACACTATAACTTTTGCGCAAATTGATCAATAAACGCTTATTTTTACCAAAAATATGTAGAAGAATACGTATCGGCCTAAACTGAGGAAAAAAATGTTTTTTACATTTTTTAAGGATTTTTATTATAGCAAAAAGTAAAAATTGCATTTTTTTTTTTTTTTTATTTTCGCTCAATTTTTGTTTATAGTGCAAAAATTAAAAACGCAGAGGTGATCAAATATCACCAAAAGAAAGCTCTATTTGTGGGGAAAAAAGGACGTCAATTTTGTTTGGGAGCCACGTCGCACGACCACAACTGTCAGTTAAAGCGACGCAGTGCCGAATCGCAAAAAGTGGCCTGGTCTTTAACCAGCAAAATGGTCCGGGACTTAAGTGGTTAAGTTAAAAATTTTGCTATTGGCTGTGAAAGTTTTTTTCCCATGAGTGACATGTGAGCAAGTGAGGCATAAAGCTTTTTTGCACTGAAACATCCCTACAAGTGGAATAAACTCAAGTTGCTTCAGCATATAATTTTTATGGTTCCCTTGAGATTTGGTTTTGCTTGGAGCAATCTTACTCTTGATGTTGGGTGCCCTGCGATAGGCAAACTTGGGTAAATCAGATAGGGATTTAGATAGGTGAGGATCTTGGGTAAGGATGGACTAATGTTTTTTAAAAATGTTTTCCATTTTTTTTATGGCCGACATGATACTGTGTGATGAAAGTAATAGGTTCCGAGCTTTGTTTTTTGGAAACGGGCAAGCTATCTTGTTAAGAGGTGCAAGCTTCTTCAATACGGTTGGAGGGGTACCCCTTATCAAGGAATTTTTTCTTTAGTGCGGTACTTTGTGATGTATAGTCCTCCTATCTAGTACAGTTGCGTCTGAGGCGATGGAATTGACTTTTGGGTACGTTATTGACCCACCTGGGATGATGACAGCTAGAATAATGTAGGAAAGAGTTTCCTGCTGTCAGTTTAGTGAAGTTTTTTAGCTATAATAACATCATCACTGTGGAATAGCTCTAGATCCAAAAAACATATGGAATTGGGGTCCATAACCGAGGTGAAAGTTAAGCCAAAATTATTAGTGTTACAATAAGTCACAATTTCAGTAACAGAACTGCCTGGGCCATACCAAATGATTATGATGTTGTCTATGTTGCGACCATAGAAGACCAGGTGTGCCAAAAAGGGGTTATCAGGCCCCACACACCTGGCCTCCCGTAGCCCCATAGTTAGGTTGGCTTAACTAGGTGCGAAATTCGCCCCCATCGCTGTATCCTGTTTTTGCAAATAAAAATCCCCATCAAACTGAAAATAATTGTGCTCCAGGCAAAAACAAGTGGCAAGAAGAATGAAGTCTATTTTTGTATATTTAAGAGGGAGTCTTCTTTAAGAATATGGGCTACTGCCTGAAGGCCAACTTTTTTTTTTCTCAAACAAGTTCTTTATTGAGCAGTTGTAAAAACAAAAGACAGAATACATCCTCGCACAGTTCCAGATAACCAACAGTATGACCAATCAGTGTGACTCAGCACACCCAAATACACTTTATTCAACCTTCCCCACCTGCCCTCCCCCAGATCACAGTCACCTCCTGTATACTGGTCCTGAACAAGGTCAGAACAATCGATCATATATCAAATCCAAAGGTGCCAGACCCGGAACACTCAGCCATGGGTCCCATAGTTTGTCATATTTCGTACACGTCCCTCTGCGTTGGTAGACAAGTTTTTCCATCCTAAGCGTAACCCCCATCTGTGTGATCCACTCCTGTACCGTGGGCGCCGCAGTATCTTTCCAATGTCTCAAAATCATCAGACGGGCCTGGAATAAGGCCCTACTAATAGTCTGCTTGGGGATACCCCCCAACTGGAGGTGATCTAGTATCCCCAGCAGGCAGACCCGAGGGTCCAGTGGTATCTGAGAGTGGAAAGCGCCATTAATAGTGTCAACGACCCGTGTCCAGTACAAGTGAAGCTTCGGGCATCTCCACAGCAAGTGAATGAGATCCCCGTGATCCCTGCAGCACCTGGTGCAGGACGGATCGGGGGTCATCCCCATGCGGGCCAATCTAGCCGGTGTGTAGTGAACCCTCAGAAGAATATAGAGCTGAGACAACCTATGAGCCACGTTCAGGGAGCACGAGGGGACCGCTTGTAAAGCCTCCTCCCACTGCTCTTCCTCGAACGCGCCCACGTCCTGTTCCCACAGGGACACTGCCCTCAAAGGGGCACCCTGTAGAAAGAGGTTAAGCAACCTGGCGTAGCAACAAGAGATGAACCCCTTATATGTCGTCACCTCAAACAAGTAGTTGAAGACCGACGCTGAGTCCAAGGACCAAACGTCCGTCTCCCTCTGCGCTTCAACTGCGTGCTTAAGCTGGAGATAGTAAAACTGCATGGAGACCGGCAGTCGGAACTCCATACTTAGCTCCTGAAAAGTCTTTAACCTGCCATCTCTAAATATATGAGTCATATGTGACACCCCATACTGCGCCCACCTCTGTCCATACGGCAATTTGGCAATTTCCCTATAGTATTGGTTTTCCCATATAGGACTGTAGACGGTAAAGCCAGTCACTCCCTGAAGCATCCGGACCTTATTCCAAGTTTTTTGCATGAGTGCATACGTGGGGAAGAGCTTGTTAGATTTACTGTACCTCAGGGCCTCCAGACCATCCGCCACTCCCCCCCTCCCCCCGTTGTGTAGCTAAGCAGTTGGACCGAGGGGTCCAGCAAATTCAGTACCAGATCCTGGCGAGGGGATATAACTCGTGCAATATGCTGCATTTGTGAAGCTAAATAGTACAGCCAGGGATTGGGCAATGCCAATCCCCCGTTGTCTTTGGAGCGCTGCAATTGTTCAAGTTTGACCCTAGGGGGTTTGGAGAGCCATATAAGTGATCGAAAGATCGAATTAATAATTCTAAACTTTTTCAGAGGGATAACCATGGGGGAATTGTGTAGCACGTACAGCAGCTGCGGCATAAGGATCATTTTTATCAGGTTCACCCTCCCCACCAGTGACAGCCTCAACTTGCTCCACACCTTTACCCGATCGCGACAGCGGTTGATCAGAGGGGTGAGATTAAGGTTAACATATTCGAGCAAGCAAGCTGTGACCTGGATGCCCAAATATTTAAAGGACTTAGCAACAGGGATGTCCTGCAAGGTCGGAGAGAATGCCGAAGGATCCCGATCCAACAACAGGAGGGAGGACTTAGTCCAATTAATAACTAACCCGGAGTATGTACCGAATTGCCGCACTATAGTCATGGCCACAGTCAGTGAAGTGGAGGTATCCCCAAGGAGAAGCATAGTGTCATCTGCATATAACATGATCTTCTCCTGAAGATCCCCATATCGAAATCCCTGCACTGAGGGACAGTCCCTAATCAAGGCAGCTAACGGCTCAATGGCCAGGGCAAACAGGAGTGGGGAGAGGGGGCAGCCCTGACGTGTGCCTCTATGTAATTTAAACGTATGCAAAATCCTTCCCCCCTCCCGTATAGCCGCTACCGGTGAAGAGTACAGCAGCTGCACCCACTGAATGAACTCAGTCCCAAACCCAAACTTCCTCATTACCGCCCACAGATAGTCCCATTCGACGCTATCAAACGCCTTATGGGCATCTAGGGATAGCAATGCCCGGTCACCTACATTGTCCGCCCGCGATTGAATGTTCAGATAAAGTCTACGCAGATTTATCGCTGTCGATTTTTGGGGCATAAACCCTGACTGATCCGAGTGAATTATAGTGGATATAACCTTATTCAGTCTCACTGCCAGTGCCTTGGCCAGGATCTTAACATCGTTTTGTAAGAGCGAAATGGGCCTGTACGATCCCGGGTCTAAGGGGTCCTTGCCTGGTTTCAGAATTAAAACAATGTTAGCTCTAGTCATGGACTGGGGGAGGGTACCGGTCACCTTTGCTGCATTAAAGACTCTCAGCAGGTGCGGTAGCACCTGCTCTCCATACTGTTTGTACACTTCGGCAGGAAGCCCGTCATCTCCCGGTGCCTTCGAGTTGGGAAACATGTTAGTCGCCATCTGCAGCTCACCCAGGGTCAAAGGGGCATCAAGCTCCTCTCTAGCGGAGTCCGTCAAGGTAAGTAGAGGGACATGGTCCAAGTAGTCATCTAAAGACTCTAACGAATACGTACGCTTGGATTCATAAAGGGAAGAGTAAAAACGACCAAGCTCTGTCAAGATTTGGTCTGGGGAGTTAGTCACCACTCCCGAGGGAGCACGTAGTGCTCCAATTGAAGGGGACAGCTGCTGGGAATGGGCAATGGTCGCCAACATGCGGCCTGTGTGCTCCCCCTCCTCATAGAAAGCCGCCTTCTGAAAAAAGCGCTTCCTCTCTGCGCCTGAAGACGTGACCCGGTACAGGGCATCCTGCGCCGACAGCCACGCCTTTCTATTCGGTTCAGACGGGTCCGTGACATAGGTGCCCTCTAGTTCCTTGGCCAACAGTTCCATTCCCTCCCTCCGAGCATGAGTCTTCCTCTTAATAGCCTGTATTTCTGTAATAAATATACCCCTCAAAACAGCTTTTAAAGGCCTCCCAATCCCTGGACACAGTCTCAGGGGCCTCATGAATACGCCAAAATTCCAAAATTTGGGACTCTATCTGTTCATGAGACGAAAAGAGATTCATCCAAAAGGCGTTCATCTTCCACGGGGCCTTGGCCACTGCGGAAGGGGGACGCACCTCCAAAGACACAATCAGTGGCGAGTGATCCGACACTCTTCTGGGAGCATACTTCATCCCCGAAACGTAACGCCCAGCCGCATAAGAGCATATACATGAATCAATCCTGGACAAAGACGAATTGCCCTTTGAGAAGCATGAAAATTGCTTCACTCCCGGGTTCCTTGCCCTCCATGGGTCCTTCCACACCACCTCCTCTATAAATTTCCTTAGGGCCGTGCAATACTTCCCCCTCCCTCCTCCCCCCGGGGGATGTTTGTCTAGCAAAGGGTCCATAAAGCAGTTGAAATCCCCGAAGGCATACAAAGGCACCTCCGGGAACCGCAACTGAAACTCCATTAAGGCTCTCAACACCTGGTTATTGTACGGAGGAGGTATATACACAAAAGCAAGAATACAGTTAAAGGTAAACAGCCTGCACATGAGAAAAACATATCTGCCCTCATCATCAACCATAGAGCTGAGCTCTTCAAAATGTATGGAGCTGTGTATCAAAACACTCACACCCCTGGAATAGGAAGTGTGAGTGGAGTGATACGCTCTGCCCACCCACCGATAGTTCAGGCACGACTTAGAATCAGCAGTAAGATGTGTCTCCTGCAAGGCACAGATGGCAGGCAGGCGTTTCCTCATCAGGGAGGACACCATAGTACGTTTCAGAGGATCCTGTAACCCCCTAATGTTCCAGGACAACACTGTGACAGTCTCCATCAGGGGAAATCAAGCATGTAACCATCAGGGGGAAGACCCCAAATGTCAGGTTGGGAAGACATCCGGGGCGGCATAGACTGCTGGTTAGTAGATAGAACTGGAACTCTGCAAGTCTGAAAATAGAAACTGTCTGCTCTGGAACAAATTCTCGTGTTGCCGTAGCAACCCAGTGCGCACAACGGTGCGGTGAACCAACTTACAGACCCTGTCCGTAGTAGGCCAACAGGCCTTTCAGATATAAGAGCCTTCTTCACGTGGCCCTCTAGGAAATACAGGTTCTGGGGTGCCAACGGGCACTCCTGATTTGCTTGGGACAACGGGTCCCGTGAACAGTCCATGGACTCAGCCAACATGGCCGTCCATTTACAGGCAATCCGTGAGGTAAGCATTGCCATTAATAAACACTTTTCCGAACTCGCATTAAGTGAAAATAATCAATGTTCGTATCCGGCACTATCCTCAGCCGAGGAAAAGGTAGGGCGGTATCAGCAAGAACTTGTCAGGCCCATCAGTCATCATCCTCGGGGGTCTTTGGTGAAATGCTCCCGCGTTGGCATCCAGCCAGTCCGAGGCATCTGCAGGGTTTTCAAAAAAGTGTGCTTGGCCCCTCAGGATGACTCTGAGCCTCGCAGGGTAAAGCATGGCATAGGGTGCCTGCAGCTTCTGCAAGCGTTTCTTGATGTCAGCAAAGTGCGCCCGGCTCTTCTGAACTGCAGGGGAAAAGTCAGGGTAGAAGGAGACCCTTGTGCCATTGAATTGAATGTTCTTCTTCTCCCTGGCCAGCCGCAATATAATTTCTCTGTCTCTGTAGTTTAACAGTCTGGCCAGCATCGGGCGAGGATGGTTACCCGGTGGGAGAGGTCTGGTAGGCACTCGGTGGGCCCTCTCAACCGCATACAAATGAGTGAACGCCTCCTTGCCAAATAGATCTGCCATCCACTGTTCCACAAATTGTGTGGGGTCCCGGCCCTCCACTTTCTCCGGCAGCCCCACTATGCAAACATTATTGCGCCTGAGGCGGTTCTCAAAATCTTCTGCCCTCATATCTATAGCCCTGGCTAGGCGTGCAGTGGATTGGGCATCTCTGGTCAGTTCGGGGAGTCTGTCCTCTATATCACTTATCCTGCTCTCAGCTGCCGTGGTTCTTTCCCTAATTTTTTGAATGTCTTGTCTAATCAGACATACCCCTTCCTCCAGGTTCCCAAAGCGGACTTGCAGGCCATTCACAGAGGCTGTGCATTTATTAACAGCTCTTAGTAAGTCAGCCATAGTAGGCTGTTCACCCCCCTCCTCATCAGGTTCTTCACTGTCCTCCTGCAAGTGAGCTATCATGGCGCCCGCTCCCAGCACTCGCCCCCCCTCCTCCATGTCAGTGTCACTGCATGCGGCTCCCTCTTCCAGGGGCAGCGCTCCTGCCAAGTTCAGTTTCCCTGCCATTTTTTGTGCATAGTACCTCATATCTTTAGGGGGTTCTCCGGGAGGATCCTTGGGTGGTTGCAACTGCTTACTCCCCCCCTCGTTTGTCTTCTCTGCAGCGCGTCCCCTCTGTGCTGATGGCGGGGTGGCGCCATTTTGGGAATCCGGCTTGGATCCTTCTCCTCTCTGTCCTCGGGTCATCATGCCTCTGTGAAGTTCCTAAGTGGCCGCCGGGTGATGAGGGGACTCTCCCAGGTTCGGATGGCGAAAATCCGGGTGTTCTGCGGTGCTGGATACCGGATCAGTGGAGGATCAAAGCGGGAGCTCTGTGAAGATGCGACTGCTCACATGCCGCGCTGGCCACGCCCCTCCCTGAAGGCCAACTTGGTGTGGTATCGACGTGTATAGAGAACACACATCTAAGGATACCCACAGGTATGATGGTACCCAAGTAAATCTATCAGATGTGTGCCATCTCGAATAAAGTAAGGGAGTGCCTGGGCTAGTGGTTGTAGGAAATGTAAAGTGAGAAACTGGTGGTAATGCTGTACATAGAGGCAACAATGGGACGGCCTGGTAGATTGTTAGTATCTTTGTGGATTTTTGGTAAATGATATAGATAGGGAACTTGAAAAAATGGCTTCTGAAAGAAGGCAGCCTCTGATTTGCTCAATATACCTTCAGCACATGCTTGTTAAATCATGGAGATGGATTCTTCTATAAATTTCGGTAAAGGGTCTGTTTTTAATTTTGCATAAGTGTTTTTATCTGAAAGGAGTCGTATAGCTTCCTTCATATAATCAATTTTATTTTGTAGCACTATGCCTCCACCCTTATCAGCTGATATGATGATGATGATATCTGGATTAGTGCTCAGGGACTTCAAAGCTAGATGTTCCAAAGAGCTGAGATTGTTGGTGAAACAGTGGGACTTGGAGGATTCGGATGCACACAGGTCTGTGAGTTCTTCAAAAACTACCTGATAGAAAGTGGAAAGGTATCGACCTTTTGACTGAGTGAGTGAGTAACTTGTATAGCGCTACAAATGCGAACTAAATTGCCTCAAGGTGCTTATTTCCATCTGGTGTCTTGCTTATCCTTCAGAAGAGGTGGGTCTTAAGTTTTTTTTTGAAGGACCGATGGTTTTCTTCCATGCGGATGTTCTTTGGTAGAGCATTCCATAGCCGTGGGACTTGGGGATGTGGAGGAGGTTTTGGTCAGTTGATCAGAGAATGCGATTGGTGGTGTAGTGTTTTTTATTTTCTCGCATAAGTATTGAGGAGCCTTTCCTTGTATGCATTTGTGGGTGAGGCAGAGGGTCTTTAATGTGACCCGATCCTTTACGGTTAGCCAATGAAGGGTCCTCAGGGATGGGGTGATGGAATCCCAGGGTTTTTTCCCCATAACCAGTCTGGCTGCCGTGTTCTGGACGACTTGTAGGCTCGAAATCTGGTATTTTGGTAGTCCTAAGTAGAGGGAGTTTGCATAGTCGAGTCGAGAATTGATGATTGTTCCAACGACTACCACTGTATCCCCTTCCGAAATGAGTCTACGCAGTAGGCGGAGAAGATAATGGGATCCGCTGACTACTGATCCTATTTGTGCATCCATCGATATCTCGGCTTTTGACTTTGGTACTTGGGGTGATTATCTGTCCAAGGATGGTGGGTGGTGTCCATGAGGTCCTAGCTTTAGTCTTTCGGTTTGCGTGGAGGAGAAGTTCTGTTTTGGATCCGTTGAGTTTGAGGGAGCTCTCAGTCATCCAATCATCAATCAACGCAAGGCATTTATATAATCCGTGATATTGGTCGTTTTTGTTTTTTTTTGGTGATCCGAAAGTAAAGTTGAGTGCCATCAGCATAGGATGATTTTGAGGAGTGGGCGGAGGTAGATGTTGAAAAGCACGGGTGACAGGGGTGATCCTTGAGGGACTCCGCAGGAAGTGGTGCACGTTTCAGAGGTGAAAGCTCCTAGTTTCACTGTCTGGGAATGATTTTCTAGGAAGGATGTGAACCAGGGTAGATCTGAGTCTGTAACTCCAGCTACTTCTTTAAGACGAATGAGTAGAGTTTTGTGATCTACTGTGTCAAAGCAGCACCAGTAGACATGATTCTCAGTCATCTGCTGCTTCGAGAGCGTCATCCCATATTTTGAGAAGTGCAGTTTCTGTGCATGGCCTGGGCGAAAGCCTGATTGTAGTGCGTCCAAGAGTTTGTGGGTGTCCAAATGGAGTTGTAGCTGTTGTACTACTGCTTTCTCAATCTTGGAGATGGTCTTGTTATCAGTCTGCGGTGGATTGAGTCTTTAGGGTCGAGGTTAGGTTTATGCCTTGCTTTAGGGCAGTGGTTCTCAACTCCAGTCCTCAGGGCCTACCAACAGGCCAGGTTTGCAAGATAACTGAAATGCATCACAGGTGATATAATTTGCTGCTCGGTGATTGCAGTATTCTAGTCTGCATCTCACCAAGGTAATACTTAAAATCTGGCCTGTTAGTGGGTCCTGAGGACAGGAGTTGAGAACCACTGCTTTAGGGAGATCAGTACAATACCTTCTTTGAACGATTGATTTACAAGATGTGTTATGGTGGGTGGCAAGATATCGGTACATTCTTTCAGGAGTTTTGTGGAAATTATGGCCTCTGGTGATGTGCTGATTTAGTGTCCCATGCCATTTCTAATAGTACACTCTCTGTGCATCCTCATGACCATGCCTTGGTAAGACCAGCATCTCCTGATTTGTCAGGGAAATTCCCCACCTAGTGTCACCAATCTGCGCCCAGCGCGCATGCACGGCGGAACGACGCTTTGGCGCGTGCGCTGTGGAACGTCGCTCCGGCATTCACGGGTGCGCGCAATGGCGCAACGGTGCATGCGCAATGGCGCAATGCGCGTGCGCAATGGCGCGCCAATAGGATGACAGGTGGGCCTATTTAAACAAGCTCAGTGACGCAGTCTGGTTGCTGGTTTGTCAGCGTTCCTGTGTTCCTAGTACCTGAAAAGTATACGTTTGATCTCCTGCTGTGACCCGGACCGGATTGACTACTCTACTACCTCTCCTGCACCTGATCCCCTGGCTTGCTCTAAGGACTTCTACCTCTCTCCGAGTGTTTGACCCTCGGCCTGTGACTCGGATCTGCTGTTGTCTCCAGCCCTTGACCCCCTGCCTGTACCTGGAACTTCTTTGCTCAGCCTGCTTCTAGTCTGTCAGGACTTGTTTTCCCCGCTGCTAGTTCTTGCCTGGACTTTGTTCACTTGCTGCTGGTTCCTGCCTGAACTTGTCTACTCCTGGTGTTTGACCCTCGGCCTGCTCTCAGTCTACCCATCACCACTAGACCTTCCAGCAAGACACCTCTGCCTGCTGGTAGCCAGTGCTCCCTTGTGCCGTCCTCTCCCTGTCTCACCTCCAGGGGGCAGTGTGCGCTTGGGTGCAAGGGTGAAACACTCTCGGCCTCGGTGAGTACTCGCCTGATACTGATACACTCATAGTTACTTTCGGAGGCTCATTGGCACCAATCCCTGTATCTTTTTTAGTGCAGACCTCCATACTCAGCCCATCATTATCAAAACCAAAAAGAAAACACGTAGAAGAGGCAAGAGAGGAGGAGGGGGGGAAACAAAAATCTCCATCCATCCCGCCTGGACAAACTGCGGAAACTGTAAAAATATATAATCTATCCTCTTTAACTTTAAACGCGCAAAAATTTTCACTATTATCTAGAGGTCTCAACTTTGCCCCCACCACTTTTTCCCAATTCCTTTACTATGTTTAAAGACCTAAACACATTTATCTGTAATTTAACCCTCAAAAGACACTACAACATGATAGCGAATAACACCACTAGTGAGCTTGCCACATCTTCTGATGCGACATCCAGTTCTATAGACACTTCTGCGGACCAACAAGCTATTCAAGACCTTTGCGATTTATGGAACGTAGACGAAGAAGATGACCTGATAGTATGGTCCCAATATTCTCAATCCACCCCTTCCATAGCCCATACCTCTTTTAGACCCAAGTCTATTTTTAACCCCACCCAGTCCAAAGGTCCCTACCTTTCCACTTTCTATCAGGTAGTTTTTGAAGAACTCACAGACCTGTGTGCATCCGAATCCTCCAAGTCCCACTGTTTCACCAACAATCTCAGCTCTTTGGAACATCTAGCTTTGACGTCCCTGAGCACTAATCCAGATATCATCATCATATCAGCTGATAAGGGTGGAGGCATAGTGCTACAAAATAAAATTGATTATATGAAGGAAGCTATACGACTCCTTTCGGATAAAAACACTTATGCAAAATTAAAAACAGACCCTTTACCGAAATTTATAGAAGAATCCATCTCCATGATTAAACAAGCATGTGCTGAAGGTATATTGAGCAAATAAGAGGCTGCCTTCTTTCAGAAACCATTTTTTCAAGTTCCCTATCTATATCATTTACTAAAAATCCACAAAGATACTAACAATCCACCAGACCGTCCCATTATTGCCTCTATGGACAGCATTACCACCAGTTTCTCACTTTACATAGACCATTTCCTACAACCACTAGCCCAGGCACTCCCTGCACAACCCTACACTTGGGAACCATCATACCTGTGGGTATCCTTAGCTGTGTGTTCTCTATACACGTCGATACCACACCAAGTTGGCCTTCAGGCAGTAGCCCATTTTCTTAAAGATGACTCCCTCTTGAATATACAACAAATAGACTTCGTTCTTCTTGCCACTTGTTTTTGCCTGGAGCACAATTATTTTCAGTTTGATGGGGATTTTTATTTGCAAAAACAGGATACAGCGATGGGGGTGAATTTTGCACCTAGTTACGCCAACCTAACCATGGGGCTATGGGAGCAGTGGCGTCTCCAGCTTTCATATTTAGGGGGAGCACATGGGGAGACAGGGACAAAAGTAGGGGGGCCAACTATGAAATGCAAATATATATATATATATATATATATAAATCTCCTGGGGCCCTTTACTACAATCCCACAATGGGCCCTTTCACATGTTCTGCAGTGAGCTCCCTTCCTACTATACTGGGGCCCCCCAGGGTGTCAGAAAACAAGAGATATATGTCACCAGCACACAAAGAAAATATAAGGGTCCAAAGCAGTAGGAGAACTCAGGGTTGCAAAGGTTGTCTTGCCAGCGGGCCCTGGTGTTCTGCCACTGTGGGGTTCCCCAGCTGTCCTGTCCCAGCTATTGACAGCACTGGTCTGGCATCTGTCTCCTTGGCAGCGGCAGCAGTCTATTCGGACCTAGTGCTGGTGACATTATGGGTGCATGCAGGGGAAGGCTTGCACTATTGGCTATAGAGAGCCGAGCCCCCAGCTGGTCACCTAGCAGCAGTAGTAATGCTGTATAACCTTCTCTGTTGACATGCTGATCGGGATGTGATCCAGGTGATGCTCCCAGTCAGATCTAATAAACACAGTATTTTTTAGCATCAAGAGTACAACCACATATATATATAATCAACCATATGTTCAGCAGCCATGTGGGCTCTATGCTTGTAAAGTGTGGGCTTTGATCAATAGAATCACTGATATTTAACACTAGGATTTGACTAGGAGCATCACCTAGATTGCATCACGATCAGCATGTCAGAGAAGGCTCCACTGCTGCTAAGCAACCTGCAGGGAGCTCAACTGTCTACAACCAATAAAGATGGGCTCGGGTGTGTTTGAAATCCCACATGCCCGATCCCGCCAGGAAGCTGACACTCCACAGTGCTAATCACAGCCAGTGAGACATTTCCTGATCTGTGCAGCTGCGGACCGGGAAATGTCTCACTGCCTGTGATTAGCGCTGTGCAGTGTGGGCTTCCTGGCAGGCTCTGGCATGTGGAATTTTGAACATGCCCAGTCCATCTCTAACAACAAATTGTGCTGGCCCTCCTGTACATCAGCCCCATAAGGTAACCAGCACTGGATTCCAATGTGCTGCCGCCACTGCCATGGAGACAGAGACCAGCGCTGTGAATAGCCGGGACAGGACAGCAACTCTGGTTGTTGAGTAATATTTTTATTCCCGCGCTACCATGTGGAATAATATAGTAAGAAAGTGGAACTGCTGCAGGCACCGAAAAGGGTCAAACCAACCCGTTAATGTGAGATTGAGAAGGGGGGGGGGGTGGTGCTGCGCTGTTACTAGTGATAGAATCAAATAGTAAAATTTGATTTTACTATTACTAGTTAAATATCCATAGGGGCTGTGCAAAATAGCAAAATAAATGTGCAAAGCCCAATATGTAATCCTGTGCAAAATAAACACTAGGTGCAACTGTGTAAAGCAAAATATAAAAATGTCCAATCTGTAATAAATAGTGCAAAGTCCAAAAACTATGTGCAAAATCGCAATCAAATTGTGAGCATAGCAATCTGATATTCTTTCTTCAGTGTGCAAACAGATTCCATGTGCAAAAGTGCTGGAGAGGTGTAACAGTCTCCTCTTGGTGCAAAGGACACACCAGTGAGTGGCCTCTTACCTTGCGGTAAAAGGACAACCGCATATATGTGTGTGTGTGTGTGGTGGTAGTGTGGTACCCCACCAGTGTATGAATACAGGATTCTCAACCAGGCAGGTTGAGGGGCTCCAGGGTATTTGCTTGTTTGGGAGGAAACTGGCTTTTCAGTTTCCTCATGATTTACTAAAATCCACTTTGGGACCCGGAGCTTGGGGATTTCTTAGAGATCCGGGTGGGATGAAATCCCCAGTCCTGGATCTGGGTTTTGAGGCTCAGCTGCACACTGATTGTTCAGGTGTGTGTGGGCCTGATAGTAGAATCAGGACCAGCATTCTGGGCCCCACCCTCCCGACGAGTGCAGGTGTGCACTGGGGAAGCCATAGAGTGCAAGTGTGCACTGGAGAAGTCAGAGAGTGCTTGTGTGCACAGTGGAAGCCAGAGACCCAGGTCTGAGGGTCAGAGCAGCAAGGGGCTGCTATCCAAATGGATGGTGTTGCAGATGGAGTAGTCTATAGGAGACAGACAAGAGCCTGAAGTGGAAGGCCTGAGCAGCACTGCTGTATGTATAAGCCAGGAGGCTGAATGTCAGTTTGTTGTTGAAAAGGAGTACTGAAACCCTTGCGAGGGAAACCTTTCATTTTGTTTTGACTTCTTTTAATAAAAATGGGCAAACAAAGCCCTTAAAAAGAAGAACCAGCGAGTGGCGGTGTCCTTCAAGCTCTACATTTGATGCTAGTCCTTCACAAGTGGCGGAGAATTTTGGGCACAATCTGAGATCCCTACAATCAAGTAAGTTCATCTGTTATATGAACTGTGTTTTTGGTGCATGAGACTGCATAATCTGTGTGTGTGCAGGTGAGGAGAACCTGCAAGCGAAAGGTAAACTAGCCTTAAAGAGACAGTGCTCCAATTTGTTGCAGGTGGTGTACCTGTGAACAAAAAGTCAATTTTTTTTCTCTGCAGTGAACTGCTGCTAGCTGTGTGTGGCAGCCAGGCAAACTGCATTGCACAGAAGTTTGATGGACTGTGTTGCATGCAGGTTGTGTACCTGTGAAAGGAGAATCACATTTTCTTCCCTCTGCTGTGAACTGTGTTACTGGTTGCTGTGTGCAACTCCGCAAGGATGGGGCGGTCAAAGCAGAAAAAGGAGGCGATGCTTGCTGAAGCAAGAGAAAGAGCTCTGTGGCTGGAGGGGTTGTTACCGCCTGATCGAACCCCATACATGCCTAAACAGAGTTTTCCAAGGGAAAAGAGGGCTGCTGTTGTCCCTAGCAACCCTGGTGCAATGAATGCACAGATGACTGCTAGTGTGGAGAGTCCACCAGCGTTTGAATCTGCAGTGGATTGGTGCAAGCGACACCTGGCAGGATTGGACCAAGCTAAAGTGGAAGGCAAGCCAACCTTCCATACAAAAAGAGAGCTGCCGAATGTCCATGCCTGGGAGAGGGGTGTTGTTGCCCCGGGCAACGCTGCTGCAGTTAAACCAGCAGCTGTTGTGAAAAGTGTGAAAGTGACACAGCTTGAGACAGGGTCCAGCAGATGCAGGGTGGGAAACCCTGACAAGACATGGAACCAAGTGCGCTGTTTGCGGTGCAGTGAGTGGGGGCATGCAGTCTCCAAGTGCCTTTTGTCCCTGGCTCCAGTGCAAAGCTATCTAGCAAAACAAAGGTCTGAGAAGCCTGTGTTATATGCCAGAAGAGAGGCTGATCAAAGGCCAGGACAGAGAGTGGTTGCCCATAGCAACACAGAGGAGGCCAGTCGGGCTGTCTGTGGACCAAGGTGTGTGCCTCCCATGGGTCGTGACAAGTGGCTTCCGGAGGAGCCAATACAGCATGTTGGAGAGAGCCAGCAAAGCTCTGCTGGGAGACTGCGATCTCCCATGGCAACGAGAGTGGAAGTTATGCCTGGAAAGAATCATCAGGAAAGAAACGCACTGGGGAAAAGTCGTCCAGTACCGTGCCTGGAATGTGGTCAAGTGGGGCATGGGATCTTTACTTGCCCAAGTTTCTGGAACACCGCTGAAGAGTCTGGAAAGGCTGCAGTGTCGCCATATGGCCCCAAAGAGACAGTAACTGGTATGGATGCAGCTGAGAGACAGCACACTCAAGTGAAGGCTATGATGCCAGCCACTGAAAATGGTAAGACTGTTCCAGTTTATGGTACTGAACCCAGTGAAGTGGGAGTAGATCCAGTGGGGAGATCCGCAGTGCCAATGGACATAGACTTGCGGCAGTGTGCTACCCAGAGCAGTGGGGAGGCACAAAAAAATAAAGCCCAACTAGCCGCAGGGCTAAAGACTGGAAAGGACATGGGGACTCTGCATGTGCCTGCTATAGTCCAGCAGGTGGCTGGGAAAATAGAGTTAGGGGTGACCAAAACAGTGCCTGTGCCATGTTCCCTAGTGACAGGTACTGCAGGGTTGCCCAGTGAGACTTCCAAAAAGCCCGCAGTGACGGAGCCGAGCGTTTCCCAGGTCAACTTTGGAGATGCCCATGTAGGAAAGGGTGCCCCTTTAAAAATGGAGGGCGCTGTGAGGAGTCACTCAGAGGCTTTGGTGGGTAATATATAATCCACAAAAGTAGCAGTTATGTCTACACGTAGTGAAAATTCTGATGGTTATGCTGACAAAAGTGTTACTGTTGGCAAATGTGATGGTATTGGTGATCATGACATTGAAAAATGTGTTTCCTTTAGTGTCATGTCTGAAAATGTTGGAAATGTGTTTACTACCAATGATGGGAGTAGGATATCTCCCATGACAACCAGAAGCGCAGGATTGTCCAGGGAACTCTCATGGGGCCTCCATGTGTTGGAGCCAGAGGTTTTCCAGGATGGTTGTGGTGCTACTCTGGTGAAACAAGGGAAGACTGTATTACATAGTGAGTGTGTGTGGGCGCAGCCCCACAACCCTAAGTGTAACCCAGTTGTCAAGGGGTTAGATCAGCCTGCAAAAGCTGAAAGTGAAGAGCTGTATGTGTCTGTAGTGCCACCAAAGCAAGGTGTTCAAAATAAGGTATTGCACCTTGCCTTGGTTGAGGATGCAATCTCCCAGTGTGATGTGAGAAAAAAAATATTGTCACAATGTGAGGTAGATAGAAGTGACAAGTGTGTTGTTTTGGCTAGTGAATCCCAGGTTCCTGTTGGGCCTTCTAGAGCAGGTGATGCAGTGCTGTGGAGCACCAGTGATAGAACCACAGGAGACTGGGATGATTGGTGTAAGGAAGCAGTTGCGGCACTAGGCCAAGTGACAAGGAATTACGAAGCAATGATGTGTGACAGAGTTGTGGACAGACCACCTGCTGTGCCCAATGGAGGGATCGCAGAATGGCCAGTGCTCAAGGGCACGCCAGCCCCTGCAAAGGCTGATGCCCTCCAGTCTGAAGGAACGGTTCTGGGCGCAGGCATGGCAGATGGGTTGTCCACGGCCCAGCAACTAAATAGTGGCAAGTGTCAAGTTGACAATGTGACTAATGTTGACTCGCAGAGGCTCATTGGTGTAGCGTTAGAGGTGAAGAGGAGACATGTGTCTGACAGCGCTCCAGGGGAGCAACAGGCTGGGATGAGGGGTACCTTCAAGGAGATGGTGGTCTCTTCAAATGTCTCAACCTCACAAGCTGCAATGGATGAGCCCCTCCAAGTCTCGGACAGGGGAAAGGTTCCAAAAAAGGTCATGCATTTAGACATTGGTTGCATAGAGTTGACAAAAACTTTATTAGAAATGCTGGAGTTGGTAAAAGTGCCCTCACTGTACACTTGGGTGTCTCCACCGCAGTCGGACCAGGTGGTGCTGCGTGGTACCAATAGGTGGAGCCAGGTGGTACAGGCTGTGCTGGGAAGCTTGTTAACAGTGTGGCAAATAGTTCTGAGGTTCTCTAAGGGGGTGCTCCCAGTTACTGAGTGGCCTGGAAGGCGCTCAGAACTGTTGGAGTCATCAAAGGTCTCTCCGGCTGGTGTAGTGACTGGAAACATCTCTGCTGGTGTGCTCCAAGGTGCAGCTGAGCAGTGGTCAGTAGAGGGCGCAGATACTGTCTCAGCCGCTAAATCTCATGAGAAGGAAGGGCCCAGAATAGATGCAGCACTAGCAGAGATGCTTTCTATCACTCAGAAAGGGGTACAACTTAAAGTACCCGGAGACACTGTGAGAAAAAGTGCTATAGGTGGATGCTGCAACAATGTAATGTGTACATCAGAAAGAAGTAGTTTGTGCCTAGATCAGTGTCATCTGTTAGATCAGTTACCCATGGAGTGTTGGACAACAGGTGAGGTAGAACTTGGCTTTAGTCCTGTGGGATTTAATCTCTCGCCTATGTGTGGTCCCTCCTCAGGTCTGGTATTAACAAGCACTGAGATGGACAGCACTGATTGCGTTGGAAAGTGTGACATTAAAATATATGATTTAATGATTGGCGCTGTTAAAAGCAATGTGGTTGCCCTGGGTAACAAGAGAGAGGTTTTTGAACCTGAAAGACCTGTGGTGAAAGATAAAACTTATTTACGTAAGCTGAAAGGTAGGATCAGGGTAGGCAGAGTTTCCCCAAAAGACGAGAGTATGCTCAGGGACCCAAAGAGAAGAGAGGGAAGGCAGAGTATACGGAATTATAGAACCCTGTTAAGATCCAAGCTGGGACATACCTGGAAGCGCACCCGGAAAAAAGGTTGGGCCTACGTGGCTGACAGCCAGCACAGAAGTGTCCCAACCATAATGATGGGTGCTGGTGTTCCTCCCTCCGGATCGAAACAAGGGGGGAGGGTATGTGGTAGTGTGGTACCCCACCAGTGTATGAATACAGGATTCTCAACCAGGCAGGTTGAGGGGCTCCAGGGTATTTGCTTGTTTGGGAGGAAACTGGCTTTTCAGTTTCCTCATGATTTACTAAAATCCACTTTGGGACCCGGAGCTTGGGGATTTCTTAGAGATCCGGGTGGGATGAAATCCCCAGTCCTGGATCCGGGTTTTGAGGCTCAGCTGTACACTGATTGTTCAGGTGTGTGTGGGCCTGATAGTAGAATCAGGACCAGCATTCTGGGCCCCACCCTCCCGGGCCCCACCCTCCCGACGAGTGCAGGTGTGCACTGGGGAAGCCATAGAGTGCAAGTGTGCACTGGAGAAGTCAGAGAGTGCTTGTGTGCACAGTGGAAGCCAGAGACCCAGGTCTGAGGGTCAGAGCAGCAAGGGGCTGCTATCCAAATGGATGGTGTTGCAGATGGAGTAGTCTATAGGAGACAGACAAGAGCCTGAAGTGGAAGGCCTGAGCAGCACTGCTGTATGTATAAGCCAGGAGGCTGAATGTCAGTTTGTTGTTGAAAAGGAGTACTGAAACCCTTGCGAGGGAAACCTTTCATTTTGTTTTGACTTCTTTTAATAAAAATGGGCAAACAAAGCCCTTAAAAAGAAGAACCAGCGAGTGGCGGTGTCCTTCAAGCTCTACATTTGATGCTAGTCCTTCACAGTGTATATATATATATATATATATATATATATATATATATATATATATATATATATATATATAATCTATATATATCACAGGGGTGGCTGCTCCTCCCTTTTGATCCTGAACCAGATGTGGGTCTTGGGCTTTAGTCTTTGTCACTCAGTGGGACGAATAGGCACACAGCTAGACGTAAGCAGATGAGCTCGCTGCTCGTAGGAAATAAGTGTTGTGTTTATATGTATTATGTGAGTAATAAATACCTCTGTTGGTTTTAAACATACTACACCATTTGGGACCCCATTTCTTTTTTAAATCCTTGCTGCCACTGAGTGACAAAGACTAAAGCCCAAGAACCACATCTGGTCCAGGATCTGGTCCAGGATCAAAAGGGAGGAGCAGCCACCCCTGTGATATATATACACATATATGCGGTTGTCAGATTGCTATGCTCACAATTTGATTGCGATTTTGCACAGTTTTTGGACTTTGCACTATTTATTACAGATTGAAAATTTTTATATTTTGCTTTGCACGCTGCACTTTGTTATTATTGTTTTTTTGGATTTATGTCTATGCGTTTAGCATTCATGCGTTTAGCAATCTGTTGCACTCCCATTCTGGTGATATCAATTATCTAATTTTACTATTTGATTCTACCACTAGTAACAGCGCAACTCTGGTTGTTCCATCACTGGTCCACACTGGGAGGATTCCCCCATCCACCTATAATGTGTAGATGGGAGAATTGGATCATTTCTTTTTTTTTTTCCATTCAACCTAATAGTTGAATGGAAAAAAGTAATCAATGTACGGGCTAAGAGCTAAGACCAGCCATAGACCGTTTAAATCTCAGCTGGTTCAGCAGGAACTGGCTGAGATTTGAACCATTATTGAGCAGATTCTCTTATGATTATCACTAGTGGTTGCTATAGCCACTAGCGATAATCACTGTTTGTCGGGAGAATACAATTGCTGGGCAGGAGGGATATTCCCCTGTCAGAACTGTCTGTGTTGATGGGGGAATTATGCAAGTTTCTTTCCTGCAATCTGTGGATGCAGGAAAGAAATTTGCACCGTTTATTACCTGCCTAACTGAAAGTAAATTGTGAATGTCTTGAAAGAACAGGAGAGGGGAGGGAGACAGATGGGGGAGAGAAGGGATGGCGATAATGCAGTTCAGTGATTACAGTGTACTGCAGTCTGCAGTGCACACACTTACCCACGGTCCAGGCTAGAATCAGATTTTCATATTTCCTGCCCACACATCCCCTCTCTTCAGATACAGCACGCCGGGATAATGTGGGCGGGACTGGAAGGAGGAGGAGGAGCTGTATTCCTCCCTGCTCGTATGTGAGGAGAGTGAGGGGGGGTGGCTGGACTCGCTGGGCTGTGAAAGAGTGTCATAGACTGATACTCCACTCAGCTTGCAGTCACCACTCTCGGAATTTACAGGCTGGTTCTCCTGTCCTAAGGACGGGAGAAATCAGTCTGTTTTTTCAGTAACTGAGATGAAGGCTTGGGCCCCCTTCCCCCTTCCACAGTGCTCGTGAAGTCCTTCCTGCAACTCGCTCTTCTCCGTGCCAATGAGGATGCAGGGGAAGGAGCAGATCGGGAGGCTGTGGTTGTGTGAGCGCTCGCATTATGCAGTGTCAGTGAGCAGAGGGAGGGGGAAGGAATCCCCCACAGGAGCTGACTGGGGACGCTCTCCCTCTCAGGAGAGACTGTGTTACTCCAGCGGCGGCCCGAGCAAAATACAAAAAATGCACATGGTGGGGCACAGCATAATGTTGGGGGGCCAGGGCCCCCTCTGGCCCCCCCTAGGGATGCCATTGTATGGGAGGCAACGTTATAATCATTTGGGATGGCCCAGCCAGTTCTGTTACTGAAATTGTAACTTATTGTAACACTAACAATTTTGGCTTAACTTTCACCTTGGTTATGGACCCTGATTCATATGTTTTTTGTATCTAGAGCTATTCCACAGTGATAATGTTATCACAGCTAAAAACTTCACTAAACCGACAGCAGGAAACTCTTTCCTACATTGTTCTAGCTGTCAAATCCCAGGTGGGTCAATAACGTACCCAAAAGTAAATTCCATCGCCTTAAACACAACTGTACTAGATTGGAGGACTATACATCACAAAGTACCGCACTAAAGAAGCTTGAACCTCTTACCAACAAGATATCTTGCCCTTTTCCAAAAAACAAAGCTCAAAACCTATTACTCGTTTCATCACACAGTATCATGTCAGCCATAAAAAAATAGAAAACATTTTTAAAAAAATCCTTACACAAGATCCTCACCTATCTAAATCCCTATCTGATTTACCCAAGTTTGCCTATCGCAGGGCACCCAACATCAAGAGTAAGATTGCTCCAAGCAAAACCAAATCTCAAGGGAACCATAAAAATTATATGCTGAAGCAACTTGCGCTTATTCTACTTGTAGGGATGTTTCAGAGCAAAAAAGCTTTATGCCTCACTAGGGAGTGATTCTTACTGTTAGGGGGCGTGGCTACACGTGACACGTCACTGATGACCGTTCCCGATCACGGGGGAACAGCCATCAGTGACATGTTACTAGGCAGAATAGGGGAATGCCTTGTTTAGAAAGGCATCCCCCTGTTCTGCCTTTGCCGACAGCAATCGCGGGCCGCCCGGGAACATCGAGTTCCCAGGACCCGCGAACGCACTTGCGAGGCACGTGGCGGGCACGCGCGCCCGCTGGGTGGCAAATTTAAAGGGACGTACAGGTACGTCTATTTGCCTGCCCCTGCCATTCTGTCGCTGTACATCTGGTTGCGGCGGTCGTCAAATGGTTAAGTTCCTTTTTTTATTGTTCCACTACATATGTGGTTTACTGTATTTCTTGCCCCTGTGGCCTTTTATATGTAGGTAGAACTATCGGAGCCCTACGTGCCAGATTTGGGGAACATTGCCGTGCAGTCCAAGTGGGCAACCCAAAATAAAGTGTTGCACGTAATTTTGCGCCACATCACCATAAAGACATCACTGACCTCCATGTTTGGATTATTGAATCTATACCGGAAACACCCACTGCAGCTGAAAGATTCCAACGTCTCTGTAGACTAGAGACTTTTTGGATATATTCTTTGAACACTATGTCGCCTCATGGCTTAAATGAAGAAATAGAAATTAATACTGTAGTTTAATGATTCCTTTCTTTAGTTCATTTCTTGCGTTTTTATCGTTTTTATCCTTACCTACATATTCCTTATATGTTTTATGATATATTTTTATATATTCTAATATATCCTTCTTTCATATATACTTTTTCTTTTCCCTTAGGCGGGACTATGTCCCATATATATGCGCACATATATATAGATGCATATATATTTATACATCTAAGTGTATACTTAAATACTCCACTTGGATGGTGCCTTTAATATTATACAGATTTTCTTCCTTTCTCTACTTTGGATCATTGACATTTGACCTTCTAGCCTAGGATCTATGAGCAATGTGTCACCAGTGTATTGGCCCCCTTGATAAAAAGTATACACTACTATACATTCCATTTGTATAATTACATTATTTATTCAATCTTTCATTCTGAATGTTTTGTTGGATTTTTTCCCGTTTATACATTCAATAGGCATCCTCTAATATTTGCATATAAATCGCAATTTTTACTTCCAATTTTTGTCAGATATATTGTTATGATCTTATTATGCCATGCACTGATCCCATATTTACTATTGCTATGGTATCGCTTTAAACATATGTGTATATGCTGCTGGCCAATCACAGTACTCCGTACTTCTATAAATTATTTACTTCCTGAATAGACTGGTAGATCTGATGAAACAGCGGATGCTGTGAAACACGTCATCTCATTGGTCCGTTTTACTCCCACGTCACTTCGGTCCATGCTACACTCCACGCTGAGGCGCACTTCCGTTTCCGGTCTCGGCTCCCTGGATGTTGCGACTAATACATGGCTTGCTTGTGTACCAGCCCAGGATTTCTCTGCAGACACCCCATCGCTGCCTCATCCTCCAGCGCTTCACCATCTGGGTTCCAGCTACCCATCCCACGGACTGCTGACTGACTCCGGACGTCCACATACCTATATGCCCATTCATACCATTGTCCTGTGAGTAGCCATTTGGCTGTTTGTGTTGTTGTAATTAATACATTTAATTAATACATTTTAATACTGCACTTAGTCCGGCGCTCCTTGCTTTTTTCCCTTCTGCTTCTGCTTCTGCTTTCATGGTAGCTGCCGCTAGTGTATATTCATACTGACTGTGCCACCTGCCTGCATATAACATTGGACTTTTCCTTACATAGAGACTATGCCTGATTGATCTTTGCGCCATCTTACCTTTTCTTTGATAAAAAAAGGAAAGCCTTTCTGGAGGATCGACCACATTAGGCACTATACTCGCCTGTATGGATGTGGCGCCCCTATAACACCGGCTTGGTCTGGCAAAACAGGGCCCAATAAACTGTAATTTTTCAATGTTTACTGACAATTAGGGATGAGCCGAACACCCCCCCCCCCGTTTGGTTCGCACCAGAACCTTCGAACGGACCGAAAGTTTGCGCGAACGTTAGAACCCTATTAAATACAATGGACGCGAACGCTCGAAATCTAAAGTGCTAATTATAACGACTAATATGCCTGTTATTGTCCTAAAAAGGGTTTGGGGACCCGGGTTCTGCCCCAGGGAACATGTATCAATGCAAAACTAAGTTTTAAAAACAGCCGTTTTTCGGGAGCAGTCATTTTAATGATGCATAAAGTGGAAAAAAAAAGTCAAATATTCCTTTAAATATCGTACCTGGGGGGTGTCTAAAGTATGCCTGTGAAGTGGCATGTGTTTCCCGTGTTTAGAACTGTCCCTGCACAAAATGACATTTCTAAAGGAAAAAAAGCCATTTAAAACTGCTTGCGGCTTTAATGTAATGTCTGGTCCCGGTAATATGGATGAAAATCTTTGAGAAAAATGGCATAGCTACCCCATCACCCCCCCCCCTACCCCAGCCCATTACCAGCCCCTTTGGGTCTTGTATGGATATTAAGGGGAACACCGCACACAAAATAAAAAAGGCCCTATATACTCTGAACAACAGTATACAGGCGGTGCAAACAAGACAGGGACTGTAGGTTTGTTCTTAAGTGGAATCTGTTTTTTACTTTTGAACAGGTACATTGTTTAAGTGTAGCTCCAGCCAAAAAATATATTTTTAAGCTTTTTGGAAAACATAGGGAAGGGTTATCACCCCTGTAACATGTGTTTTGCTGTCTGTGCCCCTGTTCAGAACATTTCACCTCACTTTCCTTCCCAATGACAACTGTTTTTGAAAAGTGGGGTTTTTATTGAAACCAGGATTGGTGATAAAGCATCAGTAGAGAGGAGACACCTTTTTCCAATATTAACTCTTACAGGAGAGAATTTCCCTTCCTAGGGGTAGATTTCCTCTCACTTCCTGTTGTCTCCTTCCGTTTGCAAGTAGGAGTCGTTTGTAAGTTGGATGTTTAAAAGTAGGGGCCTGCCGTATATACTCTGCTGAAATTTGCCCCTTACATGTTGGTGTTGCCACAACACTGTGAGCCCTCACAGTTACTCTTGGTGGGCGCTGGAACGCCCTGCTGTGAACTATTATATCAGGAATTGTATTTACATGCCATTGTTGAACAGTGGTAGGAAAAATTGGGCCTTTGGTGGTGGTGCTGGTGCCACAACACTGTAAGCCCTCACAGTTACTCTTGGTGGGCGCAGGAATGGGCCCTGCTGTGAATTATTAGATCAATAATTGTAATTGCATGCCCCTGTAGAACAGGGGCTGAAAAATTGGGCCTTAGCCACTGGTGCCACAACACTGCAACCCCTCACAGATACTGTACTTGGAGCACAGCAATGAGCCCTGTTGCAAAGTATTGCATCAAAAATTGTAATTACACGCCCCTGTTAAACAGGGACTGAAAAATTGGGCCTTAGCCAGAACCCAGAAACAAAAATGTTCTTCCAAGCTATCATCATGAATCGGATCATTGAGGAGGAGGAGGATAGTCAGTCAACATAACAGGACAGTCACTCAGCATCAGCCTTGAAGGGGTGTGACATTTGAGATGGTGATCCAAGACTGGTTCATCTTTATGAAGGTCAGTCGATCAACCGAGTCGGTGGACAGGCGCACTCTGTGATCGGTGACACAGCCTCCAGCAGCACTGAATGTGCGTTCCGAAAGAACGCTGGATGCAGGACAGGCCAGTAGCTCAATTGCATACTGTGCAAGCTCTAGCCAGTGATCCATCCTCAAGACCCAGTAAGCCAGAGGGTTTTCGGTGGGGAAGGTGTCCAAGTCTGACCTTGCCCCTAGGTATTCCTGCACCATGTATATCAGACGCTGGCGATGGTTGCTGGAACCGATCATACCTTGGGGCTGCGGACTAAAGAATTGTCTGAACGCATCGGTCAGACGGCCACCTTCCCCACGGCTCCTTCTTTGACTGACCGAAGCCTCAGCAACTCGTTGTCCAGGACCAGGAGTTTGTAACCTCCCAGTCTCTGGGAACGCGTTGCACAGACCTTTCTGCAAGGCCTCCCGGAGTTGTCTCATCCTCTGCTCCCTCTGCGACGGTAAGATAAGGTCCGCAACCTTACCCTTGTACCATGGATCAAGGAGAGTGGCCAGCCAGTAATGGTCCCTCTCCTTGATCCGAAGAATACGAGGATCCTTCCGCAGACTTTGCAGGATCAGGGAGGCCATGCAGCGTAGGTTAGCTGAGGCATTCGGTCCGGAGTCCTCTGGGTAACTAAGGACGACATGATCCGCAGCCACCTCCTCCCAGCCACGTACAAGTCAACGGGTTTCTTGGGACTGTAAATCATCCCTAAAAGACTGCTGCTGAGGACGTGAGCCACACAGGGCACATGGGTCAGTTGTCCCTGTCGGAGGGCGGAGAGGAGGTTGGTGCCATTGTCGCAAACCACCATTCCTGCCTTAAGCTGGCGTGGCGTTAACCACCTCTCGGCCTGCCCCTGCAGAGCTGACAGAACCTCTGCCCCAGTGTGGCTCCTGTCCCCCAAACACACCAGCGCAAGCACGGCATGGCATATTTTTGCCTGCGTACTTGCGTAGCCCTTTGAACGCCTACGGAGCACCGCTGGTTCCGAGGACAAAGCACAGGAAGAGGCCATGGAGGAAGAAGAAGAGGAGGGGGTGGAGGAGAGAGGTGTGTCACAACCAGTAGTAGCGTTTTGGAGGCGTGGCGGCGGAACAACCTCCAACACTACTGCACCTTGTCCTGCATCCTTCCCAGCTGCCAAAAGAGTGACCTAATGGGCCGTGAAAGAAAGGTAACGTCCCTGTCCATGCCTGCTGGACCATGAGTCAGCGGTAATATGCACCTTACCGCTGACCGCCCTGTCCAGCGAGGCATGGACATTGCCTTCCACATGGCGGTAGAGAGCGGGAATCGCCTTCCGTGAGAAAAAGTGGAGTTTGGGAACCTGCCACTGAGGAATCGCACATTGCACAAACTCACGGAAGGGGGCCGAGTCTACCAACTGAAAAGGCAGCAATTTAGCCAAGCTAGCATTCAACCGCTGGGCATGTGGATGGCTGGGAGTGAACTTCTTTTGACGGTCCAGCAGCTGGGGCAGGGAAATTTGCCTGCTAGAATCGGACGTCGGTGTACTGCTAGCAGAGTGCCCGCAAGTACTTGGCTGTGACGCACCTAATGCTACACCTTCATTCCTCTCAGTGCAGGTTTCAGAGAGGACTGAAGGTATAGTGGGGTTGGAGATCCCAGCTGATGCGGAGCAAGGAGTGGTCCGCTTTGTTGTTTGGTGTGGGTCTTTAAGGTAGGCTTGCCAACGAGCTGCATGGCAGGTCAACATATGTCTGGTCAAGCATGTGGTGCCCAAGCGGCTGATGTTTTGGCCACGCGAGATACGCTTGAGACATATGTTGCAAACAGCAGCGGTGCGATCTGATGCACTCGACTCAAAAAAGCCCACACCAAAGAACTTTTGGAATAACGGGCAGAGGCAGTACCCTGCACAGGCGGAGCTCTGCGGTGTGATTCAGTCGGTGTGCTGCCCTTACGCTGGCCCCCAGAGGGCATCCTGCCTCGTTGGAGATGTGCCTCCTCCTCATCCTCCTCCTCCTCTCTCCTATCAGGCACCCATGTGGAGTCAGTGACCTCATCATCCCCTCCCTCCTCATCACTGGAACCAATCTGGCAGTATGCTGCAGCTGCTGGAACATGACTGCCAGATTGGTGTCCTTGAGCATCCCCTCTCTCTGCTCTCATGCTACTGCCTTCCTCTAGCTGGGTATCATCTTCAGACCCTTCGAAATGCTGGGCATCCTCCTGGAGCATAAACCCAACACTGTGCTCAAACAGTTCGGGGGACTCCTCAGGAGGACACGGTGGGTCTAGGGAAGGAGTGACTGATGATGACATTGAGGACGCTTTGGCAGCTGCTTTGCCAGTACCCTGAGCCTGGGTGAGAGAGGATGAGGAGGGCTTGGAGATCCACTCTACCAAGTCTTCGGCATGATGCGGCTCAACACGTCCAGCTGCCGAAAATAGGGACAAGCGTGTCCCATGGCCACGTGCTGATGACGATGCACCGCGTCCACGACCAGCACTGTTGTCTCTAGACACAGAGCCTGCTTGCCCTCTTTTATTGGCTCCTGACTGTCTGCCTCTCCTTGTTTGCCTTCCAGGCATTCTAAAGGCCTGCAGGGAGATGGGAAAACCAGCAATAAGGGGTAGCTTCAGGTGTATATTTTGAAAGAAGCACACTACGCCTGCTGTAAGTGCTGCAGATGCCTGCTTGTGTTACACAACAGGAAAACACAGCAATAAGGGCTAGCTTCAGGTGTATATTTTGCAGGAAGCACACTACGCCTGCTATAACTGCTGCAGATGCCTGCCTGTGTTACACAACAGGAAAACACAGCAATAAGGGCTAGCTTCAGGTGTATACTGTGCAGGAGGCTTAGCAAAAATATCACTGACACTGTCCCCTGCCTATCCTTCTCTCTCCCTGCACACAAGGTTTAGCAGAATATCCCTGACACTGTCCCTGCCTATCCTTCTCTCTCCCTGCACACAAGGTTTAGCAGAATATCACTGACACTGTTGTGTTACACTATGTGATTATTCTTGCTCTGTGTCTTTAAGATCTGTCCCCTTCTTTCTAGCTGAACTCTCTCTCTCACCGTAGTTCTTTATATGTCTCCTCCACTTCCTGATTCTGGTCATTACTCCTGTATATCTTCCATGCTCAACATCTTACATGTGGCTTGCAACTGCAACGTTTTTCTACCTATGAATATCCATCATTAAACGGAACATTCGAAAGGATTCATCGTCTGTCGTCCTAACTGTGAGTTTATTCATTGAGTTAAACTGCCTGTATCGATGCAAGGGATGAATATCAAACCAGCTTGAGTAAGGCCTACTTAAACCTGGAGATGAACTTTATCGCTTTGTAGTTGAGACAGAACAGTAGAAAAACGGAGTTTCACAGCCTAATTACGAGATTTCTGCATGTCAGTACTGATACAGACAAGATTTACTGCCCTCATAGCAAGACAGAAGGGACAGAGCAGCACATGGCAGCCTTATAGCCTGAGACAATCTGCACAGTGTCATATTTCAGCACACGGATCCTCCCTGCTTTCAGTCAGTCTGCTATCATGAGTGACCAAGCTTCTGCATGTGAACTCACATCTACCTCCCCACAAGTTCCTGAAGAAACTGAGTTACCCAAACTCTCAGTTAAACCCACTTGGAAAGTAATGGAGAATTATGAAGCTTCAAGGACTGAATTGTCAAATAGCTTGGAATTAGTCTGGGAGAAAATCCTTGCTGAAGCCAATACAGTGTCTGTTGAACGTGAACTACTGACACTAGAGGGCGCCATTAAACAACTTTCTGCCTCATATGAGCTTTATCAGCTTACCAGCATCAAATTCACTAATGTCTTACAAAACATGAAGTCAGAAAATGCGATGATGCAATTAAAGCGCGTCAATGCTCTCAATATTGAAAGAGACAGTTTTATCCAGCAAACCAGATTAAAGGCAGAAGCAAAAATAAAGCTGTTACAGGACACTGCATCTCACAGATCTGTTTCCACCAGACGTTCTAAAAACTCGTCAAGATCCCATAGTTCAAGATACTCAACACTCAGTGAGCGACTTATTAATGCCCGCGCTGAAGTGGAAGCCAGCAAAGTGCAGGTGGCATATGCAGAAAAAAGAGCAGAGTTGGAAGCGCAGTCAGCACGTCAAAGAGCAGAGTTGGAAGCTCAGAGAGCAGAGTCGGAAGCGCAGTCATCACGTCAAAGGGCAGAGTTGGAAGCGCAGTCAGCACGTCAAAGAGCAGAGTTGGAAGCTCAGAGAGCAGAGTCGGAAGCGCAGTCAGCATGTCAAAGAGCAGAGTTGGAAGCGCAGTCAGCACGTCAAAGAGCAGAGTTGGAAGCGCAGTCAGCACGTCAAAGAGCAGAGTTGGAAGCTCAGAGAGCAGAGTCGGAAGCGCAGTCAG
Source organism: Rana muscosa (assembly GCA_029206835.1). Taxonomy (NCBI): domain Eukaryota; kingdom Metazoa; phylum Chordata; class Amphibia; order Anura; family Ranidae; genus Rana; species Rana muscosa. The sequence goes on from CM055122.1 coordinate 1,790,400, forward strand.
CACGTCAAAGGGCAGAGTTGGAAGCGCAGTCAGCACGTCAAAGAGCAGAGTTGGAAGCGCAGTCAGCACGTCAAAGAGCAGAGTTGGAAGCGCAGTCAGCACGTCAAAGAGCAGAGTTGGAAGCGCAGTCAGCACGTCAAAGAGCAGAGTTGGAAGCGCAGTCAGCACGTCAAAGAGCAGAGTTGGAAGCGCAGTCAGCACGTCAAAGAGCAGAGTTGGAAGCTCAGAGAGCAGAGTCGGAAGCGCAGTCAGCACGTCAAAGGGCAGAGTTGGAAGCGCAGTCAGCACGACAAAGAGCAACAATAGAAACCTTAAATGAACAGTGTAAACATGACGCAGCTATGGCAAAGCTAAGGGTCCTACAGCAAGCTATCAGTGCAGACGAAGGTGCAAGTGAGAAAGACAGCATTAACCTAAACATAGCAGATATGGATTGACCCCCTCAAACGCACTAAAGACTGTCCTAAGCCACTGCAGTGCACACTCCATTGTCTCCAATGCTCCCGACTACATAGAGACTCCTTCACAGCTTCAAGTTAAAGAGGTTCCAGCAACTTCCTGCACTCAAAATCACTCCACTGCATTTCCTACCTGCCTACCTTGCCTGCCTTCATATGTCACAGAGCATCAGCGCAAGCTTCAAGCTAGTCATCAATCTCCAGTCATCGGTACAGCCTTAAATCAACGTACCATTGGAACAACTGACTTCAAGCAAGCAACTCACCTGGATGCATCTGCTGCACCATATTTCCCTGTGTCCTTTAACAACAATGTCAAAGATAACGCAATCAGCACCATACAGCCAACAGCATCTCACATAAAGGCGGAGACAACTGAGACAGAAGAGTTTGTGAGGTACATGCTTCGCAGAGAGCTCACAAAGACTGGTCTTACAAGTTTTGATGACCAACCTGAGAACTACAGAAGTTGGAAATGTGCCTTCAGAACTACAATCAGCAATATTGGCATTACAGCTGATCAAGAATTGAATCTGCTGATCAAATGGCTTGGTCCTCTATCTGCTGCATGTGTTAAGCCATTAAGATCGGTTTTCATGGACAATCCTACTGCAGGCCTCACAGCTGCATGGGAGCGACTAGAGCAAAGTTATGGCAGTCCAGAAGCTATAGAAAATGCTTTGTTCATGAGTCTGGAAACTTTCCCAAAGATATCCGGTAAGGACAACAAGGAGTTCCAGAGACAGAGTGACCTTCTCCTTGAGCTTCAGCTAGCCAAGACAGACCCAAAACTACCTGGACTCAGTTACCTTGACACTCCAAGAGGGGTAAACCCAATTGTCTCCAAGCTCCCGTATGGTTTGCAAGAGAAATGGATTGCACTAGGGTCATCATACAAAAGAGAACAAGGTTTCCTTCCCTCCATTCTCTTTCTTCTGTGAATTCATCAGGAAAATTGCAGAGACCAAGAACGATCCAAGTTTTTCCTACGGTGAGTACAGCCTCTTCTCACCCTTTCCTAAGAGTACCAGTCTTCAGGGCAACTATAGAAACCATAGAGGCCCAGTGTCCGTGAAAAAGACTGACATCCTTCCCACTCCTACCACAGTTCTGGCCATGAACAAACAGAATAGGAAGATTGAAAACCCTAACAGAGTGTCCCATACACAAGAAGCCACACCCCCTCAATAAATGTATCGGCTTTAGGAAAAAGCCTCTGGAAGAGCGCAAGGAGCTTTTAAAGACATTTGGGGTATGTTTCAGGTGCTGTGCTTCTGCAGAACATTTTGCAAGGGACTGTAATGTGTCCATCAAGTGCATAGAGTGTGGCTCTGGGGAACATGTGCAGGCCCTCCATCCTCTTGAGCCCAGCTCTGCACAACCTGCCAACACTCCTCCCAGGTTAACGCATGGCGGGGAGAATACAGACCAAGTGCCTAATTCTACCATCATTTCTTCATCCTGCACTGAAGTTTGTGGAGAAGACCGCTGTGGTAAGTCCTGTGCTAAGATATGCTTGGTGAACATATACCACAAGGATCAACCAGAAAAGTCTCTATAGGCATATGCTATCTTAGACGATCAGAGCAATCGATCACTTGCAAAATCGGAATTGTTCAATCTATTTGAAATAAAAGGCGAAGCTCATCCTTACACCTTGGGTACCTGTAGTGGAACTATAGAGGTTTCTGGAAGAAGGGCTCATGGACTCATGGTATCTTCTCGCAAAGGTAACTTGCAATTACCCTTACCTACACTTGTTGAGTGCACTCAGATACCTGCTAACAGGGAAGAAATCCCTACTCCAGCTGCTGCTTTCCATCACCCTCACCTCAAGGTAATAGCAAATGAGATACCGCCGCTTGACAAAGATGCTCAGATCCTTCTTCTGTTAGGAAGAGACATTCTAAGAGTTCACAAGGTACACAGACAAGTCAGTGGACCCCCAGATGCCCCATTTGCCCAGCGCACGGATCTAGGGTGGGTCATCATAGGCAATTTCTGCATAGGCAAAATGAAAAGACCTACCAACATTTCGTCATTCAAGACAAATGTTCTGCCAAATGGCCAAAACACTTACTTTGAGCCATGCCCACATCACTACTGGGTGAAAGAGAAGATAGCCAGCCACGAATGGCAACATGGTATCTCAGGTGACACAAGCCCTTTCTCCTGCCATGATGGCGACTTCGGCTCTACAGTGTTTAATGCAACCAGTGAAGATGACATACTGGCTCCTTCAATGGAAGACAAAGAATTCATCAAGGTAATGGACAATGAGTTTTTTCAAGATGACTCCAATAACTGGGTAGCACCCCTACCCTTTCGTCTCCCAAGAGAGAGATTGCCCAACAACTTACAGCAGGCCATCAGTAGATTCTCCTCCTTAAAGCGAAACTTAAGCAGGAAACCAGAGATGCAAAAGCACTTTGTGGACTTTATGCAAAATGTATTTGACAGAGATCATGCAGAGCCTGCTCCCCCACTAAAGGAGGGAGAAGAATGCTGGTACCTTCCATCCTTTGGCGTGTATCACCCACGCAAACCAGACCAAATCAGAGTTGTCTTTTGATTCCAGTGCTCAGCACGAAGGTGTTTCTCTTAACAACATGCTCCTTACTGGACCCAACTTGAACAACAGTCTAATAGGAGTCTTGATTCGTTTCAGACAAGAGCCTGTAGCAGTAATGGCCGACATTCAACAGATGTTTCACTGCTTCATCGTCAGAGAAGACAACAGAAACTACCTCCAGGTTTCTATGGCACAAGGACAATGACCTCAACAAGGAAGTTATAGATTATCGCATGAAGGTACATGTCTTCGGGAACAGTCCTTCCCCAGCAGTGGCAACTTATGGGCTAAGGAAAACAGCTCAGACAGGAGAAGTTGAATATGGATCTGATGCCCGTCAATTTGTTGAAAGAAACTTCTACGTTGACGACGCACTTAAGTCCTTTCCAACTGCTAAAGAAGCAATTGATCTTCTCACCAGAACAAAGGAGATGCTGTCTGTAGCAAACCTTAGACTGCACAAGATTATATCCAACAGCCAGGAACTTATGAATGCCTTTCACTCTGAGGACTATGCCACTAGTCTAAAAAACCTTGACTTAGGTACAGATGTGCCTCCTGTACAGCGAAGTCTGGGTTTGTTGTGGAACATCAAGCAAGACAAATTCACCTTCCAAGTGTCAACTTGTGACAAACCCTTCACTAAGAGAGGAGTCCTGTCCGTGGCGAATAGCATCTATGACCCACTGGGTTTCCTTGCTCCAGTTACCATTCAAGGTAAGATTTTACTAAGACAGTTGTCTACTGAGAACATAGACTGGGATACTCCCTTGCCTAGTGAGAATCAACACAAGTGGGAAAGGTGGAGATACTCTTTGAAGTCACTAGAAAAACTTCAGATTCCCCATTGCTATGTTCCAGGTTCCACTTCAACTGCTAACCGGAGAGAGATTCATATTTTCTCTGATGCATCAGTTGAAGCTATTGCTGCAGTAGCTTATTTGAAGACCTCTGAACTGAATGGAGAATCACACTGTAGTTTTGTCCTAGGCAAGGTAAAACTCACTCCCAAGCCTGCACATACCATACCAAGACTTGAACTTTGTGCAGCCGTGCTAGCAGTAGAAATTGCAGAGGTCATACGAAGTGAAATGGACACTAAAATTGATTCTTTCACCTTCTATACAGACAGTAAGGTAGTACTTGGTTACATAAACAACCAAACAAAACAATTTTATGTGTTCGTCAGCAACAGGGTTGAACGTATCAAGAGATTCTCTCTACCAAGTCAATGGCATCACGTTCCCACTGAACTCAACCCAGCTGACTGTGGGACCAGAGCCGTGTCACCAGCTGCTCTTCAGGACAGCTTATGGCTGTCACCTCCAAGGTTTCTGTGTGAGGACTCCCACTCACCCACTATCGACACCACCTATGGACTAGTAAGCCCTGAAGATAAGGAAATAAGAACTGTGAACACCTCACTCTACACTTCTGTAAGTACAAAACAGAAGCTGCGGTCACACCATTACAGGCATCAATGGAAGCAGGTGCAGCATCTAGCCAATGTGTTCTGGCATCGCTGGAAGAAAAAGTATCTTCATCACCTTCAAGGTCATAACAAATGGCAAGCATCTAAGCCGAATCTTAAGGTTGGAGACCTCATCCTTCTAAAAGACAAGGAAGTTTGTCGGAATGAGTGGCCTATGGGTCTTATTACTAAAGTTATGCCCAGCGACGATAACAAAGTCCGGAAGGTAGAAGTCAAGGTAACCAAGGGAGGATCGACACAAACATTTAGTCGACCAATTACAGAGTTAGTACTCCTTTTGCCAGGTGAGTGACTTGTGCAAGGACTAGTCATGCTGTTGGCACGGTGGGGAGTACATTGCTGCCATCTACAGGTTCTACTCAGAACTTTGGAATTATTTGAAGACATCATACTGTGACTTTATGTTCTTCATCCTGTTGAACTTACGTTTATTATTTGCTTGTTGCATGTTTTTCATTACAGGTTCCAGGACATTCGTCAGTATTGGACTTTTTGAAAATATATATTTTAGTTTAAGGTTATGAAATCTAAAGATTTCAGACGGGGAGTGTTGTGTTACACTATGTGATTATTCTTGCTCTGTGTCTTTAAGATCTGTCCCCTTCTTTCTAGCTGAACTCTCTCTCTCACCGTAGTTCTTTATATGTCTCCTCCACTTCCTGATTCTGGTCATTACTCCTGTATATCTTCCATGCTAAACATCTTACATGTGGCTTACAACTGCAACGTTTTTCTACCTATGAATATCCATCATTAAACGGAACATTCGAAAGGATTCATCGTCTGTCGTCCTAACTGTGAGTTTATTCATTGAGTTAAACTGCCTGTATCGATGCAAGGGATGAATATCAAACCAGCTTGAGTAAGGCCTACTTAAACCTGGAGATGAACTTTATCGCTTTTGTAGTTGAGACAGAACAGACACTGTCCCTGCCTATCCTTCTCTCTCCCTACACACAAGGTAAATGAACAAATATCACTAACACTGTCCCTGCCTATCCTTCTCTCTCCCTGAACCGGAACACACTACACAAGGCCGCCGCGCTGGCGGCCTTTTATAGTGTGGGGCGTGTACTAAACCCCCTGAACTATAATTGGCCACAGGCATCCTGCCTGTGGCCAATTATGGCTCTCCTCGCTGCCGGCGCTGTGATTGGCCAAGCATGCGGGGTCAAAGTGCATGCTTGGCCAAACACAGCGCCGGGATTGCACTGCGATGGCGCAGTGTATTGTGGGCCATTCGCGTCACTCGAATTTGGCGCGAACGGCCAAAAACGTTCGATCTTCGAACGATCGAACAGCCGATGTTCGATTCGAACGTATGTTCGACTCGAACACCGAGCTCATCCCTACTGACAATATCCTATATCTTTGTTGGACCGAAAATGTAGTGAAGAATGACCATTTAAACTTTGAATTGTCTTTCTGGCGAACAGTGTCAGTCAACAATGTATTCCTATCTAAGATAGAGATTTGATTAATTTCGGTGTCCAGATCCTGGGCTGAATAGCCCCTATATAAGAATCTCTGTTTAAGTATCATTGATTGGTCTTGAAAATCAGCCAAATTGGTACAATTGTGACGCAATTGCAAGAACTGGCATTGAGGAACCGACTTCAACCAACTGTCATGATGGCAGCTGTCTACCGGAATGTAACTATTCCTATCTGTTGGTTTAAAGTTCATTTTAATCTCAAGGTGATGGTTGACAACATTGATTTCCAAATCCAAAAAAATGGATATTAGTTTTACTGGCCTCATACGTTAATGAAATGCCCCTATCATTTTTATTAAGATGTATCATAAAATTGTTCAAAGAAACCAAATCACCACTCCATAGGAGGAGGATGTCATCTATACATCTTGCCCAGAAGACCAATTTGTGTCTTCTATGAGCATAGATGACATTCTCCTCCCATTTTGCCATGAACAAATAAGCCAAACTGGGGGCAAACTTAGCCCCCATAGCAACTACTTTCTGTTGTAAATAGAAAGTTTTGTTGAATCAAAAGTAATTGTACTTGGTTACAAACTAAAGTAAATCCATAATGCAATTCTGTTGGGATGGAGGCACTGAACCATCCACAGAAAGATAGTGCTTAACAGCTGTTAATATCAAGTTATTACTGTATTAATAATCGATATTTAATAATTCATATTGATGAGGAAAGTTCCAAGAAAATCAGTTTAGTTCTCGTGTAAAAACTCAAATGTATTTAATAATAAAATAGCAAAATTATTACAAGAACAATGTCAAAATGTAGAATATAATAATAGCATCAATAATGTAATTATATTCTGAAAAATAAAGATTGAATAAGATGTGTCTGTGTGTATGAAGTTTCCTTGAGTCTCAGCGTGTCTGCTCGTGTCAGCTTCTCCACGCTTCTCTCCCTGTGTCTAGCTTTTACTTCACAACTCAAACCCATAACAGCCCCCACCTTTTCTAAAAAAGGCTGGTTTAACTTTTCCATTTGTCTTATAGTTCCACATGTAGCGGGGTCCCCAAATTTAACCCGCTATACCTAAATTTAGGGGTGACCAGAGCAATAGTTAGCTCAGGTCTTTTGATTGTTTGGACTCTGCTTTCCTGCTGTGTCATCTGGCGTGCAGTTTCCCTTTGGTCGTATAGGTGGTGTTGTCACCTATACCCGGGGTTGAACCACAGGTGATGGCGTGGATATTGGATGTCCTTTCTCAGCTGCCGTTGGTGGGCGGTTCTGGCCTGCTGTGCATGCCGGGAGAGGATATATAAGGGGCAGATGCCATTGTTATGTGTGGAGTACCCGGGGGCCCATGCCCGGAGGAGAGAGCAGTACCCGGGGGCCCATGCCCGGAGGAGAGAGCAGTACCCGGGGGCCCATGCCCGGAGGATAGAGCAGTACCCGGGGGCCCATGCCCGGAGAAGTCTCGGGCACCTTTAGCTCGAGACTGCGGAGTTCCAGATGGACTCAGTACCTTTGACTGAGTCCATAGAAGAAGCTGAGGAAACCCAGGGAACCCTGGAGGGGTGACCACTCTGACTGAAGGGGAACCGGGGGAGGATCGATCCCATAACAAGAGGGTAGTGAAAAATATCGCTAACTCTGGAAAGACCTGGTAACCTGTCAGAGGGAAGGATTCCTAGCTTCACGGACTGCCTTAGAGGAGCTGTTTTCTGCTTAAAAAGGAGGCATCTCCTTGACTTGGTCCTTGGAGGGGACTGAGTCATTGTTCCAGCATCACACCGGCTGCTAGCACTATTGAGTGACTATCCGGGTGAGCTGTACCCACTCGGGATCGAGTGGCGACGAAGCCAAGAGTGTGCCTGAATCCACTTCTATCTGCTAACTCTTTCTTCTCACTTCAACTCTCTGGTTCCTGGAAGCAAGATAAAATAAACTTTACGTTGGAGTTGATATGTTGTGTGGACATTGACCTCATTGGGGAAAGTTAAAGACTTGCCTCTATAAACATAGAGGGGAGAACCAGAAGAAGGGGACTTTTCAACTGCAGGACCCAAGTATGTAACACCGCCTGACCTCTTTAACCTAGAGGACACGGGCATGTGGCATAGTGTGTCCTCTCCCCCTGCTTGAGGAGGTAAGAGGGGGGAAAAGGATCCGTGTGCTACACACAGAAAGCCCGCAAATTTCAAACATCTCCTTCACACAAGGGTGGGAGTTGTTCAGTCTCTAATGCCGCGTACACACGACCGTTTTTAATGTCATTGAAAAAAAATGCATTTTTCTCGACGTGATTCTTCTCAAGCCTGGCTTGCCTACACACAATCGTGGACAAAATTGTTCGAGTGAAGCGCGGTGACGTACAACACGTACGACGGCACTATAAAGGGGAAGTTCCATTCGGATGGCGCCACCCTTCATGTTAGTAAAGTTTGTTGAGAGACGATTTGCGCTTTTCAGCCTCATGCTTTTCAGTCCGTTACAGCGTGACGAATGTGCTATCTCCATTACGAACGCTAGTTTTACCAGAACGAGTGTTCCCGTCTCATACTTGATTCTGAGCATGCGCATTTTTTTTCACGTCGTTAAAGCCTATACACGGCCGTTTTTCATGACGAGAAAAACGACGATGTGAAAAAAGACGAGAAAAATTAGAACATGTTCCAATTTTTTCTTGGCCATTTTTCACATCGTGAAAAATGCTCGGAAGCCCACACACGATCATTTTTAATGACCATTTTAAAAAATTGCATTTTTCTCGTCATTAAAAACGGTCGTGTGTACGCGGCATAACATTCCTGAGAAGTAGGCTATAAGCTATGTGTAAAATTATTTAACATCTAAATCAAATACTACATAAATCATTATGTATATTATAGTCATTAAAAACTGAATGTTCTTATTAACCTCCCTGGCGGTAATCCCGAGCGTGACTCAAGGTTGTTTTTTTTTGCTAGGATCGGTAACCCCGAGTCACGCTCGGGATAACATTGCAGAGCCAGCAGCTTTGCAGAGTTTCCTTACCTTCTCCTGGCGATGCAGCGATGATGTCCTCTGCTGTGATCGCCAGCGAGATCACCAGCGAGTGTCGGCACTTTAGTATGACTTCCCGGTTCCGTTCCCTGCGAGCCGCAGCGTCGCATGGGAGCGGAACTGGGCGGCAAATTTAAAAGTTCACACAACACAACAATAAAAGAGGTTATATTGTATCTGATTACACTGTATTACACTGTATCATCTCTGATCACCATACAGTGCCCCGTACAGTGCCCCCTTGCCTGTCATCTGTGCCCATAAAAATATGGCATCAAAAAAGCGACACTTTACCAAAAGGGCGCTTTTGGACCAGATGAGTGACACCGGCAGCGACACGGAGTTGCTCGCAGAAGTGAGCGATAGTGAGTCGTGGGGAGATTTGTCGTCTGATACTGACACCGACACGGATCTGGCAAGTGACAACGGCGATGATCCTGCACCTGACCTCAGCGATGTGCGCACTTGGTGCCCTATAGACTGCGATACGAACCAGGTAGCGCCCCCCAAGATTTCCGTTCACTGGATCACCTGGGATGAAGGTAGATGTGGAGTGTGACAACCCTCTGGCATACCTGCAATTATTCCTCACTGAAGAGGTAATTGAAAAAATTGTCACAGAGACAAACCGTTACCATGATCAGCAATCCGCTACACTGCATGCCAGATTTTCCCGAAGCAGAAAGTGGGAACCGGTGATGAAAGAGGACATCTGGCAGTTTCTGGGACTCATCATTTTTCAGGGAGTGGTGGGGAAACCGCTCCAGAAATGGTACTGGACCACCAATAAGCTACTGACCACTCCGTTTTTTAGCACCGTGATGTCTGAATACCGTTTTTCCCTCATCATGAAGTATTTTCACTTCGCAAACAATGAGGAGTTTGATGAGGCCACGCATCCTGCGCCCAAGCTAAAAACAAATCTGGGAGGTATGCCAAATGATCGTGGCCAATTTCCAGCGGACCTACGTGCCAGAAAGGGACGTCAGCGTGGATGAAAGTCTGATGGCCTACAAGGGACACCTAAGCTGGATACAGTACATTGCATCCAAAAGAGCACGGTTTGGCATCAAATTCTTTATGGTCTGCGAGTCATCCACCGGGTACATCTGGAATTCGGTCATTTACACCGGTAAAGGCATGAAGTTCAACCCCAGGTACAGCGGCTATGGGATGGCCACATCATCTGTCCTTACACTGCTGGAGCCATTGCTAAACCAGGGATATTGTGTGACCACGGACAACTTCTACACATCTCCGGAACTGTATGAGGTTTTGCTACAAAATAAAACTGATGGGTTTGGTACCGTTAGGCCTAACGGACGTGGCATGCCATCTATGTTTGGCAAGAAAAAACTAAAAACAGGAGAAATGGTTGCCTGGCAGAGGGGTAAGATGATGGCAATGCGATGGCGAGACAAGGACGTGTGTCTCATGAGTACTGTGCACAATACCGCCACTGCCATGGTCCACACAAGAGGTGGGAAAGATCTGCTGAAACCGTAAGTTGTGAGGGACTATAATATCACAATGGGAGGTGTCGACAGAGCCGATCAGGCAATGACATTTTACCCGGCTATGCGCAAACAGCAGAAAAAATATTATAAAAAGATTTTCAGGCATCTTCTGGAACAATGCCTTTGGAATGCGTATATCCTATACAAAGCAAAGAGTGGCATGCCTCTTGTTCATTCCGACTTTATCTGGAAGGTGGCTGAGCAGATTTTTGTCAACCACCAGATGCCATCAGTAGCTGTGAACAGACCCGGACGACGTGCTGTTGGCGTTGTCAACCCAGAACGCCTGACTGGACATAATTTTTTGGACTATATACCGCCAACCGCAAAAAAGGAAGCACCTACCAGGATGTGCGTGGTCTGCTGTTCCAAGAGAGATGGCAATGGAAAGAAAGTCTAAAAATAAACAAGATACCATTGTCCAGATTGTGACGTTGGACTTTGTCTAGTTCCATGCTTTAAAATGTATCACACTCAGGATGTGTATTGAATTTTCTTTGTTTGACAAATGTCATTATTTTCTTCTACATTATTGAATAAAATTATATTACTTATTAGATTATAATTCATGATTTTGTGTTTCAAATTTATCACAATTGGGATGTCTGCTAGAGTCTTGTTTGGTCAGGTTTAAGAAAGTAATTTACTAAGAATTGCAGGCCTACAGTACATAACGCCAAATTTCCATGCAAAATAATTGTACCGCTTTTCCAGACAGAATTATACCGCCAGGGAGGTTAATATCCTAAGCAAGAAGTATTGTTATATTTAAGAACTTATATTCCTAGTGTGAGGGGGTTAGCTCGGCAGCGGGTGTGTGTGACCCCCGAGATGGGCTCCCCACACAAAAACAGGCCCAGCAAACGGAGGTTGTGGTTTTCAAAATCAAAAAGGTGCGGTTTATTTTCTATTTACAGTGACAAAACACAGCAAAGCAAAAGAAACATAAACAAAATAAATCCTGGTCAACTTGACCTCTGACTAAACATACAGGTTTCCTAACTAACAACTGGGATCAGCCTAGTGCTGTCCTAGTCCCTAAGTCCCTGGTTTTAAATGTCCAAGCAAATAGCCACACAGGCTTTGTCTCACCGCACAGGGGTTCACTCTCCCTAGACAGTCCACACAGGTCTGGGTCCAGGCATGAGCAAACACCTAATGAAGCTGGGAGTTCTTATAGAGGCCTAAATGAGCTGACAAGCTTCAGCTGGTCTCATCAACTCCCTGTCTGCACGACGCCCCACACTCTCCCTAGAGGTATGAGTCATCCATGAGCCCACTAGCCTCAGCTGGGCTTATACAACTCTCGACCTAGTTGTATAAGTCGGCGTAAAGCCTGAATCTGGGCGAAATATATCTACCCCCCTGGATGCAACCAGGTGACTTTACCTTCCTGCTGTCACACTAGCTAAAACAAACCCTTACATCTTAAGAATGTAACCCTATCTATTTACGATGGGAGGAGGAGAGAGAAACCAACTCAGACTTTAATAACTACCACATGTTGGCTCTCCATAGGATTGCTTATTAAGTGTTCTTGCATAGCAAGAGCACTTATTGTTATCTCACATATATATTTAAGTGTTCTTGCATAGCAAGAGCACTTATTGTTATCTCACATATATATTATTATTAAGTGTTCTTGCATAGCAAGAGCACTTATTGTTATCTCACATATATATTATTAAGTGTTCTTGCAAAGCAAGAGCACTTATTGTTATCTCACATATATATTATTATTAAGTGTTCTTGCAAAGCAAGAGCACTTATTGTTATCTCACATATATATTATTATTATTCTTATTATAGCCACATTTTACCACCCTAACTCCTCCCACAGTTTTTACACTACATAGACAAGTAATATACCGAAACGTGCGGATTGTTCCCGATTGGTGTGCTATTACTTTGTGGAACGTTTCGCCGAATCGTTCACGAAATATCGTCATTTTTGCAGCAAAATTTGTCCCATAGGAATGAATGGCGAAACTAGAGTGTGGGAGCTGACAAAATCTGAAAAATCAGGACATGATTTCTAACCTGCCACCACTCCCTCATTTTTAAGCCCACCTACACAAATTTTATATCAAAACGTTCAGCTATCCCTGCTGCCACTACACGTGTCCACAGCTAAGCCATAGTCCTTACAGTTTTCACGGTATGATGATTTCTTTGCAACTCACGCCACCCATTGACATTCTTTGAAACTCCCCTATAGCCACTTCAAATTTGAAGGGCAATTTCTAAACTGCGACTGTGCCTTTAATTTTTATATTTTAGAGACATACTATATATCAAAATGTAGGTCTGGGTCTTGTGATTCTCACAATATAAATCTCTTCGCTGTAGGATTTATAGTTTTTAAAATATGACTGTTTGAAGAATGGCAAGAATTCAGGAGAGGCTGAAAATACTGTGTGACCTGTGGTTAGAGCCTGCATAAACAAACATTGGTTTCCTTGGCAACGCTGAGGGACCTATAGCTCCTCCCACACAGCTCTGAGGGGATTTGTAGCTCCTCCTACACAGCTCTGAAGGGAGTTTCTGAATCACAAATTGTTGTAACATGGAGGTTGGCTGTGTTGTCTTTCCCTCAGGACACAGTATGTTCCCAGTTGGGGTGTCTGGGGGGGGGGGGGGAAAGACAATGCACGTCGCCTCTTACTTCTTTAAAGCATTTCTAATGTTCAGCTTTCTTTTTTGATTCTGTTATCTGTAAATGAATTACTATGTATCTCTACTATGTACTGTAATACGACGGATACTGTTTTCCGCTGTTTATGACCCCCCCCCCCCCATGAAAAAATAAAAAGTAATTTTTAAAAAATAAAAATAATAAATTGGAAAAAAAAATTGAAAAAAAATATATAGTAATTTTTGAAAAAAATAAATATTTTTGAAAAAAAAATCATCATTTAAAAAAAAATATATTTTTTTAAAACAAAAATCATTTTGAAAAAAAAACATTTTTGAAAAAAAAACATTTTGAAAAAATGTTTTTTTGAAAAAAAATCTTTTAAAAATGAAAAAAATGATATATTTTGAAAAAAAAATGTTTTTTAAAAATTGTTCCGCTCTTTCAACTAATGATGGGACTTCTTAAATTTTTTTTTACTGTTTCTACTTTTTAAAATATTAATCTTTTTAACACTTTTCACAGTTACTCCAGCCACACCAACCACACAACAGTTGCTCAAGTCACTCCACCCAGTTACTCCGCCCACTCCAGTTGTAGACTACTGGTGGAGGCAAGAACACATCACACAATTTCCCCCAAAATTGTAGCTTTTCTAGTTAAGTGTTCTTGCAAAGCAAGAGCACTTATTGTTATCTCACATATATATTATTATTATTCTTATTATAGCCAAATTTTACCACCCTAACTCCTCCCACAGTTTTTACACTACATAGACAAGTAATATACTGAAACGTGCGGATTGTTCCCGATTGGTGTGCTATTACTTTGTGGAACGTTTCACCAAATCGTTCACGAAATATCGTTTTTGCGGCAAAATTTGTCCCATAGGAATGAATGGCGAAACTAGAGTGTAAGCTGACAAAATCTGAAAAATCAGGACATGATTTCTAACCTGCCACCACTCCCTCATTTTTAAGCCCACCTACACAAATTTTATATCAAAACGTTCAGCTATTCCTGCTGCCACTACACGTGTCCATGGCTAAGCCATAGTCCTTACAGTTTTCACAATATGATGATTTGTTTGCAACTTACGCCACCCATTGACATTCATTGAAACTCCCCTCAAATTTAAAGGGCAATTTCTAAACTGCGACAGTGCCTTTAATTTTAATATTTCAGAGACATACTATATATCAAAATGTAGGTCTGGGTCTTGTGATTCTCACAATATAAAGCTCTTCGCTGTAGGATTTATAGTTTTTAAAATACATACGTTTGAAGAATGGCAAGAATTCAGGAGAGGCTGAAAATACTGTGTGACCTGTGGTTAGAGCCTGCATAAACAAACATTGGTTTCCTTGGCAATGCTGAGGGACCTATAGGTCCTCCCACACATCTTGAGGGGAATTGTAGCTCCTCTCGCACAGCTCTGAGGGGAGTTTCTGAATCACAAATTGTTGTAACATGGAGGTTGGCTGTGTTGTCTTTCCCTCAGGACACAGTATGTTCCCAGTTGGGGTGTCTGGGAGGAAAGACAATGCAATGACAATGCCTCTTATTTCTCGAAGGCATTTCTAATGTTCAACTTTGCTTACTCTTTTGATTCTGTTATCTGTAAATGAATTATTATGTACCTCTACTACGTACTGTAATACGACGAATACTGTTTTCCGCTGTTTATGACCCCCCCCATGAAAAAATAAAAATTTATTTTTGAAAAATAAAAGTAATAAATTGAAAAAAAATATATAACTTTTGAAAAAAATTATGATTTTTGAAAAAAACATCATTTAAAAAATTATATTTTTTTTAAAACAAAAATCATTTTGAAAATAAAAATCACTTTTGAAAAAAAAAAACATTTTTGAAAAAAAAAACATTTAAAAATGTAAAAAAGTATGATTTTTGAAAAAAAAAAAAAAATAAAAAAAAATATATATATATATTTTTTTTAAATGTTCCGCTCTTTCAGCTAATGATGGGACTTCTTCATTTTTTTTCTACTATTTCTACTTTTTAAAATATTAACCTCCCTGGCGGTATTCCCGAGTGTGGCTCGGGGTGAGATTTCAGTACCTAAAGCGGTAACCCCGAGCCACACTCGGGCTTGCCTTGCTGGATCCTGGAAGAGATGACTTACCTTGTCTCTGGGATCCCGCGATGTATTCCCGCAGTGTACGGCGGCCGGATCTTCCGCCCGATGCACTGTGTGCCCTGGATTCCCTTCCCTGAGAGCGTCATGACGCAGGGGGTCGGAACCGGCGGCAAATTCAAAATGTATAAAGCACAAACACACTGATACAATGTAATCCTATTGGATTACAATAAAAAATTAAATTAATTGACCTTAGATTGCCCCCCAGTGCTTTCTCCAGTGTCCTTGTCTGCATTTTTACTGTACTTAGTACCTGGAAACTGCACAGCGACCATGGCATCCAAAAAACGCGCGTCCACCTCAAAGTCGCTATATGACCTGCTGGAAGTCAGCGACAGCGACTCAGAATGGGTTGCAGAGGAGTTGAGCGACAGTGATTCATGGGGAAGCTCTTCATCGGACGCAGAAAGTGATTTTAGCGACGATCCTGCGACTGTGCCCAGCGATGTGCGGACTTGGTGCTCAATTGATTGCGGTACGGAGCACGCAGCGCCCCCCAGATTTCCATTTACAGGAGCACCTGGGATGAAAGTTGAAGTTGAGGACAATAACCCCTTGGCATACCTCGAGCTCTTTCTGACGGATGAAGTTATTTCCAAAATTGTTTTGGAGACGAATCGCTATCAGGAGCAACAAGCTGCTACCCATCATCGCTTTTCAAGGAGCAGAAAATGGGAGCCAGTAACCAGAGAGGACATATGGAACTTTTTGGGCCTTATAATTCTACAGGAAGTGGTGGGGAAACCCCTGCAGAAGTGGTATTGGACCACCAACAAATTGCTGGCCACGCCTTTTTTTGGCACAGTTATGTCCGAATATAAATTTTCTCTTATGAAATATTTGCATTTTGCCACCCATTGACATTCATTGAAACTCCCCTCAAATTTAAAGGGCAATTTCTAAACTGCGACTGTGCCCTTAATTTTAATATTTCAGAGACATACTATATATCAAAATGTAGGTCTGGGTCTTGTGATTCTCACAATATAAAGCTCTTCGCTGTAGGATTTATAGTTTTTAAAATACATACGTTTGAAGAATGGCAAGAATTCAGGAGAGGCTGAAAATACTGTGTGACCTGTGGTTAGAGCCTGCATAAACAAACATTGGTTTCCTTGGCAACGCTGAGGGACCTATAGCTCCTCCCACACAGCTCTGAGGGGATTTGTAGCTCCTCCTACACAGCTCTGAAGGGAGTTTCTGAATCACAAATTGTTGTAACATGGAGGTTGGCTGTGTTGTCTTTCCCTCAGGACACAGTATGTTCCCAGTTGGGGTGTCTGGGGGGGGGGGGGGAAAGACAATGCACGTCGCCTCTTACTTCTTTAAAGCATTTCTAATGTTCAGCTTTCTTTTTTGATTCTGTTATCTGTAAATGAATTACTATGTATCTCTACTATGTACTGTAATACGACGGATACTGTTTTCCGCTGTTTATGACCCCCCCCCCCCCCCATGAAAAAATAAAAAGTAATTTTTAAAAAATAAAAATAATAAATTGGAAAAAAAAATTGAAAAAAAATATATAGTAATTTTTGAAAAAAATAAATATTTTTGAAAAAAAAATCATCATTTAAAAAAAAATATATTTTTTTAAAACAAAAATCATTTTGAAAAAAAAACATTTTTGAAAAAAAAACATTTTGAAAAAATGTTTTTTTGAAAAAAAATCTTTTAAAAATGAAAAAAATGATATATTTTGAAAAAAAAATGTTTTTTAAAAATTGTTCCGCTCTTTCAACTAATGATGGGACTTCTTAAATTTTTTTTTACTGTTTCTACTTTTTAAAATATTAATCTTTTTAACACTTTTCACAGTTACTCCAGCCACACCAACCACACAACAGTTGCTCAAGTCACTCCACCCAGTTACTCCGCCCACTCCAGTTGTAGACTACTGGTGGAGGCAAGAACACATCACACAATTTCCCCCAAAATTGTAGCTTTTCTAGTTAAGTGTTCTTGCAAAGCAAGAGCACTTATTGTTATCTCACATATATATTATTATTATTCTTATTATAGCCAAATTTTACCACCCTAACTCCTCCCACAGTTTTTACACTACATAGACAAGTAATATACTGAAACGTGCGGATTGTTCCCGATTGGTGTGCTATTACTTTGTGGAACGTTTCACCAAATCGTTCACGAAATATCGTTTTTGCGGCAAAATTTGTCCCATAGGAATGAATGGCGAAACTAGAGTGTAAGCTGACAAAATCTGAAAAATCAGGACATGATTTCTAACCTGCCACCACTCCCTCATTTTTAAGCCCACCTACACAAATTTTATATCAAAACGTTCAGCTATTCCTGCTGCCACTACACGTGTCCATGGCTAAGCCATAGTCCTTACAGTTTTCACAATATGATGATTTGTTTGCAACTTACGCCACCCATTGACATTCATTGAAACTCCCCTCAAATTTAAAGGGCAATTTCTAAACTGCGACAGTGCCTTTAATTTTAATATTTCAGAGACATACTATATATCAAAATGTAGGTCTGGGTCTTGTGATTCTCACAATATAAAGCTCTTCGCTGTAGGATTTATAGTTTTTAAAATACATACGTTTGAAGAATGGCAAGAATTCAGGAGAGGCTGAAAATACTGTGTGACCTGTGGTTAGAGCCTGCATAAACAAACATTGGTTTCCTTGGCAATGCTGAGGGACCTATAGGTCCTCCCACACATCTTGAGGGGAATTGTAGCTCCTCTCGCACAGCTCTGAGGGGAGTTTCTGAATCACAAATTGTTGTAACATGGAGGTTGGCTGTGTTGTCTTTCCCTCAGGACACAGTATGTTCCCAGTTGGGGTGTCTGGGAGGAAAGACAATGCAATGACAATGCCTCTTATTTCTCGAAGGCATTTCTAATGTTCAACTTTGCTTACTCTTTTGATTCTGTTATCTGTAAATGAATTATTATGTACCTCTACTACGTACTGTAATACGACGAATACTGTTTTCCGCTGTTTATGACCCCCCCCATGAAAAAATAAAAATTTATTTTTGAAAAATAAAAGTAATAAATTGAAAAAAAATATATAACTTTTGAAAAAAATTATGATTTTTGAAAAAAACATCATTTAAAAAATTATATTTTTTTTAAAACAAAAATCATTTTGAAAATAAAAATCACTTTTGAAAAAAAAAAACATTTTTGAAAAAAAAAACATTTAAAAATGTAAAAAAGTATGATTTTTGAAAAAAAAAAAAAAATAAAAAAAAATATATATATATATTTTTTTTAAATGTTCCGCTCTTTCAGCTAATGATGGGACTTCTTCATTTTTTTTCTACTATTTCTACTTTTTAAAATATTAACCTCCCTGGCGGTATTCCCGAGTGTGGCTCGGGGTGAGATTTCAGTACCTAAAGCGGTAACCCCGAGCCACACTCGGGCTTGCCTTGCTGGATCCTGGAAGAGATGACTTACCTTGTCTCTGGGATCCCGCGATGTATTCCCGCAGTGTACGGCGGCCGGATCTTCCGCCCGATGCACTGTGTGCCCTGGATTCCCTTCCCTGAGAGCGTCATGACGCAGGGGGTCGGAACCGGCGGCAAATTCAAAATGTATAAAGCACAAACACACTGATACAATGTAATCCTATTGGATTACAATAAAAAATTAAATTAATTGACCTTAGATTGCCCCCCAGTGCTTTCTCCAGTGTCCTTGTCTGCATTTTTACTGTACTTAGTACCTGGAAACTGCACAGCGACCATGGCATCCAAAAAACGCGCGTCCACCTCAAAGTCGCTATATGACCTGCTGGAAGTCAGCGACAGCGACTCAGAATGGGTTGCAGAGGAGTTGAGCGACAGTGATTCATGGGGAAGCTCTTCATCGGACGCAGAAAGTGATTTTAGCGACGATCCTGCGACTGTGCCCAGCGATGTGCGGACTTGGTGCTCAATTGATTGCGGTACGGAGCACGCAGCGCCCCCCAGATTTCCATTTACAGGAGCACCTGGGATGAAAGTTGAAGTTGAGGACAATAACCCCTTGGCATACCTCGAGCTCTTTCTGACGGATGAAGTTATTTCCAAAATTGTTTTGGAGACGAATCGCTATCAGGAGCAACAAGCTGCTACCCATCATCGCTTTTCAAGGAGCAGAAAATGGGAGCCAGTAACCAGAGAGGACATATGGAACTTTTTGGGCCTTATAATTCTACAGGAAGTGGTGGGGAAACCCCTGCAGAAGTGGTATTGGACCACCAACAAATTGCTGGCCACGCCTTTTTTTGGCACAGTTATGTCCGAATATAAATTTTCTCTTATGAAATATTTGCATTTTGCCACCCATTGACATTCATTGAAACTCCCCTCAAATTTAAAGGGCAATTTCTAAACTGCGACTGTGCCCTTAATTTTAATATTTCAGAGACATACTATATATCAAAATGTAGGTCTGGGTCTTGTGATTCTCACAATATAAAGCTCTTCGCTGTAGGATTTATAGTTTTTAAAATACGTACATTTGAAGAATGGCAAGAATTCAGGAGAGGCTGAAAATACTGTGTGACCTGTGGTTAGAGCCTGCATAAACAAACATTGGTTTCCTTGGCAACGCTGAGGGACCTATAGCTCCTCCCACACATCTTGAGGGGAATTGTAGCTCCTCTCACACAGCTCTGAGGGGAGTTTCTGAATCACAAATTGTTGTAACATGGAGGTTGGCTGTGTTGTCTTTCCCTCAGGACCAGGGATGAGCCGAACACCCCCCTGTTCGGTTCGCACCAGAACCTGCGAACAGACAAAATGTTCGTGTAAACTTTAGAACCCTATTAAATACAATGGACTCGAACGTTCGAAATCTAAAGTGTTAATTATAAAGGCTAATATGCAAGTTATTGTCCTAAAAAGTGTTTGGGGACCCGGGTCCTGCCCCAGGGGACATGTATCAATGCAAAAAGAAGTTTTAAAAACGGCCGTTTTTTCGGGAGCAGTGATTTTAATAATGCTTAAAATGAAAAAATAAAAGTGAAATATTCCTTTAAATTTCGTACCTGGGGGGTGTGTATGATATGCATGTGAAGTGGCGCATGTTTCCCGTGCTTAGAACTGTCCCTGCAAAAAATGTCATTTTTGAAAGAAAAAAATGCATTTAAAACTGACTCGCGGCTATTAATGAATTGTCGGCTCCCGGCAATACATACAAAAGTCATTGATAAAAAAAAAAAAAAAAGCGTGGGGGTTCCCCAGAATTCAATTACCAGGCCCTTCAGGTCTGGAATGGATATTAAGGGGAACCCCGCCGCAAATTTAAAAAAAAATTGACGTGGGGTTCCCCCAAATATCCATTCCAGGCCCTTCAGATCTGGCATGGATTTTAAGGGGAACTCCACCCCAAATTTTAAAAAAAAATGGCGTGGAGTCCCCCTAAAAATCCATACCAGACCCCTTATCCGAGCACGCAACCTGGCCGGCCGCAGGGGAAAAGGGGGGGACGAGAGAGCGGCCCCCCCTCCCTCCTGAACCGTACCAAGCCACATGCCCTCAACATGGGGAGGATGTCCCCATGTTGATGGGGACAAGGGCCTCATCCCCACAACCCTTGCCCGGTGGTTGTGGGGGTCTGCGGGCGGGGGGCTTATCGGAATCTGGAAGACCCCTTTACCAAGGGGACCCCCAGATCCCGGCCCCCCCTATGTGAATTGGTAAGGGGTACATTGTACCCCTACTATTTCACGAAGAAAGCGTAAAAAAATGTTTAAAAAAAAACACACAAACACCTTGAAAAAGTCCTTTATTAAAAAAAAAACAAAAAAAAAAACATTCCAGCGGTGAAATCCAGTGTCCCGCGGCGATCCCGATGTCCAGCGCTGTCCTTCATTGGTTGTGCCTGAGCGGACCTGATGGGGAACTCCCTCTCAGTATTTTAAATGTATAGACCCGCCCCTTCTAAAGTTCCCCAGATGCGGAACATGAGAAGGGGCGGGTCTATACATGTATTACCAAAGTGAGAGCAGTTCCCCATCAGGTCCGCCCCCTCGGTATGTCGGACCCGCCTACGTCATTGGCTTGAGCGGGGAACTTCCTTCACTATGTAAATTTAAATTACACAGTGAAGGAAGTTCCCCGCTCAAGCCAATGACGTAGGCGGGTCCGACATACCGAGGAGGCGGACCTGATGGGGAACTGCTCTCACTGTGGTAATACATGTATAGACCCGCCCCTTCTCATGTTCCGCATCTGGTCCGCTGAGCGGACCTGATGGGGAACTTTAGAAGGGGCGGGTCTATACATTTAAAATACTGAGAGGGAGTTCCCCATCAGGTCCGCTCAGGCACAACCAATGAAGGACAGCGCTGGACATCGGGATCGCCGCGGGACACTGGATTTCACCGCTTTTTTTTTTTTTTTTTTTTTAAATAAAGGACTTTTTCAAGGTGTTTGTGTGTTTTTTTTAAACATTTTTTTACGCTTTCTTCGTGAAATGGTAGGGGTACAATGTACCCCTTACCAATTCACATAGGGGGGTCCGGGATCTGGGGGTCCCCTTTGTTAAAGGGGTCTTCCAGATTCTGATAAGTCCCCTGCCCGCAGACCCCCACAACCACCGGGCAAGGGTTGTGGGGATGAGGCCCTTGTCCCCATCAACATGGGGACATCCTCCCCATGTCGAGGGCATGTGGCTTGGTACGGTTCAGGAGGGAGGGGGGCCGCTCTCTCGTCCCCCCCTTTTCCCCTGCGGCCGACCAGGTTGCGTGCTCGGATAAGGGGTCTGGTATGGATTTTTAGGGGGACTCCACGCCATTTTTTTTTAAAATTTGGGGTGGAGTTCCCCTTAAAATCCATGCCAGATCTGAAGGGCCTGGAATGGATATTTGGGGGAACCCCACGTCAATTTTTTTTTTGAATTTGCGGCGGGGTTCCCCTTAATATCTATTCCAGACCTGAAGGGCCTGGTAATTGAATTCTGGGGAACCCCCACGCTTTTTTTTTTTTTTTATCAATGACTTTTGTATGTATTGCCGGGAGCCGACAATTCATTAATAGCCGCGAGTCAGTTTTAAAAGACTTTTTTTCTTTCAAAAATGAAATTTATTGCAGGGACAGTTCTAAGCACGGGAAACATGCGCCACTTTACATGCATATCATACACACCCCCCAGGTACGAAATTTAAAGGAATATTTCACTTTTATTTTTTCATTTTAAGCATTATTAAAATCACTGCTCCCGAAAAAACGGCCGTTTTTAAAACTTCTTTTTGCATTGATACATGTCCCCTGGGGCAGGACCCGGGTCCCCAAACACTTTTTAGGACAATAACTTGCATATAAGCCTTTATAATTAGCACTTTAGATTTCTCCCATAGATTTTTCGAATTTGCCGCGAACACCCCAATTTGTTCGCTGTTCGGCGAACGGGCGAACAGGCAATGTTCGAGTCGAACAGGAGTTCGACTCGAACTCGAAGCTCATCCCTACTCAGGACACAGTATGTTCCCAGTTGGGGTGTCTGGGAGGAAAGACAATGCAATGACAATGCCTCTTATTTCTCTAAGGCATTTCTAATGTTCAACTTTGCTTACTCTTTGCTTACTCTTTTGATTCTGTTATCTGTAAATGAATTACTATGTACCTCTACTATGTACCTCTACTATGTACTGTAATACGACGAATACTGTTTTCCGCTGTTTATGACCCCCCCCCCCCTCATGAAAAAATAAAAAGTATCTTTTGAAAAATAAAAATAATAAATAAAAAAAAAAAGTGAAAAAAATATAATTTTTGAAAAAAACATCATTTAAAAAAAAATATATATTACTCTTTCGTCCATGGACCGACACAGCTTCTCTATTGACAAAGTGGGTATTATCCGTTAATTAGGAGTGACTAGGCAGAAAAACTTGTAAAAAGTGTTGCATCACACCTTCTACAGTACCGCCCAGGGGGCGGACCCTCTGGGTATACCCTCTCAGTCTGCACATCGCAGATCAGTTTTTTTCTGTCTAGCAAGGAGTAGGACATGGCTCCCTTCGGGCCCATTGGTCCGGGGAAAAAAAGATATATATATATATATATTTTTTGCTACATTTGTTGTTTCCTGCGATCTTCGATCAACTGCCGACTGGGTGACAGGCTGGATCCTCGATCCTTGTAGTCTCCCCAGTTTCGGCCATCGAGCGTGTGCCGACCCTAGCTACGCGCTGGGTTTTCCACGACATGCCCGTCGCTCCACGGGTGGCCGGTGAGCCTACGCTCCGGGGCCTGCATCGGACCGCTCAGCTTCGGCTGACCTTACGGCCGAGTCGCAGCAGCCTGGCCGGTGAGCTTACGCTCCAAGGCTTGCATCGGACCGCTCAGCTTCGGCTGACCTTACGGCCGAGTCGCAGCAGCCTGTCCGGTGAGCGTCATGCTCCAGGGCATACATATGATCGTCCCTTCTGGGTCCAATCACAGCATGCCTGGCCAACAGTCACCTTCCGTGCGCGGACGATGATCTGTTTGGAATGTCTTCCAGCAGAATACATGCAGGATAGGTAAGTAAAACTCCCCTGCCTCGGCTGGGTGATTTAGCTGGACATTCCTGGAGAGATCAAGTAAGTGGTTGTGGCCCCTTTCTTCCCTCTCTCCCTGCCTTCCCCTCCTCCCTGGGCTTCTAGCTAAAGGTTGCTGGGTGCTGGGGGTCACCTAGGGGGTCCCACTGGAGCGGGGCTGGCTGTAACTAACATTTAAAAGAAATGTCATTTTTTGCTTACCTGTGTTTCTGTGTCTCCATGCTGTCGGCGGCCATTTTGAGGTGGTCCATGCCAAGTTTGGCCTCTTGTAACTGCCTGGCGGCCATCTTCCTGTGGTTCGGCCACACCCACTGGCCCCTATCAGGTGATCGGCGGCCATGTTTGTCCACCCTGTATGCAGATATTGCCGTTCGGCGGCCATCTTTTTGTGGGCTATGGCTGCCTGACCTCTATCTTCTGTCGGCGGCCATTTTCTTAGAGCCCACATTATCTTCCATACAGACGTTTTTGGCAACCATTTTGCAAGAGCCTCCGGCCTCTAGGGTGCATTACACTGGCGCGAAAATTCACACAGGAAGTGCTGATAAAAGAAGCAGACTGACACAGCAGCAAGGGGACAGCATCACAGGCGCAGCATAGCAGTACCTATCCAGGGTGGTGAGTCCTCTGGGTAACCCAGCATCTCTGCAGCACAGGAGGGTGGCCTATTGATATCTTGCCTGGAGCCCTGTGAGTGTCAGCGTGTGGTCAGCATGGCATCTGAGCCAGAGGTCTTCTCCCCTGAAACACCAGATTTAGCAGCTGGTGTCCCTGAGGTGTCTATGGACGCTATGTCGGCAATCCTAGAGGCGTTTGCTGCCAGGGTGGAAGCAGCACACGGGAATACAGGGGGTAATAAACGCCCCCGTCCCCTGCAATCTTCTGGGGATATTTCTGATGCAGAACCAGGTCCAGCTACGGCTCATGGCCCAGATTCTGATGCATCAGAGACTGCAGACCGTGACCGATCGGACAGTGAGGAGGACTCCAAGTCCAGGTCAGTACGTGAGACGGCTTTGGTATCTGACCTTATTACTGCAGTGCGGGATACACTAAAGTTGGAAAGGACTGAAGAAGTAGCAGATACTCCAGTCCCCTTTGGGTTTCGTAAACCTGCCCGCACTGCTAAGGTGTTCCCTTGTGTGTCTTATTTTGACAAACTCTTATACAAGGAATGGGAGAACCCACTGAGGGTCTTTACAGCCCCAAAGAGGTTTGCAGTACGGTACCCCTTTGAGGAGAGTTTTCTGAAGATATGGACCTCTCCCCCTATAGTGGACCCTTCGGTGTTGTGAGGGGGTTAGCTCGGCAGCGGGTGTGTGTGACCCCCGGGATGGGCTCCCCACACAAAAACAGGCCCAGCAGACGGAGGTTGTGGTTTTCAAAATCAAAAAGGTGCCGTTTATTTTCTATTTACAGTGACAAAAACACAGCAAAGCAAAAAAAACAAACAAAATAAATCCTGGTCAACTTGACCTCTGACTAAACATACAGGTTTCCTAACTAACAACTGGGATCAGCCTAGTGCTGTCCTAGTCCCTGGTTTTAAATGTCCAAGCAAAATATAGCCACACAGGCTTTCTCTCACCGCACAGGGGTTCACTCTCCCTAGACAGTCCACACAGGTCTGCTTCCAGGCATGAGCTAACATCTAATGAAGCTGGGCTTTCTTATAGAGGCCTAAATGAGCTGACAAGGTTCAGCTGGACTCATCAACTCCCTGTCTGCACGACGCCCAGCCCTCTCCCTAGAGGTATGAGTCATCAATGAGCCCACTAGTCTCAGCTGGGCTTATACAACTCTCCACCTAGCTGTATAAATCGGCGTAAAGCCTGAATCTGGGCGAAATATATCTACCCCCCTGGATGCAACCAGGTGACTTTACCTTCCTGCTGTCACATACCCCCCCCTCTTGTTTTAACCTCGGGGTTGGAACACCAGCAATCAGGCATTCATGTACTCGAGACAAAGCATCCACATTCCCCATTTGAACGCCAGGGCGATGCTTTACTGTGAAGTTGAATTCCTGGAGGGCCAGGAACCACCTATTCACTCTTCTATTTGTTTCCTTGTTTTGAGCCATCCACTTTAACGGAGCGTGATCCGTAACCATGTCAAAGTGCCTACCTAGCAGGTAGTACCGAAGGGAATCTAGAGCCCACTTCACCGCTAAACACTCCTTTTCAACGGTGGCGTAATTTACCTCATGGGACTTCAACTTCCTGCTGAGGTAAATGACTGGGTGCTCTTCCCCGTTCCAGACCTGGGACAATACTGCTCCTAACCCCACATCTGACGCATCACTTTGTACGACAAAGTCTCTAGAGAAGTCGGGTGAGTACAACACTGGCTGGCTACATAAGGCTTGTTTCAAGAATTGGAATGCTGCCTCAGCCTCGGGGGTCCATTTAATCATGACCGACCCTTTCCCCTTCGTCAGGTTGGTTAGGGGCACAGCCTTAGAAGCAAAGTGGGGAATGAATCGCCGATAATACCCAGCGATTCCCAGAAAGGCTCGTACCTGCTTCTTGCTGTTGGGACGTGGCCAACTCTGGATGGCCTCGACTTTGTTGAGTTGGGGTTTTATTACTCCCCTCCCAATGGTGTACCCAAGATATTTGGCCTCCTCCTGCCCAATGGTACACTTCTTGGGGTTAGCCGTAAACCCTGCTTCCCGAACAGAGTCCAGGACTGCTTGCACTTTTGGCAGATGTGAGGCCCAATCTGTGCTATGGACAATTACGTCATCCAGGTAAGCCGCAGCATACTTCCGATGGGGCCTCAGCATCTGGTCCATTTTCCGCTGGAATGTGGCCGGCGCATTCTGTAACCCGAACGGCATTCTTTTATATTGGAACGCCCCGTCTGGGGTTACAAATGCGGTTTTCTCTTTGGCTGACTTGGCCAGGGGGATTTGCCAATACCCTTTTGTGAGGTCAAGAGTCGTCATGTATCGGGCTGTTCCCAGCCGGTCGATCAACTCATCTATACGTGGCATGGGGTAGGTGTCAAATTTTGTAACTTTGTTCAACTGACGAAAATCGTTACAAAATCGCCAGCTCCCATCCGGTTTAGGCACCAACACAATGGGACTAGACCAATCACTTTGGGACTCCTCTATCACCCCTAAGTTCAGCATTTTCTGTACTTCCTCCCGTATTGCCTCCCGTCGGGCCTCTGGGATCCGATAGGGTTT
This sequence comes from Rana muscosa, assembly GCA_029206835.1. NCBI lineage: Eukaryota > Metazoa > Chordata > Amphibia > Anura > Ranidae > Rana > Rana muscosa. The sequence goes on from CM055122.1 coordinate 1,817,422, forward strand.
TAACTTCACCCTTTCACCGGGCGGGGTAATAATGTCATGCTCTACCCCAGATGTTTGTCCCGGCAGCTCAGAGAATACCTCCTTGTTGCGAAGCACAAACTCCTTAACCTCCTGTTGTTGGGGTTGTGACAAGGTGGCTGCGATTCCAACCTCAGGAATCACGCAACCAGTTTGAGCTGGTGACCAAGTGTCTGCGACTAGGGACTCTCTATCCCTCCAGGCTTTCAACAGATTAACGTGATAGATCTGTTCGGGCTTTCGCCTTCCTGGTTGTCTGACCTTGTAATTCACTTCGCTCACTTTTTCCATTATCTCGTAGGGGCCTTGCCATTTGGCAAGGAATTTACTTTCAACCGTAGGGACAAGTACCAATATCCTATCCCCCGGGGAAAAGGTACGGGTCTTGGCTCCACGGTTGTACACTCTCTGCTGTGCCAACTGCGCTTGGGCCAAATGTTCCTTCACGATGGGCATTACCTGTGCAATTCGATCTTGCATCAGGGCGACATGCTCAATCACACTCCTGTGGGGAGAACTCTCACTTTCCCAAGTTTCCTTGGCAATATCCAACAGCCCTCTTGGGTGTCTCCCATACAGTAACTCAAAGGGGGAGAATCCCGTAGAGGATTGGGGCACCTCCCTAATAGCAAACATCAAATAAGGAAGTAGACAGTCCCAATCCTTTCCATCCCTATCCACCACTTTCTTCAACATTTGTTTTAGGGTTTTGTTGAATCTTTCAACCAGCCCATCGGTTTGGGGGTGATACACAGATGTACGTAATTGCGTCACTTTGAACAATTTACACAGCTCCTTCATAACCCGGGACATAAAGGGTGTACCTTGGTCCGTAAGCAGTTCTTTACAAATACCCACCCGGCTAAAAACAAGAGATAGCTCTTTGGCTATGGTTTTGGCCGAGGTATTTCTGAGAGGGATCGCTTCTGGATAACGGGTGGCATAGTCCATTATAACCAATATGTACTGGTGCCCCCTAGCGGACTTGATTATAGGACCTACCAAATCCATTGCGATTCTCTCAAACGGGACCTCAATGATGGGTAGAGGGACCAGCGGGCTACGGAAGTGTGGCATCGGGGCCGACCTCTGACACACAGGGCAGGAGGAACAATAATTTTCTATGTCCTTCATCACCCCAGGCCAATAGAATCTCTGTAATACCCTCTCTCGGGTTTTCTCTGTCCCCAGATGACCTCCAAGAATGTGCCCATGGGCCAACTCCAACACCAACTTCCTGTAAGGTTTGGGCACCACAAGCTGCTCAACGGTTTCTTCTGCCCTTTTTGCCACCCGATACAGTAGGTCCTTCTCTACGCTGAAGTATGGGTAAGTGCAGGTATTATCTGGGTTCACTAACTCGCCATCTATTTTCACTACGTTTTCCCGTGCCTTTATTAGGGCGGGGTCTTTCAACTGTTCTGTGGCAAAGTTTTCCCTGTGAACCTCAAGATCAGAAAACTCCACAGACGGTAGGTTTTCGTCTGAGGAGGTGGGCTCCTCTCCAGTTTCTTGAGTCTCCCCTGCCAATACTGACAAGGGAAATTCGGGAGAGTCCTCACCACTCTCAGAGGAGTTCTGGCTATCATATTCCTGGTACATAGGGGCACCAGTGGGGGGCTCAGGATCATCCCACAGTTCCCAGAACTTCGGAAAATCCCTTCCCACAATGGCGTCATGCGGTAACTGAGACACTAAGCCCACTGGATGAGAAAGGGTACCTTTGGGGGTCTCGAAACACACTGTAGTCACTGGATACTCTCGGGTGTCCCCATGCACACAAATAACAGCTACCTTGCTATTCCCAGAGACCTCTGTTTTAACTAATTCAGCCTTTATCAGGGTCACAAGGCTACCTGAATCCAGCAATACCACAACATTTCTACCATTAATACACATTTTGCATAAATGTTTCTCAGTTCCCCGAATGGCAGTGCATGCGTCTGTCGCACACAGCGACTGACGTCTGCCCGTCAGAAAGTCACACTGCATGGGTTCCTCCAAAACCGGGCAATTTGCTGCAATATGTCCCGCTTGCCGGCAGCGGTAGCAAATGATCCTTCTTGCCGCCTCTTGAGCCGCTGATTTCCCAGGCTGTTCTCGCCAAACTTGGGGTAGAGCTCCCACCCTCTCACTCTCTCCACCCTTACCCCTTGGAATCATCTTATCCGCCCCTGGGGATGGTCTGGTCTTAGGGTGGAAAGTCCGAGTGTCTCTGGAAGAGGCCGTCAGGTTCTCTGTAGCCAAGTATTTCTCCACACGATCCACAAGACCATCGGCCGTCTCTGGGTCTCCATGGCTTACCCACTTTTGGATGGCAGTAGGAAGAGCTCTCAAAAACCGATCCATTACAACACGTTCCACAATCTTTGGTGCGGACAAAGTCTCTGGCTGTAGCCACTTTCTGCTCAGGTGAATGAGATCATACATTTGAGACCTGGGGGGTTTTCCAAGCTGGAAAGTCCAGTTATGCACACGCTGAGCCCGGACAGCCAGGGTGACACCCAGCCTTGCCAATATTTCAGCTTTTAGCATCACATAGTCTTTTGCTTGGTCAGGCTCTAGGTCATAGTAAGCTTTCTGCGATTCACCCGTTAACAGAGGAGCCACCAGTCCAGCCCACTGCTCCTCAGGCCACTTTTCTCTTTCAGCAGTCCTTTCAAACGTGGTCAAAAATACCTCTGGATCATCCTCTCCAGTCATTTTTGTCAATAAACGACTCACCCCAAAGGACGCGGTATTAGTGGGACGGCTTTCCTCACTGGTCTGCGGACGTTGCTGCATTACTGCTTCCATTTGTTGTAGTCTCTGCTCTTGCTTCTGTAACAGGTCTATGAAGCGGGCCTCAGATTGCTGCTGGGCTTGTTGCTGAGCTTCCAGACTCTGTTGGTGAGCTTGCTGCTGGGCTGCAAGGCTCTGTTGATGAGCTTGCTGCTGGGCTGCGAAGTTCTGTTGTTGAGCTGCAAGGCTCTGTTGATGAGCTGCAAGGCTCTTTTGCAAACCTGCATTTGTCTGCTGTTGATTGGCATTTGCTAGAGCCAGCTGCTTCAGTATCTCCTCCATGCTGGCTTAAAAAAAAACTGCCACTGGTTCTCCACCAACTGTGAGGGGGTTAGCTCGGCAGCGGGTGTGTGTGACCCCCGGGATGGGCTCCCCACACAAAAACAGGCCCAGCAGACGGAGGTTGTGGTTTTCAAAATCAAAAAGGTGCCGTTTATTTTCTATTTACAGTGACAAAAACACAGCAAAGCAAAAAAAACAAACAAAATAAATCCTGGTCAACTTGACCTCTGACTAAACATACAGGTTTCCTAACTAACAACTGGGATCAGCCTAGTGCTGTCCTAGTCCCTGGTTTTAAATGTCCAAGCAAAATATAGCCACACAGGCTTTCTCTCACCGCACAGGGGTTCACTCTCCCTAGACAGTCCACACAGGTCTGCTTCCAGGCATGAGCTAACATCTAATGAAGCTGGGCTTTCTTATAGAGGCCTAAATGAGCTGACAAGGTTCAGCTGGACTCATCAACTCCCTGTCTGCACGACGCCCAGCCCTCTCCCTAGAGGTATGAGTCATCAATGAGCCCACTAGTCTCAGCTGGGCTTATACAACTCTCCACCTAGCTGTATAAATCGGCGTAAAGCCTGAATCTGGGCGAAATATATCTACCCCCCTGGATGCAACCAGGTGACTTTACCTTCCTGCTGTCACAGTGTCCAGACTTAATAGAGCCACCACTATTCCAGTAGAAGGGGCTCCTGTTTTCAAGGACCCTGTGGATAAGAAGGCTGAAGCACTCGCTCGCTACCTATACTCAGTGGTAGGCTCGGCAGTACGCCCGGCATTGGCGGGGGCCCTAGTGTCTCAGACACTTACTGAATGGGCAAAATTGCTACTCCAGGGGTTAAAGGAGCGAGATGCTCCTCCTAATGAGATAACTTTGGCCGACCAGTTGGTCCAGGGCCTTAAGTTTGTCTGCGAGTCAGACATGGATACTATTCCCCTGCTGTCAAGAGCTTCGGTTTATGCAGTAGCAATACGCCGCCTGATCTGGCTAAAGGGCTGGTCTGCGGACCAGACTTCCAAGAAAGCCCTATTGGATCTGCCTTTTAAGGGCGACAGACTTTTTGGGGCTTCTCTGGATGACATCATCAAGGATGCCACAGGAGGTAAAAGCACTTTGCTTCCCCAAACTAGCAAGGGTAAGGGACCACGCCAAGGGCAAGGGCCCTCCTTTACTGCACGTAAGCGGTTTTTTCGCCCCCTTAAGGCGACAGGGAAAAGACCCCAGGCCGATAAAGCGCCTGCCCAAGGACAAAAGCGTCCTTGGTCCTGCAGACCCAACAAGCCTGCGGACAAATCTGCGTCCACATGAAGGTCCGCCCCCACCCAGCTCTCGGGTGGGGGGACGTCTTCGCAAATTCGCGACTCAGTGGACTGCTCTAGTCTCCGACAGGTGGGTTTGCGAAGTAATCTCCTCAGGCTACAAGATAGAATTTCTCTCTTGTCCACCAGACAGATTCATCACCTCCAATCTCCAGCTACTACCGACCCGTCGGGAGGCCCTGTATGGGGCGGTCCAGGGTCTACTGGAACGCGGGGTAGTTATTCCAGTTCCAGAACAGGAACGGGGTCAGGGTTTTTACTCAAATCTGTAAATTGTGCCAAAGAAGGAGGGGGTTCGTCCAATCTTGGATCTCAGAGCCCTCAATTGCTTTGTGAAGGTACAAAGATTTTGGATGGAGTCGGTTCGATCCGTAGTCACGGCTCTCCATCCGGGGGACTTTCTGGCCTCCTTGGACATCAAGGACGCATACCTGCATGTCCCCATATACTCCAGACACCAGAGGTTTCTGCAATTTGCTATCGGGAAGAACCACTACCAGTTTGTGGCCCTCCCGTTTGGCCTTGCCTCAGCACCCAGGACGTTCACCAAGGTGCTCGCTCCGATTCTGGCACTTCTAAGACAGCGGGGTATCGCTATCACAGGTTGCTTGGACGACCTTCTGCTGAAGGCCCCTTCAAGCTCAGAATTAGAGGTAAGCGTGTCCATTACCTGTCAGACTCTTCGAGACTGTGGTTGGATACTAAACACGCAAAGTCAGTATTGGTGCCCACTCAACGCCTAGTGTACCTGGGGTTGATTCTGGATTCCTCAGAGGCAAAGGTATTCCTCCCGGTGGAGAAGTTGCAGACCCTCCGGGCTGCAGTACGGCAGCTGACTTCCAGGAATTGGTCGTCACTCCGTTTTTGCATGCGAGTGTTGGGCCTCATGGTAGCCTCCTTCGAGGCGGTCCCATATGCTCAATACCACACTCGAGTGTTACAGAAGGAAGTTCTGTCCAGATGGAACAGATGCCCTTCATCTCTGGATTATCAAATTCGAGTGAGCCACCTAGTCAGGAGATCCCTGGTATGGTGGCTGACAGCACCGGCTCTAATGGCCGGGAAGTCATTTCTTCCGGTTTACTGGATAGTGATCACGACGGACGCCAGCCTTACAGGTTGGGGGGGAGTCTGGGGTGTCCAGTCGGCGCAAGGTCGCTGGACCCCAGAGGAAGCCCTCCTGCCGATCAATGTCCTGGAGATCCGGGCGATCAAGCTGTGCCTCTTCAAATGGTCTCAGAGACTGCAAGGGCGTCCAGTCAGGATCCAGTCAGACAACGCCACAGCAGTGGCATATGTCAATCATCAAGGAGGAACAAGAAGCTCAGCTGCAGCATCGGAGATCGCTCGCATCCTGAAGTGGGCAGAGAGGAGCGTACCGGCACTGTCGGCCGTGTACATTCCGGGTGTGGAAAACTGGCAGGCGGACTACCTGAGCCGCCAGATGCTGGACCAGGGAGAATGGTCCTTACACCCGGAGGTGTTCCAACTCCTCTGCCAAAGATGGGGCACACCAGACGTAGATCTTCTGGCTTCCCGACTCAATCGGAAGGTATTGAGGTTTGTGGCCCGGTCAAGAGACCCATGGGCAGACGCAACGGATGCGTTGGTAGCATCGTGGGGTCAGTATCGGCTAATCTATGCCTTCCCTCCCTTAAGGCTTCTTCCTCTTCTGCTCCGCAGAGTGGAGGCAGAGGGAATTCCAATGATCCTAATCGCTCCAGATTGGCCTCAGCGTCCTTGGTATGCCGATCTAGTACGTCTGGTAGCAGACGTCCCCTGGCGCCTACCACTACGGAAGGACCTGCTATCGCAAGGTCCCATATTCCATCCTGCTTTACAGTCATTGGCTTTAACGGCATGGCTGTTGAGAACCAGGTACTGAGAGATCGGGGCCTGTCAGACTCAGTAATCTCTACTATGAGAAGTGCTCGGAAACCGTCCTCTAGAAAGGTCTATCACCGCACTTGGAGGGCCTACATCTCCATGTGTGAGGAAATGAAATGGCATCCACGTACCTATTTGGTTTCCAGAATCCTGCTGTTTTTACAGCATGGGGTAGACCAAAGGCTTGCCCTAAGTACGATTAAGGGACAGATATCTGCCCTGGCTGTCTTTTTTCAGCGACCCCTGGCGACTCACTCTCTCGTGAGTACATTTGTGCAGGGGGTTCGACATGTGGCCCCTCCGGTCCGGCCCCCGTTACCTCCGTGGGACTTGAACCTGGTCCTCTCGGTGCTTCAGAAGGCACCGTTTGAGAATATTAGAGATATTCCCCTGTTGACACTTTCTCAGAAGGTGGTCTTTTTGGTGGCTGTTACGTCAGTTAGACGAGTCTCTGAGCTGGCAGCCCTGTCCTGCAAGGCTCCCTATTTGACTTTCCACAAGGATAAGGTGGTGCTGCGGCCGCAGCCTTCCTTTCTTCCGAAAGTCGTTTCGGCTTTTCATCTCAACGAAGACATTGTACTTCCATCCTTGTGTCCTCAGCCGTCGAATCCTAAGGAGTCGGCGTTGCATTCCTTGGACGTTGTCCGAGCTTTGAGAGTATACATATCTGCTACTTCCCTGTTCCGGAAGTCAGACTCACTGTTTGTTTCGGTGGCTGGTCCCAAAAAGGGCCAAGCAGTCTCATCGGCCACCATCTCTAGGTGGATCCGACAGATAGTAATCCAGTCTTACGCCTTAAAGGGTCAGGCGCCCCCCTTTCCTGTCACGGCGCATTCGACCAGGGCAATAGGTGCCTCTTGGGCTTTCCGACATCAAGCGTCTGTTTCCCAACTATGTAAAGCGGCGACTTGGTCGTCCGCTCACACTTTCACAAAATTCTACAAAGTTGATGTAGGTGCATCTTCGGATGCCTCTTTCGGCCGCAAGGTTTTGCAGGCGGCTGTTTAGAGTTGCAACTCCTCCGTTGGAGGAGTGCTGTTTTGTGTTTTGGGGTGAAGTTTGTTTTTATGCTGTTACCACCCCTCGTTTTTTCTCTGACACTGCTTTGGGACATCCCACTTTGTCAATAGAGAAGCTGTGTCGGTCCATGGACGAAAGAGTAAATAGGATTTTTTACTCACCGTAAAATCCTTTTCTCTGAGTCCATGGACCGACACAGCACCCACCCCTCCTTTTAAGTTTGTACTGCTTTTTGACGAACTGATCTGCGATGTGCAGACTGAGAGGGTATACCCAGAGGGTCCGCCCCCTGGGCGGTACTGTAGAAGGTGTGATGCAACACTTTTTACAAGTTTTTCTGCCTAGTCACTCCTAATTAACGGATAATACCCACTTTGTCAATAGAGAAGCTGTGTCGGTCCATGGACTCAGAGAAAAGGATTTTACGGTGAGTAAAAAATCCTATTTTTTTTTTAAACAAAAATCATTTTGAAAAAAAAAAAAAACTTTTTGAAAAAAATGTTCCGCTCTTTCAGCTAATGATGGGACTTACATTTTTTTCTACTATTTCTACTTTTTAAAATATTAATAATTTTAACACTTTTCACAGTTACTCCAGCCACTCCAACCACACAACAGTTGCTCAAGTCACTCCACCCAGTTACTCCGCCCACTCCAGTTGTAGACTACTGGTGGAGGCAAGAACACGTCACACAATTTCCCCAGAAATTGTAGCTTTTCTAGTTATTCTTATTCTTTTTATAGCCAAATTTTACCACCCTAACTACTCCCACAGTTTTTACACTACATAGACAAGTAATATACCGAAACGTGCAGATTGTTCCCGAATGGTGTGCTATTACTTTGTGGAACGTTTCGCCGAATCGTTCACAAAATATCGTTGTTTTTGCGCGAAATTTGTTCCATAGGAATGAATGGCGAAACTAGAGTGTGAGCTGACAAAATCTGAAAAATCAGGACATGATTTCTAACCTGCCACCACTCCCTCATTTTTAAGCCCACCTACACAAATTGTATATCAAAACGTTCAGCTATCCCTGCTGCCACTACACGTGTCCACGGCTAAGCCATAGTCATTCATTGAAACTATCCTCTAGCCACTTCAAATTTGAAGGGCAATTTATAAACTGTGACTGTGCCTTTAATTTTAATATTTCAGAGACATACTATATATCAAAATGTAGTTCTGGGTCTGATTCTCACAATATAAAGCTCTTCACTGTAGGATTTATAGTTTTTAAAATATGTATGTTTGAAGAATGACAAGAATTCAGGAGAGGCTGAAAATACTGTGTGACCTGTGGTTAGAGCCTGCATAAACAAACATTGGTTTCCTTCACAACGCTGAGGGACCTATAGCTCCTCCCACACAGCTCTGAGGGGAGTTTCTGAATCACAATTTGTTGTAACATGGAGGTTGGCTGTGTTGTCTTTCCCTCAGGACACAGTATGTTCCCAGTTGGGGTGTCTGGGGGGGAAAGACAATGCACGTCGCCTCTTATTTCTCGAAGGCATTTCTAATGTTCAACTTTGCTTACTTTTTTGATTCTGTTATCTGTAAATGAATTACTATGTACCTCTACTATGTACTGTAATATGACGGATACTGTTTTCCGCTGTCTATGACCCCCCCCCCCATGAAAAAATAAAAAGTAATTTTTGAAAAATAATACATTTAAAAAAAATATATAATTTTTGAAAAAAATAAATATTTTTGAAAAAAACATCATTTAAAAAAATATATATTTTTTTAAAACAAAAATCATTTTGAAAAAAAAAATCATTTTTGAAAGAAAAATTTTTTTTGGGAAAAAAAAATCATTTAACCACTTCCTGCCCAGTCAATAGCATATTGACGTCCGGGAAGTAGTTCTGTTATCCACACTGGACGTCTATTGATGTCCTGCAGGATAACAGCCGCCGAGCGCCTGGGGGGGCGCGCATCGCGGCGATTGGTGGAGCGGTGTGTCAGTCTGACAAACCGCTACACTGATCTCGGTAAAGAGCCTCCGGTGGAGGCTTTTTACCACGTGATCAGCCGTGTCCAATCACGGCTGAACACGATGTAAACAGGAAGAACCGTTGATCGGCTCTTCCTCACTCGCGTCTAACAGACGCGAGGAGAGCCGATCGGCGGCTCTCCTGACGGGGGGTTCGCGCTGATTGTTTATCAGCGCAGCCCCCCCTCGGATACCCACACTAGACCACCAGGATGCCGCCCAGGACCACCAGGGAAGCCCCAAGCATGTGGATGGCCCCCATGGCCACCCACATGTAGTAAAACATAAAAAATATGCCAATCAGTGCCCACAAATGGGCACTGACTGGCACCATCATGGCACGACCACAATGTGTGGTGGCTGGCATTGCTGGGCATCAGTGCCACCTGCTAGTGTTTATCAGTGACACCTATCAGTGCCCATCTATGCCCACCTATCAGTGCCGCCTATGAGCGCCCATCAGTGCCGCCTATGAGTGCCCATCAGTGCCGCCTATGAGTGCCCATCAGTGCCACCTATCAGTGCCACCTCATCGGTGCCACCTCATCGGTGCCCATCAGTGCCCGTCAGTGCCGCCTTATCAGTGCCCGTCATTGAAGTAGAAAAGGTACTTATTTACAATTTTTTTTTTACAGAAACAAAGAAAAACATAGTTTTCGCTCTTTTTTTATTTGTTGTGCAAAAAATAAAAATCGCAGAGGCGATCAAATACCACCGAAAGAAAGCTCTATTTGTGGGAACAAAATGATAAAAAATGTGTTTGGGTACAGTGTAGCATGACCGCGCAATTGTCATTCAAATTGCGACAGCGCTGAAAGCTCAAAATTGGCTTGGGCAGGAAGGTGTATAAGTGCATGGTATTGAAGTGGTTAAAAATGTAAAAAAAAAAAAATTTTTAAAAAAAAAAAATTTTGAAAAAAAATAAACAATAAAAAATGTTAAAATTTTTTCCGCTCTTTCAACTAATGATGGGACTTCTTCAATTTTTTTCTACTGTTTCTAGTTTTTAAAATATTAATCTTTTTAACACTTTCACAGTTACTCCAGCCACTCCAACCACACAACAGTTGCTCAAGTCACTCCACCCAGTTACTCCGCCCACTCCAGTTGTAGACTACTGGTGGAGGCAAGAACACGTCACACAATTTTCACCAGAAATTGTAGCTTTTCTAGTTATTATTCTTATTATAGCCAAATTTTACCACCCTAACTCCTCCCACAGTTTTTACACTACATAGACAAGTAATATACCGAAACGTGCGGATTGTTCCCGAATGGTGTGCTATTACTTTGTGGAATGTTTTGCCGAATCGTTCACGAAATATCGTCGTTTTTGCAGCAAAATTTGTCCCATAGGAATGAATGGCGAAACTAGAGTGTGAGCTGACAAAATCTGAAAAATCAGGACATGATTTCTAACCTGCCACCACTCCCTCATTTTTAAACCCACCTACACAAATTGTATATCAAAACGTTCAGCTATCCCTGCTGCCACTACACGAGTCCACGGCTAAGCCATAGTCCTTACAGTTTTCACAATATGATGATTTGTTTGCAACTCACGCCACCCATTGACTTTCATTGAAACTCCCCTCTAGACATTTCAAATTCAAAGGGCAATTTCTAAACTGCGACTGTGCCTTCAATTTTATTATTTCAGAGACATACTGTGTGACCTGTGGTTAGAGCCTGCATAAACAAACATTGGTTTCCTTGGCAATGCTGAGGGACCTATATCTCCTCCCACACAGCTCTGAGGGGAGTTTCTGTATCACAAATTGTTGTAACATGGAGGTTGGCTGTGTTGTCTTTCCAGGGCCGGTACAAGGGGTGGGCGGAAGGGGCGGGTGCCCTGGGCGGAGTGTGGGAGGGGCCGGGTTGTTAGCAGGCAGAAGAGTATCCCTATGCTTCATGTTGCTGCTCCAGCCTGCATCAAAAGAGAGCAGAGGACGCGCCCTTCCTGATTGCTGAACTCCTCTTTGAGGCAGCAGTCACGCCCCTTTTTGAGCTCCTGTTAGTGTGGCTGGCTGAGTCACAGTAAGAGCTCCACTACAGGTGGGCGGAGCAGGAAGAGATCAGTACACTGCAGGCCCGATTACTGCTTCCTGCTCACCATATACAGCAGCTCTCATTGGGGCAGAAAGAAGATCTCAGATAAGAGATGTCAGAATGCATCTTCTACATATGTGAGTCCCGACTTTCTCTGCCTTCCACCTTGTACTGTACTGTACTGTGCTGTAAACTTTAACTGTAAGCTGTACTGTAACTTTCTTGATTGGGTTAGGAATATACTGGGACTTCTGAGGTGATACATAGATGTATTCCTCATACACATCGTTTTTAATAGGAGATATATACACGTATGTGTGTGTGTATATGTACATCTATGTATCACCTCAGAAGTCCCAGTATATTCCTAACCTATAAAAAAATCTGAACATGAGCATTAATGAATGTGATTGCATAATGGAGCCAACTCCAGGAAAGTAAACAAAAGTCTATCCTTTCAGTGTATGTGTTTGGGGGAGGGGGAGAAACAGAGGTATGGGCACAGAGCTTTAGGCTGGATTCACATCATTGCATGTTTTGAGCTTATTGCATTTTTCAGATTTGCACTACAGAACATGTTCCATAGGAAACCATGTTAAATGGGCTGTAGTGCAAATCTGCAAAATGCAAAAAGCACTAAAAATGCATAGGTGTGAATCCAGCCTTAGGCACCTGATCACAGGTGCAACACTTTGCAGGTTCCCGTTTAAAAAAATAAATAAATGCACATTTTTTACTGGCAAAAATATGTGCATTTTCTTTTATTTTTATTAATATTATTATTAAAGGTGAACCTAGCCTTCAAGTATTTATACCTTAATCCTCTGCCTCTGGACTAAATGAGCATTTAACCCATGCAGTATGGGGGCCCTACTGCAAGGGTGGATTTTGTTTATTTTCCTGGGACTTAAACCTTTATTATGAACCAGAATGTCACTTGGGTTAGGCAGGAACAAATGGGTGGCTATATATGTGAGTGTTTGTGTGTGTGTGTGTGTGTGTATAATGTTATTATTATTATTATTATTATTATTATTATTATTATTATTATACAGGATTTATATAGCGCCAACAGTTTGCGCAGCGCTTTACATCAGGGAAGACAGTACAGTCACAATACAATTTAATACAGGATGGATCAGAGGGCCCTGTTTGTTAGAGCTTACAATCTAGAAGTATATACTATAGGTGTGAAATGACTCTTAGGGGGTACTGCTGGGCACTAGGGTGTATATACTCCTGGTCTCTTCTCTGTAGTTTACCCACTCCTGACTTCTGCACATTGTATATTACATACACCTTCCCTCTGCACTCTGTACTTTATCTGCTCCTGGCTGCTGCACTCTATACATAGGTATAACAATCAGGTGTGGGAAAGATGATTGGTCATGCATAAAAAGGAGGGGCGGGCGCACCTTGGAATGTTCGCCCTGGG